>CM065593.1:373397305-373997305 GCA_033119425.1 Bufotes viridis | reverse complement strand
AGAATGTCATTCTCAGGGTGATTCTGATTATCCGCCGTTTTATGTGGGACTGCAGGAAAACCACTATCACAGCGCACAGACTACGTGGCCTGAAAGTGTTAAATGACAAACACAGCTTTGCTGCATCTGTCTGACTCACACTCCTCCTGCTAATGACCATTTTCTGCACCTGACCTCATCCATCTCCTGCTCACTTATTCGCACGGCGCGGCTGGCGTCACACACGGTAATCACCCCCGGGCGGTTTATCACTGCGTCCAGCGATGAGATCTTCTTCGCACATTAGGATGGAGCCGGAGGTCAGGCATGAAGATATCAATGGGGGGAGTCACGTTCTTATGAGATGTTATTAGGCGTATTAGTCATTGGGATGGGCAAATTTAATTCGCCAGGAGCTAAAGCTATAGGGGTGTAAAGAAAGCGGTCACACCGGGCCCCAAGGTCTGACGGGCCAAACGCCCCTCTACTACATAAGTGGAGACGAGAGCAGTGTTACAAAAGGAGAGCAATAATCAGGGGCTCTGGCAGTGAGGGGCCCATAGAAAAGGCCAAAATGAACAGAGGGCTTCGTTTCCACCTTTCCTTGTCCCAGCGGGCCCTCGCAGGACGGGACAGTGATGGAAATTAGAAATAGATAATGCAAAATCTGTACCAGGAACCGCACCTACCGCGTGCCATCATTATAAAGGTCAAGAAGGGGTCCCTCCGGCACCAGGGCCCAGGTACTACTAAAAGAGTGTGAGTGCACGCCCCTTCAGCCCCTTTACTTGGGACATAAGTTGTCAGCCCCTTTATTCCGGACATAAGTCTTCAGCCCCTTTACTCGGGACATAAGTCTTCATCAGCCCCTTTACTCCGGACATAAGTCTTCAGCCCCTTTACTCCGGACATAAGTCTTCAGCGCCTTTACTCCGGACATAAGTCTTCAGCCCCTTTACTCCGGACATAAGTCTTAAGCCCCTTTACTCGGGACATAAGTCTTTAGCCCCTTTACTCCGGACATAAGTCTTCAGCCCCTTTACTCAGGACATAAGTCTTCAGCCCCTTTACTCAGGACATAAGTCTTCAGGACTTTCTGCCATTCTTCTCTGCAGATCCTCTCCAGTTCTGTCAGGTTGGATGGGGGCCGTCGGTGGACAGCTTGGGACATAAGTCTTCAGCCCCCTTACTTGGGACATAAGTCTTCAGCCCCTTTACTCCGGACATAAGTCTTAAGCCCCTTTACTTGGGACATAAGTCTTCAGCCCCTTTACTCGGGAGATAAGTCTTAAGCCTCTTTTCTCGGGACATAAGTCTTAAGCCCCCTTACTCGGGGCATAAGTCTTCAGCCCCTTTACTCGGGACATAAGTCTTAAGCCCATTTACTCGGAACATAAGTCTTCAGCCCCTTTACCCCAGACATAAGTCGTCAGCCCCCTTACTCGGGACATAAGTCTTCAGCCCCCTTACTCGGGACATAAGTCTTCAGCGCCTTTACTCCGGACATAAGTCTTCAGCCCCTTTACTCCGGACATAAGTCTTCAGCCCCTTTACTCCGGACATAAGTCTTCAGCCCCTTTACTCCGGACATAAGTCTTCAGCGCCTTTACTCCGGACATAAGTCTTCAGCCCCTTTACTCCGGACATAAGTCTTTAGCCCCTTTACTCGGGACATAAGTCTTCAGCCCCTTTACTCGGGACATAACTCTTCAGCCCCTTTACTCGGGACATAAGTCTTCAGCCCCTTTACTCCGGACATAAGTCTTCAGCCCCTTTACTCGGGACATAAGTCTTCAGTCCCTTTACTTCGGACATAAGTCTTCAGCCCCCTTACTCCGGACGTAAGTCTTTAGCCCCTTTACTCCGGACATAAGTCTTTAGCCCCTTTACTCCGGACATAAGTCTTCAGCCCCTTTACTCAGGACATAAGTCTTCAGCCCCTTTACTCAGGACATAAGTCTTCAGGACTTTCTGCCATTCTTCTCTGCAGATCCTCTCCAGCTCTGTCAGGTTAGATGGGGGCCGTCGGTGGACAGCTTGGGACATAAGTCTTCAGCCCCCTTACTCGGGACATAAGTCTTCAGCCCCTTTACCCCAGACTTAAGTCTTCAGCCCCTTTACCCCAGACATAAGTCTTCAGCCCCCTTACTCGGGACATAAGTCTTCAGCCCCTTTACTCGGGACATAAGTCTTCAGCCCCTTTACTCGGGACATAGGTCTTCAGCCCCCTTACTTGGGACATAAGTCTTCAGCCCCTTTACTCCGGACATAAGTCTTCAGCTCCCTTACTCGGGACATAAGTCTTAAGCCCCCTTACTCGGGACATAAGTCTTAAGCCCCCTTACTCGGGACATAAGTCTTGAGCCCCTTTACTCGGGACATAGGTCTTCAGCCCCTTTACTCGGGACATAAGTCTTCAGCCCCTTTACTCGGGACATAAGTCTTCAGCCCCTTTACTCGGGAGATAAGTCTTAAGCCTCTTTTCTCGGGACATAAGTCTTAAGCCCCCTTACTCGGGGCATAAGTCTTCAGCCCCTTTACTCGGGACATAAGTCTTAAGCCCATTTACTCGGAACATAAGTCTTCAGCCCCTTTACCCCAGACATAAGTCTTCAGCCCCCTTACTCGGGACATAAGTCTTCAGCCCCCTTACTCGGGACATAAGTCTTCAGCCCCTTTACTCAGGACATAAGTCTTCAGCCCCTTTACTCAGGACATAAGTCTTCAGCCCCTTTACTCAGGACATAAGTCTTCAGGACTTTCTGCCATTCTTCTCTGCAGATCCTCTCCAGCTCTGTCAGGTTGGATGGGGGCCGTCGGTGGACAGCTTGGGACATAAGTCTTCAGCCCCCTTACTCGGGACATAAGTCTTCAGCCCCTTTACCCCAGACATAAGTCTTCAGCCCCTTTACCCCAGACATAAGTCTTAAGCCCCCTTACTCGGGACATAAGTCTTCAGCCCCTTTACTCGGGACATAAGTCTTCAGCCCCTTTACTCGGGACATAGGTCTTCAGCCCCCTTACTTGGGACATAAGTCTTCAGCCCCTTTACTCCGGACATAAGTTTTCAGCCCCCTTACTCGGGACATAAGTCTTAAGCCCCCTTACTCGGGACATAAGTCTTAAGCCCCCTTACTCGGGACATAAGTCTTGAGCCCCTTTACTCGGGACATAGGTCTTCAGCCCCTTTACTCCGGACATAAGTCTTCAGCCCCCTTTACTCGGGACATAAGTCTTCAGCCCCTTTATCCCAGACATAAGTCTTCAGCCCCTTTACCCCAGACATAAGTCTTCAGCCCCCTTACTCGGGACATAAGTCATTAACCCCTTTACTTGGGACATAAGTCTTCAGCCCCTTTACTCCAGACATAAGTCTTCAGCCCCCTTACTCGGGACATAAGTCTTAAGCCCCCTTACTTGGGACATAATTCTTCAGCCCCCTTACTTGGGACATAAGTCTTCAGCCCCTTTACTCCGGACATAAGTCTTAAGCCCCTTTACTTGGGACATAAGTCTTCAGCCCCTTTACTCGGGAGATAAGTCTTAAGCCTCTTTTCTCGGGACATAAGTCTTAAGCACCCTTACTCGGAACATAAGTCTTCAGCCCCTTTACCCCAGACATAAGTCTTCAGCCCCTTTACTCGGGACATAAGTCTTAAGCCCATTTACTCGGAACATAAGTCTTCAGCCCCTTTACCCCAGACATAAGTCTTCAGCCCCCTTACTCGGGACATAAGTCTTCAGCCCCTTTACTCAGGACATAAGTCTTAAGCCCCTTTACTCGGGACATAAGTCTTCAGCCCCCTTACTTGGGACAGAAGTCATTAACCCCTTTACTCGAGACATAGATCTTCAGCCCCTTTACTCCGGATATAAGTCTTTAGCCCCCTTACTCGGGACATAAGTCTTAAGCCCCTTTACTCCGGACATAAGTCTTCAGCCCCTTTACTCCGGACATAAGTCTTCAGCCCCCTTTACTCGGGACATAAGTCTTCAGCCCCTTTACCCCAGACATAAGTCTTCAGCCCCTTTACTCCGGACATAAGTCTTCAGCCCCTTTACTCAGGACATAAGTCTTAAGCCCCTTTACCCCAGACATAAGTCTTCAGCCCCCTTACTCGGGACATAAGTCTTCAGCCCCTTTACTCAGGACATAAGTCTTAAGCCCCTTTACTCGGGACATAAGTCTTAAGCCCCTTTACTCGGGACATAAGTCTTCAGCCCCTTTACTCGGGACATAGATCTTCAGCCCCTTTACTCCGGACATAAGTCTTTAGCCCCCTTACTCAGGACATAAGTCTTAAGCCCACTTACTCGGGACATAACTTAAGTCTTCAGCCCCCTTATTCGGGACATAAGTCCTAAGCCCCTTTACTCGGGACATAAGTCTTCAGCCCCTTTACTCCGGACATAAGTCTTCAGCCCCTTTACTCCGGACATAAGTCTTCAGCCCCCTTTACTCGGGACATAAGTCTTCAGCCCCTTTTCCCCAGACATAAGTCTTCAGCCCCCTTACTCCGGACATAAGTCTTCAGCCCCTTTACTCAGGACATAAGTCTTAAGCCCCTTTACTCGGGACATAAGTCTTCAGCCCCCTTACTTGGGACATAAGTCATTAACCCCTTTACTCGGGACATAGATCTTCAGCCCCTTTACTCCGGACATAAGTCTTTAGCCCCCTTACTCGGGACATAAGTCTTAAGCCCCTTTACTCCGGACATAAGTCTTCAGCCCCTTTACTCCGGACATAAGTCTTCAGCCCCCTTTACTCGGGACATAAGTCTTCAGCCCCTTTACCCCAGACATAAGTCTTCAGCCCCCTTTACTCGGGACATAAGTCTTCAGCCCCTTTACCCCAGACATAAGTCTTCAGCCCCCTTACTCGGGACATAAGTCTTCAGCCCCTTTACTCAGGACATAAGTCTTAAGCCCCTTTACTCGGGACATAAGTCTTAAGCCCCTTTACTCGGGACATAAGTCTTCAGCCCCTTTACTCGGGACATAGATCTTCAGCCCCTTTACTCCGGACATAAGTCTTTAGCCCCCTTACTCGGGACATAAGTCTTAAGCCCCCTTACTCGGGACATAACTTAAGTCTTCAGCCCCTTTACTCAGGACATAAGTCTTAAGCCCCTTTACTCGGGACATAAGTCTTAAGCCCCTTTACTCGGGACATAAGTCTTCAGCCCCTTTACTCGGGACATAGATCTTCAGCCCCTTTACTTGGGACATAAGTCTTCAGCCCCTTTACTCGGGACATAAGTCTTAAGCCCCCTTACTCGGGACATAAGTCTTAAGCCCCCTTACTCGGGACATAAGTCTTAAGCCCCCTTATTGGGGACATAAGTCTTGAGCCCCTTTACTCGGGACATAAGTCTTGAGCCCCTTTACTCGGGACATAGGTCTTCAGCCCCTTTACTCGGGACATAAGTCTTCAGCCCCTTTACTTGGGACATAAGTCTTCAGACCCTTTACTCGGGACATAAGTCTTAAGCCCCTTTACTCGGGACATAAGTCTTAAGCCCCTTTACTCGGAACATAAGTCTTCAGCCCCTTTACTCGGGACATAAGTCTTCAGCCCCTTTACTTGGGACATAAGTCTTCAGACCCTTTACTCGGGACATAAGTCTTAAGCCCCTTTACTCGGGACATAAGTCATAAGCCCCTTTACTCGGGACATAAGTCTTAAGCCCCTTTACTCGGGACATAAGTCATAAGCCCCTTTACTCGGGACATAAGTCTTTAGCCCCTTTACTCCGGACATAAGTCTTCAGCCCCCTTTACTCGGGACATAAGTCTTCAGCCCCTTTAACCCAGACATAAGTCTTCAGCCCCCTTACTCGGGACATAAGTCTTCAGCCCCCTTACTCGGGACATAAGTCATTAACCCCTTTACTCGGGACATAGGTCTTCAGCCCCCTTACTTGGGACATAAGTCTTCAGCCCCTTTACTCCGGACATAAGTCTTCAGCCCCCTTACTCGGGACATAAGTCTCAAGCCCCCTTACTCGGGACATAAGTCTTAAGCCCCCTTACTCGGGACATAAGTCTTAAGCCCCCTTACTCGGGACATAAGTCTTAAGCCCCTTTACTCAGGACATAAGTCTTCAGCCCCTTTACTCGGGACATAAGTCTTCAGCCCTCTTACTCGGGACATAAGTCTTCAGCCCCTTTACTTCGGACATAAATCTTCAGTCCCTTTACTCGGGACATAAGACTTCAGCCCCTTTACTCGGGACATAAGTCTTAAGCCCTTTACTCGGGACATAAGTCTTAAGCCCCTTTACTCGGGACATAAGTCTTCAGCCCCTTTACTCGGGACATAAGTCTTCAGCCCCTTTACTTGGGACATAAGTCTTCAGACCCTTTACTCGGGACATAAGTCTTAAGCCCCTTAACTCGGGACATAAGTCATAAGCCCCTTTACTCGGGACATAAGTCTTTAGCCCCTTTACTCCGGACATAAGTCTTCAGCCCCCTTTACTCGGGACATAAGTCTTCAGCCCCTTTACCCCAGACATAAGTCTTCAGCCCCCTTACTCGGGACATAAGTCTTCAGCCCCCTTACTCGGGACATAAGTCATTAACCCCTTTACTCGGGACATAGGTCTTCAGCCCCCTTACTTGGGACATAAGTCTTCAGCCCCTTTACTCCGGACATAAGTCTTCAGCCCCCTTACTCGGGACATAAGTCTCAAGCCCCCTTACTCGGGACATAAGTCTTAAGCCCCCTTACTCGGGACATAAGTCTTAAGCCCCCTTACTCGGGACATAAGTGTTAAGCCCCCTTACTCGGGACATAAGTCTTAAGCCCCCTTACTCGGGACATAAGTCTTAAGCCCCTTTACTCAGGACATAAGTCTTAAGCCCCTTTACTCGGGACATAAGTCTTCAGCCCTATTACTCGGGACATAAGTCTTCAGCCCCTTTACTTCGGACATAAATCTTCAGTCCCTTTACTCCGGACATAAGACTTCAGCCCCTTTACTCCGGACATAAGTCTTCAGCCCCTTTACTCGGGACATAAGTCTTAAGCCCTTTACTCGGGACATAAGTCTTAAGCCCCTTTACTCGGGACATAAGTCTTCAGCCCCCTTACTCGGGACATAAGTCTTCAGCCCCTTTACTCAGGACATAAGTCTTTTGGACTTTCTGCCATTCTTCTCTGCAGACCCCATCATGTTCTGTCCGGTTGGATGGGGGCCATCGATGAACAGCCATCTTCAGGTCTCTCCAAAGATGTTCCATTGGGTTCAGGGCTGTGGCCCCTCAAGGACATTCCCAGAGTTGTCCCTAAGCTGCTCCTGTCTTGTCTTGGTCGTGTGCTTAGGGCCATTGTCTTGTTGGAAGGTGAACCTTCGTCCCAGTCTGAGGTCCAGAGCTCTGGATCAGGTTTTCATTAAGAATATCTCGGTACTTTGCTCCATTCAGCTTCCCCTCCACCCTGACCGGTCTCCCTGTCCCCCCAGCATGATCCGGCCACCACCGTGCTTCACTGTAGGGATGGTATTGGGCAGATGATGAGTGGCGCCTGGTTTTCTCTAGGCATGACAATTAGAACTGAGGCCAAATAGTTCAATCTTGGTTTCATCAGAACAGAGAATCTTGTTTCTCACAGTCTGGGAGCCCTTTAGGTGCTTTTTTTCTAACTCCATGCGGCCTTCATGTGTCTTTTACTGAGCAGATTCTTCTTTCTGCCCATTCTGCCATAAAGCCCAGATTGGTGGAGGCTCCAGTGATGGTTGACCTTCTGTGAGATCTTATATAGACAGGGCTGAGTCATTTCAAATCATTTTCCATTTAAATGTAATTGTTATTAAATTTTATCAGTTAGTACATAAGTAGAAATGGGTTTATTTTGACACAATATCAAGTATAGTTATTCCAAAATGAATCATCAGACACATATTAATTTTCTGTGTCACTGCATTGGTATCATTACATAATAAACATGTAGTTTAACAATGGAAGTATAGAAATTGCGTAAATAAATTTGACCTTTCGTTTTGTTATGTTTAGTTAGTATATTACGTCGTTTTATTCATGGAAGTTCACATTTCTTTTGTTGTGATTAGTAAATATGAAGTATAAACAAATTGTTTCAACAGTGCGCTAATAGAGATTTAATAAAGCATTTCACCTTTTGGTCCTCGGTGTAGTTGGTTAACTACTACAGGACCGCCTAACGCAGGGATGCGTCCTGCGGGCGGTCCTGTAGCTCTGAGTTGACGCGTCGGCGCATCATCTCGTGAGAGCCGAGATTTCCTGTGAACGCGCGCGCGTGCGCGGCACGGCAGTTCGGCTACAGCCTGCCAGCGATGATCCATCGCTGGCAGGCTGTAGATGCGAATAAAATCGCATCAAACAGCTATATCAGACGCTGTTTTACGAACAGCGTCTGATATAGCTGCTACCTGGTCCTCTGGTGGTCCCATTTTCTGGGATCGACCACCAGAGGACCATATAACACAGTAAAGTTGCACCAAACACTACATCCCCCCCCCTCACCTATTAACCCCTTGATCTCCCCATCTAGACCCCCTGATCACCCCCCTGTCATTGATCACACCTCTGTAAGGCTCCATTCAGACGTCCATATGTGTTTTGCGGATCCGTGATTCACGGATCCGTGGATTCACGGATCCGCGGATCCGATCCGCGGATCCGATCCGCAGATCCGATCCGCAGATCCTCAAAACACGGACACCGGCAATGTGCTTTCCGCATTTTGCAGATCCGCACATTGCCAGAACTATATAGAAATGCTTTTCTTGTCCGCAATTGCGGACAAGAATAGGACATGTTCTATATTTTTGCGAACGGAAGTGCAGACCTGAAGCGCGGATCCGTAATTCCGATCCGAAGGGACAAAGTCTGTCCCCATAGAAATGAATGGGTCCGCAATTCCGCTCCGCAAACAGAATTGCGGACGTGTGAATGGGGCATAAGGGTCCCTTATCACCGCCAGTTAGTTAGCTACTTGTTAGGTAGCTAGCGCCCAGCCCACCGCACCGCAGTCACTGATTTGGCAGAGATTTTTCATCCACATTGACCGATGCGAATGAAAAAATCTGTGCCGTTCATTTTTTTTTTTTTCAGCGCAGAGGCTGAACGGAAAAATCTCATTACCCGTATGCTCAATATACGGAGAATCGCAGAAACTCCTAATGCTGGCCATACGTGTAATGATTATGAGACCCTCAAATGCCAGAGCAGTACAAAACCCCACATGTGACCCCATTTTAGAAAGAAGACACCCCAAGGTATTCCGTGAGGGGTATGGTGAGTTCTCGCATCAAACAGCTATATCAGGCGCTGTTTTACGAACAGCGTCTGATATAGCTGCTACCTGGTCCTCTGGTGGTCCCATTTTCTGGGATCGACCACCAGAGGACCATATAACTACAGTAAAGTTGCACCAAACACTACATCCCCCCTCACCTATTAACCCCTTGATCTCCCCATCTAGACCCCTGATCACCCCCTGTCATTGATCACACCCTTGTAAGGCTCCATTCAGACGTCCATATGTGTTTTGCGGATCCGTGGATTCACGGATCCGTGGATTCACGAATCCGCGGATCCGATCCGCGGATCCGATCCGCGGATCCGATCCGCAGATCCTCAAAACACGGACACCGGCAATGTGCTTTCCGCATTTTGCAGATCCGCACATTGCCAGAACTATATAGAAAATGCTTTTCTTGTCCGCAAGTGCGGACAAGAATAGGACATGTTCTATATTTTTGCGGAACGGAAGTGCAGACCCGGAAGCGCGGATCCGTAATTCCGGATCCGAGCGGGACAAAGTCTGTCCCCATAGAAATGAATGGGTCCGCAATTCCGTTCCGCAAACAGAATTGCGGACGTGTGAATGGGGCATAAGGGTCCCTTATCACCGCCAGTTAGTTAGCTACTTGTTAGGTAGCTAGCGCCCAGCCCACCGCAATCACTGATTTTGGCAGAGATTTTTTCATCCACATTGACCGTCGCGAATGAAAAAATCTGTGCCGTTCATTTTTTTTTTTTTTTCAGCGCAGAGGCTGAACGGAAAAAAAAAAATCTCATTACCCGTTTGCTCAATATACGGAGAATCGCAGAAACTCCTAATGCTGGCCATACGTGTAATGATTGCGGAGACCCTCAAATGCCAAAGCAGTACAAAAACCCCACATGTGACCCCATTTTAGAAAGAAGACACCCCAAGGTATTCCGTGAGGGATATGGTGAGTTCATGTAAAATTTTATTTTTTGTCACAAGTTAGTGGAATATGAGACTGTAAAAAAAAAAAAAATAAATAAATTTCCGCTAACTTGTGCCAAATTTTTTTTTTTCTGTGAACTCGCCATGCCCCTCACGGAATACCTTGGGGTGTCTTCTTTCCACAATGGGGTCACTTGTGGGGTATTTATGCTGCCCTGGCATTTTAGGGGTCCTAAAGCGTGAGAATCCAAATGCGTAAAAATGGCCTGTGAAATCCTAAAAGGTACTCATTGGTTTTAGGGCCCCTTTGCGCATCTTGGCTGCAAAAAAGTGTCACTCATGTGGTATCGCCGAACTCAGGAGAAGTAGGGCGATGTGTTTTGGGGTGTATTTTTACATATACCCATGCTGGGTGTGAGAAATATCGCTGTAAACGACAACTTTTTAAATTTTTTTATTCAAAGTTGTCAATTTACAGAGATATTTCTCTCACCCAGCATGGGTATATGTAAAATACACCTAACATACATCGCCCTACTTCTCTGAGTACGGCGATGCCACATGTGTGATACTTTTGCAGCCAAGATGCGCAAAGGGGCCAAATTCAACGAGTACCTTTTAGGAGGGCATTTTACGCATTTTTCTTCTCACGCTTTAGGGCCCTAAAATGCCAGGGCTGTATAAATACCCCACATGTGACCCCATTTTGGAAAGAAGACACCCCAAGGTATTCGCTGAGGGGCATAATGAGTCCATGAAAAATTTAACTTTTTGTCAAAAGTTAGCGGAAGGGAGACTTTGTGAGAAAAACAATAAAAATCAATTTCCACTAACTTGTGCCAAAAAAAATCTTCTATGAACTCGCCATGCCCCTCACGGATTACCTGTAGGGTGTCTTCTTTCCAAAATGGGGTCACATGTGGGGTATTTCTACTGCCCTGGCATTTTAGGGGCCATAAAGCGTGAGAAGAAAATGCGTAAAAATGCCCTCCTAAAAGGTACTCATTGGAATTTGGGCCCTTTGCGCATCTTGGCTGCAAAAAGTGTCACACATGTGGTATCGCCGTACTCAGGAGAAGTAGGGCAATGTGTTTTGGGGTGTATTTTTACATATACCCATGCTGGGTGAGAGAAATATCTCTGTAAATTGACAACTTTGAATAAAAAATGTAAAAAGTTGTCGTTTACAGAGATATTTCTCACATGCAGCATGGGTATATGTAAAATACACCCCAAAACACATTGCCCTACTTCTCCTGAGTACGGCGATACCACATGTGTGACACTTTTGCAGCCTGAGTGCAAAGGGGCCCTAAAACCAATGAGTACCTTTAGGATTTCACAGGGCATTTTTATGCATTTGGATTCTCACACTTTAGGGGCCCCTAAAATGCCAGGTGAGTATAAATACCCCACATGTGACCCCATTTTGGAAAGAAGACACCCCAAGGTATTCTGTGAGGGGCATGGTGAGTCCACAGAATTTTTATTTTTGGCACGTCAGCGGAAATTGTTTTTTTTTTTTTTAATTTTGTTTTTACAAAGTCTCATATTCCACTAACTTGTGACACAAAATAAAATTTTACATGAACTCACCATACCCCTCACGGAATACCTTGGGGTGTCTTCTTTCCAAAATGGGGTCACATGTGGGGTATTTATGCTGTCCTGGCATTTTAGGGGCCCCTAAAGCGTGAGAAGAAGTCTGGAATCCAAATGCGTAAAAATGCCCTGTGAAATCCTAAAGGTACTCATTGGTTTTAGGGCCTTTCGCACTCAGGCTGCAAAAAGTGTCACACATGTGGTATCGCCGTACTCAGGAGAAGTAGGGCAATGTGTTTTGGGTGTATTTTTATATATACCCATACTTTGTGTGAAAAATATCTCTGTAAACGACAACTTTTAAAATTTTTATACAAAGTTGACAATTTACAGAGATATTTCTCTCACCCAACATGGGTATATGTAAAAATACACCCTAAAACACATTGCCCTACTTCTCCTGAGTACGGCGATACCACATGAGTGACACTTTTTGCAGCCTGGGTGCTAAAGGCCCAAATTCCAACGAGTACCTTTAGGTTTTACATGGCGGCTCACAATTTAGCCCCGCCCAAAATGCCAGAACAGTAAACACACCCCACAAATGACCCCATTTCGGAAAGTAGACACCCCAAGGTATTCGCTGAGGGGCATAGTGAGTCCGTCTAAGATTTTTTTTTTTTTTTGCCAGAAGTTATCAGAAATTGAAACTTTTTTTTTTCTCAGAAAGTGTCATTTTCCGCTAACTTGTGAAAAAATGAAATGATACATGAACTCACCAAGCCCCTCCGCGAATACTTTGGGGTGTCTTCTTTCTAAAATGGTGTCATTTGGGGGGTATTTATACTATCCTGACATTCTAGCTCCTGAAGAAACATGACAGGCGCTCAGAAAGTCAGAGCTGCTTCAAAATGCCGAAATTCACTTTTTGCACCATAGTTTGTAAACGCTATAACTTTTACCCAAACCAATAAATATACACTTATTGGACTTTTTTTTATCAAAGACATGTAGAACAATAAATTTAGAGAAAAATTTATATAGAAATGTAGTTTTTTTTGAAAAAGTTTACAACAGAAAGTGAAAAATGTCATTTTTTTGCAAAAATTTCGGTCATTTTTGATTAATAGCAAAAAAAGTAAAAATGTCAGCAGCAATGAAATACCACCAAATGAAAGCTCTATTAGTGAGAAGAAAAGGAGGTAAAATTCATTTGGGTGGTAAGTTGTATGACGGAGCAATAAACGGTGAAAGTAGTGTAGTGCGGAATTGTAAAAAGTGGCCTGGTCATTAAGGGTGTTTAAGCTAGGGGGGCTGAAGTGGTTAATATAGCAAAGAACACTACACAATTATATTCATGAAAATTTTCATTTCTTTTGTTGCGAATAGTAGACATGGATGTCAGACACATTAAGATGAGCCCTATAGTTTGGTTGACAGATATGCATATGTTCATTGGATAGGTTTATAGTGTTTAGGTGAGATAGTGCACAAACGCCCTAGTTTGCACTGCGTCCGGCTCAATTGAACCTATTGCGCTTGGGGCACCTCTCACCACCAGTTGCGTTTCGTTGAGTTTTATCTCTAGATATGTGTGTAAACACAGCTTATAAAACATAAAACATAAAACTTTGCCCTTCAGTACGGTCTGTGAAGCCGTATTATGCAGATTCAATACAAGTTGGTTGTGGAGCTTATTTTCCACTCCTCTTTTCTCCTCTTCTCCTCCTCGGCTTCAGACGGGTTTCTATGATAGTGAATTGTTGGGTGTCGTTGGGTGTTATGGTGTGGTGTGAGTTGGTAGTTTATGGTTGTTTTTTTTAGGGAAATGTGTTAGCCAACTCGTCCAGTTTTTCTGGCATTTTCTTCCTTTTCCAGATTGCCAAGCGAAGGCTTGTTCAGCTTCATAATTAACAGAAACAGTTGAGATCATGTTGTTTATATCTGGGATTTGGGTTGATTTCCATAGTCGGGCTATGAGTATTTTTTTAGCTATTGCGATGGGACAGATGGATACTCTTACGTTTGCTGGAAATTTTTCCAAACCGATGTTTAAAAGAAGTAGTTCGGGTGTGAGGGTATTTTTATCTCCTGTTAAGATGAATATGAGGTTTTCTAAGTCTTTACCTAGTTTCCTCAGTTTAGGGCAGGACTAGAAGATGTGCTTTATTGTTCCAGTTCCCCCGCATCCTCTCCAACATAGATCTGACTGTTCTGGGAAAATGTCACGTAGTTTTTTGGGCGTGAAGTACCATTTTGCATTCATTTTAAAGATTTGTTCCCTATGTGAAATACAAGTAGTTGCTTTGTGCATAAAGTTAATAGCCGTTATCCATTCTTTTGTTGTATGGTTTTCCCGAGTTCAGTTTCCCATCTGCTGTGAGAGTGTAGGGTTTGATATTGGATATCTTTATTATATATATCATATAGGTCTTTAGTGGTTATTGTTTTGTTTTGCAGTGGGTTTGTAAGTAGATCTGATATGCTGTTTGGGAATCGGGATACTTGTGTAGGGAATTTGTCAAGAGGAGCAGCAAGTTTCAGGTAAGTCTTAGGCCTCTTGCACACGAACGTGTGTGCCCCGTGCCCGTATTGCGGGCCGCATTTGCGGATCCGCAACACACGGGCACCATTCCGTGGCCATTCTGCATCACGGATGCGGACCCATTCATTTCAATGGGTCCGCAAATCCGGAGATGCGGAACGGTGCGGAATGGAATGACAGAACGGAACACTATGGAAGCACTCCGGAGTGCTTCCGCGGGGTTCCGTTCCGTACTTCCGTCCCGCAAAAATATAGAACATGTCCTATGTTTTTGCAGAACGGGTAGATCGCGGACCCATTCAAGTGAATGGGTCCGCGATCCCCTGCGGCTGCCCCACGGCCGGTGCCCCACGTTCGTGTGCAAGAGGCCTTAGTCTCTTTTGAGTCTAGGTTGTATTGTTCTTTCAGAGATTCGAAGCCTCTCAGTTTTCCGTTTTCATATACATCTTCTATGTATGAAATGCCTTTGTCTGACCAAGAAGAGATGGAGTTTAATCCTGAGTAGAGGGATAGTGAGGAGAGGGGAATTTTGCGAGAAGTCGTTTTTCCCTGGTCTATGTAAGAAATCTCGCCAGGTTCCCAGGTTTCGAGTGCCGCCCTGACTGTTGGAGTAAAAGGATGGGATTTGCTTTTTGATCTATTTGCGTTGATTACTGTATATTGCCAGTTTTTTATGTTGTTTATTTCAGTTTCGATTTTGGCTCAATGTTTTGGTTTTTCTATGGGTTTAAACCATTCTGTAGATTGCCGTAATAAATTGGCTTTATAGTAAGCAAGTATATTGGGCATGCTTATACCTCCGTTGGACGTTTTCTTTTGGAGTATTTTTGTCGAGATCGTTGGTCTTTTTTTTATTCCATATGAAGTTTGTCATTTGTGATTGTAGTTTGGTTTAGTATTTTTTTGGAATAGGAACCGGTAGTACTCTGAGCAGGGGCGTAGCTAACGGCTCATGGGCCCTGGTGCAAGAGTTCTGCTTGGGCCCCCCTTCCCTCAGTGCTTTGTGTATCTTCTTATGTGGCACAAGGGTCTTTGAGCCCCCTCAAGCTCCTGGGCCCGGTAGCGACTGCTACCTCTGCACCCCCTATAGCTACGCCCATGACTCTGATACATATGAGATTTTGTGTAGTATAAACATTTTGTATAGCGTTAATCTGCCGAACCAGCTCCAGTTGGATTTTAAATAGTTGTCTAATTCTTTTTTTGTATTTTCAATGATTGCGGGAATGTTTTGTGTTATGATTGTTTTATTATTTTGCGCTAGTTCGACCCCTAGATAAGTGATAGTTTTTGTATTCCATGAGTATGGGAAATTTTGTTGTAGTCTGAGTTGGTCTTGCATGGGGACATTGACACCAAGTATGTGTGATTTTGTTGGATTTATCTTATGGTAAGATACTTTGCTATATCCTTCCAGTTCGGATTGGAGGCTGAGTATAGAGGTTTCGAATCATTTTCAATCCACTGAATTTACCACAAATGACTCCAATCAAGGTGGAGAAACATCTCAGAGAATTATCCGGAGAAATGGGAGGCCCCAGAGCTAAGGGCTCATGCACACGACCATGTGCTGGCCTGGCCCACTTGAATGCGGTCCGTGATCCGCATCCAACGGCCCACACCGCAAGAAAGTAGTGCATGCACTACTTTTTTGCGGTGCGGGGGCACAGACAGAAAACCCTTGGAAGCAGTGGCGTAACTATCGGGGAAGCAGGGGAAGCGGCTGCTTCGGGGCCCGGGCTGCTTCGGGGCCCGGCACCCGGCAGCATGACACCAAGTTTCTCTAGAGTTAATTATAATAAAGTTTGTCAGTCCAGGCCGGGCCCGGGCCCCTTCACATACAGTGCCCCGGCCTGTCCATCATCCGACCAGGCGAACACCCGCTAATGAACCCATCCCCCCCGCCCCCCCCCCCAGCGGGCCCCCGCCCACTAAGTAAGTCCTGACCTGAGGGAGCGGCAGGCGGGAGAAAGAGCGCGACTACAGGCAAGAAGAGGTCAGGAGCAGCATGGTAGGAAGCAGAGCAGCGAACGGACATCAGTCACTGTGCTGGGCTTTTCAGGTACAGTATGTGCCTATGCCGGCTGTTCTGCCTGTGTGCCCACTGCCCCCCTTGCCTTTGTCATCTTGTGCTGCTGCGCTGTTCACCTGTCATGGACTCCTGTCTCCTGGTTGCTTATCTAATAAAGTTTACACATACAGTGCGGTGCCCCCTCCAATGAGCCCCCCCCCCAATGCTGCCGCTCCTCCATTCACCTGTCCTGGCTCTCAGTGGTGTGGACCCACCATCTTTTCCCAGCCCCTAGTTCACAGGCCCCCCTGCCCTTGTCAGCTCTGTCCCCTGTCTGTGCATCCCCCTGGCTTTTTCAACACAGCCCCTGACCCGACTGCGCCCATATGGGCCTTGTCTGTACCCTCCCTGGCCTGTGGCTCCCCCAGGCCCCTGTCTGCACCTCCCTGGCCCCTGTTTGCGTCTTTATGGCCCCTGTCTGCACCCCTCTGGCCCCTATCTGTGCCCCCCCAGCCTTTGTCTGTGCCCCCTGGCCCCTGTCTGTGCCCCTCTGGCCTCCGTCTGCGCCTCCCTTGCCCCTATCTGTGCTCACCCTGGCACCTGTTTGTGCCTCCCTGGCCCTTGTCTCTGCCCCCTTGGACCCTGTGTGCGCCACCCTGGCCCTTTCTGTGCCCCCCCGGCCCCTGTCTGCACCTCCGTGGCCCCTGTCTGCACCCTGGGCCATGGCCCTTATCTGTGCCCACACAGGCTGCGAAGCGCAGGGGGGGGCCCATACAAAAATTTGCTGTGGGGCCCAGTCACTCATAGTTACGCCCCTGCTTGGAAGCTTCGGTGGGCTTCCGATCCGTGCCTCCGTTCCTGCTCCACACTGCATGTCCCAGATTGCGGACCCATTCAAGTGAATGGGTCCGCATCCGTAATGCAGGGTGGACACGGCTGGTGCCTGTGTATTGCGGACCTGCTGTATGCGGGCCACAATACGGCCATTGACGGGCGACGGCCGTGTGCATGAGCCCTAAATTTCAAGTGTCACAGTACAGGGGCTAAATACTTATGTGCATGTGGAATTTTAGTTTTTCTTTTTAATACATTTGTAAAAATGTATAATAGTTTTCACTTTCTCATTATGGGATAGTGAGTGCAGAATGATGGGAAAACACAAGGAGCAACATAACAAAAATGTACTTTATCTGGTTTGCAGAGTGCTGTTGCATTGTACTGTATGTTTTAAATTGTGTTTTCAGCCATAGCAACGTGCAGTGGCGTACCGCCCATATAGGCAGACCACGCCACTGCTATGGGGCCTGCGGCACAGGGGGGCCCGGAGCTCATGGAAGGCCCCGCCCCCTCTGCACAAGACTGACAGACTACTTCTTCTGGGCTCCGGCTCCAACGTGCGGGTGTGTGTGCGTGCGGGCAGGCGGGCCCAGCCCTTCCTCCCTCCTGCTGCTATGCCATCCCTCCTGGCTCCTGCTGCT
Organism: Bufotes viridis; assembly: GCA_033119425.1. Taxonomy (NCBI): domain Eukaryota; kingdom Metazoa; phylum Chordata; class Amphibia; order Anura; family Bufonidae; genus Bufotes; species Bufotes viridis. The sequence goes on along the minus strand of CM065593.1, from coordinate 373,979,546 downwards.
CTTTGCAAAGAGCACACAGGACGGGACTCTGCCTGCGCGCTCTCCAGCTCAGCAGGCATGATGACATCATCACATTGTGCCTGCTGCTGGAGAGAGCGGGGTGCCTGCTTCTGGAGAGGCTGCAAGGTAAGTATTCGATTTTTTTTTTTTTAGTGCTGGATTGGGCGCAGTAAAGGTGGCAAAACTACTGGATGGGGAACTAAGGGGGCAAATTACTGGGTTGTGAACTAAAGGGGGCAAAACTACTGGATCGGACACTAGTAAAGGGCACAAAACTACTGGATGGGGCACCAAAAGGGGCAAAACTACTGGATCGGACACTAAAGGGGCCAAAACTACTGGATGGGGTACTAAAGGGGCAAAACTACTGGATGGGGCATTAAAGGGGGCAAAACTATTGGATGGGGCAGTAGAGGGGCAACAATACCGGATGGGACACTAAAGGGGGAATAACTACTGGATGGAGCACTAAAGGGGCAACATTGCTGGATGGGATACTAAAGGGGGCAAAACTACTGAATGAGACACTAAAGGGGCAGGACCACTGGATGGGGCACTAAGGGTCAGTATTACTTGACTGGGGGAACTAAGGGAGTGTAAATACTGTGTGGGCACTAAGGGGGCATAACTACTGTTCTGGGACACAAAGGGGGATTCTACTCTGAGGGGTTACTTACGGAGCATTATACTGTGTGAGGGCACTAATATTGCTTACATCACAAAAAAGTGCCTTACTCCCATACAGCACTTTCATATCAGCGGTGTATGACGGTGTATGAGAGTACGGATAATAAAAGTTGGTTAATAAAAAAAAAAAAAAAAAAAAAAATCCCTAACAGTTTTAGTAGGTCATGTATAAATTTCTTTTTTGACAGATGGGGGTGTGGCAGGGGAGGAGCCAGAACAGGAGGTGGGTTGGGCCAGGGGTGGGTAGTGGGTGGGGTTAGGGGCCCAATTCAGATTCTTGCTATAGGGCCCAGTGACTTCTATGTACGCCCCTGGCAACGTGCACCTGCGCATTGGGATGTGCTGACTGACCCCCTTTTTCTTTGCAGATTAAATTACAGCATACAATGTCAATCAGCTGCTTATAAGGCCACTAGGATATTGTCATGCATTAAACAAGACATGGGCTCGCAGGGCAGGGATGTAATATTACCACTTTACAAAGCGTTGGTGCGGCCTCATCTGGAATATGCAGTCCAGTTCTGGGCACCAGTCCATAGAAAGGGGGCACTGCAGCTGGAAAAAGTACAGAGGAGAGCGACTAGACTGACAAGGGGAATGGAGGGTCTTGGTTATAAAGAAAGATTCAAAGAATTGAATTTATTTAGTCTTGAGAAGAGACGTCTAAGGGGGGACATGATTGACCTATACAAATATATAAATGGGCCATACAAAAAATACGGAGAAAAACTGTTCCATGTATATTGCCCTCAAAAGACAAGGGGGCGCTGCCTCCGACTGGAGAGAAAAAAGTTCAGTCTCCAGAAGTGTCAAAGCTTCTTTACTGTAAGAACTCTGTAAATCTAGACTTCCTCAAGACGTGGTCACAGCAGGAACGGTGGACGGCTTTAAAAAGGGTTTAGATGAATTCTTGAAAGTAACCAACATTAATGCTTATAGAAATGTGTAGAAATCAGATTCTCACTTCTTTCTGGGATTCGCGGCCCCACCTATTCCTTGGTTTAACTTGATGGACCTACCGCTTTTTTCAACCATATTAACTATGTAACTATGATTTCCGTTCTTCTGATCCGTCAGAAGAACAGAAAAAATGAAAAATAAAAACGGATCCTTTATTTTATGCGTTCGTTATGCCTGTTTTGATTGTTTCCATCTGAGAATAGTTATTTTAGATGGAAGAAAAAGTTCTTCACAAAGGATTCAATGGAGGCCATTTTGGCACCAAAAATGACAAAAATTAAGGTCGGCCCAGCATGCATGTGGAACCTACACTCCCTGAATTTTATGCTAGCCGTCATGGCACATAACAGGTAGAATTTAGTGTTAGGTTCCCGTCTTACAAAGATCGCCTTGACGTTTGGCAGACAGGCCCAAATAATTTTGTACAAAATGTATTTGCCAAGAATCTTATTTGCAAAATAAGCCTAGCATTAGCATTAGAATGCTTTCTTGTACTTTATTTGGTTTGCAGAGTGCTGTTGCATTGTATGTTTTAAATTGTAATTTAATCTACCATCCACAAGGGCACCCAAGTCCTTCTCTACAAGTGACTCTCCCAGCAGGCTCGGACCGGCCCATCGGGGAGGAGGGGGATTCCTCGGTAGGCTCCCAGTCTCCTGCGCACGAAGATAAGACGGAGGAGTAATTTTTTCTCTTGTTTCTCAGGAGAGATAATTATTGTAGCCACTAGGTGGCAGTATCGCACAGTGATGCAGCCTCCTACTGGTGTACATTGTACAGGAGGCCCCGCAGTATCTTCTGAGCTTCCTGGGCTGCTGGCAATGAAGGAGGAGAGAAGGTGTCTGGCCATCCTCCTGCCCTCCCTGCTGTCAGAAAACTGTGGCTGCTGGAGAGAAGGACTCCTCTGCGGTGCTGGGCGGATTTCTGAGGTTAGTGACAGTAGTGAGCTGTAGGAGACTGTAAGGGGGAAATAGGGGACTTGTTTATAGCAGACTCAGATCTGTGTATGTGTGCTGCTCTCTGCAGAGTTCAGAGTGACATTGGTGGGACTCTGTCCTAGGTGCACCCCCATTAGTGCCACAGCTCCAGATGCCCCCCAATGCCCCCACTTTAAATGCACCCCTAATATTGCCCCTTCTCCAGTTGCCCCCCTAATACCTCTGCTCCATTATCACCACTATTACCCTGCCTCAGATGACCCTAATGCTTCTGTTTCAGTTATGACCCTCCGTTTGTGCCCTTTGCTCACGTTGCTCCTCTAGCGCCTTTGCTTGGGCTTTGTTAAATGTTATGCCCTGCAAAGGGGGTTGGACCTATGTCCGAAAAATTCTGCACAGTGCGTCACATTCTCCAGTATTGACACGTATGGTTTACATGGCGGCAGTGATGATATTCCGTATTTACAGGCATCACTGCTGACATGTAAAGAGATACTGGTGGTGGAGGATTTAAAGGGGTTATCCAGGTTTTCACGTTATCCTCTCCACATCATGGGGCATAACTATATGAATAGTGGGGTCCGATTCTGTAACCCCCACTGATCCCAGGAACGGGTCCTGTTCCCCCTCTTGATGGTGTGACAGGCCACACATACACCCTGATGCTCCATTCATTCTCTTTGGGACCACTGGAATTAGCCAGCGCTGTACTCCGCCATCTCCGCCATAGAGAATGGATGGAGAGGCCGGGCATATGCTCGACCTGCCACTCAGTCAAGAAGGGGATCAGTGGGGGCTCCAGCGTTCAGACCCCTATGGATTACTTAGTTATCCCCGATTCTGTGGACAGAGGATAACTAGAAAAGTGGACACCAGGCCCTTTAACAGGCGAGCATTTCTATTTTGGGCCAGATTTTTTATTTTAATTTAATTTAAATTTTTTACACCAAAAGAAAACCTTTAAGGATAGGGAATGTAAAAAAAATGTAAAAACACCTTTGTTCCTGTCAAAGTAGTTACCCCAGATATGTGCCCCCTCACAGTAGTGATATCCAGATATGTGCCCCCTCATAGTAGTTATACCAGATATGTGCCCCCTCATAGTAGTTATACCAGATATGTGCCCCCTCACAGTAGTTATACCAGATATGTGCCCCCTCACAGTAGTTATACCAGATATGTGCCCCCTCACAGTAGTGATATCCAGATATGTGCCCCCTCATAGTAGTTATACCAGATATGTGCCCCCTCACAGTAGTTATACCAGATATGTGTCCCCTCACAGTAGTGATATCCAGATATGCCCCCCCTCACAGTAGTTATACCAGATATGTGCCCCCTCACAGTAGTTATGCCAGATATGTGCCCCCTCACAGTAGTTATACCAGATATGTGTCCCCTCACAGTAGTTATATCCAGATATGTGTCCCCTCACAGTAGTTATATCCAGATATGTGTCTCCTCACAGTAGTGATATCCAGATATGTGCCCCCTCACAGTAGTTATACCAGATATGTGCCCCCTCATAGTAGTTATGTCCAGATATGTGCCCACTTCACAGTAGTTATGCCAGATTATGTGCCCCCTCACAGTAGTTATACCAGATATGTGTCTCCTCACAGTAGTGATATCCAGATATGTGCCCCCTCACAGTAGTTATACCAGATATGTGCCCCCTCATAGTAGTTATGTCCAGATATGTGCCCACTTCACAGTAGTTATGCCAGATTATGTGTCCCTTCACAGTAGTTCTCCCCGATTTGTGTCCCCTCACAGTAGTTATACCAGATATGTGCCCCCTCACAGTAGTTATACCAGATATGTGTCCCCTCACAGTAGTTATATCCAGATATGTGTCCCCTCACAGTAGTTATATCCAGATATGTGTCTCCTCACAGTAGTGATATCCAGATATGTGCCCCCTCACAGTAGTTATACCAGATATGTGCCCCCTCATAGTAGTTATGTCCAGATATGTGCCCACTTCACAGTAGTTATGCCAGATTATGTGCCCCCTCACAGTAGTTATACCAGATATGTGTCCCCTCACAGTAGTTATATCCAGATATGTGTCCCCTCACAGTAGTGATATCCAGATATGTGCCCCCTCACAGTAGTTATACCAGATATGTGCCCCCTCATAGTAGTTGTGTCCAGATATGTGCCCACTTCACAGTAGTTATGCCAGATTATGTGTCCCCTCACAGCAGTTATACCAGATATGCGCCCCCTCACAGTAGTTATACCAGATATGTGTCCCCTCACAGTAGTTACTCGAGATATGTGCCCCCTCATAGTAGTTATGTCCAGATATGTGCCCACTTCACAGTAGTTATGCCAGATTATGTGCCCCCTCACAGTAGTTATACCTAGCTATGTGCCCCCCTTACAGTAGTTATAGCCAGATATGTGCCCACTTCACAGTAGTTATGCCAGATTATGTGCCCCCTCACAGTAGTTATGCCCAGATATTTGCCCCTCACAGTAGTTATGCCCAGATATGTGCCCCCTCACAGTAGTTATGCCCAGATATGTGCCCCCTCACAGTAGTTATGCCAGATATGTGCCCCCTCACAGTAGTTATGCCCAGATAGGTGCCTCCTCACAGTAGTAATGCCCAAATATGTGCCCCTCACAGTAGTTATGCCCAAATATGTGCCCCCTCACAGTGATAATCTCCATATATTTGCCCCCTCACAGTGGTTATAGCCAGATAGGTGCCCCCTCGCAGTAGTTATGCCCAGATATTTGCCCCTCACAGTAGTTATGCCCAGATATGTGCCCCCTCACAGTAGTTATGCCAGATATGTGCCCCCTCACAGTAGTTATGCCCAGATAGGTGCCTCCTCACAGTAGTAATGCCCAAATATGTGCCCCTCACAGTAGTTATGCCCAGATATGTGCCCCCTCACAGTGATAATCTCCATATATTTGCCCCCTCACAGTGGTTATAGCCAGATAGGTGCCCCCTCGCAGTAGTTATGCCCAGATAGGTGCCCCCTCGTAGTAGTTATGCCCAGATAGGTGCCTCCTCGCAGTAGTTATGCCCAGATAGGTGCCCCTCGCAGTAGCTATGCCCAGATAGGTGCCCCCTCGCAATAGTTATGTCCAGATAGGTTCCCCCTTGCAGTAGTTATGCCCAGATATGTGCCCCCTCGCAGTAGTTATATCAGATTAGGTGCCCCCTCAGTAGAGATGCCCACCATCATCATAATTAGTGCCAGGAAGGGCCCACACACTGCACAGGGGGCACCATCATCAGTGCCAGGGAGTCACACACTGCACAAGTGGCACCTTTATCATCATCAGTGCCAGCGAGGGAGCCACACACTGCACAGGTGGCACCTTTATCCTCATCAGTGCCAGCGAGGGAGCCACACACTGCACAGGTGGCGCCTTTATCATCATCAGTGCCAGCGAGGGAGCCACACACTGCACAGGGGGCATCATCCATCATCATCATTAGTTCCCTCCTCCCCCCCTCCCCCAATCTGCAGCTTTAGGGGGGAAAAAACACATACTTACCTTCTTCCCCGATGACATGCTCCCACACTCTTTCCCGGTCTTTCAACACTCCTCCCACAGCCAGCAGCTCAATGTGCGGCCAGCAGGGGGAGCACTGGAGCTCCTGCTTCATTCTGGAGACAGCCTGGCAGTGACGAGAGCTGCCCTAGGTGTGTGAGTGCTCGCATTCCCCCTTGGCTCTGCGCCAACCCATACCCCCCCCCCCCCCGCCTCATATTATACATTACATGTTTAAAAATCGCTCTGATGGGGGGCCCGGCATTATCACTGTACTTCATGCCGGGCCCCGTCAGAGCCCTCCATGAGTCAGGGTTTACTCCGTCTCTCCTTGTGGGCCCCGTGGGTCCCCCTGACTTAGGGGCCTGGTCGCAATTGCGACCGCTGTGACCCCTATAGCTACGCCAGTGGCTGAGACCCTCATGATCAAGGGATTGTGGTCTTAAGACCCTTGTGTAGATAGATTGGCGGTAATGTAATTGAGTGTCTCAGGACCCCTTTTTTCCTGATCAGTGGGTGTTCCAGCAGTCAGACCCCAGCAATCTGATATTTATCACCTATCCTGTAGATAGGCAATAGGTCATTATGGGAGGACAACCCTTTTAATTATAATGTAGATTATGTGCAATCTGAGGAGGTTAAGGTTTGGTAAATTTTATGCCAGACATTTATGGTTAAAGGGGTTAAAGGGGTTTGTCTCACTTCAGTAAATGGCATTTATAATGCAGTTAATACAAGGCACTTACTAATGTATTGTGATTCTCCATATTGCCTCCTTTCCATCACATTATACACAGCACGTATTCGTGGTTGTTACCAGTGTAATCCAGCAGCGGTGGCCGTGCTTGCACACTATAGGTAAAGGTGTTGGCCTATGCGCACTTCCAGCCTTTCCCTATAGTGTGCAAGCACGGCCACTGCTGCTGGATTAAACGGCGGTAATAACCACGAATACGTGCTGTGTATAATGTGATGGAAAAGAGGCAATATGGAGAATCACAATACATTAGTAAGTGCCTTGTATTAACTGCATGATAAAGGAAATAATGAAATAATAAAGGACCCAGCACTGAACCTTGGGGGTCACTACTTATAACTCAGGACCCTTCTGAATAGGAATCATTGACCACAACTCTCTGGACACGGTCCTTCAGCCAGTTTTCAATCCAATTATAGACTATACTTTCCAAGCCTATAGACCTTACTTTACCTATTAAATGTCTATGAGGGACTGAATCAAAAGCACTGCAAAATCCAGAAATACTACATCCAGAGCTGCCCGCTGTCCAGGCTACTACTCACCTCACTACATCCACAGCCGCTCCTCTGTCCAGGCTACTTCTCACCTCACTACATCCACAGCCGCCTCTCTGTCCAGGCTACTACTCACCTCACTACATCCACAGCCGCTCCTCTGTCCAGACTACTACTCACCTCACTACATCCACAGCTGCCCCTCTGTCCAGACTACTACTCACCTCACTACATCCACAGCCGCCCCTCTGTCCAGGCTACCACTTACCTCACTACATCCACAGCCGCCCGTCTGTCCAGACTACTACTTACCTCACTACATCCACAGCCGCTCCTCTGTCCAGGCTACTACTCACTACACTACATCCACAGCCGCCCCTCTGTCCAGACTACTACTCACCTCACTACACCCACAGCTGCCCCCCTGTCCAGGCTACTACTCACCTCACTACATCCACAGCTGCCCCTCTGTCCAGGCTACTATTCATCTCACTACATCCACAGCCGCCCCTTTGTCCAGGCTACTTCTCACCTCACTACATCCACAGCCACCCATCTGTCCAGGCTACTACTTACCTCACTACATCCACAGCCGTCCCTCTGTCCAGGCTACTACTCACCTCACTACATCCACAGCCGCCTCTCTGTCCAGACTACTACTCATCTCACTACACCCACAGCTGCCCCCCTGTCCAGGCTACTACTCACCTCACTACATCCACAGCTGCCCCTCTGTCCAGGCTACTATTCATCTCACTACATCCACAGCCGCCCCTTTGTCCAGGCTACTTCTCACCTCACTACATCCACAGCCGCCCATCTGTCCAGGCTACTACTCAACTCACTACATCCACAGCCGCCTCTCTGTCAAGGCTACTACTCACCTCACTACATCCACAGACGCCCCTCTGTCCAGGCTACTACTTACCTCACTACATCCACAGCCGCCCCTCTGTCCAGGCTACTACTTACCTCACTACATCCACAGCCGCCTCTCTATCCAGACTACTACTCACCTCACTACACCCACAGCTGCCCCCCTGTCCAGGCTACTACTCACCTCACTACATCCACAGCTGCCCCTCTGTCCAGGCTACTATTCACCTCACTACATCCACAGCCGCCCCTCTGTCCAGGCTACTACTCACCTCACTACATCCACAGCCGTCCCTCTGTCCAGGCTTCTGCTCACCTCACTACATCCACAGCCGCCCCTCTGTCCAGACTACTACTCACCTCGCTACATCCACAGCCGCTCCTCTGTCCAGGCTACTACTCACCTCACTACATCCACAGCCGCCCCTCTATCCAGACTACTACTCACCTCACTACACCCACAGCTGCCCCCCTGTCCAGGCTACTACTCACCTCACTACATCCACAGCTGCCCCTCTGTCCAGGCTACTATTCACCTCACTACATCCACAGCCGCCCCTCTGTCCAGGCTACTACTCACCTCACTACATCCACAGCCGTCCCTCTGTCCAGGCTTCTGCTCACCTCACTACATCCACAGCCGTCCCTCTGTCCAGGCTACTACTTACCTTACTATATCCACTGCTGCCCCTCTGTCCAGGCTTCTGCTCACCTCCTCATAAAAATAAATCAGGTTAGTCTGACAACTTCTGTCCTTGGTAAACCCATGTTGGTTATCACTTATAATATTACTTACAGTCACATATTCCTGTATATAGTCCCTTAAGAGTCCTTCAAACATTTTTCCCACAACAGAAGTTAAACTAACTGTTCTATAATTACCTGTGAAGGACCTAGATCCTTTTTTGAATATATGGGCACCACTTTTGCCTTGCGCCAATCAGTTGGCCCTGTACCAATTCCTAGAGAATCTTTAAAAATTATAAACAGGGGCACAGCAATGACTGAACTGAGCTCTTTAAGCACTCTTGGGTGTAATCCATCTGGACCCGGAGCCTTGTTCACATTTACCTTATTTCACTTATCTTGGACCATATCTACAGTTAGCCAATTGAGTATATTACTGGATGTACTAGCAGCCCAAGCACCACAGATATCAGCTCCTTTCTTTTCTTTTGTATATACAGAGCTGAAAACCCCATTTAGTAACTCTGCCTTTTCCTTATCTTGACTATCCCCCATTTACCATTATTTAGGGGACCTACCTGCTCAGACCTTGTTTTTTTTATCATTTATATATTTGAAGAATTTGGGGGGATTTGTTTTGCTCTCTTTTGCCATCTGCTGTTTATTTTGTATTTTTGAAAATTTTATCTCCTTTTTACAGATTTTATTTAGCCCTTTCTAAACTTTAAAGGCTACAGCTGACCCCTCAGATTTGTATTTTTTAAATGCCTTTTATCATTTATTGCCCTTTTTTTTAGTAGCTGTAAGCAATGGGGGTTTATTTTTAGCAGTTTATACTTGTTACCTAAAGAATAAAAAAATTGTGCAATCTCCTCTGTAATGGTAGGGGGCCTATAGATTACAAGTATTATTTTTTCAGTGTTTATATCCCTTTAAACTTCCACCCATAAGGTTTCCAAATCCTCACCATACTCACCCACAATTGCCTCTTTCACACTTGTCCTCAGATCAGTCCTCACATACAGGCACACACCACCTCCTTTTCTATTGACCCTGTCTTTCCTAAAAAGTGTAAAACCCTTAATATTAACAGCCCAGTCATGTGAAGAGTCTAACCATGTCTCAGCCACACCAACTACATCTAGTGGTGATGTGGATTCTTGCTTTTTGCAGTGTGGCTTTTAGATAAGCATGCATGTGTGTGGACATCCATAGGGGGACACTAAAGTGCCTAGGGCAGCATGAATTCTAAATACAGCCCTGGGCATATTGCCTGACAGGGTTGATCCTGCTGATTAAAATGTTTTGGTATAATTCCTGATGTTCCACAGAAGTAAGACATTTATTTTTTATGCAAATGAGGGCTTCCATGCACCGAAGAGTTAAGGCTCAGCCCTGCCGCTGAGATGATTACCACGCATGCGCCAATCATGTTACCCTCCAGCAGGAAGGGGAGATGCTCGGCTTTACTGGCAGGAGGAGTCTGTAGCATCTCCTGCAACAGATTTTCACAAGACAGGTATCAATGTAATCAGCACGATCAACCCTGTCGGACAGTATGGGCTGGTATGATAGGGTTGATCCAGCTGATGCGTGCTCTATAAGGGAAGGAGAGTGATATTTGTATTGAGTTGCACAAATATGGTGCTTATGACTTCTTTAGCCCCCTATGGACCTTTGCATGAACCCCTTCATGATGCGGATCATATGGTGCAATTTCCAATTCCTGGCAGCGCTACCCTTTATACGTTTGTCATGTCTTATTTCACTGTGAGTTGCCCTTTCAGTTCTTTCTTAAGATAAAGGAAAATAGAGTCTCTGAAGGCGAATTGTACGCCGAGAGCAGGAGGAGAAGAAAGTGAAGAGTACAAAGTATCTGAGTCAGAGCTGAGGCATCGTGTTATTATTACTGCTTACCTTATAAAATGTAACAATCTATTGTCTCTGCGCAGAAGATGGAAACGACGGCAAAAAGTTTCTGTTCTTTGTGTTTTATTCTATGAATAATTCTAAAACTTTCATTAAATGAAACAATAGGAGACAAGATAATGAAACCTTCCTGTATTCTGACATCAGCAGGACCTGGGAAGTTCTGGATTAGCAGACTTCCTTTTTTCTGCTCCGCCTTCAGTACTTCTGTGCTGGAGACACATGCCAGATCATCAGATTGTTTGCCAGTCTGTGCTAAAAGTGTTTCCCTGCCATGGGTGCTGCCTCCACCTGCCACTAGGGAGCGCTCACTGCATTTGGGTTTATATCACTCCCATATAGTTCAATACTAGCTATATAGATAGCAGTCATGCAGACATTTATCCCTTCACTGTCCTAGAGCACCAGATCTCTAGACTTTAACCCCTTCACTTTCCTAGACCGCAACCCCTTCACTTTCCTAGACCGCCAGGTCTACAAACAGTAACTCCTTCACTGCCCAGGACCACCAGACTGGGGATGCTTCCTTTAAACCCTTCACTGTCTTAGAGCACCAGACCTTCAGACAGTAATCTCTTCATTTTCCCGGACCACCAGGTCTAAAGATAGTAACTCTTTCAGTGCCCTAGACCACCAAAGCTACAAATATTTACTCTTAATTGCCCTAGACCAGCAGGGATACAGACATCATCCTTCTCACTGCTCAAAACAACCAGGTATACTGGCACAAACCCCTTTACTGTACCAGACCACCAAACTGGGGATGCTTCCATTAAACCCTTCACTGTGCTAGAGCATCAAACCTACAAACAGTAATCTCTTTATTGTCCCGGACTTTCACTGCCCTAGACCACCAAAGCTACAAATATTTCCTCTTACTTGCCCTAGACCAGTGATGGGCAAAGTGCGGCTCTCCAGCTGTTGCAAAACTACAACTCCCACCATGCCCTGCTGTAGGCTGATAGCTGTAGACAGCCTTTGCATGCTGGAAGTTGTAGTTCTGCAACAGCTGGATAGCCGCACTTTGCCCATCACTGCCCTAGACCATTAAACATGTAATTAAATTACACCATCAGAGATTACTGTTATTGCCCTTTCACCCTGAAAGCCCACTCAGGAGCTAACATTTCGCTTTGTCAGGAGAACCAAAAATTGGGTTGTCCTCATTTATCTCACAGCTGCATCTAGAATTTTATAGCTTAATTTTAAATATTACTAGCAGAAGGACCCGGCTGTGCACAGGTATTTTTCATCTATTTAATTTAATGTTTGTGTCATTAAAAGATATCGACAGTATCCACTAAAACAGCAACATCCACAGCGCCCTCCCCTTTAACAGAGACCTCCACAGCGGCTATCCCTTTATTAGTGACCTCCACAGTACCCCATCTCGTTAACAGTGATTTCCACAATAACACACCCCCTTAACAGTGACCTCCACAGAGCTCTGCACTTCCACAACACCCCGCCCCCTTAACAGTGACCTCCACAGTTCCCTGTCCCCTTAACAGAGACCTCCACAGCGCTCGCCCCTTTAACAGTGACCTCCACAGCATCCCACCCCCTTAACAGTGACCTCCACAGCAGCCCGCCCCCTTAACAGTGATCTCGACAGCATCCAGCCCTCTTAACAGGGACCTCTACAACAGGCCACCCCTTAAATTTTCAGCTGCCACCAGCCATGTCTTCTGTTAGTAGCTGTGGCATTTACAAGGAGGAAGCTGCAGCAGAAAGGACACACTTCCTCCCTGAGCGGTGATAGAAAGAGAGCTGCAGCATAAAGGATACACACCCTGAGAAAGAACACGTCGCCTGAGCTGCCAGCCTAAAATCTAGCAGAGAAATTGGAGCAATGAATGGGGAGATCTCTGGATCCATGTGAGGTGCAGGGCCGGTTCTAGCTTTATGATGTCTGATTTTAATTTTTTACATCAATCGGGACATAACCCCTTTAAAGGGAACCTGTCACAGATGACTTCTATCCAACTGTTTGCATAGACACATAGCCGGGGTCCACCTGATTAAAATGCTGTTTTTCATTTGTTCATCTGAGGTTCTGCTCCCAAAGTTATTATACTTTTTCTCAATATGCAAATTAGCCAGTTGGTGCAATAAGGGCGTCACCTTTGCTTATGTTCCACTCCTTTTTGTGGCCGCCCCTCCCTGGCTGCTTTGTTTGACAGGGCCAGGCAGTGACAAAGCAGGGACAGAGCGGCTGACCACAGAAATGAGCGGAGCTTGGGTGCAACAAGAGCAATGGCAATACCCTCATTGCACCAAATGCCTCATTTGCATATTAATAAAAAGTTCCATAACTCGGAAACGGGGCCTCGGATCAACCCAAAAAAAAAAAAAAGCCTTTTAATCAAGTCAACCACAGCTATATGTCTATTCAAAAAGGTCGCTGGTGAAAGATTCCCTTTAAGCCTTTAAATTTCCCAGACCACCAGAGATGTAGTGATTAACCCATTACTGCCCTAGACCACTAGGGATGCTGACATCAATGTCTTTAATGGCCAAGACCACCAGAGAGGCAGACATCAGTATCTCTACCGCCCTAAATCACCTGGAAAATAGACAGTAACCCCTTGGTTGTAGCTATTAACCACTTACCTACTTTACCCTCCTTAAAGTTACTACACTTGCCACTTTACCCTGAAGGACAACCATGGAAGCCAGGTTCCCTTTTCTCAGTGGGTCCCGAAATACTATCTGATTGATGCGGAATACACAGATCTTAGACACTGTAACAATATTGCGGTGGATACTTGTTGCACTTTGTATATTGTGGCTATATAGCTTGTTGTTGGAGCACTATACGTTCTAGATGTTCTGGATCATGCAGCGTAGAAGGTGCGCTGAAGATCCCGTGCCAAATCTCGTGCGCGGTGATGTATGACGCAACTACATCGACCAGCAAGATGGCCGCGGCGGCCTGTTCACGCTCAAATGGATGAGGTAAGTACAATATTTTTTTTTAAAGTGATTAACCCCTGAAAGGCCTTAATGTTAATCTCAGATGCAGCGATCAGTGATGAGGGGTTTAAGAATGGTGGGCGTTGCAACTGCCGTTCCTCGTCATTGCACCCGCTACTTACAAAGCGAGTTTCTTTGTAAGATTCGGTGAAGCAGCCGAATCGAATTTTTAAGAACTTGGCTCACCTCTATATATACAGTAAATGAGGACCTGGATACATTAGATGCATCGGAACGTGGTCGCCGACATACATTGCCGGTCTGCAGAATCGGAGGACGCCCTCAAGGACATCTTTTCGGCGCCTTTGTCTCCTGTTGTGTATGTGAGGATAATGAGTGGCTGATGTCAGGGTCTGTGCTCGCTCGTAGATGTATGTGTCAGGGTGGGATGATGTATCGCACCATTATACTCATCTCAGCACAAAACACAGATTAATTCAATAGGTAGGAGAAACCAACAAAACAAGGACGGCGCATTGTGTAGGCCTGACGCTTCCAGAAAATCTTCTTATTCTTCCTGGATGTTTAGTCACTGGTAATGAAAATCATCCATCTATGTAAAACTTTACATCACTGTGTGCATGCTTTATATTACTTAGGCTGCTCTCACACCTGCGATCTCCTTTAGGAGCAGAGGAGTGGAAAGGACGGATTTGACACATAACCGAGCTGAACGGATCCTATAGAACCCATAGACTATGATGGGATCAGTTAGGTTTCTATTCAGGGATCGATCTTGGAGCGGAGACAAAAGTCCTGTATGCAAAAACCTTCTCCTGAGCGGAAACCCAACGGATCCCACTATAGTCTATGGGTTCTATAGGATCCATTCAGCTCGGTTATGTGCCAAATCTGTCCTTTCCACTCTCCTGCTCCTATAATGGATCATTAGAATGGAAAGGAGATCGCAGATGTGAAAGCAGCCTTATCCATTACTGAGTTACATCCTGTATCAGGCCTCATGCACGCAACGTTGTTTGATTCCGTGTCCATTGAGCAGTTTTTCGTGCTTTTCGTGGTTTTCAATGGGTCCGTGGAAAACTCGTCAAATGCACCGTTTGTCCTCCGCATCCGTGGTCCATGATTACTGTCCGTCAAAAAAATATAACCTGTCCTATTCTTGTATGCGAAAAACGGTTCGTGGAACCATTCAAGTCAGTGGGACCGTGGAAAAATGCGGAGGCACATCCGACTGTCATCCGCATCCGCGACCTGCATATATATTCCATTATCCTGGGTGGAGATATTAAAATGACACTTTTTTTTTTCCTTCCATTTTTTCTGGCGGACCACGGAAACACAACGGAACCAAAAACGGACACGGATCACGGAACAACGGAACCCGATTTTGCGGACTGCTAAAAACAACTGTCGTGTGCATGAGGCCTTATCCTGTACTGATCCTGAGTTACATCCTGTATTATACTCCAGAGCTGCACTCACTATTCTGCTGGTGCAGTCACTGTGTACATACATTACTTATCCTGTACTGATCCTGAGTTACATCCTGTATTATACTCCAGAGCTGCACTCACTATTCTGCTGGTGGAGTCACTGTGTACATACATTACTTATCCTGTACTGATCCCGAGTTACATCCTGTCTTATACTCCAGAGCTGCACTCACTATTCTGCTGGTGCAGTCACTGTGTACATACAGTACATTACTTATCCTGTACTGATCCTGAGTTACATCCTGTACTATACTCCAGAGCTGCACTCACTATTCCGCTGCTGTGTACATACATTACATTACTTATCCTGTACTGATCCTGAGTTACATCCTGTATTATACTCCAGAGCTGCACTCACTATTCTGCTCGTGGAGTCACTGTGTACATACATTACTTATCCTGTACTGATCCTGAGTTACATCCTGTATTATACTCCAGAGCTGCACTCACTATTCTGCTAGTGGAGTCACTGTGTACATACATTACTTATCCTTTACTGATCCTCAGTTACATTCTGTGTTATACTACAGAGCTGCACTCACTATTCTGCTGGTGCGGTCACTGTGTACATACATTACATTACTTATCCTGTACTGATCCTGAGTTACATCCTGTATTATACTCCAGAGCTGCACTCACTATTCTGCTGGTGCAGTCACTGTGTACATACATTACTTATCCTGTACTGATCCTGAGTTACATCCTGCATTATACTCCAGAGCTTCACTCACTATTCTGCTGGTGCAGTCACTGTGTACATACATTACATATCCTGCATTGATCCTGAGTTACATCCTGTATTATACTCCAGAGCTGCACTCACCATTCTGCTGGTGAAGTCACTGTGTACATACATTAATTATCCTGTACTGATCCTGAGTTACATCTTGTATTATACTCCAGAGCTGAACTCGCTATTCTGCTGGTGCAGTCACTGTGTACATACATTACTTATCCTGTACGGATCCTGAGTTACATCCTGTATTATACTCCAGAGCTGTACTCACTATTCTGCTGGTGGAGTCACTGTGTACATACATTACTTATCCTGTACTGATCCTGAGTTACATCCTGTATTATTCTCCAGAGCTACACTCACTATTCTGCTGGTGCCGTCACTGTGTACATACATTACATTACATAACTTATCCTGTACTGATCCTGAGTTACATCCTGTATTATACTCCAGAGCTGCACTCACTATTCTGCTGGTGCAGTTACTGTGTACATACATTACTTATCCTGTACTGATCCTGAGTTACATACTGTATTATACTCCAGAGCTGCAGTCACTATTCTGCTGGTGCAGTCACTGTGTACATACATTACATTACTTATCCTGTACTGATCCTGAGTTACATCCTGTATTATACTCCAGAGCTGCACTCACTATTCTGCTGGTGCAGTCACTGTGTACATACATTACATTACTTATCCTGTACTGATCCTGAGTTATATCCTGTATTATGCTCCAGAGCTGCACTCACTATTCTGCTGGTGAAGTCACTGTGTACATACATTACTTATCCTGTACTGATCCTGAGTTACATCTTGTATTATACTCCAGAGCTGAACTCGCTATTCTGCTGGTGCAGTCACTGTGTACATACATTACTTATCCTGTACCGATCCTGAGTTACATCCTATATTATACTCCAGAGCTGCACTCACTATTCTGCTGGTGGAGTCACTGTGTACATACATTACTTATCCTGTACTGATCCTGAGTTACATCCTGTATTATACTCCAGAGCTGCAGTCACTATTCTGCTGGTGCAGTCACTGTATACATACATTACTTATCCTGTACTGATCCTAAGTTACATCCTGTATTATACTCCAGAGCTACACTCACTATTCTGTTGGTGCCGTCACTGTGTACATACATTACATTACTTATCCTGTACTGATCCTGGGTTACATCCTGTATTATACTCCAGAGCTGCACTCACTATTCTGCTGGTGCAGTTACTGTGTACATACATTACTTATCCTGTACTGATCCTAAGTTACATCCTGTATTATACTCCAGAGCTACACTCACTATTCTGTTGGTGCCGTCACTGTGTACATACATTACTTATCCTGTACTGATCCTGAGTTACATCCTGTATTATACTCCATAGCTGCACTCACTATTCTGCTGGTGCAGTCACTGTATACATACATTACTTATCCTGTACTGATCCTGGGTTACATCCTGTATTATACTCCAGAGCTGCACTCACTATTCCTCTGGTGCAGTCACTGTGTACATACATTACATTACTTATCCTGTACTGATCCTGGGTTACATCCTGTATTATACTCCAGAGCTGCACTCACTATTCTGCTGGTGCATTTACTGTGTACATACATTACTTATCCTGTACTGATCCTCAGTTACATCCTATATTATACTCCAGAGCTGCACTCACTATTCTGCTGGTGCAGTTACTGTGTACATACATTACTTATCCTGTACTGATCCTAAGTTACATCCTGCATTATACTCCAGAGCTGCACTCACTATTCTGCTGGTGCAGTCACTGTGTACATATATTACTTATCCTGTACTGATCCTGAGTTACATCTTGTATTATACTGCAGAGCTGCACTCACTATTCTGCTGGTGCAGTCACTGTGTACATACATTACTTATCCTGTACTGATCCTCAGTTACATCCTGTATTATACTCCAGAGCTGCACTCACTATTCTGCTGGTGCAGTCACTGTGTACATACATTACATTACTTATCCTGTACTGATCCTGTGTTACATCCTGTATTATATTATCCCTTATTATGTTCATTTCTGTCTAATTCTTTTTTTGCTATCTTTACATTTTTGTATTTTTATTGAAACTAAGTGGCCTTTCTGTCTTGCAGATACTGGATGAGGATTACAGCACATGTGGCACCAGCGTGGAGCGCCTCTTTTCTTTTTGTGGATGTTTTCAGTGTAGAATATTACTATTAGTATTATTTATAAATTCTTTCAATATAATGGGGAGATAGGGACGGGATGCTATATCTTTATATTATATTTATTTCATGGATGTTTCATATGATGTCCGCATGCTGAAGTTTCGGTATGGGTCTGATATAGAGCTCCGTTGTCTGTCTGCCCCGTGCAACACAATTACTGTATGTTGAGACGGATTGACATGCCATTCTGTATACAATGATTCTTTTATTTCTCTTCTTATTTTAGTATTGGAGCTGTGGTTTGACACAGCGGTGTTTGATGTCTGCTGTACAGATACCGAGCGGCTGTGTCGACCCTCCAACACGGTTTGGATGCAGTGGAAGCTGTATGTGTTATGGATATACATGTACTATTATGAGTTTGTTTCTTTTTGTATTTTATATATATATATACAGTATGGCACTTGGTGTAAGGACACATTGTTGTGTCTAAATTATGAATGTATTTCCACTTGTTTATTAATTATATTTGATGATCACTTACCATGAAGCTGTATTTATATGTGCACTTGGCAACATTGTATCTTTGTCACTGCTTGAGAAAGGTCCCATTGAGAGGACTGAAACGTTGCTAACTGTTGATTAAACAAATATTCTCTTTCTTTTGGAAGTGCCATGGAGTTTATTTTTATTATCGTTTTTTGGTTGGTGGATCGCCTCTTCAGCCGTTGGCACTCCGCAATTGCCTAAATATTGCCGTGCTGCCCATAACGTTTTTTTTGCTTCTATATTAGATAGAGAAATAGTAGCTTTGATCAAGTATGCTCGGCCAAACACCAGTTCGACTCAAGCATCTCGTTGCTCAGCACATGGCAGTACTCGGCCGAATACCGCATGTGCTCGAGCGCAATGCTCGAGTCTCCTCCTCCAGGCGCGCATCTTGGCTGCTACGCAGCGAATAAACGTGCAGGGAGATATCGGCACCACTGTAATGCCGTAGCCATGTTGGTTACTGGCATTACAGCAATTGGCTGGCTGGAACGCGTCATCGGGTGCTATATAGAACCCGAGGGTGCGTGTTCAGCTCAGTCTTAGTCAGGGAGAGCTGTGCATAGGAAGGGACAGACAGTGTAGGGAGTGATATTGGAAGATTTGTATTAGAAAAACTTTTTAGGACCCAAAAGTCCTGATAATGACTATTGTGTGTGACAGCAGCAATATATGTTTGTAGCGCAACCTGCACAAATTAGCGTCTAATAGGCTGCTGCGGACAGCTAAATTATACGCGCCACATCTCCTGTGTAAAGTGTGCGCATCCAAAAAGTATCAGTAGCATCCAGTGTACTTTTTCCATAGACGGTGTATGCTTCTTACTGTGACATTACCAGGGACACATCTCCAGTGTTACACGTTACGTGTGCGCATACGAATTTTATCTGTCACATACAATGTACTTATTCTGTAGATGCTGCGAACAGTGACATTACCTGTGGTACCTCTATAATATATCGTTTCCCCATCCCAAATACCTGTGACATTCCCTTTAATTTTTTATTAGTCGCTGGTGACAGCATTCACATTATCTGCGGGATATCTCCAGTGTAACGTGTGCGTTTAAAAAATGTACCTGTGACGTACAGTGTACTTTTTAAATAGACGGTGTTACATGCTGCTGGCCAATGGCCCATATGCCTTCCGCCCTGCACCTGGACCTTCGCAAGCACCATCAGCGACCACATGCACTTCCCTGTCCCAGTGCAGCGTCCAAATATCCTTAACCCAGGCATTTGAACGCAAGCGCAAATACCCAGCCACCCACCCACAGGCCATAGCAATAAATGCGCAGCTTTCCAAATTACTGGCCCTGGAAATGTTGCCATTTAGGCTTGTGGACACTGAAGCCTTCCGCAGCCTGCTGCCACTATTTTTCAGGCTGTGCCGTGCCCCCCTTACACCAACATCTGTCCCGTGACATCACACGTACCCTGACCAATGCAGTTAAAGGATTTAATAGGGTACTCATTCCAATAAAAGGGCCTTTTAAGAGTCTTGTATTGTTATTTATCATCACTACCTCCCCGAGTCGGGAGTGGGTAATTGGCGCGCCTGCTGCCTTCCTTGGATGTGGTAGCCGTTTCTCAGGCTCCCTCTTTGGAATCAAACCCTGATTCCCTGTTGCCTGTGGTTACCATAGTAGGCGCAAAAAGTACCATCGAAAGTTGATAGGGCAGACATCTGAATGGATCGTTGCCATCGTGGGGATGTGTGATCAGCAAGAAGTTATCTAGAGTCAACCCCTTGCCCACAATGTTTTCGATGGTCAGCTCACCTGCAGGCCCTCGCATATAATTTTTTACAAGGTCAGCTCACCTGCAGGCCCTTGCATATAATGTTTTACAGGGCCAGCTCACCTGCAGGCCCTCACCTACAATCTTTTACAGGGTCAGCTCACCTGCAGGCACTTGCATATAATGTTTTAGAAGGTCAGCTCACCTGCAGACCCTCACCTACAATCTTTTACAGGGTCAGCTCACCTCCTGATGACAACAGCGAAATCTTGCCTGCTGGTACTCTGGCACACATGGCTGATTTCATGTTAGGCTGCCTTTCCTGCGACCCGCGCGTTATATTCATTTTAGACAACACGGATTACTGGTTGTTCACCCTTCTCGACCCCCGCTACAAAGAGAACTTCTCATCTCTCATTCCACTGGTGGAGAGGACAAGCAAAACGGTGCAATACCAGAAGGTCCTTGTTGAAAAATTGCTACATCTAAATAAATCGTCAATGTCACGGGGACGTGCGATCAGCCAGAAGTTATCTAGAGTCAACAAAGCGGCAGCAGGCCCTCACCCATAATGTTTTTGATGGTCAGCTCACCTGAAGACCCTTGCATATAATGTTTTACAGGGTCAGCTCACCTGCAGGCCCTCACATATAATGTTTTAAAAGGGCAGCTCACCTGCAGGCCCTTACCTACAATCTTTTAGAGGGTCAGCTCAACAGCAGACCCTCACCCCTAATGTTTTAGAGGGTCAGCTCAACAGCAGGGCCTCAACCATAGCTTTTTCTATGGTCAGCTAAGCAGCAGGACCTCAACCATAATGGTTTATAGGGTTAGCACAGCAGCAGGCACTCTCCTATAATTTTTTTAATGGTCAGCTCAGCAGCAGGCCCTTGCCCCTAATGTTTTAGATGGGCAGATCAGCAGGCCCTTGTCCCAAATGTTTTTGAGGGTCACCACCAGCAGGCCATCAATCGTAATTTTTCAGGGGTGTGTATGATGCCCTCCTTTATGTGTGATAAAGGGTGTATTGGAGTGCCGGTTCCTTGTAATTTTTCGCAGCCCTTTCACTTAGTGCATAGGCTTTATGAGTGTAGGAATCCCACTACCCGAACAATACCACAGTGTAAATGAGGCCCTCCTTTATGTGATATACAGGTTGTATCGGAGTGCCTCTTGCTTGGAATTTTTGGCAGCACTTGCACTTTATATACAAGTAAATATACAGGAAAGAATGTTTCCTAACAATTTTACTTCTAAGATCGATTTTATATTCAGTTTTGTGCGTATTATTGTCAGTCTGTAAAAGTGGCGTACTACTCGGACAACATCGTTCCCAGCAGCGACCTGGGAGTCCAAGATGCATCCAGACTACTATAGATCGATCACAAAAGTGCTTGGGTGCTCGGGTGCTCTAACGAGCACCCAAGTATAATGGAAGTCAATGGGAGAACCCGAGCACTAAACAAGGCAACCTCTGCTCTGAAGAGGGGAGGGTGTCTGGTTCACAGAAAAAGGTCGTAAATTGATGGAAACACCACCGAAATGGCTCGGGAACAGCATGGGGAGGATGTCTGGATGCATCTTGGACTCCCAGGTCGCTGCTGGGAACGATGTTGTCCGAGTAGTACGCCACTTTTACAGACTGACAATAATGCGCACAAAACCGAAGATAAAATCGATCTTAGAAGAAAAATTGTTAGGAAACATTCTTTCCTGTATATTCAATTGTATATAAAGTACAAGTGCTGCCAAAAATTACAAGCAAGAGGCACTCCGAAACAGCCTGGGCCTCATTCACATTGTGGTACAGTTGTTCAGGTAGTGGGACTCCTACACTCATAAAGCCTATGCACTAAGTGAAAGGGCTGCCAAAAATTACAAGGAAACAGCACTACAATACACCCTTTGCTACACATAAAGGAGGGCATCATGCACACCCTTGAAAAATTATGATTGATGGCCTGCTGGTGACCCTCTAAAACATTTGGAGCAAGGGCCTGCTGATCTGACCATCTAAAACATTATGGTTGAGGACCTGCTGCTTAGCTGACCATTGAAAAAATTATGGTTGGGGGCCTGCTGGTGATCTGACCCTATAAAACATTATGGTTGAGTGCCTGCTGTTGAGCTGACCCTCTAGAAGGTTGTAGGTGAGGGTCTGCAGGTGAGCTGACCCTGTAAAACATTATATACGAGGGTCTGAAGGTGAGCTGACCCTGTAAAAGATTGTAGGTGAGGGCCTGCAAGTGAGCTGACCCTGTAAAACATTATATGCGAGGGCCTGCAGGTGAGCTGACTATCAAAAACATTATGGGCGAGGGCCTACTGCCGCTTTGTTGACTCTAGATCAGGCATGTCCAAACTCTGGCCCTCCAGGTGTTGCAGAACTACAACTCCCATCATGCCCTTCTGTAGGTTGTTAGCTGTAGGTTGTCCAGGAATGATGGGAGTTGTAGTTTTGCAACATCTGGAGGGCCGGAGTTTGGACATGCCTGCTCTAGATAGTTTCTGGCTGATCGCACGTCCCCGTGACTTCAACGATCCATTTTGATCCATTTATCAACTGTGGAGCAATTTTTCAACAAGGACCTTCTGGTATAGCACGTTTTGCTTGTTCTCTCCACCAGAGGAATGAGAGATGAGAAGTTCTCTTTGTAGCGGGGGTCGAGAAGGGTGAACAACCAGTAATCCTTGTTGTCTGAAATGCATATAACATGGGTCGCAGGAAAGCCAGCCAAACATGAAGTCAGCCATGTGTGCCAGAGTACCAACAGGCAAGACTTTGCTGTCAACATCAGGAGGTGAGCTGACCCTGTAAAACATTGTATGTGAGGGCCTGCAGGTGAGCTGACCATCGAAAACATTGTGGGCGAGGGCCCGCTGATCGCACATCCTCGTGCCGTCAACAATCCATTTGAATGTCTGCATTTGGACCAACTTTCGATGGTACTTTCTGCACCTACCATGGTGAGCACGGGTAACAGGGAATCAGGGTTTGATTCCAAAGAGGGAGCCTGAAAAACAGCTACCACATCCAATTTCTGACCTTTTGCTATGAACCAGGCACCCTCCCCTCTTCAGAGCAGATAGATAGATAGATAGATAGATAGAAGAACATTTTTCTGTCCTTGTATTCTTTTTATCTTCACAGCACTGGAGCGCTACGATTTTTCTCTGCCGCCTCTTATGGAATAGCGGGAAGTCGTGAAGTGTCTCCGGCCTTGGCATTTTGTATTAAAGCTTTTTCCACTAATGCATCGGGAGGCTTGACAATGAGAGTGCGGAGAAATGTTCTGAGCGCATCTGTCCTTTTCAGATGTCATCCATTCAGTCCATTCACTGCAGAGACCTCGAATGCTTTTCATTGCATCTGCTCCTCCGAAGCGGAGGATGTTAATTGCTTCCTACACCGCTGTATTTCCAAACAATCACCCCAGAATCAAGGCTTCGTCTCTCTTCGATACAATGTATCCTTTTTCCTCTTTGCATTAGTCTAATCGCATGTTCCCTGCTCCTCCATTGTCGCATTGTCACAGTAAATATAGTATTAGGTTGTTACATTATTTCATGCGGAGGATTCTGCCTTATCTGAGCCAGGAATGTTTAGTTACTGACAAAAACCCAAAATACAAGGGGCAACAATGTTACCTGTATGATCCCTCCTCCGACACCCGCTCTGCACAAGGAACATTCTCAACTTCCCGTTGATTTGAAGAGAGCTGGCCAGCTGGAGGGATCATGTTTAAGGAGACTGAAAACAGGAACATCCACATGATCCGAAGAGCATACCTGAAGGCACAAATCCAGCACCGCTATGAACTCCATGGGGCGCCATCAGTGGCATAAAAGGTGATCAGCTTTGCAAATATGAAGTGTGATTAATAGGTGGAAATATTGTAAAATAAACTACACAAGTGCATCTCAATAAATTAGAATATCACTAAAAAACTTAATTTATTTCAGTAATTCAATTAAAAAAGTGAAGCTCATATATTCTATAGATACATTATACATCTTTTCTTTTTTTTTTATTCGTTTTTTTATTATTTCAGTATAGATAAATACATCAATAAATAATAAAATTACACCATTTTCATATCCAATACAAACTAACAAATGACATTATCCGCATACATACCGGTAGTTCATAAATCCCGCCTCCCACCCACCCATCCCATTCTCCTCGGACGTCAGGGAACCAGTGGGTCAAAAAAATAAAAAATAAATTCTAATTCCATATTGACCAGATCTCTTTCCAATGGGTTTTACTTGTTTGATTTTGGGCAGCAGCTTTCTCATATCTCTTAACTTTATCTGCCAAACCACGCCATTCCTCAATCGTTGGCGGGGATTGTGCTCCCCAATGCCTTGCAAGTACAACCCGCGCCAACATAAGGAGCTTTAACCACAATAAATCTTCTCTTTTAGGACTCCTTAATGGTTGTATTAAATCTAGGATAGCTGATGACATTTCCAACTTGGGACTATATGCAGTGACCCTCACCCTGCCAATCACTCCAAAAACTTCCTTCCAAAACTCTTGAATCTTAGTACAGCTCCAAATCATGTGATCGAAGTCCACTTTATCCATTTCACATTTAGGGCATTTATCGCTGTATTCCTTATTAAACTATTAATTCTAACTGGTGAATAATAGAGTCTATGTAGTAGGTTAAATAGTATACTCCTGTGATCTTGAGAAATGGACGATTTTTTGATATTTTTATAAACTCTACCCCAATTTATACTACTACTTGTGTCTATTATCTGTTCCTATTTTCCCTCGCTCCTATATTTCGTGCCTACACTTAATTGTTTCATAATCATTTTATAAATTTGTGACACCGAAATGTCTTTACCGTAACATTCATACCAATAATCAAGAAAACTGTGGGATTTGATATAAAAAATTCCTCTGTCCTTTAGACAAGAGAAAGCGTGTATGAGTTGAGAATACCTAAAACGTGCCAAAAAATTATTCACCCTCTGCCCTGTAGTATCTTCCAATGTGCGAATATTTCCAAAAGAAACTAAATCCGAGACTACCGTTATCCCTTGTCTTTCCCAATACTGCACATCCTCCATACTATAAAACTCTTTTAAAAACAAATGATGCCATATTGGGGAGAATTTCAATAAATATGTAACTTCAAAGATCTTCTTCAATTTCGTCCAAACTTTCATCATTGTCCAGCCCATCGAGTTATTTACTTATTTTTTACAAGAAAACCAGATTCCAGGATAGCAAAAATATTTTTATTAATGTTCTGATAACGACTAATCAGGTGCTGCACCGAGTTACCTAACCCACCCATATACCACTGACCCTGAGATGCCAAGTAGTATCCCTGAATGTATGGGAACGCTAGTATCCATTGGGAGCCATAAAAACCTTAATTTCAATCGAACCCGTTTCCTGCCCCAAATAAATCTATTACATAAGGCATCAATTTGATAAAAAATATACCCTCCTCAATCCATACTGGGCAGGGGATGATTCGGTGCAGCAACTGAGGGAGGAAAACCATTTTAATCAGTGCTATCCTAAGTTTCTGTCAAATATTAATTTTGTTCTTAATTTGCTCTATCATGGGCTTAACATTGAGCTCTACATAGTCCTGGATTAACGGACTAATTTTAATACCCAAATACATTATTGAATCCTTCGGGGTCAGTACCTTCACCATTGTATCAGACCTTTGAATTGGTCTGACCAATGGGAGAAGCAGAGACTAAGTCCAATTTACCTCAAATCTGGATTCTGCTCCAAAATCACTTATAATACTCATGATCCGAGGGAGTGATGGATATCCATCTCCTAAATACAAAAGAATGTCGTCCGCATATGAGCTGATTTTATCTTCCCGTCCGAGAGTACCAAAACCCCTTATCTGCTTGTCTGTCCTTATCTTAACGGCTAAGGGTTCCATAAATATTGCAAAAAGGAGGGGAGACAGGGGGCAACCCTGTCTTGTTCCCCTCGATAATTGAAACGATTTAGAGAGAGCGTCATTAACATTTATCCTTGATTTATACCTTTTTGATAAACCCCTCACCTAAATTCATGTTACCCATCGTCTGCCAGAGGAAGTCCCACTCCACCCTGTCGAAGGCCTTAGCGGCATCCAACGACAGGATGGAGCGGTCCTCTCCCCCACCCAAGTAAATATTCATTAGGGTTCTTCTGATATTATATTGTGCCTGTCTTTTGGGGACAAAACCTGATTGATCCCTATGTATAACTTTACTTATTACTCCCTTCAATCTCTTAGCTAAAACTATAGCATATATTTTATAGTCAGTATTGAGCAGGGAGATGGGACGATATGATCCCATCTCCTTCTCATCTTTATCTTTTTTTAGAATTAAGGAAATAATTGCGTCTGAGAGCGGGGGAGGAAGAAGCCCGACCCCTCCGAGTCCTGAAGCACTTCAAGAAGCATTGGTGACCGTATTTCACCATATCCCCGATAAATCTCAAAGGGTAAACCATCCGAGCCCGGGGCTGAATTACCCGATATTGACTTTACTGCCGCCACTAATTCCTCGAGCCCGATGGGACGCCCAAGAGACTGTTTTTCTTCCTCCGATATCCTAGGGAGCTGTATCCCCTCCAGGAAACCGGGCCCCGGGAGTCATCCTCCCCCGCTACCAGACGCATATATACCGGAATAATATTCCTTAAATTCCAAAATTATCTTCTCCTGGATGGCACTAATATTACCATTCTGCGTTTTTATACTCATTATCCTAGTGGGTGGTTTTTGATTTTGAATTACAGAAGACAGAAGCCTGCCCGGCTGAATCACAGAATCTTCTTTGCCCTCTGAAGAAGTTCAGATGTTGAGCCTTCTTCTGCAAATATTGAATAAGGGATTCTCTGGCAAGAATTAGTTGGGTTTGTGTTTGATTATCGCTGTTCCTACATAGATTTTCTTGCGCCTGAATAATATTTTGCTCCAACTGTTTCTCCTTATTTGCAAATTTGTTTTTCAAAATTTTAATATTTTTAAACAATATACCCTCAGGTAGGCTTTCAATGCGTCCCACACGTAACGGCTATGAGTTGAGCCAACATTTAATGCCCCAAATTTTTTAATTTCTATACCAATTTGGTCTGAGTCTTGCATAAGCTCAAGCCAATATGGGTTAAATCTGAAATAACCTCTAAGAGGGACCGTCATTGAGCTCCTAACCGTCAGTAGCATTGGCGAGTGGTTGGAAACAGTATGATACTCGTATTTCCTTTTTATGATATTACACATAAAATCCGATGAGACTAGTGTCAGGTCTATCCTCGACATTACCTTGCATGCCCGAGTATAGCATGAATATGCCTGTTTTTCCCCATATAACTGCCGCCATACGTCTATCAAATTAAATTCTTCACAGAATTTGCTAAGTGCAGTAGAGGAACGACCCGACAAAATAATGCCCCTACCGGAGGAGATTCTGTCCCTTTCCACGTCCAGCACATTATTAAAATCCCCCGTTATTAATATCGGACATTTTGATCTCTTGTTTATGAAATCCAATAAACACAATAACACTGCCATCGAAAAAGGTTGGTGGATATATACAAAAGCAAGGATACACAATAGGCTACTCCATCAGCCATATAGAAAAATATATCGCCCGTCCTTATCGATCTTTGCTTCAATTAATTAAAACATAACTTTGGCGTGAACATATACACTGATTTCCCTAGAATAGGAAGTACCATATGAGTGAAACTCTCTCTGGGCCCATCTCTTCCTTAATAGGGCCTTTGTCTCTGTAGATGCATGGGTCTCTAATAAACATACTATGGCGGGAAGATGTTTATCAATTCAGTCAAAAACCATTGTCCTTTTAGTTTTCTCCGCCATCCAATATACATTCCATACATATTCTGTAGATACATTATACACAGTGATCTCATATATTCTATAGAGTCATTATACACAGTGATCTCATATATTCTATAGATACATTATACACAGTGATCTCATATATTCTATAGATTCATTATACACAGAGTGATCTCTCATATATTCTATAGATTCATTATACAGAGTGATCTCTCATATATTCTATAGATTCATTATACACAGAGATCTCTTATATATTCTATAGATTCATTATACACAGTGATCTCTTATATATTCTATAGAGTCATTATACACAGTGATCTCAT
The DNA here is from genome assembly GCA_033119425.1 of Bufotes viridis. Classification (NCBI taxonomy): domain Eukaryota; kingdom Metazoa; phylum Chordata; class Amphibia; order Anura; family Bufonidae; genus Bufotes; species Bufotes viridis. The sequence continues at coordinate 373,950,892 of CM065593.1, read as the reverse complement.
ATATTCTATAGATACATTATACACAGTGATCTCTTATATATTCTATAGATTCATTATACACAGTGATCTCTCATATATTCTATAGATACATTATACACAGTGATCTCTCATATGTTCTATAGATACATTATACACAGTGATCTCTCATATATTCTATAGATTCATTATATACAGTGATCTCTCATATATTCTATAGATACATTATACACAGAGTGATCTCTTATATATTCTATAGATTCATTATACACAGTGATCTCATATATTCTATAGATTCATTATACAGAGTGATCTCTCATATATTCTATAGATTCATTACACACAGAGAGATCTCTCATATATTCTATAGATACATTATACACAGAGTGATCTCTCATATATTCTATAGATTCATTATACACAGTGATCTCTCATATATTCTATAGATACATTATACACAGAGTGATCTCTCATATATTCTATAGATTCATTATACACAGTGATCTCTCATATATTCTATAGATTCATTATACACACAGTGATCTCTCATAAATTCTATAGATTTATTATACACAGTGATCTCTTATATATTCTATAGATTCATTATACACAGTGATCTCTTATATTCTATAGATTCATTATACACAGTGAACTCTTATATTCTATAGATTCATTATACACAGTGATCTCTCATAAATTCTATAGATACATTATACACAGTGATCTCTCATATATTCTACAGATTCATTATACACAGTGATCTCTCATATATTCTATAGATTCATTATACACAGTGATCTCTCATATATTCTATAGATTCATTATACACAGAGTGATCTCTCATATATTCTATAGATACATTATACACAGTGATCTCTCATATATTCTATAGATTCATTATACACAGTGATCTCTCATATATTCTATAGATACATTATACACAGTGATCTCATATATTCTATAGATTCATTATGCACAGTGATCTCTCATATATTCTATAGATACATTATACACAGTGATCTCTCATATATTCTATAGATTCATTATACACAGTGATCTCTCATATATTCTATAGATTCATTATACACACAGTGATCTCTCATATATTCTATAGATTCATTATACACAGTGATCTCTCATATATTCTATAGATACATTATACACAGAGTGATCTCTCATATATTCTATAGATTCATTATACACAGAGTCATCTCTCATATATTCTATAGATACATTATACACAGAGTGATCTCTCAAATATTCTATAGAAACATTATACACAGTGATCTCTCATATATTCTATAGATTCATTATACACAGTGATCTCTCATATATTCTATAGATTTATTATACACAGTGATCTCTCATATATTCTATAGATTCATTATACACAGAGTGATCTCATATATTCTATAGATTTATTATACACAGTGATCTCTCATATATTCTATAGATTCATTATACACAGTGATCTCTCATATATTCTATAGATACATTATACACAGTGATCTCTCATATATTCTATAGATACATTATACACAGTGATCTCTTATATATTCTATAGATTCATTATACACAGTGATCTCTCATAAATTCTATAGATTCATTATACACAGTGATCTCTCATATATTCTATAGATTCATTATACACAGTGATCTCTCATATATTCTATAGATCCATTATACACAGTGATCTCTCATATATTCTATAGATTCATTATACACAGTGATCTCTCATATATTCTGTTACGGTATAACCCGGTATAGTGAGGGTTAATACCGTTCGGGCGATTCCCCTGGAGAAGAGCACAGCAACCCACAACCGCTGGAATCCACCGAACTGGAACCATACGAAGTCCTCCTTTCCTGGAACAGGCAAGAGAACGTTCTGAAGAAGCAATTCCCCCCAAGTACGAGACGAGGCTCCGTATTAATGGTTAAACAGGAATTCTAACTTTATTGAGGGCTACCTGCCCGGTATTTATGCAGGTCTCCCACCTGGTGGACACTCCCCTAGGGGACCAGAAGGAAGACTGCGACACAGGGGATACAGCAGCCAATCACACACAATGGGACAATACAGACACCCCCAGCATATCCCTCCCCTCTGCCTGTGATACAATTACCCTACACAGGTTAATGTAATCAATCACAGGCAGGAGAATACACAATGTCTTCTGTCCTGGAGACAATCGAGGACTCATTCAATTATCTCTCAGGACAAGGGAAATCGCCAATACACACGTGGGGACAATAGGACAGACATCATTATTCAATATACCATGTCCCACCCTTTACAGTACACACAGACATTTAACATATCCCCAGATGGCTTGGATCTGAGCGCTCAATATATCCAAACAGCGCTCAGATGCCACAAACACAGTCAAATCGCCATGGGGTTTAAGTTTAGCGTGGGCTGATGAGAGGGCCCATAATCCTGGGGCAAGACGGCTGGCAATCTGTCCCCTCCAAAACCCAGTGGCGCGGTTGGTTTCGCCACACATCTCCCCTTTTTCCAAACAGACTAACAGGGTATCTGACCTTCTGCCGGTCAGTGCCCTTGTTAGTCCAGCAGCCCACCCACAAAACAGAAACAGCAGTACAGCCCACCCACAATAAATGGTTACTACACCTGAGCAAGGGATAAACCTGTCCATGTCCATGTGCCTCACTACGGCTGTGTGGGGGACTGGTAGACTGCCTGAGTGGGTTGCTGAGTGGGCAGAGACCAGCGGTACTCTGCCCTGGTGCCAGCGCTACCACGGAAGTAGCCTGGTTGGAGCCTGGTTGTTGTAGGGGAGACAGACTGTCTCCCCTTTAGATACACAGCTCTGCTGTTGTAGGGAGAGACTGACTGTCTCCCCTTTAGATAGACCACCATGCTGCTGTGGGGAGACCGACTGTCTCCCCTTTGGCTAAATGGCCCTGTTGCTGGGGACAGGACCGACTGTCCCTACCCTCTGTGCTGTGAGTGCAGAGACCACGGTCCCATCTGCACTGTTGTGGGGCTTACTGTCTCCCCCTGGTGCGTTAAACTGCCGCTGGGGGATGGAGACTGGGCTCCCAATTCCCTGTAAATCACACGGCCGATGGGGAATGGAGACGATGCTCTTCTCTCCCTGCAAAACATACTGCCGCTGGGGAGCAGGACCGACTGTCCCTACTCCCTTAAAATCCGGCTGCCGCTGGGGAGAGCAGGTAACAAGCTTCTCTCCCAGACATACTTCCAGCCGCTGGGGAGGGAGACCGACTGTCTCCGCTCCCAACACAGTGTCCTGCTGCTGGGGAAAGGAGACTGGGCTCTCTATTCCCTGCCGGACTCTCTGCCGATGGGGAGGGAGGACAAGGCTCTCCTCTCCCAGTAAGTCACTCTGCTGCTGGGGGCCAGGACCAACTGTCTCTGCCCCCTGTAACTTAGCCTGCCGCTGGGGAGAGGGGGTAACAAGCTCCTCTCCCATACATACTTCCAGCCTCTGGGGAGGGAGACCGTCTGTCTCCGCTCCCAATACAGTGTCCTGCTGCTGGGGAAAGGAGACTGGGCTCTCTATTCCCTGCTGGACACTCTGCCGATGGGGGACAGGACCGACTGTCTCTGCCCCCTGTAACTCAGCCTGCCGCTGGGGAATGGAGACTGGGCTCCCAATTCCCTGCAGGACCGGTGGAGAGACCTCGGTCCCATCTCCACCGGCCACCTGGGGTTCTTCCCAGTAGACCTCCACAATATCCTCCCAGCTGAAGGGCTCTGGACCTGGGTCTGACACTCTGCTCTCTCGCTGAGCCCTCTCACTGGAGTGGAACAGCTGCTGGTAGTCCTGTTCCAGCTCCATCTCCCGGGTCACCAGGTGGACCAGGTCTTGCTCAATTTTGTGAGTGTCGTCCCAGTCATACCTGCTCTCCCGCCACTCAAAGAGGTCCCTGAACCGGGCTTGTGTAGGGCTCCCAAACTCCAGCTCTGAAAAAGTCTCCCATAACAAGCCAGGACCATCAAACTCCTCTCCCTCTGGCATGTCATGCTCGGCTGTCCGGGGTAGGTACCGAGCTTCATACCACCAGAGTGCCTGGTAGGCATCTTCCAGCCACATCTCCCGCCTTACCAGGTGCTTCAGGTCTTCTACCCACTCTTCCAGGGGCTGCTCTCCTAGGAAGGGCATCCGCAGGGCTACTCGCTTCTGCTGTCGCTGCTCGTCCTTGGGGAGCCTCTCGTCCCGCAGATACTCCACAATACCCAGTGCCTGGTACCAGATGCCTTTGCGGACTGCATCTCGGTCATCCATGACACCCTCATCATACTCCACTAGTGGTTCCATACCGGTGCTGTACTGGGACACGCTTTGCCCTCAAATTGTAAAATCCACGGTGCCTTCTGTTGCTGTCCTTCTGGCTGTAGGAACGATCCCGCTGCTTGCCACCAGTTGTTACGGTATAACCCGGTATAGTGAGGGTTAATACCGTTCGGGCGATTCCCCTGGAGAAGAGCACAGCAACCCACAACCGCTGGAATCCACCGAACTGGAACCATACGAAGTCCTCCTTTCCTGGAACAGGCAAGAGAACGTTCTGACGTAGCAATTCCCCCAAGTACGAGACGAGGCTCCGTATTAATGGTTAAACAGGAATTCTAACTTTATTGAGGGCTACCTGCCCGGTATTTATGCAGGTCTCCCACCTGGTGGACACTCCCTAGGGGACCAGAAGGAAGACTGCGACACAGGGGATACAGCAGCCAATCACACACAATGGGACAATACAGACACCCCCAGCATATCCCTCCCCTCTGCCTGTGATACAATTACCCTACACAGGTTAATGTAATCATCACAGGCAGGAGAATACACAATGTCTTCTGTCCTGGAGACAATCGAGGACTCATTCAATTATCTCTCAGGACAAAGGGAAATCGCCAATACACACGTGGGGACAATAGGACAGACATCATTATTCAATATACCATGTCCCACCCTTTACAGTACACACAGACATTTAACATATCCCCAGATGGCTTGGATCTGAGCGCTCAATATATCCAAACAGCGCTCAGATGCCACAAACACAGTCAAATCGCCATGGGGTTTAAGTTTAGCGTGGGCTGATGAGAGGGCCCATAATCCTGGGGCAAGAGGCTGGCAATCTGTCCCCTCCAAAACCCAGTGGCGCGGTTGGTTTCGCCACACATCTCCCCTTTTCCAAACAGACTAACAGGGTATCTGACCTTCTGCCGGTCAGTGCCCTTGTTAGTCCAGCAGCCCACCCACAAAACAGAAACAGCAGTACAGCCCACCCACAATAAATGGTTACTACACCTGAGCAAGGGATAAACCTGTCCATGTCCATGTGCCTCACTACGGCTGTGTGGGGGACTGGTAGACTGCCTGAGTGGGTTGCTGAGTGGGCAGAGACCAGCGGTACTCTGCCCTGGTGCCAGCGCTACCACGGAAGTAGCCTGGTTGGAGCCTGGTTGTTGTAGGGGAGACCGACTGTCTCCCCTTTAGATACACAGCTCTGCTGTTGTAGGGAGAGACTGACTGTCTCCCCTTTAGATAGACCACCATGCTGCTGTGGGGGAGACCGACTGTCTCCCCTTTGGCTAAATGGCCCTGTTGCTGGGGGACAGGACCGACTGTCCCTACCCCCTGTGCTGTGAGTGCAGAGACCACGGTCCCATCTGCACTGTTGTGGGGCTTACTGTCTCCCCTGGTGCGTTAAACTGCCGCTGGGGGATGGAGACTGGGCTCCCAATTCCCTGTAAATCACACGGCCGATGGGGAATGGAGACGATGCTCTTCTCTCCCTGCAAAACATACTGCCGCTGGGGAGCAGGACCGACTGTCCCTACTCCCTTAAAATCCGGCTGCCGCTGGGGAGAGCAGGTAACAAGCTTCTCTCCCAGACATACTTCCAGCCGCTGGGGAGGGAGACCGACTGTCTCCGCTCCCAACACAGTGTCCTGCTGCTGGGGAAAGGAGACTGGGCTCTCTATTCCCTGCCGGACTCTCTGCCGATGGGGAGGGAGGACAAGGCTCTCCTCTCCCAGTAAGTCACTCTGCTGCTGGGGGCCAGGACCGACTGTCTCTGCCCCCTGTAACTTAGCCTGCCGCTGGGGAGAGGGGGTAACAAGCTCCTCTCCCATACATACTTCCAGCCTCTGGGGAGGGAGACCGTCTGTCTCCGCTCTCCCACTACAGTGTCCTGCTGCTGGGGAAAGGAGACTGGGCTCTCTATTCCCTGCTGGACACTCTGCCGATGGGAAATGGAGCCTGGGCTCCCAATTCCCTGCACTTGACTTCTGCCGCTGGGGGACAGGACCGACTGTCTCTGCCCCTGTAACTCAGCCTGCCGCTGGGGAATGGAGACTGGGCTCCCAATTCCCTGCAGGACCGGTGGAGAGACCTCGGTCCCATCTCCACCGGCCACCTGGGGTTCTTCCCAGTAGACCTCCACAATATCCTCCCAGCTGAAGGGCTCTGGACCTGGGTCTGACACTCTGCTCTCTCGCTGAGCCCTCTCACTGGAGTGGAACAGCTGCTGGTAGTCCTGTTCCAGCTCCATCTCCCGGGTCACCAGGTGGACCAGGTCTTGCTCAATTTTGTGAGTGTCGTCCCAGTCATACCTGCTCTCCCGCCACTCAAAGAGGTCCCTGAACCGGGCTTGTGTAGGGCTCCCAAACTCCAGCTCTGAAAAAGTCTCCCATAACAAGCCAGGACCATCAAACTCCTCTCCCTCTGGCATGTCATGCTCGGCTGTCCGGGGTAGGTACCGAGCTTCATACCACCAGAGTGCCTGGTAGGCATCTTCCAGCCACATCTCCCGCCTTACCAGGTGCTTCAGGTCTTCTACCCACTCTTCCAGGGGCTGCTCTCCTAGGAAGGGCATCCGCAGGGCTACTCGCTTCTGCTGTCGCTGCTCGTCCTTGGGGAGCCTCTCGTCCCGCAGATACTCCACAATACCCAGTGCCTGGTACCAGATGCCTTTGCGGACTGCATCTCGGTCATCCATGACACCCTCATCATACTCCACTAGTGGTTCCATACCGGTGCTGTACTGGGACACGCTTTGCCCTCAAATTGTAAAATCCACGGTGCCTTCTGTTGCTGTCCTTCTGGCTGTAGGAACGATCCCGCTGCTTGCCACCAGTTGTTACAGTATAACCCGGTATAGTGAGGGTTAATACCGTTCGGGCGATTCCCCTGGAGAAGAGCACAGCAACCCACAACCGCTGGAATCCACCGAACTGGAACCATACGAAGTCCTCCTTTCCTGGAACAGGCAAGAGAACGTTCTGACGTAGCAATTCCCCCAAGTACGAGACGAGGCTCCGTATTAATGGTTAAACAGGAATTCTAACTTTATTGAGGGCTACCTGCCCGGTATTTATGCAGGTCTCCCACCTGGTGGACACTCCCTAGGGGACCAGAAGGAAGACTGCGACACAGGGGATACAGCAGCCAATCACACACAATGGGACAATACAGACACCCCCAGCATATCCCTCCCCTCTGCCTGTGATACAATTACCCTACACAGGTTAATGTAATCAATACAGGCAGGAGAATACACAATGTCTACTGTCCTGGAGACAATCGAGGACTCATTCAATTATCTCTCAGGACAAAGGGAAATCGCTAATACACACGTGGGGACAATAGGACAGACATCATTATTCAATATACCATGTCCCACCCTTTACAGTACACACAGACATTTAACATATCCCCAGATGGCTTGGATCTGAGCGCTCAATATATCCAAACAGCGCTCAGATGCCACAAACACAGTCAAATCGCCATGGGGTTTAAGTTTAGCGTGGGCTGATGAGAGGGCCCATAATCCTGGGGCAAGTGGCTGGCAATCTGTCCCCTCCAAAACCCAGTGGCGCGGTTGGTTTCGCCACATATTCTATAGATTCATTATACACAGTGATCTCTCATATATTCTATAGATTCATTATACACAGAGTGATCTCTCATATATTATATAGATCATTATACACAGTGATCTCATATATTCTATAGATTCATTATACACAGAGTGATCACTCATATATTATATAGATCATTATACACAGTGATCTCTCATATATTCTATAGATACATTATACACAGTGATCTCTCATATATTCTATAGATACATTATACACACAGTGATCTCTTATATATTCTATAGATTCATTATACACAGTGATCTCTTATATATTCTATAGATCCATTATACACTGTGATCTCTCATATATTCTATAGATTCATTATACACAGAGTGATCTCTCATATATTCTATAGATACATTATACACACAATGATCTCTCATATATTCTATAGATACATTATACACAGTGATCTCTCATATATTCTATAGATCCATTATACACAGAGTGATCTGTTATATATTCTATAGATTCATTATACACAGTGATCTCATATATTCTATAGATTCATTATACACAGTGATCTCTCATATATTCTATAGAGTCATTATACACAGTGATCTCTTATATATTCTATAGATTCATTATACACAGTGATCTCTCATATATTCTATAGATACATTATACACAGAGTGATCTCTCATATTCTATAGATTCATTATACACAGTGATCTCTCATATATTCTATATATACATTATACACTGATGATCTCTCATATTCTATAGATTCATTATACACAGTGATCTCTCATATATTCTATATATACATTATACACTGTGATCTCTCATGTATTCTATAGATTCATTATACACAGAGTAATCTCACATATATTCTATAGATTCATTATACACAGTGATCTCTCATGTATTCTATAGATTCATTATACACAGAGTAATCTCACATATATTCTATAGATTCATTATACACAGTGATCTCTTATATATTCTATAGAGTCATTATACACTGTGATCTCTCCTGTATTCTATAGATTCATTATACACAGTGATCTCTCATATAATCTATAGATACATTATACACAGAGTGATCTCTCATATATTCTTTGGATTCATTATACACACAGTAATCTCTCATGTATTCTATAGATCATTATACACAGTGATCTCATATATTCTATAGATACATTATACATAGTGATCTCTCATATTTTATACATCCATTATACACAGAGTGATCTCTCATATATTCTATAGATTAATTATACACAGTGATCTCATATATTCTATAGATTCATTATACACACAGTGATCTCTCATATTTTATAGATCCATTATACACAGTGATCTCTCATATATTCTATAGATTAATTATACACAGTGATCTCTCATATATTCTATAGATTCATTATACACAGTGATCTCATATATTCTATAGATACATTATACACACAGTGATCTCACATATATTCTATAGAAACATTATACACAGTGATCTCTCATATATTCTATAGATACATTATACACAGTGATCTCTCATATATTCTATAGATACATTATACACAGAGTGATCTCTCATATATTCTATAGATTAATTATACACAGTGATCTCTCATATATTCTATAGATTCATTATACACACAGTGATCTCATATATTCTATAGATACATTATACACAGTGATCTCTCATATTTTATAGATCCATTATACACAGTGATCTCTCATATATTCTATAGATACATTATACACAGTGATCTCTCTATATATTCTATAGATTCATTATACACAGTGATCTCTCATATATTCTATAGATTCATTATACACAGTGATCTCTCATATATTCTATAGATTCATTATACACAGTGATCTCTCATATATTCTATAGATTCATTATACACAGTGATCTCTCATATATTCTATAGATTCATTATACACAGTGATCTCTCATATATTCTATAGATTCATTATACACAGTGATCTCTCATATATTCTATAGATTCATTATACACAGTGATCTCTCATATATTCTATAGATTCATTATACACAGTGATCTCTCATATATTCTATAGATTCATTATACACAGTGATCTCTCATATATTCTATAGATCCATTATACACAGTGATCTCTCATATATTCTATAGATTCATTATACACAGTGATCTCTCATATATTCTATAGATTCATTATACACAGTGATCTCTCATATATTCTATAGATTCATTATACACAGTGATCTCTCATATATTCTATAGATTCATTATACACAGTGATCTCTCATATATTCTATAGATTCATTATACACAGTGATCTCTCATATATTCTATAGATACATTATACACAGTGATCTCTCATATATTCTATAGATTCATTATACACAGTGATCTCTCATATATTCTATAGATCCATTATACACAGTGATCTCTCATATATTCTATAGATTCATTATACACAAGTGATCTCTCATATATTCTATAGATTCATTATACACAGTGATCTCTCATATATTCTATAGATTCATTATACACAGTGATCTCTCATATATTCTATAGATCCATTATACACAAGTGATCTCTCATATATTCTATAGATTCATTATACACAGTGATCTCTCATATATTCTATAGATTCATTATACACAGTGATCTCTCATATATTCTATAGATTCATTATACACAGTGATCTCTCATATATTCTATAGATTCATTATACACAGTGATCTCTCATATATTCTATAGATTCATTATACACAGTGATCTCTCATATATTCTATAGATTCATTATACACAGATGATCTCTCATATATTCTATAGATACATTATACACAGTGATCTCTCATATATTCTATAGATTCATTATACACAGTGATCTCTCATATATTCTATAGATACATTATACACAGTGATCTCTCATATATTCTATAGATTCATTATACACAGTGATCTCTCATATATTCTATAGATACATTATACACAGTGATCTCTCATATATTCTATAGATTCATTATACACAGATGATCTCTCATATATTCTATAGATTCATTATACACAGTGATCTCTCATATATTCTATAGATTCATTATACACAGTGATCTCTCATATATTCTATAGATTCATTATACACAGTGATCTCTCATATATTCTATAGATTCATTATACACAGTGATCTCTCATATATTCTATAGATTCATTATACACAGTGATCTCTCATATATTCTATAGATTCATTATACACAGAGTGATCTCTCATATATTCTATAGATTCATTATACACAGTGATCTCTCATATATTCTATAGATTCATTATACACAGTGATCTCTCATATATTCTATAGATTCATTATACACAGTGATCTCTCATATATTCTATAGATCCATTATACACAGTGATCTCTCATATATTCTATAGATTCATTATACACAGTGATCTCTCATATATTCTATAGATTCATTATACACAGTGATCTCTCATATATTCTATAGATTCATTATACACAGTGATCTCTCATATATTCTATAGATTCATTATACACAGTGATCTCTCATTATATTCTATAGATTCATTATACACAGTGATCTCTCATATATTCTATAGATTCATTATACACAGTGATCTCTCATATATTCTATAGATTCATTATACACAGTGATCTCTCATATATTCTATAGATTCATTATACACAGTGATCTCTCATATATTCTATAGATTCATTATACACAGTGATCTCTCATATATTCTATAGATTCATTATACACAAGTGATCTCTCATATATTCTATAGATTCATTATACACAGAGTGATCTCTCTCATATATTCTATAGATACATTATACACAGTGATCTCTCATATATTCTATAGATTCATTATACACAGTGATCTCTCATATATTCTATAGATTCATTATACACAGTGATCTCTCATATATTCTATAGATTCATTATACACAGTGATCTCTCATATATTCTATAGATTCATTATACACAGTGATCTCTCATATATTCTATAGATTCATTATACACAAGTGATCTCTCATATATTCTATAGATTCATTATACACAGTGATCTCTCATATATTCTATAGATTCATTATACACAGTGATCTCTCATATATTCTATAGATTCATTATACACAGTGATCTCTCATATATTCTATAGATTCATTATACACAGTGATCTCTCATATATTCTATAGATTCATTATACACAGTGATCTCTCATATATTCTATAGATTCATTATACACAGTGATCTCTCATATATTCTATAGATTCATTATACACAGATGATCTCTCATATATTCTATAGATTCATTATACACAGTGATCTCTCATATATTCTATAGATACATTATACACAGTGATCTCTCATATATTCTATAGATTCATTATACACAGTGATCTCTCATATATTCTATAGATCCATTATACACAGTGATCTCTCATATATTCTATAGATTCATTATACACAGTGATCTCTCATATATTCTATAGATTCATTATACACAGTGATCTCTCATATATTCTATAGATTCATTATACACAGTGATCTCTCATATATTCTATAGATTCATTATACATAGAGAGATCTCTCATATATTCTATAGATTCATTATACACAGTGATCTCTCATATATTCTATAGATTCATTATATACACAGTGATCTCTCATATATTCTATAGATTCATTATACACAGTGATCTCACATATATTCTATAGATACATTATACACAGTGATCTCTCATAAATTCTATAGATTCATTATACACAGTGATCTCTCATATATATTATATAGATCCATTATACACAGTGATCTCTCATATATATTCTATAGATTCATTATACACAGTGATCTCTCATATATTCTATAGATTCATTATACACAGTGATCTCTCATAAATTGTATAGATACATTATACACAGAGTGATCTCTCATATATTCTATAGATTCATTATACACAGAGATCTCTCATATATTCTATAGATACATTATACACAGTGATCTCTCATATGTTCAATAGATACATTATACACAGAGTGATCTCTCATATATTCTATAGATACATTATACATAGTGATCTCTCATATATTCTATAGATACATTATACACAGTGATCTCATATATTCTATAGATACATTATACACAGAGTGATCTCTCATATTCTATAGATACATTATACACAGTGATCTCTCATATATTCTATAGATACATTATACACAATGATCTCTTATATATTCTATAGATTCATTATACACAGTGATCTCTCATATATTCTATAGATTCATTATACACAGAATGATCTCTCATATATTCTATAGATTCATTATACACAGTGATCTCTCATATATTCTATAGATTCATTATACACAGTGATCTCATATATTCTATAGATTCATTATACACAGTGATCTCTCATATATTCTATAGATTCATTATACACAGTGATCTCTCATATATTCTATAGATTCATTATACACAGAGTGATCTCTCATATATTCTATAGATACATTATACACAGAGTGATCTCTCATATAATCTATAGATACATTATACACAGTGATCTCATATATTCTATAGATTCATTATACACAGTGATCTCTTATATATTCTATAGATTTATTATACACAGTGATCTCTCATATATTCTATAGATTCATTATACACAGAAAGATCTCTCATATATTCTATAGATTCATTATACACAGAAAGATCTCTCATATATTCTATAGATACATTATACACAGTGATCTCTCATATATTCTATAGATTCATTATACACACAGTGATCTCATATATTCTATAGATACATTATACACAGTGATCTCTCATATTTTATAGATCCATTATACACAGTGATCTCATATATTCTATAGATACATTATACACAGTGATCTCTCATATATTCTATAGATTCATTATACACAGTGATCTCATATTCTATAGATACATTATACACACAGTGATCTCACATATATTCTATAGAAACATTATACACAGTGATCTCTCATATATTCTATAGATACATTATACACAGAATGATCTCTCATATATTCTATAGATTCATTATACACAGTGATCTCTCATATATATTCTATAGATCCATTATACACAGTGATCTCTCATATATTCTATAGATTCATTATACACAAAATGATCTCTCATATATTCTATAGATTCATTATACTCAGTGATCTCTCATATATTCTATTGATACATTATACACAGAGTGATCTCTCATATATTCTATAGATTCATTATACACAGTGATCTCTCATATATTCTATAGATACATTATACACAGAGTGATCTCTCATATATTCTATAGATTCATTATACACAGTGATCTCTCATATATTCTATAGATTCATTATACACAGTGATCTCTCATATATTCTATAGATTCATTATACACAGTGATCTCTCATATATTCTATAGATCCATTATACACAGTGATCTCTCATATATTCTATAGATTCATTATACACAGTGATCTCTCATATATTCTATAGATTCATTATACACAGTGATCTCTCATATATTCTATAGATACATTATACACAGTGATCTCTCATATATTCTATAGATTCATTATACACAGTGATCTCTCATATATTCTATAGATTCATTATACACAGTGATCTCTCATATATTCTATAGATTCATTATACACAGGTGATCTCTCATATATTCTATAGATTCATTATACACAGTGATCTCTCATATATTCTATAGATCCATTATACACAGTGATCTCTCATATATATTCTATAGATTCATTATACACAGTGATCTCTCATATATTCTATAGATTCATTATACACAGTGATCTCTCATATATTCTATAGATACATTATACACAGAGTGATCTCTCATATATTCTATAGATTCATTATACACAGTGATCTCTCATATGTTCAATAGATACATTATACACAGTGATCTCTCATATATTCTATAGATACATTATACACAGTGATCTCATATATTCTATAGATACATTATACACAGTGATCTCTCATATATTCTATAGATTCATTATACACAGTGATCTCTCATATATTCTATAGATACATTATACACAATGATCTCTTATATATTCTATAGATTTATTATACACAGTGATCTCTCATATATTCTATAGATTTATTATACACAGAGATCTCTCATATATTCTATAGATACATTATACACAGAGATCTCTCATATATTCTATAGATACATTATACACAGAGTGATCTCTCATATATTCTATAGATACATTATACACAGAGTGATCTCTCATATATTCTATAGATACATTATACATAGTGATCTCATATATTCTATAGACACATTATACACAGTGATCTCTCATATATTCTATAGATACATTATACACAGTGATCTCTCATATATTCTATAGATTCATTATACACAGAGTGATCTCTCATATATTCTATAGATTCATTATACACAGAGTGATCTCTCATATATTCTATAGATACATTATACACATAGAGATCGCTCATATATTCTATAGATACATTATACACAGAGTGATCTCTCATATATTCTATAGATACATTATACACAGTGATCTCTCATATATTCTATAGATACATTATACACAGTGATCTCATATATTCTATAGATACATTATACACAATGATCTCTTATATATTCTATAGATTTATTATACACAGTGATCTCTCATATATTCTATAGATCCATTATACACAAAATGATCTCTCATATATTCTATAGATTCATTATACACAGAGATCTCTCATATATTCTATAGATTCATTATACACAGTGATCTCTCATATATTCTATAGATTCATTATACTCAGTGATCTCTCATATATTCTATTGATACATTATACACAGAGTGATCTCTCATATATTCTATAGATTCATTATACACAGTGATCTCTCATATATTCTATAGATACATTATACACAGAGTGATCTCTCATATATTCTATAGATTTATTATACACAGTGATCTCTCATATATTTATAGATACATTATACACAGTGATCTCATATATTCTATAGATCATTATATACAGTGATCTCTCATATATTCTATAGATACATTATACACAGAGTGATCTCTCATATATTCTATAGATTCATTATACACAGTGATCTCATATATTCTATAGATTCATTATACACAGTGATCTCTCATATATTCTATAGATTCATTATACACAGTGATCTCTCATATATTCTATAGATCCAATATACACAGTGATCTCTCATATATTCTATAGATTTATTATACACAGTGATCTCTCATGTATTCTATAGATTCATTATACACAGTGATCTCTCATATATTTTATAGATTCATTATACACAGTGATCTCTCATATATTCTATAGATTCATTATACGCACAGTGATCTCTCATATATCTTATAGATTCATTATACACAGAGTGATCTCTCATATATTCTATAGATTCATTATACACAGTGATCTCTCATATATTCTATAGATTCATTATACACAGTGATCTCTCATATATTCTATAGATTCATTATACACAGTGATCTCTCATATATTCTATAGATCCATTATACACAGTGATCTCTCATATATATTCTATAGATTCATTATACACAGTGATCTCTCATATATTCTATAGATTCATTATACACAGTGATCTCTCATAAATTCTATAGATACATTATACACAGAGTGATCTCTCATATATTCTATAGATTCATTATACACAGTGATCTCTCATATGTTCAATAGATACATTATACACAGTGATCTCTCATATATTCTATAGATTCATTATACACAGTGATCTCTCATATATTCTATAGATACATTATACACAGAGTGATCTCTCATATATTCTATAGATTCATTATACACAGTGATCTCTCATATGTTCAATAGATACATTATACACAGTGATCTCTCATATATTCTATAGATTCATTATACACAGTGATCTCTCATATATTCTATAGATTCATTATACAGAGTGATCTCTCATAAATTCTATAGATACAATATACACAGAGTGATCTCTCATATATTCTATAGATTCATTATACACAGTGATCTCTCATATGTTCAATAGATACATTATACACAGTGATCTCTCATATATTCTATAGATTCATTATACACAGTGATCTCTCATATTCTATAGATACATTATACACAGATTGATCTCTCATATATTCTATAGATACATTATACACAATGATCTCTCATATATTCTATAGATTCATTATACACAGAAAGATCTCTCATATATTCTATAGATTCATTATACACAGAAAGATCTCTCATATATTCTATAGATACATTATACATAGTGATCTCATATATTCTATAGATACATTATACACAGTTATCTCTCATATATTCTATAGATACATTATACATAGTGATCTCATATATTCTATAGATTCATTATACACAGTGATCTCATATATTCTATAGATACATTATACACAGAGTGATCTCTCATATATTCTATAGATACATTATACACAGTGATCTCTCATATATTCTATAGATTCATTATACACAGAGTGATCTCTCATATATTCTATAGATTCATTATACACAGTGATCTCTCATATATTCTATAGATTCATTATATACACAGTGATCTCTCATATATTCTATAGATACATTATACACAGAGTGATCTCTCATATATTCTATAGATTCATTATATACACAGTGATCTCTCATATATTCTATAGATTCATTATACACAGTGATCTCTTATATATTCTATAGATTTATTATACACAGTGATCTCTCATATATTCTATAGATTCATTATACACAGAAAGATCTCTCATATATTCTATAGATTCATTATACACAGAAAGATCTCTCATATATTCTATAGATACATTATACATAGTGATCTCATATATTCTATAGATACATTATACACTGTGATCTCTCATATATTCTATAGATACATTATACACAGTGATCTCTCATATATTCTATAGATTCATTATACACAGTGATCTCTCATATATTCTATAGATTCATTATACACAGAGTGATCTCTCATATATTCTATAGATACATTATACACAGTGATCTCTCATATAATCTATAGATTCATTATATACACAGTGATCTCTCATATATTCTATAGATTCATTATATACACAGTGATCTCTCATATATTCTATAGATTCATTATACACAGTGATCTCTCATATATTCTATAGATACATTATACACAGAGTGATATCTCATATATACTATAGATTCATTATACACAGAGTGATCTCTCATATATTCCATAGATTCATTATACACAGAGAGATCTATTTCAAGCATTTATTGCTTTTAATGTTGATGACTATGGTTTGCACCTAATGAAAACCCATGAATCAGTATATCTGAAAAGTAGAATATTATTAAAAATGTCAGTCTTGTAGACACATAGTATCACACTCTAATTAGCTAATCAATAAACCAGTCTATGCCTGGATGCGGTGGCCCCAACAGTAACCTGACCAGATAGGAGTTGGGGAACCGCTATTCAAGAGATAAATATGGGTCTTAGCGGTGGGAGCCATATTTATCAGACATTTATGGTATATCTGGTGTATATGCTCTAAATGTCTAAAGTTCTAATATCCCTTTTAATACTTTACTGCATTGATGGTGCAATATTTGTATCTAATATGAGATAACACTGAAATCTTTTTCTCACATTTACTCCTGCCTATCCTGGCTAAGAAATCAACAAGACTATATCATAATATGACATAATTAACTTCCCAAATATTTCACCATCCTTTGGATTTTTATGACCTATTAATTATTGGTTGACAACAGAGGGGGCGGAGTGTTCTTTGAATTTTCTGTTCAAGGCTCTGCCCCGGCAGACCATGAACAGGTCTGCCTTTCTCATCCTTGCTGCATTGCACTAACTACACACTAGTGTATTGGTGTAGTAAACCTATATATATGCTGCTTAATGAAATTGCACCCCCACCTCTAAAAAAAAAATAATGTATTGCAACTGTGTGGAAGAATAAATGAACGGATGATTGAGGGCCAGGCCTCACATTCAATTTCATGTTATTTCTCACGCTAAATTTCATGTTATTACTCACTGGTAGATTGCTGCTATACCTTATGTATTAATGCATTAATCATGTATATATGCTGCTTAACTAAATTGAACAAGTTCCAAAATAAATATTATTTCTTTCCAACCGTGTGGAAACTGAATATACGTAACCAGAAGATTGAGGCCTGGTAAATTGTTACCCTAACCTGTCTACTGGTGTACTGATCACCTATATGCTGGTTTAAATAAATTCAAAAAGTAAACAAAAAAATTTAAATTGCAACCATGTGGAGAAATAAATGAACATTAACGGATGATTAGGGCCAGGCTTAACTCTCAATTTCTCGTTATCACTGACAGGTAGTTTGTTGCCCTAACCTGTGTCTTGTAGTAATCACAAATATATTCTGGGTAAATTAAATGTAACAATCCCCCAAAAAATGTAAATTGTGACAGTGTGAAAACAGAATATATGTAAAATGACGATTGAGGTTTGCCACTCAATTTCTCATTAAAAAAACAGGTAGATTGCTGCTGTACCTTGTGTCTTGTAGTAATCACATATATATGCTGGTATAATAAAATTTAAAAATCCCCCATAAATGTAAATTCTAACTGTATGGAAACTAAAAATACGTAAACGAACAATTAAGGCTTGGCGCTAAATTTCACCTTAACCCCTCCAGGACCCAGGACGAGAATGCTCGTTCTAACTAGAAGGTACTTAACGCATTAGGACGAACATTCTCGTCCTGCAGTTAAATGACAGCGGTGAGACCCCGGCTGTTACACACAGCCAGGGGTCTCAGCTAACCAGCCCGGGACTAATGAGGGCAATCCCTGGCAAACGATTGCTTTGATTGGCTAGTCTGTACAGACTAGCCAATCAGAGGCTTTTAATGCCGGCCTAAAGGTTCTGATCCCCGCAGTCCGTGACTGCGGTTATCAGAACCTTCTAAGGTTTACAAATAATATTCCCACCCCTGCAGCCTTCAATATGCCCCCTGATGACCCCTCCTGATATAATCGATGGCCGAGGGGGCGGACGCGCTATCCCCTGTGCGCGATAACCCCCCGTCCCCCTCCTCTCCCCCTCTATCATTATCCATTGGTGGCCAGTGGTGGAAGCAGAGTGTCAGCACATTGCTGACACTCTGCTTCAAATGGCTTACATCGGTGCTGGCACCGATGTAAGCTGTTTAACCCCTTCCATGCTGCGGTCCGCTTTATGGAAGGGGTTAATAAGGGAGGGAGCTGTGTAAAGGAAAAATACAGTACAGTACACTATATAGTGTACTGTATACTGGTATACTGTATTATATAGACATCAGACCCACTGGATCTTCAAGAACCAAGTGGGTCTAGGTCAAAAAAATGTAAAAAAAAGTGAAAAAAATAAAAAAAAATTATCACATTTAGCAATTTAAAAAATAAAATACACTACTCATATAAAAAATAACCACATCCGTAAAAATCTGCTCTATAAAAATATTACATGACCTAACCCCTTAGGTGAACACCATAAAAAAAATGGTGTAAAAAAAGCCATTTTTTGTCACCTTACATCACAAAAAGTGTAATACCAAGCTCTCAAAAGGCCTCCCAAAATAGTACCAATCAAACCGTCATCTCATCCTGCAAAAAATGAGCCCCTACATAGCACAATCACCCAAAAAAACTAAAAAAATATTTCTCTCAGACTATGGCGACCCTAAAACATGATTTTTTTTCTAAAATGCTGTTATTGTGTTAAAGTAAAATAAATTTAAAAAAAGTATACATATTAGGTATCGCCGCATCTTTAAAAACCTGCTCTATAATAATATCACATGATCTAACCCCTCAGGTAAATACTGTAAAAAAAAATGAAATAAAAACAGTGTAAAAAAATGTTTTGTCACCTTGCATCACAAAAAGTGTAATAGCAAGCTTTTGAAAAATTATATGCCTCCCAAAATAGTGCCAATCAAACCGTCATCTCATCCCGCAAAAAATGATACCTTACATAGGACAATCGCTCAAATAAATAAAAAAATATGTCTCTCAGACTATGGAGACATTAAAACATGATTTTCTTTTGTTTCAATAATGATATTATTGTGTAAAACTTACATAAATAAATAAAAAGTATACATATTAGGTATCGCCGCATCCGTAACAACCTGCTCTATAAAAATAACACATGACCTAACCCCTCAGGTGAACACAGCAAAATAAATAATATAAATACAGTGTCAAAAGCCATTTTTGTCACCTTACATCACAAAAAATGTAATAGCAAGCAACCAAAATGTCATATGCACCCCAAGATAGTGCCAATCAAACCATCATCTCATCCTGCAAAAAATGATACCCTACATAAAAAACTATGGCTTTCAGAATGTGGAGACACTAAAAAATCATTTTTTTCAAAAAGGCTTTAATATGTAGAAGTGAAACAAAGCCAAGTAGTAATATTTGGTATTGTCGCGTCTGTAACAACCTGCTACATAGAAATAGCACACAATCTAACCTGTCAGATCAACTATGTAAATAACAAAAAATAAAAACGGTCCCAAAAAAGCTATTTTTGTGCTAATTTTCCTTTTTGATCCATTTTTCCAGTAACAAAGCAAGAGTTAACAGCCAAACAAAACTCAATAATTATTACCCTGATTCTGTAGTTTTCAGAAACACCCTATATGTGGCCGTAAACTGCTGTATGGCCAAACGGCAGGGCGCAGAAGGAAAGGAGCGCCATATGGTTTTTGGAAGGTGGATTTTGCTGGACTGGATTTTTGACACCATGTCCCATTTAAAGCCCCCCGATGCACCCCTAGAGTAGAAACTCCATAAAAGTGACTCCATCTAAGAAACTACACCACTCTAGGTATTCAAAACTGATTTTTACAAACTTTGTTAACCCTTTAGGTGTTCCACAAGAGTTATTGGCAAATGGAGATGAAATTTTCAAATTTTTTTTTTTTTTCACCTTGCCTCAAAAAAAGTGTAATATAGAGTAACCAAAAATCATATTTACCCAAAAATAGTACCAATAAAACTAACACCTTATCCCGTAGTTTCAAAAATGGGGTCACTTTTTTGGAGTTTCTACTTTAGGGGTGCATAAGGGGGGCTTCAAATGGGACATGGTGTCTAAAAACCAGTCCAGTAAAATCTGCCTTCCAAAAACCATATGGCGTTCCCTTACTTCTGCGCTCTGCCGTTTGGCCATACAGCAGTTTACAACCACATATGAGGTGTTTCTGCAAACAAGAGAATCAGGGCAATAAATATTGAGTTTAGTTTTGCTGTAAACCCTTGCTTTGTTACTGGAAAAAAATTGATCAAAATTGAAAATCTGCCACAAAAGTGAACATCTGAAATTTCATCTCATTTTCTATTAATTCTTGTGGAACACCGAAAGAGTTAACAAAGTTTGAAAAATCAGTTTTGAATACCTTAAAGGGTGTCGTTTCTAAAATGGGGTCATTTTTGTGTGGTTTTTATTATGTAAGCCTCACAAAGTGACTGCAAAGATTTGCTTCTAAACTTCTAAGCCTTCTAACGTCCCCAAAAAATAAAATGGCGTTCACAAAATGATTCCAAACATGAAGTAGACATATGGGGAATGTAAAGTAATAACTATTTTTGGAGTTATTACTATCTATTATAAAAGTAGAGAAATTGAAATTTGGAAATTTGAAAATTTTAAAAAAATTGGCAAATTTGGTATTTTTTTTATAAATAAAAATGACATTTTTGACTCAATTTTGCCACTGTCATGAAGTGCAATATGTGACGAGAAAACAATCTTAGAATGGCCTGGATAAGTAAAAGCATTTTAAATGT
This sequence comes from Bufotes viridis, assembly GCA_033119425.1. NCBI lineage: Eukaryota > Metazoa > Chordata > Amphibia > Anura > Bufonidae > Bufotes > Bufotes viridis. Next base: position 373,928,144 of record CM065593.1, on the reverse strand, counting down.
ATTACTACATATAGTGACACATGTCAGATTTGCTAAAAAATGGCCTGGTCCTTAAGGTGAAAAATGTCTGGGTCCTCAAGGGGTTAATGCACACAGGTAGATTGCTGCCACTGTATGGGTATTGCTGCAATAATCACTTATATAACAAAGACAACCAGGGGCGTAGGAAGCCCCAAAAATCTGGGGGGGGACAGCACTCAAGGGGCCCCTGTTTCCCCGCCCGCCCTCAAGCCACACCCACATTTCTCCACCCCCGTGCCAAAAATCTCTCCCCCCCTCCTTATGGGCAAGTAGGTACGGTTTAAAAAAAAACACACACACAAAACAAGACACTTATACTTACCTCCATCCGTCACAGCGATGCGATGCAGGCCTCTTCCGGCCTGTGTCCCGCGCTCCGCAGCACAGCCATCTGTATCGCTGTCCTGGGGACGGCGATACAGATGACTATGGAGATGAACGCTTCCACAATGGAAGCGTTCATCTCCCTGTGCCCCGCCACCGCCGCACACATTGCGCTGCCGCTGGGGGGGATTTTTGCATACCCGTCCCCCCCGCATTATTTCTTGGGGGGGATCCGACCCCCCCCCCCCGTCTCCCCCACTTCCTACGCCCGTGAAGACAACCCTTAAAAAATAATATACTTTAATTCATATCACTTTAAAAGAACCAAATCCCCAAGATAAATGAGATGATGGTGGTCAGCATCTTATACTGTAAAGTAGATAATTGAAAAGAGACGTGAAAAGGGTGGGTTTACTTACCCTACAATGACCCTATGCTAGGCCTGAACCCAGGGACGACCCCTAATGGTGGGGACTCCCTGTCCTCGTACCTGGACTAGTACACCTTAATCAGCCCTAACCGGATATGAGGCACCATACCACCCCTCAGTCTAATTAATTGTTCACCCAGATTAAAAAGTGTGACCAAAGTCGGGAAATTCCAACCCAAGGCGTTTCCCCCACGTATCGGGTTCCTCAGGGGGTCAATAGCAAGGGTGAATACAGAATATGCAGATACAGCTGATGTGCAAAAATGGACAGATGTATGGGAGACTTATCCAAAATATTCAAAGGTTGCTAAAACAACTGGGGAGGTAAATGTCGCCCTGTAGATATTTCGTGAAGCAAGCCAACTCTCCCTGGCAATAAGCTTAATTGATTTCTGACTCTCTCTGACTCCCTAAGATCGTTTTCCTGAAGGATTTACTGCCAGTGCCGTGCCCTGCCCTCATATGGCCGGCGGGACACGGCGGTGCTCATCGTTATTATTGCCTAGGTTTTGTCAGTGGTCCCCTCTCTCACTATATTTAATTTTGCCCTACATATTACATTTTTCCCCCTCTCTGTATATATTTCATTTATTTTGCCCCTCATTATTTTGCTGGTTGCTGCCCTCTGCCCTCATATTTCCGGCACAGGCCCCCCTTTCTTTATTCAGAGTTAGACATTAGTGCTGCCGCCTGCCGCACCACTGTTCATCTCTGGCCCCCCATGAAGCCGGTGTATGCCATACATTAAACAGAAAAAAATAAAAAATGACCAACTGTTCCACTCACAACTCGCTACTTGTGGGCTGAGAGCTTCAGTCGAGCAATCCCATCCGTCACTCTGCAGCGCGTCCCCGAGTCGTTTCAGCTGTGATCCCACGAGAGCGGGTCTCGCACTGATAAGTTAGAATTGAGTTCAGTGCACTGCCCGAAGGCCCGCCTCGCCGCGCTTAAAAAAAGCAGCCGCAGTTGAAAAAAAAAAAAAGCACTTGCGGGGCTGCGGCCCACCCACCCCGCTGGGCCCGGTTGCAGTCGCATACTCTGCGACCGCGATGGTTACGCCCCTGCATATGCACTAAAATGGCGCTACATGCCATTTTAGTGGATTTGTCAGAAAAATAGCAAAGTTCAGACCAAACCCAGTTCGGTCCAAACTGGTTCACTCCTCTTTATAATGTTGCTTTTTGAGAGTTTTGAATTTTCAAGACTTACATTATTTATATTCATCTATAGCAGTGCTCCAGTTCTATTACTTTACAAGGTGACTCTGGTCAAAAGACATCTTTTTACTTCAACATATTCTGCCCTTTAGTATAACATTTTAAAGCTTTTAAATACCATTTTTTCATTCCTTTGCTTTAAAGTTCACATTTTAAGATATGCACAAAGGAAGATGAACGGCAGAAGAAAAGATCACTTAAGAGTCATTTGTTTTGGGACCTTGAAATCAAGACCAAAACTTCTATGAGGTACTCTTAAAGACCTTAGAGCAGCAAATTTTGTACATGTATGAAAGGCTATAAGTAATACAATACTGACCCTTTTAACAAGAATGCAATTACTATAATACTGCTCCTATGTACAGGAATATAACTACTATAATACTGCTCCTATGTACAAGAATATAACTACTATAATACTGCCTCCTATGTACAAGAATATAACTACTATAATACTGCTCCTATGTAGAAGAATATAACTACTATAATACTGCCTCCTATGTACAAGAATATAACTACTATAATACTGCTCCTATGTAGAAGAATATAACTACTATAATACTGCTCCTATGTACAAGAATATAACTACTATAATACTGCTCCTATGTACAAGAATATAACTACTATAATACTGCTCCTATGTACAAGAATATAACTACTATAATACTACCTTCTATGTACAAGACTATAACTACTATAATACTGCCTCCTATGTACAAGATTATAACTACTATAATAATGCTCCAATGTACAAGAATATAACTACTATAATACTGCCTCTTATGTACAAGAATATAACTACTATAATACTGCTCCTATGTACAAGAATATAACTACTATAATACTGCTCCTATGTACAGGAATATAACTACTATAATACTGCTCCTATGTACAGAAATATAACTACTATAATACTACTTCTATGTACAAGAATATAACTACTATAATACTCCTCCTATGTACAAGAATATAACTACTATAATACTGCCTCCTATGTACAAGACTATAACTACTATAATACTGCTCCTATGTACAAGAATATAACTACTATAATACTGCCTCTTATGTACAAGAATATAACTACTATGGGGGCGGAGCCTGGCTCTGTAGCTGAATGGCTGCTGGATTTTGAGCTCCTCATCCGAGCTGGTGTTAATTCCCCTCTAGCAGCTTACAGTCTAGCACAAATGGGCAAAGTGGGTAAAGATCGATCCAGGGAACAACCTGAGCCCACCCCGGTCAGGTCTCGCCAGCCTGACATGGACCAATTCCTGAAAAAGACCCCGAAGCACCGGGCCGCGAACACTTCCAAGATGGCGCCGGATGTGGACTTACACTCAGACAAAGAAGATCTCTCCGACGCTGGCAGCGCATCAGACGCCTCTACATGTAAGTCCCGGAATGCTAGGGGCTCCTTCACAAAAGCTGCTTTGCTGTCGGTGCTTAACGCAGTGTTAGCCCCTCTAAAAAAAGACTTAGCCGACATCAAGGAAGACTTGCACGCCATGGGGAACAGGGTAGCGCATCTGGGGGACTTACAGGTAGCCGCCACGCAGCGTGAGGAGAAGACATATAACGCAATTCGCTCCCACACTGAGCTGCTGAATGACGCACTACTGCGCATAGGGGATCAGGAAAACCGAAATCGCAGGCGCAATCTGCGCATCCGGGGCCTACCTGAGACCATAGCGTCGGAAGCCCTGCGCACCGTCGCTCTTGAAATTTTTGCGCAACTCTTAGGGCAAAAGAGAGCGGACAAGGTGGTGATTAGGAGGATCCATAGGGCCCTCAGACCCCAGCCTAAACCGTCGGACCAGCCGCGCGACGTGGTTTGCGGCCTCCTCAGCTTCGTTGACACGGCAGCCATAATGAAAGCTGGAAGAGAAGCTGATTGCCTGCAGTACGAGGAGACGCCTATATAGTTCTACCAAGACCTGGCGCCATCCACCCTGTCGAAGCGCCGTATGTTGAAACCGCTTCTAGATGCCCTTCGAGCTGCAGCCATACCATTTCGTTGGCTTTACCCTTTTGGACTCGCTATTTTGAAAAATGGGCGCCAAATCTCAATCCGTACGCCGCCGGATCTGCAAGCGGCTTGGCCTACCCTGGGGATATCTCCCATTCCAGTGCCCTCATGGATGCCTGCGGATCTTGAGGACCCACCGCTTCCTCCACCTCGTTCATCTGAATGGCGTCTGGCTCCTACCAAGAAGGGTCCCAAGCCCAGACCTGAGGATTCTCCCCGTCGCCTGACCTGACCTGTGACATGCTGTCGTCATCTTCTATCTACCCGCTGGGAGCACGTATGTTTTGTGTCCGCTGCGGACATGCTTATATGTTTAAGGCCCTAGATATGGACCCTGATCCGGTCCCTTAGGCCTCTAACCCTATGACCAATCTGGTTTGACTGTGTTCGTCTTCTCCGAATTGATTACTTCGCTGCTCGGCGATTCTGTTTTAGGATGAGCTACTATGTCCCTGTTTTTTGTAGCTCCTGCATTTTTTGCATTTTTCGCACTTTTTTTTTGCACTTCTTTGCACTTTCTACTCAAGGTTCCCACACCTTGCCTATCCCCACTGGCGGGGAATGCCCGGCCATATATGGTAATGGAACCTTCCGTTATCCCTGTTCTCACCCCGATGACTCTCCTTGCCAGTTCTGCGAGAACCCCCACCCGGCTGACCCCGGCTGAGAGCCGTGATGTGAAAGGGTCGTTATATTGCCGGGTGCTCAGAGGAGCTGGTTTTGTTCACACTGTTTTTGTTGTTGTTTCTCCCTCTCTGTCTGTTGTCTCTTCCCCTCCTTTCCTCATGTGTCCCCCCCCTCCCACACTCACTGTATGTCGTGCCAGGGCTCTTTCATAGTCGCATTCTACCTCATTGTATAAGATGTCGTCTATTGTAATATCCTCATTGAATGCTCGGGGTCTGAATGAGCCACGCAAGCGTTCTCAGGTTATGGCTCTTCTTCAGAGGGATAAGGTTTCCATAGCGTTTTTTCAGGAAACGCACTTTAAAATTGATAGAGTACCCAAAATGCCTCATCGGAGGTTTTCCCAGTGGTATCATTCTCCCTATACTGCGGCTAGCAGGGGTGTCAGCATAGGGATTCACAAACAGCTCCCTTTCAAGCTGTCGGCCACCTCGATAGATCCTGAAGGTCGCTATCTCTTCCTGAAGGGCTCCATTGCTGATACCCCTGTTACCCTGGCGAATATTTACACCCCCAACCGGAGACAGGTGCCTTGGCTCCTTCAGACCCTTGCTCTGCTCTCCTCTTTTAAAGAGGGACTGGTTATTCTAGGAGGTGACTTTAACGCTACCCTTGATCCCCTTTTAGACTCCTCTACCGGACAATCAGCAATCACTCATGTCCGCCTGCGGCGTCTTAAAGTGGCTCTGCAGAACCTAGGTGTATTTGATGTATGGCGTACTTTTCACCCCTCAGGGAAAGACTACTCTTTCTTTTCTAGGGCCAAGTCCTCCTACCATAGGCTGAATTATCTTTTTATGTCCAGTACTCATGCACACAGTGCCCTACATGCCCACATAGGTGATATCACTCTATCCGATCACGCCCCGGTGTTTATGAAGATTTCTCTGCAGGACCTCCCGAAGAGGGAATGGCATTGGAGGGTCAATGATACCATCATATCTGATCCTTCCCACACCCCCAGACTGTCCTCCTTTTTAAAGGAGTTTTTCGCCAACAATTCGTCTGGCCCTGACGCTCCGTCCCCCTCGGTAATTTGGGAGGCCCACAAAGCGACTGTGCGGGGGGAGTTGATTGCTTTGAGTACACATCTTAAAAAGAAACGTAATCAAGAGGTCACTGAGCTTTTATCTAAGATCCGGAGGCTGGAGCTATCTCATAAGCGATCTCAGGCCCTTGACTGTGCTTCTGAGCTAGCTGCAGCGAGGTCCCAGCTCAAGAATAAGCTTAATGTTACCTCTGCTAAAATTCTCCTGAGAGCTAAATTTCGCTCCTATGCTCATGGAGATAAGGGAAATAGGCTCATGACGGCTCTGGTCCAAAAGCAGAAGGCCGACTCATTCATCACAGCAATTAGGGATGATCAGGGTACTATCCATAAGCGAACTCCTGATATAGCAAAGGCCTTCTGTGCCTTTTATAAAGGCCTCTATAACCTCCCCCCTCACAGTCGCTCCCCTCCGGATTCGCTGCGTGAAGCTACTGACCGCTTCCTCTCCTCCCTAGATCTACCTTCCATCACTTCGACCCAGTCCTCACAACCCCTGGCTCTGATCACGGACTTGGAAGTTGAACAGACCCTATCCACCATCCCGTCAGGGAAAAGTCCTGGACCCGACGGGTTTACCATCACCTATTATAAAGCATTCCGCTCGGTGCTCCTACCACATTTCAGTGCTATGTGTAATTACCTGCTCCAAGGTGGTACTCTACCCCCCCCCCAATCCCTCTCGGCCCATATCACTGTGATCCATAAGGAAAATAAAGACCCCTTGAACTGCGGTAGCTACCGCCCCATTTCGCTGCTGAACACGGGCGTGAAATGGTGGGCTAAGATTCTGGCTCGCAGGATCCAAACTGTCCTTCCTGCCGTTGTTGGTGGGGAACAGGTAGGCTTTGTTTCCGGCAGGCAGGGGTGCGAGAATACGGTACGAGTCTTGCATTTAATTTCTCATGCTCAACTGCGCGATATCCCACTCACGCTTCTTAGCACTGATGCGGAGAAAGCCTTCGATAGGATCAGCTGGCTTTTCCTGTCCCGGGCCTTATCGAAGTTTGGCTTTCCTGAAGCGTTTATTAACTCTATTTTCTCGCTCTATTCACGCCCCTCTGCACAGGTTCGGATTAATGGCACTCTCTCCCCCTCTTTCCCCATCATCAACGGCACGAGGCAGGGTTGCCAACTCTCTCCAGCCCTCTTTGTCATAGTTATGGAGACGCTCCTGGCCAAAATCAGACAGACTCCCTCAATTCAAGGGATCCGGGTAGGTTCCCACACACACCTCACAGCAGCCTTCGCTGATGATCTCCTGGTTATGACAACCAACCCTCTCACATCTTTCCCTGCTCTTCATTCTATTTTTGAGGAGTACGGAATGGTCTCTAATTTTAAAATAAATTACAACAAGTCTCTGGCTCTTAACGTCACCTGCCCCAAGCCTGACATTGACACTCTAAAGAGGGAAGTGGGCTTCGCCTGGGCTGAAAATACCATCCCTTTTTTAGGTACACACATTTCCGCGAATCCCAATGACTCCTTTGATCTGAACTACGTCCCTACTCTGAAGTTTATTAAATCCCACCTGCGTTCGGTAAAATTACCATTTATTTCATGGATAGGTAAGAAAAATTACTTGAAGACTTTCATTGTTCCAAAGCTGCTCTATCTGATTCAGACCCTCCCTATCTACCTTCCCCGTTCCTTCTTCGTGGAGGTCCGCAGAGTCTTCTCTTCCTTCATATGGGACGGAAAATCTCCCAGGATTGCTTACACGACTTTGACCCGTGAAAAGCGCCTCGGGGGCTTTGGCCTTCCTGACATTTATGTCTATTATAAAGCTTCTATGTTGGGTAGAGGTCTAAACCTCCTCTCTGGGCAAGGGACCAACTTAGTATCTCACCTGGAAAGGAACTTGCTCACTTTTAAGGAAAAGGTGGTCCTCTGGGGGGTACGCAAATACACCGCTTCTCACAGACACTCCTCACCCTTGTGGAGAGGACTTTTGTTTGAATGGGCTAAACTTTATCAGGGGACAGATATGTGCTTCCCGAGTCTGGCTATGCCTTTGCCCTTGATCCAATTTTACATCCACCCAACCACTTCTGCTGTCTCAGGGTTATGGGCCCGCTTTCGCGACCTGCGGCTGAGGGACATCACTTCTGAGACGGGGGACTTGGGATGGGATAAGCTTGTGGATTCTCCCGAATCCCATAATGCTTCTTTCCTGGAGACTATGGCCTTTAAAAAGGATCTCACCCGCCTGAAGGAATTCCCTACTCCATCTTCAGATCCCTCCTGGATTGAAAAGAGGCTGTCCCACTCACAGCCGCCTAAGAAGCCCTTGTCTGTGCTCTATAGGGAGATTCTCTCATCCCAGCCCCCTGACCTACGCTTCCTTTCAGCTTGGGAGAAGGAGCTATCTGTCTCTTTCTCTGATCCTGAATGAGCTTTTATACTTACTCATTCCCATGAATTTAACCGCTGCATAAAGGTTCAAGCCAACTCATATAAGCTATTGACGAGGTGGTACAGGACACCTGAGTTTCTTCACAGGCTAATCCCCAGCATCCCTGACCGTTGCTGGAGATGTGAGGAGGCAATCGGGTCCCTGTCCCATATATGGTGGGACTGTCCTAAAATGTTGCCTTTCTGGTCCGAGATTGAGCTCCTGATCAATAGGATTTGCAAGTCGCGGGTCCGGCTGGACGCTAAGTTGATCCTTCTGTGGTGTCCCAATGATACTATCACCCCCTCTAAATTTAACCTCCCCACTATGCTTTTGACTGCTGCTCGTCTCCTAATCCCGTTCCTATGGAAGAATACCTCCCCCCGTCTATAGCTATGTGGCAGGACAAAGTGGACCAGTTGTACCGCTTTGAAGAGCTAGCCCATTGGGAATCTAATACTAGACCTGTGTTCCTGAAACTCTGGTCGCCCTGGACCACATTTAGAAAATTTTGACATGGCTTGTGCACCCCTCCCTCCCTTCCTGTCCCTTGTTTTGTCTCCCCCCCCCCCCCCCCCTACATTTGAGATTTATGTATTGTTTTCTTTGCTGTAATCATAACATTTCTGTGCTGGCCCTCCGTGCTGCGCACGGACTTGCCTTACCCATACTGTCTATTTACTGCCGCCAGCTGCGACTGGCCTATATTTTGGGATGTAAGTGCCTTGTGATTCTTTGCTCTTTTCTCAATAAACAGAGATTTGGTTAAAGAATATAACTACTATAATACTGCCTCCTATGTACAAGAATATACCTACTATAATACTGCCTCCTATGTACAGGAATATAACTACTATAATACTGCTCCTATGTACAAGAATATAACTACTATAATACTGCCTCCTATGTACAAGAATATAACTACTATAATACTGCCTCCTATGTACAAGAATATAACTACTATAATACTGCTCCTATGTACAGGAATATATATAACTACTACAATACTGCTCCTATGTACAGGAATATAACTACTATAATACTGCTCCTATGTACAAGAATATAACTACTATAATACTGCCTCCTATGTACAAGAATATAACTACTATAATACTGAATCCTATGTACAAGAATATAACTACGATAATACTGCCTCCTATGTACAAGAATAAAAGTACTATAATACTGCCTCCTATGTACAACACTATAACTACTAAAATACTGCTCCTACAGTTGTGTTCAAAATTATTCAACCCTCAATGCTGTAAAGGGTTTTAGGGAATTTAGTGCACATTTGTAGTTGTGTTCAGAATGAAATCTTACAAGGACTTTATAAAGAATCAAATGCAACTAAAATGACATCAGTTGTTTTTGTAATACAGTATTAAATTTTTTTTTGTGATTTCTTCATTGACACAATTATTCAACCCCTTAAAGACGACCGCTCTTAAGAACAGAGGTTCATTCAAGTGTTTTCGATCAGGTATTGAAAACCCCTGTGGATGTCAAGGAGCAGCAATCAAGCATAATAAGCACCAAATAGGCAGATGTAAAATGCCTGTGATACTCAGCTCCTTCTAGACATTTACTGGTGTGTTTACAAGCATGGTGAAGTCAGGAGAATGGTCCAGGAAGACAAGAGAAGAGGTGATTTCTCTTCACAGGAAGGGCAATGGCTATAAGAAGATTGCAAAGATGTTAAACATACCAAGAGACACCATAGGAAGCATCATTCACAAATTCAAGGCAAAGGGCACTGTTGAAACGCTACCTGGTCGTGGCAGAAAGAAGATGCTGACTACGACTGCTGTGCGCTACCTGAAGCGCAAAGTGGAGAAAAGTCCCCATGTGACTGCTGAGGAACTGAAAAAAGATTTGTCAGATGCGGGTACTGAAGTTTCAGCTCAGACAATAAGGCGCACACTGCGTAATGAAGGCCTCCATGCCAGGACTCCCAGGCGCACCCCCTTGCTGTCTCCAAAGAATAAGAAGAGTCGACTGCAGTATGCCAAAAGTCATGTGGACAAACCACAAAAGTTTTGGAATAGTGTTCTGTGGACTGATGAAACAAAATTAGAACTGTTTGGGCCCATGGATCAACGCTATGTTTGGAGGAGGAGGAAGAACAAGGCCTATGAAGAAAAGAACACCTTGCCTACTGTGAAGCATGGCGGGGGGTCAATCATGCTTTGGGGCTGTTTTGCTTCTACAGGTACAGGGAAGCTTCAGCGTGTGCAAGGTACCATGAATTCTCTTCAGTACCAGGAGATATTGGATGAAAATGTGATGCAGTCCGTCACAAACCTGAGGCTTGGGAGACGTTGGCCCTTTCAACAGGACAATGATCCCAAGCATACCTCCAAGTCCACTAGAGCATGGTTGCAGATTAAAGGCTGGAACATTTTGAAGTGGCCATCGCAGTCACCAGACTTAAATCCGATTGAGAACCTCTGGTGGGACTTAAAGAAAGCAGTTGCAGCGCGCAAGCCTAAGAATGTGACTGAACTGGAGGCTTTTGCCCATGAAGAATGGGCGAAGATACCCGTAGATCGCTGCAAGACACTTGTGTCAAGCTATGCTTCACGTGTAAAAGCTGTTATACCTGGAAAAGGATGTTGTACTAAGTACTAAGAGTGAATGTCACTTGGGGGTTGAATAAAACTGATAATGATGTGAGCACAGAAAAGACATTTGTGGTTATTTCATTATAAATGTTATGTTATATTTGTCTGACTTACAAGGGCCTCTTTGATTTAATTGTAAACAAGATGACTGAAATGATCAAAATCAATGTCAAACTGGCCAAAACACTCAATGTCAGTGGGGGTTGAATAATTTTGAACGCAACTATATGTACAAGAATATAACTACTATAATACTGCTCCTATGTACAAGAATATAACTACTATAATACTGCTCCTATGTACAAGAATATAACTACTATTATACTGCTCCTATGTAGAAGAATATAACTACTATAATACTGCCTCCTATATAAAAGAATATAACTACTAAAATACTGCTCCTATGTACAGGAAAAAAAAATACTATTATACTGCTCCTAAGTACAAGAATATAACTACTATAATACTGCCTCCTTTGTACAAGAATATAACTACTATAATACTGCCTCCTATGTACAAGAATATAACTACTATAATACTGCTCCTATGTACAAGAATATAACTACTATGGGGGCGGAGCCTGGCTCTGTGGCTGAATGGCTGCTGGTTTTTGAGCTCCTCATCTGAGCTGGTGCTAATCCCCTTCAAGCAGCTTACAGTCTAGCACAAATGGGCAAAGTGGGTAAAGATCGATCCAGGGAACAACCTGAGCCCACTCCGGCCAGGTCTCGCCAGCCTGACATGGACCAATTCCTGAAAAAGACCCCGAAGCACCGGGCCGCGAACACTTCCAAGATGGCGCCGGATGTGGACTTACACTCAGACCAAGAAGATCTTTCCGACGCTGGCAGCGCATCGGACACCTCTACATGTAAGTCCCGGAATGCTAGGGGCTCCTTCACAAAAGCTGCTTTGCTGTCGGTGCTTAACGCAGCGTTGGCTCCTCTAAAAAATGACTTAGCTGACATCAAGGAAGACTTGCGCGCCATGGGGAACCGGGTAGCGCACCTGGAGGATTTACAAGTGGCCGCCACGCAGCGTGAGGAGAAGACATATAATGCTATTCGCTCCCACACTGAGCTGCTGAATGACGCACTATTGCGCATAGAGGATCAGGAGAACCGAAATCGCAGACGCAATCTGCGCATCCAGGGCCTACCTGAGACCATAGCGTCGGAAGCCCTGCGCGCCGTCGCGCTTGAAATTTTTGCGCACCTCTTAGGGCAAGAGAGAGCGGACAAGGTGGTGATTGAGAGGATCCATAGGGCTCTCAGACCCCAGCCTAAACCATCGGACCTGCCGCGTGACGTGGTTTGCGGCCTCCTCAGCTTCGTTGACACGGCAGCCATAATGAAAGCTGGAAGAGAGGCTGATTGCTTGCAGTATGAGGAGACGCCTATACAGTTCTATCAAGACCTGGCGCCATCCACCCTGTCGAAGCGCCGTATGTTGAAACCGCTTCTAGATGCCCTCCCAGCTGCAGCCATACCGTTCCGATGGCTTTACCCTTTTGGACTTGCAATTTTGAAAAATGGGCGCCAAATCTCAATCCGTACGCCGCCGGATCTGCAAGCGGCTTGGCCTACCTTGGGGATATCTCCCATTTCGCTGCCCTCATGGATGCCTGCGGATCTTGAGGACCCACCGCTTCCTCCACCTCGACCATCTGAATGGCGTCTGGCTCCTACCAAGAAAGGACCCAAGCCCGGACCTGAGGATTCTCCTCGTCGTCTGACCTGACCTGCGACATGCTGTCGTCGTCTTCTATCTACCTGCTGGGAGCACGTATGTTTTGTGTCCGCTACTTACATATATGTTTAAGGCCCTAGATATGGACCCTGATCCGGTCCCTTAGGCCTCTGATCCTTTGACCAAACTGGATTGATTGTGTTCGTCTTCTCCGAACTGAACTGATTACTTCGCTGTTCGGCGATTCTGTTTTATGATGAGCTACCATGTCCCTGTTCTTTGCAGCTCTTGATTTTTTGCATTTTTTGCACTTTCTACTCAAGGTTCCCACACCTTGCCTATTCCCAATAGCGGGGATTACCCGGCCATACATGGTAATGGAACCTTCCGTTATCCCTGTTCTCACCCCGATGACTCTTTTTGCCAGTTCTGCGAGAACCCCCACCCGGCTGACCCCGGCTGATAGTCGTGATGTGAAAGGGTCGTTATATCGCCGGGTGCTCAGAAGAGCTGGTTTTGTTCACACTGTTTTTGTTGTTGTTTCTCCCTCTTTGTCTGTTGTCTTTTCCCCTCCTTTCCTCATGTGTCCCCCCCCTCCCACATTCACTGTATGTCGTGCCAGGGCTCTTTCACAGTCGCATTCTACCTCAATGTATAAGATGTCATCTATTGTAATATCCTCATTGAATGCTCGGGGTCTGAATGAGCCACGCAAGCGCTCTCAGGTTATGGCCCTCCTTCAGAGGGATAAGGTTTCCGTAGCGTTTTTTCAGGAAACGCACTTTAAAATTGATAGAGTACCCAAAATGCCTCATCGGCGGTTTTCCCAGTGGTATCATTCTCCTTATACTGCGGCTAGCAGGGGTGTCAGCATAGGGATTCACAAACAACTTCCTTTCAAGCTGTCGGCCACCTCGATAGATCCTGAGGGTCGCTATCTCTTCCTGAAGGGCTCCATTGCTGATACCCCTGTTACCCTGGCGAATATTTACGCCCCAACCGGAGACAGGTGCCTTGGCTCCTTCAGACCCTTGCTCTGCTTTCCTCTTTTAAAGAGGGACTGGTTATTCTAGGAGGTGACTTTAACGCTACCCTTGATCCCCTTTTGGACTCCTCTACCGGACAGTCAGCAATCACTCATGTCCGCCTGCGGCGTCTTAAAGTGGCTCTGCAGAACCTAGGTGTATTTGATGTATGGCGTACTTTTCACCCCTCAGGAAGAGACTACTCCTTCTTTTCTAGGGCCAAGTCCTCCTACCATAGGCTGAATTATCTTTTTATGTCCAGTACTCATGCACACAGTGCCCTACATGCCCACATAGGTGATATCACTCTATCCGATCACGCCCCGGTGTTTATGAAGATTTCTCTGCAGGACCTCCCGAAGAGGGAATGGCATTGGAGGGTCAATGATACCATCATATCTAATCCTTCCCACACCCCCAGACTGTCCTCCTTTTTAAAGGAGTTTTTCACCAACAATTCGTCCGGCCCTGACGCTCCGTCCCCCTCGGTAATTTGGGAGGCCCACAAAGCGACTGTGCGGGGGGAGTTGATTGCTTTGGGTACACATCTTAAAAAGAAACGCACTCAGGAGATCTCTGAGCTTTTATCTAAGATCCGGGAGCTGGAGCTATCTCATAAGCGATCTCAGGCCCTTGACTGTGCTTCTGAGCTAGCTGTAGTGAGGTCCCAGCTCAAGAATAAGCTTAATGTTACCTCTGCTAAAATTCTCCTGAGAGCCAAATTTCACTCCTATGCTCATGGGGATAAGGGAAATAGGCTCATGACGGCTCTGGTCCAAAAGCAGAAAGCCGACTCATTCATCACAGCAATTAGGGATGATCAGGGTACTATCCATAAGCGAACTCCTGATATAGCAAAGGCCTTCTGTGCCTTTTATAAAGGCCTCTATAACCTCCCCCCTCACAGTCGCTCCCCTCCGGATTCGCTGCATGAAGCTACTGACCGCTTCCTTTCCTCCCTAGATTTACCCTCCATCACCTCGACCCACTCCTCACAACTCCTGGCTCCGATCACGGACTTGGAAGTTGAACAGACCCTATCCTCCATCCCGTCCGGGAAAAGTCCTGGACCCGACGGGTTTACCATCACCTATTATAAAGCATTCCGCTCGGTGCTTCTACCACATTTCAGGGCCATGTGTAATTACCTGCTCCAAGGAGGTACTCTACCCCCCCAATCCCTCTCGGCCCATATCACTGTGATCCATAAGGAAAATAAAGACCCCTTGAACTGCGGTAGCTACCGCCCCATTTCGCTACTGAATACGGACGTGAAATGGTGGGCTAAGATTCTGGCTCGCAGGATTCAAACTGTCCTTCCTGCCGTTGTTGGTGGGGAACAGGTAGGCTTTGTCTCCGGCAGGCAGGGGTGCGAGAATACGGTACGAGTCTTGCATTTGATTTCTCATGCTCAAATGCACGATATCCCACTTACGCTTCTTAGCACTGATGCGGAGAAGGCCTTCGATAGGATCAGCTGGCTTTTTCTGTCCCGGGCCTTATCGAAGTTTGGCTTTCCTGAAGCGTTTATTACCTCTATTTTCTCGCTCTATTCACGCCCCTCTGCACAGGTTCGGATTAATGGCACTCTCTCCCCCTCTTTCCCCATCACCAACGGCACGAGGCAGGGTTGCCCACTTTCTCCAGCTCTCTTTGTCATAGTTATGGAGACGCTCCTGGCCAAAATCAGACAGACTCCCTCAATTCAAGGGATCCGGGTAGGTTCCCACACACATCTCACAGCAGCCTTCGCTGATGATCTCCTGGTTATGACAACCAACCCTCTCACATCTTTCCCTGCTCTTCATTCTCTTTTTGAGGAGTACGGAATGGTCTCTAATTTTAAAATAAATTACAACAAGTCTTTGGCTCTTAACGTCACTTGCCCCAAGCCTGACGTTGACACCCTCAAGAGGGAAGTGGGCTTCGCCTGGGCTGACAACACCATCCCTTTTTTAGGTACGCACATTTCCGCGAATCCCAATGACTCTTATGATCTGAACTATGTCCCTACTCTGAAGTTTATTAAATCCCACCTGCGTTCGGTAAAATTACCATTTATTTCGTGGATAGGTAAGAAAAATTACTTGAAGACTTTCATTGTCCCGAAGCTGCTTTACCTGATTCAGACCCTCCCTATTTACCTCCCCCGTTCCTTCTTCGTGGAGGTCCGCAGAGTCTTCTCTTCCTTCATATGGGACGGAAAATCTCCCAGGATTGCTTACACGACTTTGACCCGTGAAAAGCGCCTTGGGGGCTTTGGCCTTCCTGACATTTATGTCTATTATAAAGCTTCTATGTTGGGTAGGGGTCTAAACCTCCTCTCTGGGCAGGGGACCAACTTGGTGTCTCACCTGGAAAGGAACTTGCTCACTTTTAAGGAAAAGGTGGTCCTCTGGGGGGTACGCAAATACACCGCTTCTCACAGACACGCCTCACCCTTGTGGAGAGGACTTTTGTTTGAATGGGCTAAACTTTACCAGGGTACAGATATGTGCTTCCCGAGTCTAGCTATGCCTTTACCCTTGATCCAATTTTACATCCACCCAACCACTTCTGCTGTCTCAGGGTTATGGGCCCGCTTTCGCGACCTGCGGCTGAGGGACATCACTTCTGGAACGGGGGACTTAGGATGGGACAAGCTTGTGGATTCTCCCGAATCCCATAATGCTTCTTTCCTAGAGACTATGGCCTTTAAAAAGGATCTCACCCGCTTGAAGGATTTCCCTACTCCATCTTCAGATCCCTCCTGGATTGAAAAGAGGCTGTCCCACTCACAGCCGCCTAAGAAGCCCTTGTCTGTGCTTTATAGGGAGATTCTCTCATCCCAGCCCCCTGACCTACGCTTCCTTTCAGCTTGGGAGAAGGAGCTGTCCGTCTCTTTCTCTGATCCTGAATGAGCTTTTATACTTACTCATTCCCATGGATTTAACCGATGCATAAAGGTTCAAGCTAACTCATATAAGCTATTGACGAGGTGGTACAGGACACCTGAGTTTCTTCACAGGCTAATCCCCAGCATCCCTGACCATTGCTGGAGGTGTGAGGAGGCAGTCGGGTCCCTGTCTCATATATGGTGGGACTGTCCTAAAATGTTGCCTTTCTGGTCCGAGATAGAGCTCCTGATCAATAGGATTTGCAAGTCACAGGTCCGGCTAGACGCTAAGTTGATCCTTCTGTGGTGTCCCAATGATACTATCACCCCCTCTAAAATTAACCTCCCCACTATGCTTTTGACTGCTGCTCGTCTCCTAATCCCGTTCCTATGGAAGAATACCTCCCCCCCGTCCATAGCTATGTGGCAAGACAAAGTGGACCAGTTGTACCGCTTTGAAGAGCTAGCCCATTGGGAATCTAATACTAGACCTGTTTGTGTGAAGCTCTGGTCGCCCTGGACCACATTTAGGAAATTTTGACATGGCTTGGGCCTCTAACACGGCATTTTTCCCACTTCCTACCCCTCCCTCCCTTTTTGTCCCTTGTCTTGTCCTTCTCCCCCTCCCCTACATTTGAGATTTATATATTGTTTTGTTTGCTGTAATCACAACATTTCTATGCTGGCCCTCCGTGCTGCGCACGGACTTGCCTTCCACATATTGTCTATTTACTGCCGCCAGCTGCGACTGGCCTATATTTTGGGATGTAAGTGCCTTGTGATTCTCCGCTCTACTCTCAATAAACAGAGATTTGGTTAAGAATATAACTACTATAATACTTCTCCTGTGTACAAGAATATAACTACTATAATACTGCTCCTATGTACAAGAATATAACTACTATAATACTGCCTCATATGTATAAGAATATAACTACTATAATACTGCCTCCCATGTACAAGAATATAACTACTATAATACTGCCTCCTAGCTGTGAGGACGTGTGTGAGTAGCTCTCCTGAGCCTGTGGATGTCTGTCCAGAGCCCAGGGTGTGGCCAGCCCGGGCGGGAAACTTCCCTCAGCAAGGCCCAGGCTTCCAGGCCTACACTGGGAGAAAACTCCCAAACCATTTCTAAAGTGGATACTAATCCCAAAGTTTCCAGTCAGCAGCAGAATGAAGGAAATATTGTTGTTCTGAAGAAAGAAGAGAAGAAAGTGAGTGCAGTGAAGATGGAAGCGGATCCCAAGTCCAGCCAGCGAGGTGCAGAGGTGATGAGCGCAGGCCGTGCAGCAGGTGAGCAGCTCCCCTCTCCTGCACACAGACAGAGACGGACATCACTGGAGAAACAAACATTGCAAGAAAACCTGAAACAGCAAGTTGTGGTTTCCAGCATGGCCTGCCAAGGCCGCACCAGATCTGCAGCAATGCCTCTGCAGGTAACCAGGAATGCCATGTCTACAAACACTGCAAAGTGTGAACAGGCCTCAGCAGATGCAACTGCAAGTACTAGCAGTAAAGCTGGAAAGGCAAAGCTGCAGGAGACCGGTGAATCCATACAGCCTGGACCCCTGCCCCGACCAGGACAGCAGGTGAAGGAGACCACGCGAGCACCTGAGCTGCAGATGGCGGAGGAGATCCCGGCTCTGGTAAGGAGAATGGGGGAGTTAAAGCACCACAAACAACTGCTGCAGATGCAGATAGACTGTGTGTATAACCTGAAAACTGCGCACCCCGATAGTAACACCTTGTACGATACCAAGCTGCACTCACTGAGCATAGAGCTGGCACAGGTGGTGAAGGAGATTGACTGTGTCCTGGAGAGGATGGGGCCCCTGGCCGAGTCCTACAGGAACCAGGAACGCTTCTCACAGCAGAGACAGAACAGTGACTCTGGATCCCGCTCCTCTAGAGCACAATCAGGGTCCGTGTCCCCAGATGAGCCCCGGCGTGTGACACAACCAATCCTGAAACCTGCAAGTTTCTCTTTCCAGAAGGGAGGTGGGCAAGTGCAGCCGCAAGCACCTTCAGCTGTCCCTGAGCAACATCCTGGAGCTGTGGCACCACAAGTCCCAGCAGAGCCAGGCCAACAGCAGGACAGTGGACATGTATCCATGGTTCAGGGTGATGCGGCGATGCAGGAGAGCTCTGTTACTGGGGTACAGACCGGGGACATTGATAATGTACCTGAGGGGTCGGGGGCTGGGGATACTGTACAGTCTGTGTGGGATATGCAGCCATCTGAGGAGGACATAGAGGTGGATGGCGGTCAGGAATGTGTACAGAATGATGTCTGTAATTTCCCCCCCTTAACAAAACCCACATCGGATGAGACTGTCCCCTCTAGTGCCGACGTGCACCCCAATACTCAGGGAAGTGATCCCCCGTCAGGCCCCTCTAGTGGAGACACTCGCCCCAATACTCAGGGTAGTGACCCCCCGTCAGGTCCCTCTAGTGGAGACACTCGCCCCAATACTCAGGGTAGTGAGCCCCGTCAGGAACCCCCCAGAAACGCCTGGAGCCGCGGCGCTCCATCCTTCACCTCCAGTGCAGGCTATACAGGCCAGGCGTTTAAGAGGAGGAACGTGGTGAGGTTTAAACACCGAGGCACCAAAGAAGACCTCCCCGATAGGAGGTTTGTGGTGAGGGAACTCCTGTGCCACCAGATGGGGTTTGCTCCAGAGGACATCCTGGCAGTGATAAACCTACCAGACAGGCAGGGCTATGATGTCAGCTTTAAGCTTATGTCTAGTCTGGATAGGTTCTGGGCAAACTTTGCCAGGGTTAGAGACACCGAGGGCTGGAATAAATTCATTTTCATTCCCATTTCCAAGCCAGACACTGTTATTGTGAATGTCATCTTCTGGAATGAATCTGTTCCTCCCCAGGACATTGTGGTGTGGCTCCGGAGGCACTGTGACCTCGTGTCCGACCTCACTAGGAACAGGGACGATGATGGTGTCTGGACTGGAGGGTGGAAGGTGCTGGTGAAGCTGCGCCAGCACAATAACATCACCTTACATCTCCCTAACTCACCTTCAAGTGTGGCAAGGTCGGTCATGTGGCAAATGTGTGCACAGTGGTCAAGTGCAACCTGTGCGGTGAGCTCGGCCATCTGAGTGCCACGTGTAAGAACGTTAGGTGCAATCTCTGTGGACAGATAGGCCACTCACATAAGGATTGCCCAGATGCCTGGCATAACGTATGCAGGGAGCTTCCAGATGAGGAGTTAGTGGAGGCCGCAGACGCTATAGAGGAGGAGGCTTTGATGTCAGGGACCATACTGACGAGGCACGAGGTACAACAGGGGTCAGGTGAGACAACACCCGAACCTCAGCCTTCAGAGAACACACAGGGCACCATGGAGGTGGTCACTCAGGACCAGCCTCAGGCCGTCTCTGTATCACCTTCTGTATATGAAGAGGCCAAGAGGAACAAAAGGAGGAAAAAAGATAAGTCTTCCCGTAAGTCTGAGGAGGAACATAACCTGGGCCAAAACACCAGGAAAAAAGTCAGTACCGGTGCAGGCGTCATGGTCCTATCAAACAGATATGAGGCGTTATTCGAGTCTGATGGGGATTATGAGGAAGAGCAACACAGAATAGATAATGAGTGTGAGGCAGACACAGGGGACCCCCCAACAAAGAAGAAGCCCCCTCCTGTAGAAGCCCCTGTAGAGTCAGATATGGAGACTGGTGGTAGGCAGGAAGCCTCTGATCCTGACCTATGATGATGAGAGTCGCTTATCTGCTCTTTCTCTGTTGTCTTGTGATGGCTGGGTTTTCTCTAAAAGTTGCTTCGAGCAATGTGAACAGCATCAAAGTAAGAAGGACCAGACAGGCGGTATACGATCACCTCAGATACCTGGATGCAGATGTCATCTTTCTGCAGGAGACGCGTTAGAACACCTTGGGACATCTACGTGAGGCTGAGAGTGAATGGCGGTCTGGTCCTTCTTACTGGTCGCTGGCTGTGGAGCCTTATGCCGGGGTGGCCATATTATTTAATACCAATGACGTGACTGTGCACAGGTTAACGGAGGTAGCTATGGGAAGGTGCCTGGTGCTGGAAGTGACCATCCATGGTAGACGGCTCCGCTTTATTAACATCTACGGCCCACAGACAGTGGCTGAGAGAATCCAGCTGTTTAATGATATGAAGCAGTATCTTTTCACATCTATACCTGTGGTAATGGCGGGGGACTTTAATGTCACTTTGTCATCAGGTGACCGGTCCTCGGGCAGAGCGGTGGTCAGAGACTCCAGAATCTTAAGTAACATAATATCGCAGGCTAGCCTAAGTGATGTCTTTACATGGGGTGGCAGGAGGCTAAACTTCACATATTCTTGTGCTGACAGGAGCAGTAGAATCGACATGGCGTTTGTGAATCCTACAGAGACTGTTAGCGGGATAAGTGAGAAGGTCGTCCCCTACTCTGACCACCTGGCTTTGGTATTCTGCTTGGGAGCCACTAAACGCTCTGATATTGGTAGAGGGCTATGGAGGCTAAATTCCAGCCTCCTGGATGATCTCTATGTCCAGGATTGTGTCCACTCCCTTTTCCAGGTTCAGCTACAGAGAGTGGACTTCTATAACAACGTGGCCGACTGGT
This sequence comes from Bufotes viridis, assembly GCA_033119425.1. Lineage (NCBI taxonomy): Eukaryota > Metazoa > Chordata > Amphibia > Anura > Bufonidae > Bufotes > Bufotes viridis. The sequence goes on along the minus strand of CM065593.1, from coordinate 373,907,168 downwards.
GGGAGGATGTCAAGGTGGAGATCAGATCCCTTTTACAGAGACTGTCAGTTAAAAGTTTCAAAAAAGTTCGGGTTCGGGTCCGGTGTTCGTCGATTACTTCCCGCTTTCTGAAGGGCTGCACAGCAGCCAATCAGCTAGCGTTTTACTTCTTGCCCTAAGAGCCCATCACAGCCATGCCTACTAATGGCATGGCTGTGATTGGCCAAGTGCAGCATGTGACCCAGCCTCTATTTAAGCTGGAGTCACGTAGCGCCGCACGTCACACTGCTCTGATTAGTGTAGGGAGAGGATGCAGCTTCTGTGAGGGCGAGATAGGCAGGGATAAAGAAGCGATTGAATGATCTACCTTTCTACACCTGTGCATCAGAACAACTCAGCTGAGCTGTTCACTGAAAGTCACTATTTTGTTGAGACTGGCCAGAGCGATTTTTACTGGCACATGTAACTGGGCTGACCGGCGGTGGCCATTTTGGGACTTGTGGTGCGCCAGCACTTGCTGCCACAGAGTGTAAACTAAAGCTCCAAAGAAGTTAAAAATCTACACCTGTGAATCAGAACAACAGCGATTCAGCTGCTCAGTCAAAGTCTATTTTTTTTCTGGCTGGGCAGACTGTTTTCTGGCACATGTTACTTGGCTGATAGGCGGCGGCCATTTTGGGACTTGTGGTGCTACAGCAAAAGCTGCCACAACGACCATTAATCTAATGTAATAGTCGATTTTTTCATAGATATAATACATCAGGGGTTTGGCTGTGCTTGTGTCACCCATACTAACTGCAAAGATATTTAATATATCAGTGGTGAAACTGAAAGTAACCCACTTGGATAGCAAATCCCATGAATGTGCTGTTCCAGCTAGGCTAGCCAGTGCCACTACTTTGTCCAATACTGTCAGCCAGAAATATTTTTTTTTTTTATGTGCCAGAAATATAAATTAGAAAAAGCTTTTACCGTAATAATAAAATTATTCTGGTGTTAGACCAGAAGAAGCACTCCTGTTGTAATTAATACTGTAAAAGGCTTAGGCAATATTTCTCCCAGTGTGGGAAATTTATCTAGCAAAACTAGCATTTTAACAATTCCGGTGTTCTGAAATACCAGCAGTCCTCTTGTAATTAATACCGCCAAAAGGCATTATATCGTCCAGTGTTGTAATTTTGGTGAAAAAAGGCCAATTTAATCAATCTGGTGTTTGTTAGACCAGAAAAACTAGGCCTCACGTTTTCACTCCTCTAAAAGGAATTATATTTACCCGTGTGGGGATCTATGTACCAAAACTAGCATTATAAAAAATCTGGTGTCCAATTAGCAGCAGTGTTCTTGTAATTAATACCGCCAAAAGGCATTATTGTCCAGTGTTGTAATTTTGCTGAAAAAAAGGCCAATTTAATCAATCTGGTGTTTGTTAGACCAGAAAAACTAGGCCTCACGTTTTACTCCTGTAAAAGGAATTATATCTCCCGTGTGGAATCTATGTACCAAAACTAGCATTATAAAAATCTGGTGTCCAATTAGCAGCAGTGTTCTTGTAATTAATACCGCCAAGCGGCATTATTGTCCAGTGTTGTAATTTTGCTGAAAAAAAGGCCAATTTAATCAATCTGGTGTTTGTTAGACCAGAAAAACTCGGCCTCACGTTTTCACTCCTCTAAAAGGAATTATATTTCCCGTGTGGGGATCTATGTACCAAAACTAGCATTATAAAAATCTGGTGTCCAATTAGCAGCAGTGTTCTTGTAATTAATACTGCCAAAAGGCATTATTGTCCAGTGTTGTAATTTTGCTGAAAAAAGGCCAATTTAATCAATCTGGTGTTTGTTAGACCAGAAAAACTCTGCCTCACGTTTTCACTCCTCTAAAAAGCAATTATATTTCCCGTGTGGGGATCTATGTACCAAAACTAGCATTATAAAAATCTGGTGTCCAATTAGCAGCAGTGTTCTTGTAATTAAAACCGCCAAAGGCATTATTGTCCAGTGTTGTAATTTTGGTGAAAAAAAGGCCAATTTAATCAATCTGGTGTTTGTTAGACCAGAAAAACTAGGCCTCACGTTTTCACTCCTCTAAAAGGAATTATATTTACCCGTGTGGGGATCTATGTACCAAAACTAGCATTATAAAAATCTGGTGTCCAATTAGCAGCAGTGTTCTTGTAATTAATACCGCCAAAAGGCATTATTGTCCAGTGTTGTAATTTTGCTGAAAAAAGGCCAATTTAATCAATCTGGTGTTTGTTAGACCAGAAAAACTAGGCCTCACGTTTTTACTCCTGTAAAAGGAATTATATCTCCCGTGTGGAATCTATGTACCAAAACTAGCATTATAAAAAATCTGGTGTCCAATTAGCAGCAGTGTTCTTGTAATTAATACCGCCTAAAGGCATTATTGTCCAGTGTTGTAATTTTGCTGAAAAAAGGCCAATTTAATCAATCTGGTGTTTGTTAGACCAGAAAAACTCGGCCTCACTTTTTCCTCCTCTAAAAGGAATTATATTTCCCGTGTGGGGATCTATGTACCAAAACTAGCATTATAAAAATCTGGTGTCCAATTAGCAGCAGTGTTCTTGTAATTAATACCGCCAAAGGCATTATTGTCCAGTGTTGTAATTTTGCTGAAAAAAGGCCAATTTAATCAATCTGGTGTTTGTTATACCAGAAAAACTCTGCCTCACGTTTTCACTCCTCTAAAAGCAATTATATTTCCCCGTGTGGGGATCTATGTACCAAAACTAGCATTATAAAAAATCTGGTGTCCAATTAGCAGCAGTGTTCTTGTAATTAAAACCGCCAAAAGGCATTATTGTCCAGTGTTGTAATTTTGGTGAAAAAAAGGCCAATTTAATCAATCTGGTGTTTGTTAGACCAGAAAAACTAGGCCTCACGTTTTCACTCCTCTAAAAGCAATTATATTTCCCGTGTGGGGATCTATGTACCAAAACTAGCATTATAAAAAATCTGGTGTCCAATTAGCAGCAGTGTTTTTGTAATTAATACCGCTAAAAGGCATTATTGTCCAGTGTTGTATTTTGCTGAAAAAAAGGCCAATTTAATCAATCTGGTGTTTGTTAGACCAGAAAAACTAGTCCTCACGTTTTCACTCCTCTAAAAAGCAATTATATTTCCCCGTGTGGGGATCTATGTACCAAAACTAGCATTATAAAAATCTGGTGTCCAATTAGCAGCAGTGTTCTTGTAATTAATACCGCCAAAAGGCATTATTGTCCAGTGTTGTAATTTTGCTGAAAAAAAGGCCAATTTAATCAATCTGGTGTTTGTTAGACCAGAAAAACTCGGCCTCACGTTTTCACTCCTCTAAAAAGGAATTATATTTCCCCGTGTGGGGATCTATGTACCAAAACTAGCATTATAAAAAATCTGGTGTCCAATTAGCAGCAGTGTTCTTGTAATTAATACTGCCAAAAGGCATTATTGTCCAGTGTTGCAATTTTGCTGAAAAAAAGGCCAATTTAATCAATCTGGTGTTTGTTAGACCAGAAAAACTCTGCCTCACGTTTTCACTCCTCTAAAAAGCAATTATATTTCCCCGTGTGGGGATCTATGTACCAAAACTAGCATTATAAAAAATCTGGTGTCCAATTAGCAGCAGTGTTCTTGTAATTAAAACCGCCAAAGGCATTATTGTCCAGTGTTGTAATTTTGGTGAAAAAAAGGCCAATTTAATCAATCTGGTGTTTGTTAGACCAGAAAAACTAGGCCTCACGTTTTCACTCCTCTAAAAGCAATTATATTTCCCCGTGTGGGGATCTATGTACCAAAACTAGCATTATAAAAATCTGGTGTCCAATTAGCAGCAGTGTTCTTGTAATTAATACCGCCAAAAGGCATTATTGTCCAGTGTTGTAATTTTGGTGAAAAAAAGGCCAATTTAATCAATCTGGTGTTTGTTAGACCAGAAAAACTAGTCCTCACGTTTTCACTCCTCTAAAAAGCAATTATATTTCCCGTGTGGGGATCTATGTACCAAAACTAGCATTATAAAAAATCTGGTGTCCAATTAGCAGCAGTGTTCTTGTAATTAATACCGCCAAAAGGCATTATTGTCCAGTGTTGTAATTTTGCTGAAAAAAAGGCCAATTTAATCAATCTGGTGTTTGGTAGACCAGAAAAACTTCGGCCTCACGTTTTCACTCCTCTAAAAGGAATTATATTTCCCGTGTGGGGATCTATGTACCAAAACTAGCATTATAAAAATCTGGTGTCCAATTAGCAGCAGTGTTCTTGTAATTAATACCGCCAAAAGGCATTATTGTCCAGTGTTGTAATTTTGCTGAAAAAAAGGCCAATTTAATCAATCTGGTGTTTGTTAGACCAGAAAAACTCTGCCTCACGTTTTCACTCCTCTAAAAAGCAATTATATTTCCCGTGTGGGGATCTATGTACCAAAACTAGCATTATAAAAAATCTGGTGTCCAATTAGCAGCAGTGTTCTTGTAATTAAAACCGCCAAAAGGCATTATTGTCCAGTGTTGTAATTTTGGTGAAAAAAAGGCCAATTTAATCAATCTGGTGTTTGTTAGACCAGAAAAACTAGGCCTCACGTTTTCACTCCTCTAAAAGGAATTATATTTACCCGTGTGGGGATCTATGTACCAAAACTAGCATTATAAAAAATCTGGTGTCCAATTAGCAGCAGTGTTCTTGTAATTAATACCGCCAAAAGGCATTATTGTCCAGTGTTGTAATTTTGCTGAAAAAAGGCCAATTTAATCAATCTGGTGTTTGTTAGACCAGAAAAACTAGGCCTCACGTTTTTACTCCTGTAAAAAGGAATTATATCTCCCGTGTGGAATCTATGTACCAAAACTAGCATTATAAAAATCTGGTGTCCAATTAGCAGCAGTGTTCTTGTAATTAATACCGCCTAAAGGCATTATTGTCCAGTGTTGTAATTTTGCTGAAAAAAAGGCCAATTTAATCAATCTGGTGTTTGTTAGACCAGAAAAACTCGGCCTCACTTTTTCACTCCTCTAAAAAGGAATTATATTTCCCCGTGTGGGGATCTATGTACCAAAACTAGCATTATAAAAAATCTGGTGTCCAATTAGCAGCAGTGTTCTTGTAATTAATACCGCCAAAAGGCATTATTGTCCAGTGTTGTAATTTTGCTGAAAAAAAGGCCAATTTAATCAATCTGGTGTTTGTTATACCAGAAAAACTCTGCCTCACGTTTTCACTCCTCTAAAAAGCAATTATATTTCCCGTGTGGGGATCTATGTACCAAAACTAGCATTATAAAAATCTGGTGTCCAATTAGCAGCAGTGTTCTTGTAATTAAAACCGCCAAAAGGCATTATTGTCCAGTGTTGTAATTTTGGTGAAAAAAAGGCCAATTTAATCAATCTGGTGTTTGTTAGACCAGAAAAACTAGGCCTCACGTTTTCACTCCTCTAAAAAGCAATTATATTTCCCCGTGTGGGGATCTATGTACCAAAACTAGCATTATAAAAAATCTGGTGTCCAATTAGCAGCAGTGTTTTTGTAATTAATACCGCCAAAAGGCATTATTGTCCAGTGTTGTATTTTGCTGAAAAAAAGGCCAATTTAATCAATCTGGTGTTTGTTAGACCAGAAAAACTAGTCCTCACGTTTTCACTCCTCTAAAAAGGAATTATATTTCCCCGTTTGGGGATCTATGTACCAAAACTAGCATTATAAAAAATCTGGTGTCCAATTAGCAGCAGTGTTCTTGTAATTAATACCGCCAAAAGGCATTATTGTCCAGTGTTGTAATTTTGCTGAAAAAAGGCCAATTTAATCATTCTGGTGTTTGTTAGACCAGAAAAACTCGGCCTCACGTTTTCACTCCTCTAAAAAGGAATTATATTTCCCCGTGTCGGGATCTATGTACCAAAACTAGCATTATAAAAAACCTGGTGTCCAATTAGCAGCAGTGTTCTTGTAATTAATACCGCCAAAAGGCATTATTGTCCAGTGTTGTAATTTTGCTGAAAAAAAGGCCAATTTAATCAATCTGGTGTTTGTTAGACCAGAAAAACTAGGCCTCACGTTTTCACTCCTCTAAAAAGCAATTATATTTCCCCGTGTGGGGATCTATGTACCAAAACTAGCATTATAAAAAATCTGGTGTCCAATTAGCAGCTGTGTTCTTGTAATTAATACCGCCAAAAGGCATTATTGTCCAGTGTTGTAATTTTGCTGAAAAAAAGGCCAATTTAATCAATGTGGTGTTTGTTAGACCAGAAAAACTAGGCCTCACGTTTTTACTCCTGTATAAAGGAATTATATCTCCCCGTGTGGAATCTATGTACCAAAACTAGCATTATAAAAATTCTGGTGTCCAATTAGCAGCAGTGTTCTTGTAATTAATACCGGAAAAAGGAATTATATCTTCCAGTGTGGGAATTTTGGGGCTAAAAAATAATATATTTTATTGTGGTGCGAGTTGAATCGCAACAATGAGGAAACATTCTATTAAGGGACGAGGACGCGGTCGTGGTGGTGTCCGTGGAGCCTCTGTTGCTGGCAGAGGACGTGGCCGTTCGGCCTCAGGCGCACAAAGTAGTGAAACAACTCCCTCAATTAGCCGGCAGAATTTACAGCGATATTTGGTGGGGCCCAATGCCGTTATGAGGATGGTAAGGCCTGAGCAGGTACAGGCATTAGTCGATTGGGTGGCCGACAGTGCTTCCAGCACGTTCACCACATTGTCTTCCGCCCAGTCTTCTGCGGAAGCGCACAGGTGGCACCTGAAAACCAAGCCCATCAGTCTGTCACATCACCCCCATGCATATCAGGGAAACTGGCTGAGCCTCAAGTTATGCAGCAGTCTCTTCTTCTGTTTGAAGACTCTGCTCCCACGGTTTTTCAGGGCGTCCACCTATCCCTTCCCCAGCGGTGGAAGACATTCCATGCACTGACGCACAACCACTTATGTATCCAGATGATGAGGACATGGGAATACCACCACAGCAGAGTGACCGAGTGTCTGATGATGACGAAACACAGGTGCCCACTGCCGCGTCTTATTGCAGTGCGCAGACTGAACAGGAGGAGGTCAGGGAGAAAGACTGGGTGGAAGACGATGCAGAGGACGATGAGGTCTTAGACCCCACATGGACTGAAGGTCGTGCCGCTGACTTAAATAGTTCAGAGGAAGAGGCAGTGGTGAGACCGAGACAACAGCGAAGCCAAAGAGGGAGCAGGGGGCAAAAGCAGAACAGCCGCCGTCCAGAGAGTTCGCCTGCTACTGGACATCGCCAACAGGGACCCAGCACCCCAAAGGCATCTTCAAGGAGTTCCCTGGCATGGCACTTCTTCAAACAATGTGCTGACGACAAGACCAGAGTGGTTTGCACGCTGTGCCATCAGACCCTGAGGCGAGGCATTAACGTTCTTAACCTGAGCACCACCTGCATGATCAGGCATCTACATGCAAAGCATGAACTGCAGTGGAGAAAACACCTTAAAAGCAAGGAACCCGCTCAGGCTCCCCCTGCTCCCTTTAGCGCTGCTGCCTCGGCTTCCGCCTCGAGAGGAATGTTGCCACCTGCCGAGCAGCAAACAGAGGATGTGCCACCGACACCACCACCACCACCGCCGCCACCTAGCATCTCCACTATTTCACACAGCAGCGTTCAGCTCTCCATCTCTCAAACCTTTGAGAGGAAGCGCAAATTCCCACCTAGTCACCCTCGAGCCCTTGGCCTGAATGCCAGCATTTCTAAACTACTGGCCTTTGAAATGCTGTCATTCCGGCTGGTGGACACAGACAGCTTCAAACAGCTGATGGCCATGGCTGTCCCCCAGTATGTGGTTCCCAGCCGCCAATACTTCTCCAAGACAGCCGTGCCTTCCCTGCACATGCAAGTGTCCGATAAAATCAAGTGTGCACTGCGCAACGCCATTTGTGGCAAGGTCCACCTAACCACAGATACGTGGACCAGTAAGCACGGCCAGGGACGCTATATCTCCCTAACTGCACACTGGGTAAATGTAGTGGCGTCTGGGCCCCAGGCGGAGAGTTCCTTGGCGCACGTCCTTCCGCCGCCAAGGATCACAGGGCATCATTCTTTGCCTCCTGTAGCCTCCTCCTCCTACTCGGCTTCCTCCTCCTCCTCCTCTGCTTCAACCAGCTCATCCAGTCAGCCACACACCTTCACCACCAACTTCAGCACAGCCCGGGGTAAACGTCAGCAGGCCATTCTGAAACTCATATGTTTGGGGGACAATCCCCACACCGCGCAGGAGTTGTGGCGGGGTATTAAACAACAGACCGACCAGTGGTTGCTGCCGGTGGGCCTCAAGCCCAGCCTGGTGGTGTGCGATAATGGGCGAAATCTCATCGCAGCTCTGGGACTAGCCGGTTTGACGCACATCCCTTGCCTGGCGGATGTGCTGAATTTGGTGGTGCAAAAGTTCATTCACAACTACCCAGACATGTCAGAGCTGCTGCATAAAGTGCGGGCCGTCTGTGCGCGCTTCCGGCGTTCACATCCTGCCGCTGCTCGCCTGTCAGCGCTACAGCGGAACTTCGGCCTTCCTGCTCACCGCCTAATATGCGACGTGCCCACCCGGTGGAACTCCACCTTGCACATGCTGGAGAGAATGTGCGAGCAGCAGCAGGCCATAGTGGAGTTTCAGCTGCAGCACGCACGGGTCAGTCGCACTGCGGAACAGCACCACTTCACCACCAATGATTGGGCCTCCATGCGAGTCCTGTGTGCCCTGTTGCGCTGTTTAGAGTACGCCACCAACATGGCCAGTGGCGATGCCACTGTTATCAGCGTGACGATACCAATTCTATGTCTCCTAGAGAAAACGCTTAGGGCGATGATGGAAGAGGAGGTGGCCCAGGAGGAGGAGGATGAGGAGGATGACGGGTCGTTTTTAGCACTTTCAGGCCAGTCTGTTAGAAGTGGCTCAGAGGGAGGTTTTTTGCAACAGCAGAGGGCAGGTACAAATGTGGCCAGCCAGGGACCACTACTGGAGGACGAGGAGGATGAGGAGGACGTGGAGGAGGATGAGGATGAAGCAGGTTCACAGCGGGGTGGCACCCAGCACAGCGCAGGCACATCCCTGGTGCGTGGCTGGGGGGATACAGAGGATGATGACGATACGCCTCCCACAGAGGACAGCTTGTCCTTACCTCTGGGGAGCCTGGCACACATGAGCGATTACATGCTGCAGTGCCTGCGCAGCGACAGCAGAGTTGCCCACATTTTAACGTGTGCTGACTACTGGGTGGCCACCCTGCTGGATCCACGGTACAAAGACAATGTGCCCACTTTACTTCCTGCACTGGAGCGTGATAGGAAGATGCGCGAGTACAAGCGCACACTGGTAGACGCGCTCCTGAGAGCATTTCCAACTGTCACAGGGGAACAGGTGGAAGGCCAAGGCCAAGGCAGAGGAGGAGCTAGAGGTCGCCCACGCAGCAGTGTCACGGCCAGCTCATCTGAGGGCAGGTTTAGCATGGCAGAAATGTGGAAAAGTTTTGTCTCCACGCCACAGCTAACTGCCCCACCACCTGATACGGAACGTGTTAGCAGGAGGCAACATTTCACTAACATGGTTGAACAGTACATCTGCACACAACTCCACGTACTGACGGATGGTTCGGCCCCATTCAACTTCTGGGTTTCCAAATTGTCCACGTGGCCAGAATTAGCATGTTATGCCTTGGAGGTGCTGGCCTGCCCGGCGGCCAGCGTTTTATCTGAAAGTGTATTCAGCACGGCAGGGGGCGTCATTACTGACAAACGCAGCCGCCTGTCCGCAGCCAACGTGGACAAGCTGACGTTTATAAAAATGAACCAGGCATGGATCCCACAGGACCTGACCCTCCCTTGTGCCTTAAACCATGTTGTCTTGTACTCCTGGCCACTTCTTCATTGAAAAATCAATTTTTGAAATTAAGTAGGATCTTGGGGTGCAACCCAGAGTTGAATGAACCTTCCCTCTGTCTGGGTGCCGGGGCCAAAGTACATGAAAGTGTCCTTCTCCTATGCTGGGTGATATGAATGTTATACTTGTGCTGTCTGACATGTCTCTTTTGTGTGGGTGCAGGGGGCCAAAGTCACTGAAAGCGGCCTTCTCCTGTGGTGGCTGATATAAATGCCTGATTCACTGCTGTGGGACCTCTCTCCTCTTTCTGGGTGCAGGGGTCAAAGAAACAAAAGGTGGCCTACTCCTGTGGTGGTTGACATGATGCCTGATTCTCTGCTGTGGGACCTCTCTCCTGTTTCTGGGTGCAGGGGTCAAAGTCTCTAAAAGTGCCCTTCTCCTGTGGTGGTTGATGTAAAACTGATGCTTGTGCTATCTGACCTGTCTCCTCTGTGTCGGTGCTAAGGCCTAAGTCACTGAAAGCGGCCTTCTCCTGTTCTGGCTGATATAAATGCCTGATTCTCTACTGTGGGATCTCTCTCCTCCGTGTGGCTGCAGGGGTCAAAGTCTCTGAAAGTGCCATTCTCCTGTGGTGGTTGATGTGAAACTGATGCTTGTGCTATCTGACCTGTCTCCTCTGTGTCGGTGCTAAGGCCTAAGTCACTGAAAGCGGCCTTCTCCTGTTCTGGCTGATATAAATGCCTGAATCTCTGCTGTGGGACCTCTCTCCTCCGTCTGGGTGCAGGGGTAAAAGTCTCTCAAAGTGGCCTTCTCTTGTGCTGGGTGATGTGAAGCTGATGTTTGTGCCATCTGATATGGTTGCCGGGGTCCCATTAAATGGTGGCCTACTCCTGTGGTGGGTGATCTAAATGCATGATTCTCTGTTGTGAAAACCTCTCTCCTCCGTCTGGGTGCAGGGGTCAAAGTCTCTCAAAGTGGCCTTCTCTTGTGCTGGGTGATGTGAAGCTGATGTTTGTGCCATCTGACATGGTTGCCGGGGTCCCATTAAATGGTGGCCTACTCCTGTGGTGGGTGATCTAAATGCATGATTCTCTGCTGTGAAAACCTCTCTCCTCTGTCTGGGTGCAGGGGTCAAAGTCTCTCAAAGTGGCCTTCGCTTGTGCTGGGTGATGTGAAGCTGATGTTTGTGCCATCTGACATGGTTACCGGGGTCCCATTAAATGGTGGCCTACTCCTGTGGTGGGTAATCTAAATGCATGATTCTCTGCTGTGAAAACCTCTCTCCTCCGCCTGGGTGCAGGGGTCAAAGTCTCTCAAAGTGGCCTTCTCTTGTGCTGGGTGATGTGAAGCTGATGTTTGTGCCATCTGACATGGTTGCCGGGGTCCCATTAAATGGTGGCCTACTCCTGTGGTGGGTAATCTAAATGCATGATTCTCTGCTGTGAAAACCTCTCTCCTCCGTCTGGGTGCAGGGGTCAAAGTCTCTCAAAGTGGCCTTCTCTTGTGCTGGGTGATGTGAAGCTGATGTTTGTGCCATCTGACATGGTTGCCGGGGTCCCATTAAATGGTGGCCTACTCCTGTGGTGGGTGATCTAAATGCATGATTCTCTGCTGTGAAAACCTCTCTCCTCTGTCTGGGTGCTGGTCCAAAATACATGAGAGTGGCCTTCTCCGGTGGTGGTTGATATGACGCATGATTCCTTGCTGTGGGACCTGTATCCTCTGTCTGGGTGCTGGTCCAAAATAAATGAGAGTGGCCTTCTCCGGTGGGGGTTGATATGATGCCTTATTCCTTGATGTGGGACCTCTCTCCTCTGTCTGGGTGCTGGTCCAAAATACATGAGAGTGGCCTTCTCCGGTGGTGGTTGATATGACGCATGATTCCTTGCTGTGGGACCTGTATCCTCTGTCTGGGTGCTGGGCCGAAATAAATGAGAGTGGCCTTCTCCGGTGGGGGTTGATATGACGCCTTATTCCTTGATGTGGGACCTCTCTCCTCTGTCTGGGTGCTGGTCCAAAATACATGAGAGTGGCCTTCTCCGGTGGTGGTTGATATGACGCATGATTCCTTGCTGTGGGACCTGTATCCTCTGTCTGGGTGCTGGGCCGAAATAAATGAGAGTGGCCTTCTCCGTTGGTGGTTGATATGACGCATGATTCCTTGCTGTGGGACCTGTATCCTCTGTCTGGGTGCTGGTCCAAAATAAATGAGAGTGGCCTTCTCCGGTGGGGGTTGATATGACGCCTTATTCCTTGATGTGGGACCTCTCTCCTCTGTCTGGGTGCTGGTCCAAAATACATGAGAGTGGCCTTCTCCGGTGTAGGTTGATATGACGCATGATTCCTTGCTGTGGGACCTGTATCCTCTGTCTAGGGGCTGGGCCGAAATAAATGAGAGTGGCCTTCTCCGTTGGTGGTTGATATGAGGCATGATTCCTTGCTGTGGGACCTGTATCCTCTGTCTGGGTGCTGGTCCAAAATACATGAGAGTGGCCTTCTCCAGTGGTGGATGATATGACGCATGATTCCTTGCTGTGGGACCTCTCTCCAATTGATATTGGTTAATTTTTATTTATTTTATTTTATTTTATTTTAATTCATTTCCCTATCTACATTTGTTTGCAGGGGATTTGCCTACATTTTGCTGCTTTTTGCAGCCCTCTAGCCCTTTCCAGGAGTCTTTTACAGGCTTTTTAGTGCCCAAAAGTTCGGGTCCTTATTGACTTCTATGGGGTTCGGGTTCGGGATGAAGTTCGGGTTGAGTTCGGATCACGAACCCGGACATTTTCCGGAAGTTCGGCCGAACCTCTCGAACCCGAACATCCAGGTGTTCGCTCATCTCTACACTTGGCCCTGACATTGTACACAGTTATTAGAGTGGAGTCTGCTGTTCAGGATCATCATCTATCTCTCAGTATGGAGTGCTTACACTGTCTCGCTCTGGAGGAGCTGTCTCATATTACACAGACAACCCATTAATATAGACACTGTGGCACTGTGAGTAAACTAAACATCACCAGATTTCCCCACAGATTCTGATGATTGCTAGAGGACCCAGCAAGGAGGATTTCCTATTGTCAAAGGACCTTTCTAACAAGTAGGTATTTTCCAAACCAGAGAACAACTCCAACCCCTCTTGGTACTGCAACCAGTTTTCATTCCTTCATTTTCTTTTTTTTTTCTTCCTGCCTTCAAAAAGCCATACATTTTTTTTATTTTTATGTTGACATGGGGCTTGTTTTGTGCTAAGCAAACTGTATTTTTTAATGGCGCCATGTAATGTTTTTTCATCATGTATTGAGAACCTAAAAGGGGTTTTTCAAGACTTGAATAGCCTCTGGATAGGTCATCAATATCAGATTAGTGAGGGTCCAACACAGGGGACCTGGGTGTCTGTGTGAGAAGGCACCGGCGCTCCTGTGAGTAATGCGGCCCTCTCTGTGCTCACCAAGCACAGCGCCATACATTGTATAGAGGCTGGTATCGCGCTGTGCCCCATTCTCTTTCATGTGGCTGAGCTGCTCCTAGGCCACGTGACCGATAAATGTGACATCACTGGCCAAGGAAAAGCTGAGAGAAGGCCACGGCGCTACTGCGAGAGCTGCAGCCATCACAAACAGCTGATTGGCAGGGGTCCTGGGTGTCGGACCCCCACAATCAGATACTGATGACCTGTCTAGAAGATGGGTTATCACAGTATTAGAGTCTCTCAAAACCCCTTTAACATAATTATTGTGGGGTGGAATATGGGAAAAACTCAATTCCACCATTTATTTTTATTTTTTATTTTTGGGGGGCGGGTTAATTTGTTTTGCATTCACAGTGTAAGAAAAATGCTATTACTTTATTCTGTGGGTTTTTATAGTTTTTATAGAAAATGTAAAATGTTTAAAAAAAAGTTGCTTTGTGTCACCATGTTCTGACATCCATACTTGTTTTATTTTACGTCATGTGAGGGCTCTTTTTTTGTTTTTGCAAGGAAGCTGTAGTTTTTATTGCTATATGCACATGATTTTTTGATAATTTTGATTCCATTTTTATTCCCCGCGAGCATATGACGTATATAGAGTATACATGATTTGTTGCTAAGGGTTTGGTCAAATAAAAAGTAATAATAATAAATAAATAACAATGTGCTAAAATATTGATTGATATTATTTAGAATGTGAAAAGCATTTTGTTACCTTTTATAAATACAATGAAAAGTGAAAGGATAGTTACTGTAATTACTGAATATGCAGGGCAAATATTCATGCCAATTAAAGGTGCTCTCTGATCGCTTTGTAGTCAATGTGGCAGAGCAAAGCTCTAAGTAATTGCTTTTTCTGAAAAGGAAGTTTGTTATTATATAGAAATCAAACTTGAAATTGTGGTTTTCATCAAACTATGTGGGCGCGCTGCCAGAAGGGATTCACAAACAATGCAGGCAGAGCAAGACTCGTGCTTGACCTGCACATATTCTATCCTAATAGTTTTTTTAATTAAATAAATTATTTAAATAAATGTATGGAATATTTACCTGGGCTCTGTATGGCGCTATCTTGGTATTATATACACTATTTATAAGAGTTCTGCATGGTGCTATCTAGGCATTGTATACACTATTTATCTGGGCTCTGTATGGCACTATCTAGGAATTGTATATCTGAGCTCTGCATGCTGCTCTCTAGGCATTGTATACACTATTTATCTGGGCTCTGAATGGCACTATCTAGGAATTGTATATCTGAGCTCTGCATGGTGATATCTAGGAATTGTATACACTATTTATCTGAACTCTGCATGGCGCTATCTATGCATTGAATTCAATATTTATCTGAGCTTGGTATGGCGCTAACTAGGTATGGTATACACTATTTATCTGAGCTCTGCAAAAAAGTTATCTTGGCATTGTGTACCCTTTTATCTGGGCTGTGGTTCTATCTAGGTCATGTATACACTATTTATCTGAGCTCTGTATGGTACGATATTGGCATTGTATAAACTATTCATCTGAGCTCTGTTGTCACTACCTAGCAATTGTATACACTATTTATCTAGGCTCCGTATGGTGCTATGTCGGTATTCTGTACATAATTTATAACTTAGATTGTGAGCCTCGTTGGTGACAGCTTCATACTAATGTCTGTAAAGTGCTGTGGAATATTGCAGCACTATATAAGTGCACAAAATAAATAAATATATTTATCTGGGCTGTGTATGGTACTATCTAGGTATTTTATCCACAATTTATCTGGGCTCTGTATGGTACTATCTATGCATTATATAAACTACTTATCTGGACTCTGTATGATACTATCTAGGTATTGAATCCAAGATTTATCTGAGATTGGTATGGCGCTGTCTAGGTATTGTATACACTTCAGGTGAAACTCGAAAAATTAGAATATTGTGAAAAAGTTCATTTATTTCAGTAATGCAACTTAAAATTAGAATATTGTGAAAGGGTTCAATATTCTAGGCTCAAAGGGTCACACTCTAGTCAGCTAATTAATCCATATGGTGCCATTACAGCAAATGGTACCTGAGATTGTGACTTCGGGGTTTTCATAAGCTGTAAGCACTAATCATTCAAATTATAACAAATAAAGGCTTTGCAATATCTCGCTTTGCGTGTAATGAGTCTCTCTTATATTAGTTTCACCTTTTACGTTGCATTACTAAAATAAATGAACTTTGCACGATATTTTAATTTTTCGAGTTTCACCTGTATTTATCTGGCCTCTGTATGACACTATCTAGGCATTGTATAACCTATCTGGGCTCTGTATGGTACTATCTAGGCACTGTATACACTATTTATCTGAGCTCTGTATGACACTATCTAGAAATTGTATACACCATTTAACTGGGATCTGTATGGTGTTATCTAGGTGTTCTGTACACAATTTATCTGGGCTTTGTATGATTATATCTAGGTATTGTATACACAATTTATATGGGCGCTCTATGGTACTATCTGGACTTTCTACATGGTGCTATTCAGACATTGTACACTATTTATCTGGGTTTTTTTATAGTGATATCTAGACACTATTTAACCATTTATCTGAGCTCTTTATGGCACTATCTAGGATTTGCATATACTATTTATCTGGGGTCTGTATGGCACTTTCTTGGCACTGTATACACTATTTATTTGAGCTCTGTATGGCACTATCCAGCCATTGCATACACTATTTATCTGAGCTCTGTATGATACTATCTGGGCATTGTAGACACTATTTATCTGGGGTCTGTCTGGCACTTACTAGGCACTGCATATACCATTTATATGAGCTTTTTATGGCACTATCTAGCCATTGCATACAACATGTATCTGAGCTGTCTATGGCACTATCTAGCCATTGCATACAATATTTATCTGAGCTGTCTATGGCACTATCTAGCCATTGCATACACTATTTATCTGAGCTCTGTATGGTGCTATCTAGACACTATATACACTATTTATCTGGGGTCTGTCTGGCACTTACTAGGCACTGCATATACCATTTATCTGAGCTTTTTATGGCACTATCTAGCCATTGCATACAGTATTTATCTGAGCTGTCTATGGCACTATCTAGCCATTGCATACATTATTTATCTGAGCTCTGTATGGTGCTATCTAGACACTATATACACTATTTAGGCAATGCATTGCTAGACATTATATATACGATGTATCTGGGCTCCATATGACACTTTTATCTAAAATTAAATGCTACATGAAATGCAGAGAAGAGGGCTTCATGGGGTTATGGTCTCGCCTTCTTACTGATGAGAGAGCTAAAGCTGAGTGAAGCAGCATCCAACATTCAGTACCTGCACCTGAATAAAACAGGAGGAGACCAGTTTTTTACAGTAAGGGAATTTTCAGTTGCTAATCATCAATATCATATGCTGAGTGGAGAAAAATCCACAAGTCCAGCTTTTTCCATGGAAATATTATGACACTATCTCTTCTATATAAAAAAATTAGTTTCTGTCTGTCTGTTCTTTATGCGCGACTAAACGACTGGACCGATCTTTACCAAATTTTGCATGCACACAGGTACATCAGGTGTCCGGGAAGCTTTTAGACCAGGTCTCAGCTCTCTAGGACGTACCGTTCCTGAGATATCCCCAAACAATTACCTGCATTAGCCAAAACAAGCCAGCAAGCCTTTCTCTTCATATCCCAACTATGATACGCACGGTCACATGTCCCTTATCAGCCAATAAAAGCTTGAAGGCCCTTAGTCACCACATACACACAGTTTTACTCCAGGTTTCCATAACAACCCAGCCATTTTTCTTCACTGCTGTAGGTCAGCTTTAGGCTAGGGCTACACGACGACACGTGTCACACGACAATTTTTATAATGATAGTCTATGGTGTTGCACTGCGACAGCTACACAGCTCAGCAGACAGTATCACACAATAGACTTAGATACACAGCAGACAGTATCACACATGATAGGATTAGATACACCGCTCAACAGACGGTATTACACATGATAGAATTAGATACACAGCTTAGCAGACAGTATTACGCAGGATAGGATTAGATATACAGCTCAGAAGACAGTATTACACAGTATAGGATTAGATACAGAGCTCAGCAGACAGTATCACACAGGATAGGATTAGATACACAGCTCAGCAGACAGTATTACACAGGATAGGATTAGATACACAGCTCAGCAGACAGTATCACACAGGATAGGATTAGATACACAGCTCAGCAGACAGTATTACACAGGATAGGATTAGATACACAGCTCAGCAGACAGTATCGCACAGGATAGGATTAGATACACAGCACAGCAGACAGTATCACACATGTCGCAGTTCGACACCATAGCCTATCATTATTAAAATTCTTGAGACAAAATGTCGCATGACACATGTTGCCATGTAGCCCTAGCATTAAAGAGGCAGGCCCCTGTGGAGGTCACTGTTAAAGGGGCGGACACTGTGGAGGTCACTGTTAAGGGGGCAGGGGCCACTATTAAAGGGGCGACTGCTGTGGAGGTCACTGTTAATGCAGCAAGGTACTGTGTGGTCACTGTTAAGGCAGCGGGGTACTGTGGAGGTCAGTGTTAAGGGGGAAGGCCCCTGAGGAGCTCACTGTCAAGGGATTGAGGTGCTGTGAAAATCACTGTTAAAGGGGTGGGCTGCGGTAAAGGTCAAGGTTAAGGGGATGGGCTGCTGTGGTGGTCCCATTTTAAAGTAGCGAGGCACTATAGGGGGTGGGGTCAGTGTTAAAGTTTGGGGACTGTGGAGTTCACTGTTAAAGGGGCGGTGTGCTGTAGAGGTCACTGTTATGGGGGATACTGTCGATGTCTTTTAACAACACACAGAAACATTAAATGAAATAGATGAAATATACCCGTGTAAAGATGGGTCCTTCTGCTAGTATACTGTATATTTGGGCAATGTATGTATTGTTAATGTATCTATACACTCTATAAACTATCTATGTGGGCATTGTATGGACCTGGACCTGGATCTGTACTCTGTGGCACTATCTGGAAAATCTAGGCCAATCAGAGCTGCACTCTGCATTCTGCTGGTGCAGTCACTGTGTACATACATTACTTATCCTGTACTGATCCCGAGTTACATCCTGTATTATACTGCAGAGCTGCACTCACTATTCTGCTGGAGCAGTCACTGTGTACATACATTACTTATCCTGTACTGATCCTGAGTTACATCCTGTATTATACTGCAGAGCTGCACTCACTATTCTGCTGGTGCAGTCACTGCGTACATACATTACTTATACTGTACTGATCCTGAGTTACATCCTGTATTATACTCCAGAGCTGCACTCACTATTCTGCTGGTGGAGTTACTGTGTACATACATTACATTACTTATCCTGTACTGATCCTGAGTTACATCCTGTATTATACTCCAGAGCTGCACTCACTATTCTGCTGGTGCAGTCACTGTGTACATACATCACTTATCCTGTACTGATCCTGAGTTACATCCTGTATTATACTCCAGAGCTGCACTCACTATTCTGCTGGTGGAGTCACTGTGTACATACATTACATTACTTATCCTGTACTGATCCTGAGTTACATCCTGTATTATACTCCAGAGCTGCACTCACTATTCTGCTGGTGCAGTCACTGTGTACATACATTACTTATCCTGTACTGATCCTGAGTTACATCCTGTATTATACTCCAGAGCTGTACTCACTATTCTGCTGGTGCAGTCACTGTGTACATACATTACTTATCCTGAACTGATCCTGAGTTACATCCTGTATTATACTGCAGAGCTGCACTCACTATTCTGCTGGTGCAGTCACTGTGTACATTACATTACTTATCCTGTACTGATCCTGAGTTACATCCTGTATTATACTCCAGAGCTGCACTCACTATTCTGCTGGTGGAGTCACTGTGTACATACATTACTTATCCTGAACTGATTCTGAGTTACATCCTGTATTATACTGCAGAGCTGCACTCACTATTCTGCTGGTGCAGTCACTGTGTACATTACATTACTTATCCTGTACTGATCCTGAGTTACATCCTGTATTATACTCCAGAGCTGCACTCACTATTCTGCTGGTGCAGTCACTGTGTACATACATTACATTACTTATCCTGTACTGATCCTGAGTTACATCCTGTATTATACTCCAGAGCTGCACTCGCTATTCTGCTGGTGCAGTCACTGTGTACATACATTACTTATCCTGCACTGATCCTGAGTTACATCCTGTATTATACTCCAGAGCTGCACTCACTATTCTGCTGGTGGAGTCACTGTGTACATACATTACTTATCCTGTACTGATCCTGAGTTACATCCTGTATTATACTCCAGAGCTGCACTCACTATTCTGCTGGTGCAGTCACTGTGTACATACATTACATTACTTATCCTGTACTGATCCTGAGCTACATCCTGTATTATACTCCAGAGCTGCACTCACTATTCTGCTGGTGGAGTCACTGTGTACATACATTACTTATCCTGTACTGATCCTGAGTTACATCCTGTATTATACTCCAGAGCTGCACTCACTATTCTGCTGGTGCAGTCACTGTGTACATACATTACTTATCCTGTACTGATCCTGAGTTACAATCCTGTATTATACTCCAGAGCTGCACTCACTATTCTGCTGGTGGAGTCACTGTGTACATACATTACTTATCCTGTACTGATCCTGAGTTACATCCTGTATTATACTCCAGAGCTGCACTCACTATTCTGCTGGTGGAGTCACTGCGTACATACATTACTTATCCTGTACTGATCCTGACTTACATCCTGTATTATACTCCAGAGCTGCACTCACTATTCTGCTGGTGCAGTCACTGTGTACATACATTACTTATCCTGTACTGATCCTGAGTTACATCCTGTATTATACTCCAGAGCTGCACTCACTATTCTGCTGGTGGAGTCACTGTGTACATACATTACCTTACTTATCCTGTACTGATCCTGAGTTACAACCTGTATTATACTCTAGAGCTGCACTCACTATTCTGCTGGTGGAGTCACTGCGTACATACATTACTTATCCTGTACTGACCCTGAGTTACATCCTGTATTATACTCCAGAGCTGCACTCACTATTCTGCTGGTGGAGTCACTGCGTACATACATTACTTATCCTGTACTGATCCTGAGATCCTTCCTGTATTATACTCCAGAGCTGCACTCACTATTCTGCTGGTGCAGTCACTGTGTACATACATTACTTATCCTGTACTGATCCTGAGTTACATCCTGTATTATACTCTAGAGCTGCACTCACTATTCTGCTGGTGGAGTCACTGTGTACATACATTACTTATCCTGTACTGATCCTGAGTTAAATCCTGTATTATACTCCAGAGCTACACTCACTATTCTGCTGGTGCAGTCACTGTGTACATACATTTTTTATCCTGTACTGATCCTGAGTTACAGCATGTATTATACTCCAGAGCTGCATTCTCTATTCTGCTGGTGCAGTCACTGTGTACATACATTACATTACTTATCCTGTACTGATCCTGAGTAACATCCTGTATTATACTCAAGAGCTGCACTCACTATTCTGCTGGTGGAGTCACTGTGTACATACATTACTTAGCCTGTACTGTTCCTGAGTTACATCCTGTATTATACTCCAGAGCTGCACTTACTATTCTGCTGGTGCAGTCACTGTGTACATACATTACATTACTTATCCTGTACTGATCCTGAGTTACATCGTGTATTATACTCCAGAGCTGCACTCACTATTCTGCTGGTGCAGTCACTGTGTACATACATTACATTACTTATCCTGTACTGATCCTAAGTTACATCCTGTATTATACTCCAGAGCTGCACTCACTATTCTGCTGGTGCAGTCACTGTGTACATACATTACTTATCCTGTACTGATCCTGAGTTACATCGTGTATTATACTCCAGAGCTGCACTCACTATTCTTCTTATGAAGTCACTGTATAGACACATCAAACCACCAGAGCAGATACTGCGACGTACATGAAACAATCACCTTAATCTATTGTATGGGGGGAGGGGGTTCATTCAACCACTTATTGTTCACCATTGTATGGGGCCCCGTGGGAATGGGTTTGTGGTTGTTCTTACTTATGGTTGGACTTTGGTGTCGGTCAGGGCAGAATTTCTTCACTCAAAACTGCTGAGTGGCCTAGATGTGACTCCACAGAAATAGCCCTTCCCCCTATTTTTACCCCTAGGAGGATGTTTAGTAGTTGTTACTGTACCCAGTATTACAGCTGTATATCAGATGTCCGTAGCTTAATAGATACGTAGGGACAGATTCGCTTTAGTTAATGACTCGCTGCGCTGTACAGAGTGTAATACAAACATTTCTGAAACTTTTCAAAGTTGTCGACTAGAGATGAGCGAATTGAAGTTGACGAAGTGGAATTCGATCCGATTTTCATGAATAACTCGATTCGCACCGAATCCGAATTTCTCCACGTTTCATGGTAACAAATCAAATTTTTTCCTAAAATGGCTGCTGCACGTGTGAGGATATGGAGCAAAGAATTCTGGGAACGCGGGATCACCCACAATGCCATGCATGCAGTCAATCAGCAGCCAGCCCTGTGATGTCACAGCCCTATAAATAGCCTCAGCCATCTTGGATTCTGCCATTTTCCAGTGTACTTAGTGCAGGGAGAGACATCAGCAGGCGCTAGGGACAGTGCTAGAAAAGACTGGATTGTGCAAAAAAAAAAAAATTACAAGTTCAGGGAAAAATTCTTGAAGGTGTAGGGAAAGGATAGGGAGGAATCGTTCTACGGCATTTATGCAGAACAGGATTCAGTCGGGGAGGTTACAGCCTGGGTAATAGAAACAATCCTATTACACCTTGCTGCACTGACTGCGCATCCAAATTGCCATTATACAGCTCTGTAATTCCAGCAAACCGTTCTTGTTATTGGGGTGCACGTGCTGTGTGATACAGCCATTAACAGGGTTTATTACAAGGAAATATTCCTACGTCTTATTTGCCCTTGTGCGGTGCAGTTATGTTCTAAAGCATTTTTTGGTTTCTATTACGGGGAAAAAAGGGCTTATTAGCCGTTGTGTGGTGAAGTGCCAAAATTACAGCCCTTTTAGTCATGTATTTATGGCAAAAGTAAAATATATTTGCCGTTCAGCGGTGCAGTTATATATTCTAATGCCCTTTTTTGCGTGTATTATTGGCACAAAAGAAAGTATTAGCGGTTGTGTGTTGAAGTGAGAAAATTACAGACTTTTTTGGGGTGTTTTAATTTCCTTTTTATTTATTTATCTGATCTAACAGTATGTCATACAGAGACGTGCCAGGCCCTGCACAGGGGAGTGGCAGAGGCCTAAATGTTTCTGGCACTGGCAGAGGTCGCAGCAGAGTAAGGGGCAGCAGGAGCTGCAGCGAAAGGGCTGAGCTCCCGGTGTCATCTAGTCTTGATCAGCAATCCAGTGGTTCTGGAATGGTTGACTCGGTCAACTCAGTTTTGGATCCACTCCAGTTGTTTTTGCATTAGAATGGATGGATTACTGACCAAATGCTGACTGAGTGAAGGTGTATGCTTAATAGGCAGGATCTGTTTTTTTGGGGTTATTGTTCTGACGGATCAGAGGAAGGGCAAAATAAGCAGTGACGTCAACACAAACTTACTGCTGATACCCTCGCCACTCTGTTGGGGGCTCTACTTGTATAAGCGTTTAATAGAACAGGTTCTGTAGACATCTATGTGGAATCAGCTGGCGAGGGTGTAAAAGGAGTGTGCTTCTTCTTGGTGATAACATCCACCTGTAAGGCTGAGTTCATACTTGAGTTATTTTGTCAGGTTTGGTCCCGTGACTGCCCAAATAAGTGAAGTGTGCAGTGATTCTAAGAGAGACGCCTGTCATCTGCGTGTCATACTGACTCACAGTATTATTTCACTACCAAATGTGTGTTACTGCAAGGCACAGTGTTTTACACTACTATAAAGGCTCTCTGCAGCAAGGAAATAGACATTTTTTTGACGCGATTCGCTGCTAATAAATCCAGATCGAACTAAATTTTTTCAAAAAATTCGGAGAAGCGGACGAATCTAATTTGTGAGAAATTCGCTCATCTCTATTGTCGACCTTATGACAAATGGAGATTTTTTTCCCTAATGAACACGGTAAAATCTGACGGCTAAGCGGTTGTGATTATTCAGTCTGTAATTAACTTGTAAGAAATTAATGTTGAACGCTTTGTTTTGTTATTGTGAAGAAAAACTGATAATTAAACCGTGACAGGAAACCTGGAGTCCTCCGATGTGAGGTACGGGGGGAGGGAGAAAAATATAATAATAATTCTCTGCAGGTTTTTCTTGACACTGGTTGACAGTTACTGTTACTGGGGGGTTGGGAGGCGGGGAGTTGTCATTTTTCTTGTAAATCTAATTCAGGAAAGATTTCTATATCAGGACAGTAAATCATTTAAAAATATTTTACACCAACTAGTAGTAGAAGTAGACTACTGAACCCCATGCCGTAGTATCCAGCACCCCTAAATAAATACAAGTACCAGACCAGAACCCCTAATTAAATAAAGACTCCAGATCAAACCCGCTGAATAAATAAAAAATCCAGACCAGACCCCTAAATAAATACAGAATCTAGACCAGACCTCCTAATTAAATAAAGACTCCAGATCAGACTAGCTGAACAAATACAGACTCCAGATCAGACCCGCTGGATAAATACAGGCACCAGATCAGACCTAGTGAATAAATATAGACTCCAGACCAGACCCCTAAATAAATAGAGGAACCAGACCAGACCCGCTGAATAAATACAGACTCCAGACCAGACCCCCTAAATAAATACAGGAACCAGACCTTTTAAATAAATATAGGAACCAGACCAGACCTCCTAAAAATGCAGGCACCAGACCAGACCCCCTAAATTAATATGTACTCCAGACCCTCTAAATAAATACAGACTCCAGATCAGACCCCCTAAGTAAATCCAGACACCAGACCAGTGCCCCTAAACAAATACAGGCTCCAGACCCCCTAAATAAATACAGACTCCAGATCAGACCCCCTAAATAAATACGGACTCCAGATCAGACCCCCTAAATAAATACAGACTCCAGACCAGACCGCCTAAATAAATATAGGCTCCAGACCAGACTCCTAAATAAATACGGACTCCAGATCAGACCACCTAAATAAATACAGTCTCCAGATCAGACCCCCTAAATAAATACAGTCTCCGGAGCAGACCCCCTAAATAAATACAGGAACCAGAACAGACCACCTGACCGAAATAAATACAGGAACCAGACCAGACCACCTAAATAAATACAGGAACCAGACCAGACCACCTAAATAAATACAGGAATCAGATCAGACCCCCTAAAATGCAGGCACCAGACTAGACCCCCCTAAGTAAATACAGACTCCAGATCAGACCCCCTAAATAAATACAGGCACCAAACCAGACCTCCTAAAAATGCAGGCACCAGACTAGACCCCCTTAAATAAATACAAAATCTATACCAGACCCCTAAATAAATACAGGTTCAAAATCTGGAAGATACAGAGGGAAATGCCACAAAAGCACTACAGAACGCTCTATTTTTTCGCGGTGTGGATGGATCGCAGGCGGCTCGCTTTCAAGTACTCAGGTTTTCTGGGAAATGCGATAGCGGGGGCTAATACACTGCTTAATGTACCTCTTTTGGCTATGAACCTGCAACCTTGTGACAATATCTTTTTTATTTGGGGGTCATCCTCTAACATTGGTTAATATCGGTTGATAATTTGATATTCCAAAAAAAAACTAGTGGAAAATGTAACAGAATCAGTTTCATTAGATTGGGGTCTCTGTCCGGACAAGGTTGTCAACTTTTTGAAAAATATATTTTTAGCATCCAGGGTTTATAACTTCACTCAATAAGACACAAATCTATCATTTTGATTTCATTTTCTGAATCCACTTGGTGTAAACATGGGCGCGAAGCGTGTATGTACTCACCCACCTGAATGCTGCGTATTTTGTGATTAGGTGAGAGCTGTTTCAGCTACAATTGCATCACGTGTGGTAATTTTGTAACTTACCACTAAGATAGCTTGCAAACTCTTCAGGTGAAAGCAATAGAAAAGCTGGACCAGCGCATACGGAAAGGCGACTGCAGTGAAGCTTTCTGGATTCTAACTCGGCATCATGACGGCCTAAACTCACATTCAGACTCAGCATATTTTTATTAATGATTATGATACTACATTAATCTAGATGTTCTACTGTAACAACATGCTTTTTTTATGCTCAGTAATTTAGACACTAAAGCCTAATTCACACGTCCGTAGTGTGTTGCGGATCCGCAACACGCCTTGCCACCAGCCCTATAGAGATGCCTATACTTGTCCGAAATTGCGAGCAAGAATAGGACATGCTCTATATTATTGCGGAGCCGCCGGACGGAAGATCAGCTGAGTCCGCCCGATCAACGGTAGGGATCCGGCAGTCACTGATAGCCAGACACCTGCTGTATGCACCGGCACATTAACCCTCCTACTGCTGTGGTCAGCGCTGACCGCGGCACGTGCGTTATCCTGCCGGGTACGGGGTAGCCATCAGGTCCCAGCGCTGCTATGATGGAAACCCAATGGCAGGGAAGGCAGCCGTCAAAAAAATAAAATAAAAACTGTGCTAAAAAAAACATTTTTTTGTTACCTTATATCACTAAAAGTGTAACACCAAGCGAACAAAAGGCGTTTGCCCCCCAAAATAGCTGTTTAAAAAAACTATGGCTCTCAGACTATGGCAGCGTTTCTCAAATAGTGGGGCGCGAGGCTCCGTAAAGGGGGGCTCCAGGTGACAGGAGATGAACGCTTCCACTGTGGAAGCGTTCATCTCAATAGTGATCTGTATCGCCGTCCTCTGGACAGCGATACAGATCGCTGTGCTGTGCGGCAGTGGAGGGAGAGGCGCCTCCCTCCCCTGCTCCTCTGATAGGCTGCGGACCTTGTGCCGGCAGCCTATCAGAGCGGTTCAGGCGGCGCGATGACGTCATCGCGCCGCCTGAGCAGAGTGCAGAGCGGGACACAGGCCGGAAGATGCCTGCATCCAGCGCTTCCAGGGAGGTAAGTATTGGGTGGGGGACCCTGGACCCTATGGGGGTGGGAGAGCCTGCACCCTGCACCCGATTTGGGGAGGGGTTAATGTAGCCTGCACATGATTGGGAGGGGTTAATGTAGCCTGCATATGATTGGGGAGGGGGTTAATGTAGCCTGCACATGATTGGGGAGGAGGGTTAATGTAGCCTGCACATGATTGGGGAGGGGTTAATGTAGCCTGCACATGATTGGGGGAGGGGGTTAATGAGCCTGCACATGATTTGGGGGAGGGTTAATGGAGCCTGCACATGATTTGGGGAGGGTTAATGGAGCCTGCACATGATTTGGGGAGAGGTTAATGGAGCCTTCACATGATTGAGGAGGGGGTTAATGGAGCCTGCACATGATTTGGGAGAGGGTTAATGGAGCCTGCACATGATTTTGGGAGGAGTTAATGGAGCCTGCACATGATTTTTGGGGAGAAGGCACTGCACATGATTTGGGGGAGGGGGAAGCCTGGACCCTGCACATGATTGAGGGAGGGGTTAATGGAGCCTGCACATGATTTTGGGGGGAGAGAGCCTGCACATGATTTTGGGGGGGGGGGTTAATGGAGCCTGCACATGATTTGGGGGGAGGGGGGAAGCCTGGACCCTGCACATGATTGGGGAGGGGGGTTAATGGAGCCTGCACATGATTTTGGGGGGGGGGGGGGTTAATGGCCCACATCTGTGGGGAGATTGGTGTACTTATAACAATTTTATAGACAAATGATACTATTTATAGTCGCGCGGGGGGCGCAAAATGTTTTCTTCTTCCTAGGGGGGGCATGACAGAAAATAATTGAGAAGCACTGGACTATGGAGACACTAAAACATGTTTCTTTTTGATTCAAAAATTCTTTTTGTGAGTTAAATGTAAAAAAAAGTGACATATTAGCTATCGCCGCGTCCATAACAACCTTCTCTATAAAAATAGCACATGACCTAACCCCTCAGATGAACACCGTAAAAAAGATAAAATAAAAACAGTGTAAAAAAAAACATTTTTTATCACCTTACATCACAAAAAGTGTAATATCAAGAGATCAAAAAGTCAAATGCACCCCAAAATAGTGTCAATCAAACCGTCATCTCATCCCGCAAAAATGATACCCTACCTAAGACAATCGCCCAAAAATAAAAATAAACTATGGCTCTCAGAATATAGAAACACTGAAACGTGATTTTTTTTTTTGCTTCAAGGTGAGCGAGCACTCTCAACACCGGCACTATATTGTCATATATTTATTGAGGTGGAAATATAAAATAAAATTAAATTAAAATTAGGAACAATAAAACAATATAAGAATATTCCCAGGTTATATATCATCAATAGTCCAAGGGTATATGTGATCAAAAGTAGATGTATAGTCAATACTAATGGGCATATCCCATTAAAAGTCCATCTATATACGGCATGTTTTCATTAATGGTTATAAAAACAATATATCCTCAGTTCTTATAATATTTTACTCCAATCACTCTGCATTCAAATCGGAGTCCACAATGTTGGATCAATAGTGTCACAGTACACCACAAATTTAAATAAAAGATTCTAACATCCATTGTAGTTAGCAGAATACTTCGTATCCAATGTACTATTTGGGAGATATGTTATGGCTCAAAATCGGCAATGTTGTTTACGGTTTTTCTCCTTGTATTCCACCAATGGTCAAGTGTCAAGTGTCATGGTCAAGTGTCACGTAAATAAATTAATAATTTGCTTCTCAACGTCCTCCTTTATAAGTGACTATATGCCACTAGACCAACAGCCGATTGATTGAAAGTCCACCGTATCGCTGCGTCCGTAAGAACCTGCTGTATAAAAATATCACATGTCCTAACTAGGGATGAGTGAACCCGAACTGTATAGTTCGGGTTCGTACCGAATTTTGGGGTGTTCGGGATCCGGACCCGAACATTTTCAAAAAAGTTTGGGTTCGGGTTCGTTGTTCGGCAATTTCTTACCGCTTTCTGAAGGGCTGCACAGCAGCCAATCAGCTAGCGTTTTACTTCTTGCCCTAAGAAGCTATCACAGCCATGCCTACTAATGGCATGGCTGTGATTGGCCAAGTGCAGCATGTGACCCAGCCTCTATTTAAGCTGGAGTCACGTAGCGCCGCACGTCACTCTGCTCTGATTAGTGTAGGGATAGGACGCAGCTGCTGTGAGGGCGAGATTAGGCAGGGAAAAGTCAGCAACAGCACCTAATGAAGTGATCGATCTACAGCTGAGAATCATTCAACTTCTGCTAGTTAATTGCTCACTGGTTTTTAGGCTGCACAGAGCGTTTTTCTGTCACTTTTTTCTGGGGTGATCGGCGGCCATTTTGTGTCTTGTGGTGCACCAGCACAAGCTGCCACCAAGTCCATCAATACTAGGCTTTTTTTGCTATATCCTACATCAGGGGCTTGGCTGTGCTTATTGTCACCCCTAGAAACTCAGGATAGAAATTTCTATATTTTATTGAGGGGTTAAATTCAATTGCCAAAATAGCAATCCCCTAAATCTGGTGTTCCAGCAGTGGCTAGTCAAGTGTAATACTGTCTGCTGTCTGGCAAAGGACAGATTTTTTTCTGTGGTGAAATTCAATTGCCAAAATAGCAATCCCCTAAATATGGTGTCCCAGCAGTGGCTGGCAAAGTTTCATAGTGTCCGGCAAAGGATATATTTTGTTCTGGGGTAAAATTCAATTGCCAAAATAGCAATACCGTAAATCTGGTGTTCCAGCTGTGACTGGACAAGTTTCATAGTGTCCGTTAAAGGATTTATTATTTTCTGGGGTGAAATTCAGTTGCAAAAATAGCAATACCGTAAATCTGGTGTTCCAGCTGTGACTGGACAAGTTTCATAGTGTCCGTCATAGGATATATTATTTTCTGCGGTGAAATTCAGTTGCAAAAATAGAAATACAGTAAATCTGGTGTCCCAGCTGTGACTGAACAAGTTTAATACTGTCCGTTAAAGGATTTATTATTTTCTGGGGTGAAATTCAGTTGCAAAAATAGCAATACCGTAAATCTGGTGTTCCAGCTGTGACTGGACAAGTTTCATAGTGTCCGTCATAGGATATATTATTTTCTGCGGTGAAATTCAGTTGCAAAAATAGAAATACGGTAAATCTGGTGTTCCAGCTGTGACTGGACAAGTTTAATAGTGTCCGTCATAGGATATATTTTGTTCTGGGGTGAAATTCAATTGCCAAAATAGCAATACCGTTAATCTAGTGTCCTAGCAGTGGCTGGCCAAGTTTAATAGTGTCCGGCAAAGGATTTATTAATTTCTGGGTTGAAATTCAGTTGCAAAAATAGCAATACCGTAAATCTGGTGTTCCAGCTGTGACTGGACAAGTTTCATAGTGTCCGTCATAGGATATATTATTTTCTGCGGTGAAATTCAGTTGCAAAAATAGAAATACGGTAAATCTGGTGTTCCAGTTGTGACTGGAAAAGTTTAAGTGTCCGGCAAAGGATATATTTTTTTCTGGGGTGAAATTCAATTGCCAAAATAGCAATACCATAAATCAGTGGTTTCAGCTCTCGCTGGCCAAGTTTAATAATGTCCGTCAAAGGATATATTATTTTCTGGGGTAAAATTCAGTTGCAAAATAGAAATACCGTAAATCTGGTATTCCAGCTGTGACTGGACAAGTTTAATAGTCTCCATCATAGGATATATTATTTTCTGCAGTGAAATTCAGTTGCAAAAATAGAAATACAGTAAATCTGGTGTTCCAGCTGTGGCTGGCCAAGTTTAATAGTGTCCGGCAAAGAATATATTTTGTTCTGGTGTGAAATTCAATTGCCAAAATAGCAATACCCAAAATCTGGTGTTCCAGCTGTTGCCGGCCTAATATAAATCTGTCAGGGCATATTACACTCAGCGTGCATCTCCAAGTGTATTTCTTTCCGTTAAGGGGCATATTACACAAAATGTTAAAATACAAGTGCTGAAAGCATAATCCTATATATTTTTTCACACGCTACTGTGCATCTCAAAGTGTAAATCTGTCCGTAAAAGGATACCTTTCATCCAGGGCCTAAATACTAGGCCTACAATTGAAATTCCCCTAAATCTGTGGTTACTGCTGTGTCTGGATTAGTGCAATACGGTACATAAATAGATAGCCAGATAGTGTTAAGTGCCTGTAAAAAAAGGCCTGAATTTGAATTCAATACATTGGGCCAAATAATTTTTTTCTTATTGTGGTGAACGGTAACAATGAGAAAAACATCTAGTAAGGGACGCGGACGCGGCCGTGGTGTTGTTAGTGGACCCTCTGGTGCTGGGAGAGGACGTGGCCGTTCTGCCACAGCCACAGGTTCCAGTACCCGCCAGAATTTACAGCGATATTTGGTGGGGCCCAATGCCGTTCTAAGGATGGTAAGGCCTGAGCAGGTACAGGCGCTAGTCAATTGGGTGGCCGACAGTGGATCCAGCACGTTCACAACATTATCTCCCACTAACTTTCATAGTTCAGAGGAAGAGGCAGTGGTGAGACCGAGCCAACAGCGTAGCAAAAGAGGGAGCAGAGGGCAAAAGCAGAACAGCAGCTGCCAGAGTTCGCCTGCTACTGGCCACCGCCACCAGGGACCGAGCACCCCAAAGGCAGCTTTAAGGGGTTCCCTGGCACGGCACTTCTTTAAACAATCTGCTGATGACAAGACCCGAGTGGTTTGCACGCTGTGCCATCAGAGCCTGAAGCGAGGCATTAACGTTCTGAACCTTAGCACAACCTGCATGACCAGGCATCTACATGCAAAGCATGAACTGCAGTGGAGTAAACACCTTAAAAGCAAGGAACTCACTCTGGCTCCCCCTGCTCCCTCTTCTGCTGCTACCTCGGCCTCTTCCTCCACCTCGGGAGGAATGTTGGCACCTGCCGCCCACCAAACAGAGGATGTGCCACTAACACCAACACCTCCGTCACCAAGCATCTCCACCATGTCACACGGCAGCGTTCAGCTCTCCATCTCACAAACCTTGGAGAGAAAGCGTAAATTCCCACCTAGCCACCCTCGAGCCCTGGGCCTGAATGCCAGCATTTCTAAACTACTGGCCTTTGAAATGCTGTCATTCAGGCTGGTGGACACAGAGAGCTTCAAACAGCTGATGTCCATGGCTGTCCCACAGTATGTTGTTCCCAGCCGCCACTACTTCTCCAAGACAGCCGTGCCTTCCCTGCACAACCAAGTATCCGATAAAATCAAGTGTGCATTGCGCAACGCCGTCTGTGGCAAGGTCGACCTAACCACAGATACGTGGACAAGTAAGCACGGCCAGGGACGCTATATCTCCCTAACTGCACACTAGGTAAATGTAGTGGCGGCTGGGCCCCAGGCGGAGAGTTCCTTGGCGCACGTCCTTCCTCCGCCAAGGATCGCAGGGCATCATTCTTTGCCTCCTGTAGCCTCCTCCTCCTACTCGGCTTCCTCCTCCTCTGCTTCCACCAGCTCATCCAGTCAGCCACACACCTTCACCACCAACTTCAGCACAGCCCGGGGTAAACGTCAGCAGGCCATTCTGAAACTCATATGTTTGGGGGACAGGCCCCACACCGCGCAGGAGTTGTGGCGGGGTATTGAACAACAGACCAACGAGTGGTTTCTGCCGGTGGGCCTAAAGCCCGGCCTGGTGGTGTGCGATAATGGGCGAAATCTCGTCGCAGCTCTGGGACTAGCCGGTTTGACGCACATCCCTTGCCTGGCGCATGTGCTGAATTTGGTGGTGCAGAAGTTCATTCACAACTACCCTGACATGTCAGAGCTGGTGCATAAAGTGCGGGCCGTCTGTGCGCGCTTCCGGCGTTCACATCCTGCTACTGCACGCCTGTCTGCGCTACAGCGTAACTTTGGCCTTCCTGCTCACAGCCTCATATGCGACGTGCCCACCAGGTGGAACTCCACCTTGCACATGCTGGAGAGACTGTGCGAGCAGCAGCAGGCCATAGTGGAGTTTCAGCTGCAGCACGCACGCGTCAGTCGCACTGCGGAACAGCACCACTTCACCACCAATGACTGGGCCTCCATGCGAGACCTGTGTGCCCTGTTGCGCTGTTTCGAGTCCTCCACCTACATGGCCAGTGGTGATGACACCGTTATCAGCGTTACAATACCACTTCTATGTCTCCTTGAGAAAACGCTTAGGGCGATGATGGAAGAGGAGGTGGCCCAGGAGGAGGAGGAGGAGGAGGAGAAAGAGGGGTCATTTTTAGCACTTTCAGGCCAGTCTGTTAGAAGTGGCTCAGAGGAAGGTTTTTTGCAAAAGCAGAGGCCAGGTACAAATGTGGCCAGCCAGGGCCCACTACTGGAGGACGAGGAGGATGAGGAGGAGGTGGAGGAGGATGAGGATGAAGCAGGTTCACAGCGGGGTGGCACCCAACGCAGCTTAGGCCCATCACGCGTGGCTGGGGGGAAACGGAGGACGATGACAATACGCCTCCCACAGAGGACAGCTTGTCCTTACCTCTGGGCAGCCTGGCACACATGAGCGACTACGTGCTGCAGTGCCTGCGCAACGACAGCAGAGTTGCCCACATTTTAACGTGTGCGGACTACTGGGTTGCCACCCTGCTGGATCCGCAATACAAAGACAATGTGCCCACCTTACTTCCTGCACTGGAGTGTGATAGGAAGATGCGCGAGTACAAGCGCACGCTGGTAGACGCGCTACTGAGAGCATTCCCAAATGTCACAGGGGAACAGGTGGAAGCCCAAGGCGAAGGCAGAGGAGGAGCAAGAGGTCGCCAACGCAGCTGTGTCACGGCCAGCTCCTCTGAGGGCAGGGTTAGCATGGCAGAGATGTGGAAAAGTTTTGCCACAGCTAACTGCACCACCATCTGATACGGAACGTGTTAGCAGGAGGCAGCATTTCACCAACATGGTGGAACAGTACGTCTGCACACCCCTCCAGCTACTGACTGATGGTTCGGCCCCATTCAACTTCATGGTCTCCAAATTGTCCACGTGGCCAGAGCTAGCATTTTATGCCTTGGAGGTGCTGGCCTGCCCGGCGGCCAGCGTTTTGTCTGAACGTGTATTCAGCACGGCAGGGGGCGTCATTACTGACAAATGCAGCCGCCTGTCCACAGCCAATGTGGACAAGGTGACGTTCATAAAAATGAACCAGGCATGGATCCCACAAGACCTGACCCTCCCTTGTGCAGAATAGACATTTATAACTGCCTCCCCCTCAACCATGTATTCTTGTACTCCTGGGCATTTTACCATTATTTTGTGGGCAACCCAAAGTTGAATGAACCTCTCCTCCATCAGGGTGCCATGGCCCTGAGTCTGTGAATGAGGCCTGTGGCACTGCAGGCAGACATGAATACTTTTTGGCTGTGATGAGAACATCAACTCCCATAGCATTTCCACCTGATGCCACCCCAACCTCCTATTCTACCTCCTCCTCCTCCAAGTTGCCAATTGATATTGGTTAATTTTTATTTATTTTATTTTATGTCATTTCCCTATCCACATTTGTTTGCAGGGGATTTACCTACATTTTGCTGCCTTTTGCCATTTTACAGCCTTTTTAGTGCCCAAAAGTTAAGGTCCCCATTGACTTTAATGGGGTTCGGGGTGAAGTTCGGGTCAAGTTCAGATCCCGAACCCGAACATTTTCGGGAAGTTCGGGAGAACTTCTCGAACCCAAACATCCAGGTGTTCTCTCAACTCTAGTCTTAACCCCTCAGATGAACACCGTAAAAAAAAAGAAAAGAAGTGTCAAAAAAGCCATTTTTTGTCACCTTACATCACAAAAAGTATAATACCAAGCTATCAAAAAGTCATATGCACCCCAAAATCATACCGATCAAACTGTCATCTCATCCCACAAAAAATGAGCCCAACACAAAAAAAAAAATATGGCTTTCAGAATACGGGGACACTAAAAAATAATTTTTTTCAAAAATGCTTTCTTATGTAAAACTAAAACAAACAACCAAAAAAAGTCTACATATTTACATAGTAACATAGTACATAAGGCCGAAAAAAGACATCTGTCCATCCAGTTCGGCCTGTCATCCTGCTAGTTGATCCAGAGGAAAGAAGTACTCCCTGGATCAGCGACCCCTCTCTAGTAGCTGTAGCCTGTAATATTATTACACTCCGGAAATACATCCAGTCCCCTCTTGAATCCCTTTGTTGTACTTACCATCACCACCTCCTCAGGCAGAGAGTTCCATAGTCTCACTGCTCTTACCGTAAAGAATCCTCTTCTATGTTTGATAGTAACATAGTACATAAGGCCGAAAAAATTTGGTATTTGGTATTGTTGCGTCCGTAATAACCTGCTCTATCAAAATACCACATAATCTAACCTGTCAGATGAACATTGTAAATAACAAAAAATAAAAACGCTACCAAAACAGCTATTTTTTACCTTGCCTCCCAAAAAGTGTAATATAGAGCAACCAAAAATCATATGTACTCTAAAATAGTACCAACAAAACTGCCACCTTATCCTGTTGTTTCCAAAATGGGGTCTTTTATTGGTGTTTCTACTCTAGGGGTGCATCAGGGGGTCTTCAAATGTGACATGGCATCTTAAAATTATCCCAGTGAAATCTGTCTTCCAAAAACCATATGGCGTTCCTTTCCTTCTGCTCCCTGCCGTGTGCCCGTACAGCAGTTTACAACCACATATGAGGTGTTTCTGTAAACTACAGAATCAGTGTAATAAATATTGAGGTTTTGTTTGGCTGTTAACCCTTGCTTTGTTACTGGAAAAAAATGGATTAAAATGGAAAATCTGCCAAAAAGTTAAATTCTAAATTTTCATCTACATTTTCCTTTAATTCTTTTGGAACACCTAAAGGGTTAAGAAAGTTTGTAAAACCAGTTTTTAATAACCTTTAAGGGTGTAGTTTGTTAAATGGGGCCATTTATGGGTAGTTTCTATTATGTAAGCCTCACAAAATGACTTCAGACCTGAACTGGTCCTTAAAAAGTGGGTTTTGGAAATTTTCTGAAAAATTTCAAGATTTGCTTCTAAACTTCTAAGCCTTCTAACGTCCTAAAAAAAGAAAATGTAATTTACAAAATGATCCAACCATGAAGTAGACATATGGGGATTGTAAAGTAATAACTATTTTAGGAGGTATCACTATCTGTTTTAAAATTCAGAGAAATTGAAATTTTGAAAATTGCTAATTTTTCCAGATTTTTGGGTAAATTTGGTATTTTTTTATAAATAAAAATGAAAATTTCTACTCCAATTTACCACTGACATGAAGTACAATATGTGACGAGAAAACAATCTCAGAATGGCTTGGATAAGTAAAAGCGGTTTAAAGTTATCACCACATAAAGTGACATGTTAGATTTGCAAAAAATGGTCTGGTCCTTAAGGTGAAGTATGGCCGTGTCCTGAAGGGGTTGTCTGAGTTATTTTTTTGTTCTTTGTAGGTTTCTAACTAGGCAAATGAAAGGACTTTACAATTCACTTACTTTGTCTCCAGTTGCTGCTTTCTCAAATTTCACTGAGGGTCACATGACCTGTGGTGTCAGCCTCTCTCCCTGCTCTGATGATGTTTCGTGCACAAGCCTGAGAGAGCAGATATGTGTCTGTACACCAGACATCACTATGCTGGCCACGCCCCCCTGCACTGCCGTCTGCTGTCTTCCCTCTCCCTGGATTCTTGAGGAAAACTTTAACCCCTTCAGCTGCACAGACTCAGGGCTGAAGGCTTTAATGAGTAGCTGCAGGCCGTGAGGAGACAAATGCTGGGCACAGTAGCTGAGAGAGGAGTTCTGCAGAGCATTGCACAAGAACAGGCAAGGGGAAGATCCTGTGCATATGAGCAGTGTCATCGTACAGCTGGGATTTGTAGTCCTACAAATACAACATACTGCTGAGTCTCCCAGAAGGCAGACATATCACTCAGGGCAGCACTTGCATTCACTCTCTTTGCAGAGCAGGGGGAGGGTAAGAGATTGTTGTTATTGCAGGTAAACAAAGGGCCAGAAGAGAACCAGGGAAATGAGGAAATATCATTTTTTTCCCCCTAAAACTTGCTAAAACTTGCTTAGCTCAGTGATATTGTGCTGCCCATTAGATTTACAGTACTATATTTTTATTTTTTTTATAACTCAGAAAACCCCTTTAAGGTAAAAAATGGCAGGGTCCTGAAGGGGTTAATAAGCCCTTGCGCTGGCGGGGAATTGCTGAGGTTATGTAGAGGCGCCAATCTCTACATAACTTTGGTGCACCACCACCGATTCTAAATGTGAGGCTAAATTCAGATGACCGTAAGTGTTCTGCAGTCCGCAAATTGCAGATCCGCAAAACACAGATACCAGACAAGTGCGTTCCGCGTTCGCAGAACACACAGGGCCAGCACTATGTAGAAGTGCCTAGAATAGGCTCTATATTTTTTTGCGGGGCTGTGGAACGGAACAACGGATGCGGAGAGCACACGGAGTAATGTCTGCATCTTTTGCAGCCCCATTGAAATTAATGGGTTCGCACCTGTTCTGCAAAGGGTGCGGACCCAGAAATGCAGTTGTCTGAATGCAGCCTTAGACAACTTCTGAGCTAAAACAGGCATAGAAAATGATGAAATAGACTGACCTGACGGTCCATCCCCTTATCCGCCCACTTTTATAGACCTGGCGTGAATGGGAAAGAAGTCGCAGATTCTGCCGAAAAGTGTCGTGCGACAAAATCTGCGCCAGATATACGCCACAAAATAGATAGATATGATATAGATAGATAGATAGATAGATAGATAGATATGAGATAGATAGATAGATAGATAGATATGAGATAGATAGATCGATAGAAATGAGATAGGTAGGTAGATAGATAGATAGATAGATAGATAGATAGATAGATAGATATGGGATCGATAGATAGATATGGTATCTATAGATAGATAGTTAGATAGATAGATAGATAGATAGATAGATAGATAGATAGATATGAGATAGAGAGAAAGATAGATAGATAGATAGATAGATAGATATGCCCTCCATACTGCTGGGGGAAGAGGAGAACACGGCGGCCATAGCAGCACAATATATTACTGCCTGCAATTGACTGAGAGGAGCCTGATATACCATGGACTCCTATATCCCCACCCTGGATGTGTCCCCATCCCCTAACTGTACCCGATTATTTCCCACTTGCTTTGGCAATGCTAAATTGTAATTAGTCCTGCCAATAAAGCTGATTTGATTTGATTTGAATTTGATATGGGATAGATAGATAGACAGATAGATAGATAGATAGATAGGGGATCGATAGATAATAGATATGAGATATATATAGATAGATATGGGATAGATAGATAGATAGATAGATAGATAGATATGGGATAGATAGATAGATAGATATGGGATAGATAGATAGATAGATAGATAGATAGATAGATATGAGATAGATAGATAGATAGATAGATAGATAGATAGATATGAGATAGATAGATATTTGATAGATAGATATTTGATAGATAGATATGAGATAGATAGATATGAGATAGATAGATAGATAGATAGATAGATAGATAGATATTTGATAGATAGATATGAGATAGATAGATATGAGATAGATAGATAGATAGATAGATAGATAAGGGATAGATAGATAGATAGATAGATAGATAGATAGATAGATGATAGATAGATAGATAGATAGATAGATAGATAGATAGATAGGAGATAGATAGATAGATAGATGGATAATAGATAGATAGATAGATAGATATTAGATAGATAGATAGATAGATAGATAGATATTAGATAGATAGATAGATGGATAATAGATAGATAGATAGATAGATAGATAGATAGATAGATAGATAGATAGATAGATAGAGAGATAGATAATAGATAGATAGATAGATAGAGAACCCCCAATGGATTGGATATGTTTCTGGGAAAGCTGGGTGACAACTAATATTTTTGTATTACAATTTGCCAGGAGAGAACAGGTCAAGGGCTTCTATTTGCATGATCAGGCTGCGCAGTGATTGTAGGCTGTAACCATGGAAACACACAGGAAAGCAAAATCGGTGGGGGATTTTTTAATCAAGAGTATTTGCCAAGTTGCTTAATTTTTTTATTTTGGGACCATCCGAGCAATAAAAAAAAATATTGGTTGCAAAAGTATGTACGCCATTTATTAACAAAATAAGAGGATTTTCAGAATCTCCATGAAAGTAGCGCTGCGAAACCTGATACAAAGTGGAAGGTAAATTCGAAATGGCAGTCAGATTTCAGGCGCAACTTGTAAAAATAGCGAGTGAAAAGCAATTTACACCAATAATTACCCCGAGTGCCGAGCTGTAATTCCCTGCCAGAAAAAGAGAGGTAATTTAGCATTCATGCCCAGCGCTGCCAGGCGGTGACCCCGGCCCATCACTCACAACCTGCCACACAAAACCAGCCCTTCAGACGCTGCTTAACAATTATCTGATAAAAATGCAAAACCCATCATGAGAGTCAGTGCGAAATTACAGGAGGGCGAGGAGGGCGAGCAGCAGGGTGACCCTCATTGTATTTACTATGTTATCATTGCACAAAAACTGCTGTCATTATCTCATTACCTGAGAGGACGGGATACAATGTAGCAGGGGCGTGTACCCATCATACGGGAGGACACGATGGAAATGTAGTTGTGTGAGGACATGATGGAAATGTAGTTATGTGAGGACATGATGGAAATGTAGGTATTAAAGGGTATACAGCTATATAAATATACTTAGATAGAAGATAGATAGATAGATAGATAGATAGATAGGAGATAGATAGATAGATAGATAGATAGATAGATAGATAGATAGATAGATATAGCAAATAATTCCACGGCACCTCCAAATAAAAATCAAGTGGTAGTTTATTTACCAAGCAGCGACGTTTCGGTCCGCTTACTGGGACCTTTCTCAAGCAGTGTCCCAGGTCCCAGTAAGTGGACCGAAACGTCGCTGCTTGGTAAATAAACTACCACTTGATTTTTATTTGGAGGTGCCGTGGAATTATTTGCTATATATTTTTGGAGGTGGATCGCCCCCTCAGCCGCTGGCACTCCGTCATCATTCCTGAACTGCTGTGCTGCCCAAGCCTTATTTTTTTTAGATAGATAGATAGATAGATAGATAGATAGATAGATAGATAGATGATAGATAGATAGATAGATAGATAGATGATAGATAGATGATAGATAGATAGATAGATAGATAGATAGATAACAGATAGATAGATAGATAGATAGATAGATAGATAGATAGATAACAGATAGATAGATAGATAGATAGATAGATAGATAGATAGATAGATAGATATTAGATTGATAGATAGATAGATAGATAGATAGATAGATAAATAGATAGATAGATAGATAGACAGATTACATATAGGGATTTATATAGTCAATAACTGGGCCGACTGGAAATTGGAAACTAATCCCGGATCCATAAAAATGTCACATGGAAATAATTTATGGGACACACTGTGTCACGTGTATATAATTTCTTCTCTTTCAGGAAGTTTTCATCGTGTATTTCCCCCATTTATTTTATTATTGCTGTTTTATGCATTACTTTTACTTCGTCTCATTTCATAAACATATTTTTTGTAAGCACTGCACAATTTTTTGTGTATAAAATACTCACTTTATAAGCCCGCCTTGTTGCTCTAAAGAATCAGTAGCCTGAAGGTGTGATTGCTTTTGAGCAGGATTTATATATGTGGCTTTTCTGGCATTTCCAAATTACGGCAAAGTCGGTGGTGGCAGCAGGTGTTTGTACGGGTGCTGTACGCTCACTTTGCGGCCTGGGTGTTTGGTGTGCTCAGACCATTGGCGGATCCATGGGGGTGGGGCAACGGGGCGTCTCCCTTCCCTGTCCCTCTGATAGGCTGTCCCTATCAGAGGTCGGCACAGGCGCGCGCCCTGATTACGGTCACGGCACAGGGCGGAGTGAATGTGACACATAGACAGCAGTGATCCAAGATCCTTACACTTTTGGTTTTTTGGCTGGCAGCACTGTTTTTCATGTTCTCTCTTACAGGACTGTTGGTTGGGTGTTCACTATGTCTCCTAGATGAAGGTGTGCACCGGGGTTTGTGCAATTAATGGAATTTAAAAACACACTACTCCCAAAAAGTTAGGGATATTTGGCTTGTGGTGAAATTTCAGGATGAACCTAAAAATGCCCTCTAACCTTTAGAGGTGAACTTAATGTGACCTTCTCTAACCTTCTGAATGCACATGTCCAACTGTTCAGTGTTTCAGTACTTTTTGCACAACTTCCTGTTCTCTAACAAGGAGCTTAAGGCCAAAATTCACAACAGGTGTTTGATCCATGAATCGCCCAATAAATTTCCTGGTTAAATTAGAATTGGTATTTAAATAGTCCTCCTCAATAGTGTTGAGCGAACCCGAACTGTATAGTTCGGGTTCGTACCGAATTTTGGGGTGTTCGGGACACGGACCCGAACCCGAACATTTTCAAAAAAGTTCGGGTTCGGGTCCGTTGTTCAGTGATTTCTTCCCGCTTTCTGAAGGGCTGCAATCAGCAAGCGTTTTACTTCTTGCCCTAAGAAGCCATCACAGCCATGCCTACTAATGGCATGGCTGTGATTGACTGAGTGCAGCATGTGACCCAGCCTCTTTATAAGCTGGAGTCACATAGCGCCGCACGTCAGTCTGCTGATTTGAGTTTAGGGAGAGGATGTTGGTGCTGCGATCAGGGACAGAATAGGGCAGAAATCTTAAGAACCTGTGCTACTTTAATCCACAAGATACAGCAAATAGAGAGGGAGGGAGATTCAGCAATCCGACATTTCTGTACCCAGCCACTGCAAGGGAAATCTTTTTTTGTAATCCATCTGTTAATAAGGTGGGGGTCGGCGGCCATATTAGCCACTGTAGTGTACTTCATGTGTGCCAGCCAGCCAGGGACATCAGCCTAATCCTATTTTGTAGCTCAGTGAAGGAAAAAAAAACTTTTTTTTCTGGCTGCTCAAGTCCCCTATATTGCCTTTTGTATGTTTAAGGGGTGACATAATCCATTTGTCTAGCCTGGGATCTGTGGTGCCACAGAGCACTTGTGCATACAATGCACTGAACCGTATATTCCATTTCAGCTATCAAATAGTGCATCAGTGTATTTTAGTAAAAAAAAAAGTGGTCATCCTGATCCACCAAGCCTATTTTACACGCCAAAATATATATTTGACATTTCTGCGGTGAAATAGAGAATCCGTGTAATTTTGGTGGAAAACCGTATTCCTTGTCCACAAAACAGTTCTGCATACACCGTCCAACGATATATTTCTGCATGAAAATAGTGCTTCTTTGTTTTTTATAGAAAAAAACATTATTCAAGGTCCACCAAACAGTCTGCGATACCCATTCTAACCACCTATTTTACATTGCTGCTGTGAAATACAGCATAAGTGTATTTTTTTGACACAAAAAGTGGAAATCCTGATTCACAAAGCATTTTGAAATATACCGCCTAAATACCGATTTCACATTACAGCTGAGAAATAGTGCATTATTCCTTTTTTGTGTGAAAAAAGCAAAATTCCTGCTTCACAAAGCAGTTCTACATACACAGTATAAATACCTACATTTAATTTACAGCAGTGAAAAACTGCATTTGTGAATTTTGGTGATAAAAGCTGTGACATAGTCCATTTGTCTAGTCTGGGATCTGTGGTGCCACAGAGCACTTTTGTATACTGTGAACTAAACTGTATATTCCATTTCAGCTATCAAATAGTGTATTTTAGTAAAAAAAAAAAAGTGGTCATCCTGATCCACCAAGCCTATTTTACACCGCCAAAATATATATTTGACATTTCTGCAGTGAAATAGAGAATCTGTGTAATTT
Source organism: Bufotes viridis (assembly GCA_033119425.1). Taxonomy (NCBI): domain Eukaryota; kingdom Metazoa; phylum Chordata; class Amphibia; order Anura; family Bufonidae; genus Bufotes; species Bufotes viridis. The sequence goes on along the minus strand of CM065593.1, from coordinate 373,864,899 downwards.
TGGTGGAAAACCGTATTCCTTGTCCACAAAACAGTTCTGCATACACCGTCCAACGACATATTTTCTATTTCTGCATGGAAATAGTGCTTTATAGAAAAAAAACGTTATTCAAGGTCCACCAAACAGTCTGAAATACCCATTACAACCACCTATTTTACATTGCTGCTGTGAAATACAGCATAAGTGTATTTTTTTTTTTACAAAAGAGTGGTAATCCTGATCCACAGAGCATCTTGAAATACACCGCTTAAATACCGATTTCACATTACAGCTGAGAAATAGTGCATTATTCTTTTTTGTGTGAAAAAAAGCAATATTCTTGATTCACAAAGCAGTTGTACATACACGGTATACATATCTAATTTAAATTTACAGCAGTAAAAAACTGCATTTTGTTGTTTTACTGAAAAAAGCTGTGTTTTAGGCCGAAAAAAACTGTTGTGCATCCGTCGTTTAAATAATTATTTACTATTTATAGCAGTTAAATACTGCATTTGGGAATTTTGGTGACCAAATCTGTGTTCTGGGTCCCCAAATCTGGTGTCCATACATAGTATAAATATCTACTTTTAATGTACAGCAGTTAAAAACTGCATTTTGGGGTTTTATTGAAAAAAGCTGTGTTTTAGGCCAAAAAAAATGTTGTGCATCTGTCGTTTAAAAAATCATTTCCAATATATAGCAGTTAAATACTGCATTTGTGATTTTTGGTGAACAAATCTGTGTTCTGGGTCCCCAAATGTGGTGTCCATACATAAAATTAATATCTACTGTTAATGTACAGCAGTTAAAAATTGCATTTTGGGGTTTTATTCAAAAAAGCTGTGTTTTAGGCCGAGAAAACTGTTGTGCATCCGTCGTTTAAATAATTATTTACTATTTATAACAGTCTAATACTGCATTTGTGAATTTTGGTGACCAAATCCGTGTTCTGGGTCCCCAAATCTGGTGTCCATACATAGTATAAATATCTACTTTTAATGTACAGCAGTTAAAAACTGCATTTTGGGGTTTTATTGAAAAAAGACGTGTTTTAGGCCGAAAAAACAGTTGTGCATCCGGCGTATAAATAATTAATTTCAATTTACAGCAGTGCAATACTAATTTTCTGTATTTGATTACAAAAATACTTGTTCTTGTTCCACAAACCACTTGAGCATACAGCATACCAAAAAGGTTTTTTTTACATTTCCGCATAGAAATTGAGAATCAGTGTATTTTGGGCCCAAAAAACATTATTCTGGGTCCACAGAGCATTTTTATGACACGGGAACTGCCTTAGCGAACGTATTTATCGACTAGTGGCAGGTAAATTGACACCGGGGAGAGACCAATCTTTCAGCTTGGTGGGTGAACGCAAATAATGAGGAGAACATCAAATAAGGGACGTGGGCATGGTCGTGGTGGTGTTGGTTGGTGGAGCTCCTGCTGCTGGGAGAGGACGTGGCCGTTCAGCGCCAACTACCGCTCCAAGTCAAACACCTTCCTCTGGTGTGAGTAGGCGACAGAATCTGCAGCGTTATTTGATCGGCCCAAATGCCGCTCTACGGATGGTGAAGCCAGAACATGTACAGGCGCTAGTAGATTGGGTGGCTGACAGGGCCTTCAGTTCCTTCACAGTATCTAACACCCAGTCCTCTGCAGAAAGATCAGAGTTGGCACCTGCAGCCCATGCCCATCAGTCTTTCACCTCACCCCCTTGCAAATCAGCCAAGCAGTCAGAGCCCCAAATAATGCAGGAAAGTCTCATGCTTTGTGATGACTCTGTTGGCAGGGTTTCCCCGGCCCATCCACTTAGCCCTGCCCCAGAAGAGGAAGACCTTGAATGCACTGATGCCCAACCACTTTTGTTGCAGGATGAGGACATGGGAATACCGCCGCAGCATGTCTCTGATGATGACGAAACACAGGTGCCAACTGCTGTGCCTTTCTGCAATGTGCAGACCGACGAGGAAGGCAGGGGTCATGAATGGGTGGAAGATGATGTGGAGGATGATAAGATCCTAGACCCAGACTGGACTGAACGTCGTGCTAGTGAGGCGTGCAGTTCTGAGGAAGAGGAGGTGGTCGCACAGAGGCAACAGCACAGCAAAAGAGGGAGCAGGGTGCAAAAGCGCAGCAGCCGTTCCAGAGACAGTACGCCTGCTACTGCCCACCACACCCAGGCACTGAGCACACCAAGGCCTGCTCCATGGAGTTCATTGGCGTGGCAGTTCTTCACACAATGTCCTGACGACAAGACCCGAGTGATTTGCACGCTGTGCCATCAGAGCCTAAAGCGAGGAAATACCTACCTACCCACCCTCGAGCCCTCGGCCTGAATGCCAGCATTTCAAAATGACTAGCCTTGGAAATGCTGTCATTCCGTCTAGTGGAGAGGGACTGTTTCAAACAGCTGATGGCGGTGGCTGTTCCGCAGTACATTGTTCCCAGCCGCCACTACTTTTCCAGGCGAGCCGTGCCTTCCCTGCACAACCAAGTGGAGGATAAAATTAAGTGTGCGCTGCGCAACGCCATTTGTGGCAAGGTCCACCTAACCACAGATACGTGGACCAGTAAGCACGGCCAGGGACGCTATATCTCCCTAACTGCACACTGGGTAAACGCAGTGGCGGCTGGGCCCGAGGCGGAGAGTGGTTTGGCGCATGTCCTTCCATCACCGAGGATTGCAGGGCATCATTCGTTGCCAGGGCCGGTGCAAGAATTTTTGACGCCCTAGGCAAGATAAAATTGACGCCCCCATCAGATGATCTGCCCTTACAGTACTGTAGCGGCGGCACGAAGCGCACGGCGTCATAGCAATCAATGACGCTGTGCGCAGTGTATGCTATATGTGTATAACAAACATATTTCACATGAAAACTTACAGTTACTTGGCTTGGCCCTTGGGGATCTCGGACACCACTTCACACTTTGGCCGGGGGATCGGTGTAGAGGTATACTGTATACTGTGGGGATCGGCGGAGCAGATGATGTGTTTTATCCTAAAGAGAAAGATATCAGAATAAGGATTTGGAGAAGGATCAGAGGGATAGCAGAGCAGGGAGAGGCTGGTGCTGCTACTGGGGGTCATAACATGGGGAGTAATAAAGCCCACCATAAACCCCCCTGTAGTAATAATTCTCCTTATAATATACAGTGCAAAAATACCCCCTTGTAATGCCCCAGCTCAGCTAATGTCCCCATAATGTACCAGTATAAAATACCCTATATAGTCCCCTAGTAAATGCCCCCATAGTGCTCCTCTCCCGCCTTCCTCCGAGTGCCCCCATAATATAATACACAGTATATAGGGTATATCCCAATTCTCCCTCCAACATGGCAACACAGCTCGGTATTATTATTAATATAAAGGCCCTCTCTGTGCTATTATTATAATAACGGCCCCCTCTGTATAAATAATAATAATACTAATACAGTGGGGGCTATTAACATAAGAATAATACAGAGGGGTCCATTATAATAATAATAGTACAGAGGCGACCTTATAACAATAATAATAGCCCTCCTTATGTGCCAGTAGTCCCCCTTATGGGCCAGTAGTGCCCCTTATGTGCCAGTAGCCCCCTCATGTGCCAGTAGCCCCCTCATGTGCCAGTAGCCCCCTCATGTGCCAGTAGCCCCCTCATGTGCCAGTAGCCCCCTCATGTGCCAGTAGCCCCCTTATGTGCCACAGTGCCAGTAGCCCCCTTATGTGCCAGTAGCCCCTTATATGCCAGTAGTCCCCTTATGAGCCAGTAGCCCCCTTATGTGCCAGTAGTCCCCTTATGTGCCAGTAGCCCCCTTATGTGCCAGTAGCCCCTTATATGCCAGTGGCCCCTTATGTGCCAGTAGTCCCCTTATGAGCCAGTAGCCCCCTTATGTGCCAGTAGTCCCCTTATGCGCCGCCGTCAGTAGCCCCCTATGCGCCAGTAGCCCCCAATGTGCCAGTAGCCCCCTTATGCGCCAGTGACCCCCTTATGAGCCAGTAGCCCCCTAATGTGCCAGTGACCCCCTTATGAGCCAGTAGCCCCCTAATGTGCCAGCAGTCCCTTATGCGTCGCCGCCAGTAGCCCCCTTATGTGCCAGTAGCCCCTTATGAGCCAGTAGCCCCCTTATGCGCCAGTGACCCCCTTATGAGCCAGTAGCCCCCAATGTGCCAGTAGACCCCCTTATGCGCCAGTGACCCCCTAATGTGCCAGTGACCCCCTTATGAGCCAGTAGCCCCCTAATGTGCTAGCAGTCCCCTTATGCGCCGCCGCCGCCCCTTATGTGCCAGTAGCCAACCAAAAAAAAAAACACAAAAAAACAAGAAAACACATACTTACCTCCATGGCAGCGATGCGATGCAGGCCTCTTCCGGCCTGTGTCCCGCTGTACGGCTCAGGCGGCGCGATGACGTCATCGCGCCTCCTGAACCGGCCTCTGATAGGCTGCCTGCCAGCACTAGGCCGGCAGCCTATCAGATGCACAGGGAGGACGGGACACGCCTCCGGCCCGCCCTCCTCCTGCACGCTCCGCTGCCGCGACTCTGCTCTGGTGCCTGGGGGCGGGGAGACCGCACCGGGTGTTACCCCAGGGACTGGTGTCACCCGGTACGGTCCGCCCCCCCTCAGGCAGTGCAAAATGATAGCGGGGCGGCGCGCCGGCCGCCCCGCGGCGTTACCACATAAGTGTTTTTTTTTTTTTTTTTTTTTTATCGCAGGGTTCCGGCGCCCCCTGCTAAATTGCGCCCTAGGCAATTGCCTAGGTCGTCTTACAGGTGGCGCCGGCCCTGTTCGTTGCCTCCTGTTGCTTCCTCTTCCTACATCGCATCATCCTCCTCCTCCTCCTCTTCTACCACCCCCACATCCGGTCATCGAAAAAACCTTACCCCCAACTTCAGTACAGTCCGGGGTAAACGTCAGCAGGCGATTTTAAAACTCATACAAATTCAAACTGAACCCCTCAGGAGAGTGCAGCGATTAAGCCATAGCTTCAAATTTTCATTGGTCCATTGACCTATAATCGTCATGTCACTCTCTTTGACTAGTAGTGATTTTTATTAAAAAGTTTTTAATCTTTATTGGAAAACGATTAAAATATCTCTTGTCATAGAGACGGAAAATTCGGTACATAGGACCAGTGTAACTGTCCTCCATTTTGGGTCCCTTACTAAACTCTCCCTGATTCCAAAAAACATTCAAACACACTTAGATCCTGCATCCCAACATGTTTCGCCATTATATCGGCGTCTTCAGGGGAAGATTGCAGGTCCTTTTTTAGGAATCAGGGAGACTTTAGTGAGGGACCCAGCAATGGGAAATCTGTAGCTAGTGCGGGAAAAAGGAGTGGAAGGAATGGAGGACAGTTACACTGGTCCTATGTACCGAATGAATTGTACGAAAGCGGCAAATAGTTAAACACCCCGGACCTCAGCTAGTACAAATACTGAAAGGGTCTCAAATGAGACATCTCTTGAGGTGATTTATTCACCCAGGAATGAAATATAAGTCAGGGGCCAGTGAGCCAGACGTTATATTGGAAATACCTCCTAACCTCCCTGACGTATTTTAAAACGTTTTGTCTATTGTTCCGTCTCTATGACAAGAGATATTTTAATCGTTTTCCAATAAAGATTGCAAACCCCACACCGCACAGGAGCTTTGGAGGGGCATAGAACAGCAGACTGATGAGTGGTTTCTGCCAGTGGGCCTCAAGCCCGGCCTGGTGGTGTGCGATAATGGGCGAAATCCCGTCGCAGCTCTGGGCCTAGCCGGTTTGACGCACATCCCTTGCCTGGCGCATGTGCTGAATTTGGTGGTGCAGAAGTTCCTGAAAAACTATCTAGACATGTAAGAGCTTCTGCTGAAAGTGCGGTCCGTATGTGCGCGCTTTCGGCGTTCTCACCCTGTTGCTGCTCGCCTGTCTGCGCTGCAGCGAACTTCGGCCTTCCCGCTCACCGCCTCATATGTGACATGCCCACCAGGGGGAACTCCACCTTACATATGCTGGAGAGACTGTGCGAGCAGCAGCGGGCGATAGTGGAGTTTCAGCTGCAGTATGCACGGGTCAGTCACTCTGAGGAACAGCACCACTTCACCACCAGTGACTGGGCCTCCATGCGAGACCTGTGTACCTTGTTGCGGTCTTTGAAATACTCAACCAACATGGCCAGTGCTGATGACGCCATTGTTAGCATTACAATACCCCTTCTATGTCTCCTTGAAAAAAATGTTTTACTGTGCCGAACCGACAGCCTGCCAACAGTGCCCGGGACAAACAGACTAATCTAGGGAACAGGATTTTTGCCAGATTCTTCCTTTCGACATTCAAGAGGGCAATCGGCCTCCAGTTCTTGATGTCACTAGGCTTCTTACCTTTAGACAGCAGAATTAACGAGGACACTCTCATGGACGGAGGCATCGGGTGATCTTCTAGGCAATTTTTGAACAACATGCTCCGGGCATTTCTCAAAGGGATCGGGAGACCCTAAGGACCTATAATCTCGTTCAAGAACTAGAGAGTTGTACCTTCTGTACTAATACTGTCTTATCTCAGAATTCAGTAGGCAAATCTTTTGTTCGTCCCCCCCATCTGCCAAATACAGTGACTCCAATTCTTTCCGCAGCTTGAGATACTGGCTGTACTTACTCTTCCCTTTTTTAACTCACAGTCTCTGTAAGAGGGATCTGATCTCCTCCTTGACGTCCTCCCACCAGTCAGCCATGTTCTCATAGAAATCCACTCTCTCTAGCTGACCCTGAAGAAGGGAGTGGATGCAGCTCTGGACATCATCCAAGGATCATCCAAGAGACTAGAGTTAAATTTCCATTACCCTCTCCCGAGATCAGGGCGCTTGGTGATTCCCAAACAGAAGTACAAGGCCAGGTACAGGAACGGATGTGAACAGGTATGGCTTAACCTCATTGAAAAGGTCAATCCTCTCAGTCACTGTCTGCGAACCATAGATATTAATGAGCCGGAGCCTTCTACCTTGGATTGTGATTGTGACCTCCAGAACTAGACACCTTCCCATCAAAACCTCAGTTTATCTATGTATGGTCGCATTCCTGGAGCTAAACAGTATGGAGACCCCGGGATATGGTTCCACAGCCAGCGAGCAGAAGGAAGGACCAGACGGCCATTCTCTCTCTGCCTCTCGTACAAGTCCCAAAGTATTTAGATGGGTCTTCAGCAAGAAGAAGACATCAGCATCCAAATACTTCAGATGTTCATAAACAATATGCCTTGCTCTCCTTATTTTCATACTATTCACCTTACTTAAGGTGACTTTAAATTGAAAATCAGCCATCATAGTAATACACACTACAAGTAATGCAGAGATTAAACTGGTCATCATAAATCAGAGTCTGAGCCTTCCCGCTGACCAGTGTGACCACCAGTTTCAATGTCTGATTCAGACTACCTCTCAACTTGAATGGGTCTCTTTTTAGAGGGAGGGTCATCATCTGGGTCTTCATCATACTCAGCCATTATTTAACTCATTTTCCATTTCTGCCTCTGACTCAGACAAGACACTGACTCTATTGGCGGTCATTGTCCCATCTGGTCTACTATCCACTTTCATCTCACTTGGTTTTTGGACAGTGGTCCACTCACCCTCAGGCTTACGGCTGGGCTTATCTTTTTTCCTTCTCTTGGTCTGTTTATTTTCCCCAGTGTCAGACACTGGAACAGAAGAAGAGACAACCTCTGAGCCTACAGCCTGTGTGACCACCTCCATATCCCCCTCAATTACATCTGACTGGGGTTGGGTTTGTACTGGATCACTGTGTGATATTTCATGTTGAGGCTCTGGCCCTGTTGGCACTGACCCTGACAATAACGCGTCTTCATCCTGGTCATCCGTCCCTGCCAGCAAGTAATCATCAGGAAAGTCTTTGCATATGTTATGACAGGCGTCAGGACAGTCTCTGTGGGGATGACCAATCCTACCACACGAATTACACCTAATGACCAGGCAGTTGGCACTGACATGACCAACCTCTCCACACAGGCTGCACTTCACCATGGAGCATACACTCGCCAACTGACCAGTCTTCCCACACTTAAAGCATTTCCTAGGCTGACCGGCATAGAAACACACACCCTTTTTCCGGCCAACGAAGAAAGAATTGGGCAGATGTTGGGTAATATTGTGGTGTTGATGGAGCTTTACCAAGACCCTCCACCCCCCAGTCCAGATACCGTCTTCATCTCTGGTCTTAGTGAGGTCAGACATAAGGTCACAATGTCTCCTCAGCCAGACTACAATGTCCTGGTGGGGAACCGACTCATTCCTGAAGATGATGGTCACATTAACGGTATCCGGCTTAGAGATGGGAATAAAACTGAACTTATTCCAGCCCTCTTCTTCTCTGAACCTGGTAAAGCTAGCCCAGAAGCGGTCATGGCCCTGTCTGGATGCCCATTTGCTTACATAGCAGCTCTCTGATGACAAACTTCCTATTGGGCAGCTCTTCCTTGGCACCTCTATGCCTGAACCTGATCACGTTCCTCCTCTTAAAACCCTGGCCGCTATAACTGGTGTTTGACATAAATGATGGTGAGACACGGCTCCAGCTGGACTCCTATTCTAGGGGGTTCTGGTACTGTCTGCGCAACTAATAAGGGGGATCTGCTGTGCATCAGACTGTACTGCCCCCTCCCCACCATCAGTGTCACCAGCATTCACAGAGAGAACCACAGACTGGCCTGATTCCCCAGATGATCCCTCCCCTGACAGAGCATTATCACCCAGATCATCAGCAATATTATCAGACACATGAAAGTCCTCACAGTTCTCAGCAGGAGAGTCCTGCACAGCAGAGCCCTGAGGGCCCGGCTCAGTAGTAACAGTCTAATGTGCTGCTGCACCACTACCTTCTGGTGGAAGTCCACAGTCAATCTGCACCGTGCTGCCCCCTGATGCTTGTGGTGAGTTCACTGCTACTACAGGGTTACCTTCAGGTAAGAGTCCACTGTCCTCCTGCAGAGTGCTGGATGCTGGGACTTGTAGTGCCATGGTAGGGACTTGTGCAGGTGTTCGCTGGACACTTGCTTCTATTTTTGAGAAATGGAAGCATGGAAAGGAACCTCACAGAAGCACTCCGTAGTGCTTCCGTGGGGTTCCGTTCTGTGCTTCCGTTCTGCACCAGATCTCCGGATTTTCAGACCCATTCAAGTGAATTGGTCCGCATCCGTGATGCAGAATGCACACTGCCGATGCCCCGTGTATTGTGGGGGAACGGCCGTATGCAAGAGACCTTGTAGTGTCAGCGAGCCTTACGGCCAGGGAGCTCAGCTTGCGGTCAATTAGCTCCTGGCAGTCAGGGTTTGCTGCCTTCAGCTTATACATGCAGACTATCTGTTTGTGGAGCTGCAGTTTCTCTTTCTTCAGAGTCTCCATTCTCATCAGCCAGACAAAGCTCAGATGGGCACTCTCCCCCTCTAGCAGACTGCCCATTGCTGGGTATTGCAGACTGTGGACTCACAGGATGGCCTCTTGTGGCTTTGGACTTGCTGTGGCTGCCGTCACTTTGGTGGGCGCACAATCTCCAGATTGGGGACCGGCTCCCAGGTTTTTTTCCAGTGGCTGCACCTTGAAGCCTTTTCCTTTTCCATCTTTGGTCTCCTATACACTTTTTGCAACCTTTTTCCTGCTGCTGCTCCCAGTCCCTGTACTAGGACTGCAGACACCTTGACCGCTGACAAGGACTCTTCAGAAGGACTTTGGTATTTTTATCCACAGATTGAGATGTCTGGGAATTGCCTCCCAGAATAGGCCTTGGAGCCCGGGCCTTGGCTGGGGAGCATCCCTGCCCCTCCCTGGGCTTGCTCCAGACATGAGGACAGCTACTAACAGACAACCTCTCAGCTAGGAGTAGTATTATAGTAGTTATATTCTTGTACATAGGAGCAGTATTATAGTAGTTATATTCTTGTATATAGGAGGCAGTAATATAGTAGTTATATTCCTGTACATAGGAGGCAGTATTATAGTAGATATATTCTTGTACATAGGAGCAGTATTATAGTAATTATATTCTTGTACATAGGAGCAGTATTATAGTAGTTATATTCTTGTACATAGGAGGCAGTATTATAGTAGTTATATTCTTGTACATGGGAGGCAGTATTATAGTAGTTATATTCTTGTACATAGGAGGCAGTATTATAGTAGTTATATTCTTGTACATAGGAGCAGTATTATAGTAGTTATATTCTTGTACATAGGAGCAGTATTATAGCAGTTATATTCTTGTACATAGGAGCAGTATTATAGTAGTTATATTCTTGTACATAGGAGCAGTATTATAGTAGTTATGTTCTTGTACATAGGAGCAGTATTATAGTAGTTATATTCTTGTACATAGGAGGCAGTATTATAGTAGTTATATTCTTGTACATAGGAGGCAGTATTATAGTAGTTATATTCTTGTACATAGGAACAGTATTATAGTAGTTATATTCTTGTACATAGGAGGCAGTATTATAGTAGTTATATTCATGTACATAGGAGCAGTATTATAGCAGTTATATTCTTGTACATAGGAGCAGTATTATAGTAGTTATATTCTTGTACATAGGAGGCAGTATTATAGTAGTTATATTCTTGTACATATGAGGCAGTATTATAGTAGTTATATTCTTGTACATAGGAGCAGTGTTATATTAGTTATATTCTTGTCCATAGGAGCAGTATTATAGTAGTTATATTCTTGTACATAGGAGCAGTATTATAGTAGTTATATTCTTGTACATAGGAGGCAGTATTATAGTAGTTATATTCTTGTCCATAGGAGCAGTATTATAGTAGTTATATTCTTTTACATAGGAGGTAATATTATAGTAGTTATATTATTATACATAGGTCGTATTATAGTAGTTATTTTCTTGTACATTGAGGCGTCATTATTTTGTGTATGACATGCATATTCAATAATATAACATATATTGAAGCAGTACACATTTTCCTTACATCACATTATATGCATTAGTTGGGTAAAATCCATTAATCACGGTTACAATAATGTGACATTGACGTTACTTTGTCTCACACATTTATCCTAATTGTCACATCATTAGTGATGATTACAGGAGCTGACAGATTGGTGCTGTGGACTATGACAGCCCCTTTCCCCGCACATTAACACTTCTATTTTGAGGTTAATTTATTCCTTAGCTGTTGGGAGAAGGACGGAGGTAAAATGTCTTAATGTCATTGGTCCGCGCCTTTTCTCTGCCATTTAAAGATCATTGACAAAGATTATCCTGCGAACTGCAAACAAATTAGCAGTGATCCAATCAAGAGGCCTGTGATCGTGGCAGATTATGTTATCGGCTCATTCCTCCGATTTTTGAAATTAACATACAGATACAGCAGAGTCATTTTGGTGCAAATCAGGGTAGTACCTTTAAAACAGACATAGTACTACTGAGCCATGACGTTAGTGGGCAAAAACGACTGCATTTACAGGGAAGGTGTCACAAAGTAACCTATTTATATTTTTTAATAATTATAATTTTTTATTTTTCCCATGTCAATATATACATATTACATATACCGTATTTTTCGCCGTATAAGACGCACCTAGGTTTTTGAGGAGGAAAATATGAAAAAAAGAAAATTTTGACCCAAAAGGTGTGCTTTTGGTGGGTTTTGAACTAATGGTGGTCTCTGGATAACACTATTATGGGGGATTTGTGGATGATGCACTCTTATGGGGATCTGTCGATGGCACTGTTATGGGGGCATCTGGGGATGGCACTGTTGTGGGGGATCTGTGGATGACACATAGCATCACAGATTTCCCTCCGCCACCCCATAACAGTGTCCCTGTGTAGTGAATGACCCGGAAGACAGGGGGTGGGAGTTGGCATCTTGTTTTGTAATGGCAGCGGGGCCCGATGCAGTCATTGTATTCCACTACACCGGGCCCCGCTCACTGTAGTAGTACTCATATAGGCAATGTTAAACTGTAGAATTCCTCTCCAATCCAGGCTGTAGTACTTACTACTAACTTCCATAGCAGGCAGGAGGCCGGGCGGGAGGCGGCAGCGTAACTCACTATGTCAGGCGCCTGCTTCAATCATAAAGTGGGAGGAGCAGGAGGCGCGTGACGTAGTGAGTTACGCTGCCGCCTCCCGCCCGGCCTCCTGCCTGCTATGGGAGTTAGTAGTAAGTACTACAGCCTGGATTGGAGTGGAATTCTGCAGTTTAACATTGCCTATATGATTACTACAGTGAGCGGGGCCCGGTGTAGTAGAATACAGTGACTGCACAAGATGCCAGCCACCCAGCCCCTCCTCCCTCCCCGCTAATACACACTCCGGCCGCGCTGTGCAGCAGCAAGGGCAACGGTGTATCAGTGTAAATTATAGCATTCGCCCCATAAGACGCAGTGCTATTTTTCCACAAAAAAAGTGCATCTTAAACGGCGAAAAATACAGTATATTATTTTTTTTAAGTGAAATCTTACTGTAATCATTAATCATCATAAAAGACTGATATTTCCAGTCCAATATAGGTAAAATGAATGTAATTAGTATATCATCAAAAACTCTCTCATATATGAGAGATCACTGTGTGTATAATGAATCAACAGAATATATGAGAGATCACTGTGTATAATGAATCTATAGAATATATGAGAGATCGCTCTGTGTATAATGTATCTATAGAATATATGAGAGATCACTGTGTGTATAATGAATCTATAGAATATGAGAGATCACTGTGTGTATAATGAATCAACAGAATATATGAGAGATCACTGTGTATAATGTATCTATAGAATATATGAGAGATCACTGTGTATCATGAATCTATAGAATATATGAGAGATCACTGTGTATAATGTATCTATAGAATATATGAGAGATCACTGTGTGTATAATGAATCTATAGAATATATGAGAGATCACTGTGTATAATGGATCTATAGAATATATGAGAGATCACTCTGTGTATAATGAATCTATAGAATATATGAGAGATCACTGTGTATAATGAATCTATAGAATATATGAGAGATCACTGTGTGTATAATGAATCAACAGAATATATGAGAGATCACTGTGTATAATGAATCTATAGAATATATGAGAGATCACTGTGTATCATGAATCTATAGAATATATGAGAGATCACTGTGTATAATGGATCTATAGAATATATGAGAGATCACTCTGTGTATAATGTATCTATAGAATATATGAGAGATCACTGTGTATAATGAATCTAAAGAATATATACGAGATCACTGTGTATAATGAATCTATAGAATATATGAGAGATCACTCTGTGTATAATGAATCTATAGAATATATGATAGATCACTGTGTATAATGTATCTATAGAATATATGAGAGATCACTCTGTGTATAATGGATCTATAGAATATATGAGAGATCACTGTATATAATGTTTCTATAGAATATATGAGAGATCACTCTGTGTATAATGAATCTATAGAATATACGAGAGATCACTGTGTATAATGAATCTATAGAATATATGAGAGATTACTGTGTATAATGTATCTATAGAATATATGAGAGATCACTCTGTATAATGAATCAACAGAATATATGAGAGATCACTGTCTATAATGTATCTATAGAATATATGAGAGATCACTCTGTGTGTAATGTATCTATAGAATATATAAGAGATCACTGTGTATAATGAATCTATAGAATATATGAGAGATAACTGTGTGTATTATTATCCTATAGAATATATGAGAGATCACTCTGTGTATAATGAATCTATAGAATATATGAGAGATCACTGTGTGTAATGGATCTATAGAATATATGAGAGATCACTGTGTATATAATGAATCTATAGAACATATAAGAGATCACTGTGTATAATGTATCTATAGAATATATGAGAGATCACTGTGTATAATGTATCTATAGAATATATGAAAGATCGCTGTGTATAATGTATCTATAGAATATATAAGAGATCACTCTGTGTATAATGTATCTATAGAATATATAAGAGATCACTCTGTGTATAATGAATCTATAGAATACATGAGAGATCACTGTGTATAATGAATCTATAGAATACATGAGAGATCACTCTGTGTGTAATGAATCTATAGAATATATGAGAGATCACTCTGTGTATAATGAATCTATAGAATATATATGAGATCACTGTGTATAATGAATCTATAGAATAAATGAGAGATCACTGTGTATAATGAATCTATAGAATATATGAGATATCTCTGTGTATAATGTATCTATAGAATATATCAGAGATCACTGTGTATAATGTATCTATAGAATATATGAGAGATCACTCTGTGTATAAAGTATCTATAGAATATATGAGAGATCACTGTGTATAATGTATCTATAGAATATATGAGAGATCACTCTGTGTATAATGAATCTATAGAATATATGAGAGATCACTGTGTATAATGGATCTATAGAATATATGAGAGATCACTCTGTGTATAATGTATATATAGAATATATGAGAGATCACTGAGTATAATGAATCTATAGAATATATGAGAGATCACAGAGTATAATGAATCTATAGAATATATGAGAGATCACTCTGTGTATAATGTATCTATAGAATATATGAGAGATCACTCTGTGTATAATGTATCTATAGAATACATGAGAGATCACTGTGTATAATGTATCTATAGAATATATAACAGATCGCTCTGTGTATAATAGATCTATAGAATATATGAGAGATCACTGTGTATAATGGATCTATAGAATATATGAGAGATCACTCTGTGTATAATGAATCTATAGAATATATGAGAGATCACTGTTTATAATGTATCTATGGAATATATGAGAAATCACTGTGTATAATAAATCTATAGAATATGAGAGATCACTGTGTATAATGTATCTATAGAATATATGAGAGATCACTGTGTATAATGAATCTATAGAATATATGGCAGATCACTCTGTTTATAATGAATCTATAGAATATATGAGAGATCACTCTGTGTATAATGTATCTATAGAATATATGAGAGATCACTGTGTATAATGGATCTATAGAATATATGAGAGATCACTGTGTATAATGGATCTATAGAATATATGAGAGATCACTGTGTGTATAATTAGGGCTGTGGAGTCGGTAGATAAATTTTCCGACTCCGACTCCTCAGATTTTGAAACTTCCAACTCCGACTCCTCTGTATTTAATATGCAAATACGAAGCTGTTCCACCAAGTTCTTCTAATCTTCTCTAGCACAGAGAGGTAGTTGAGCAGAAGCTGCTGCCTTCTCCTTTGTGTGCTGATCTTCTGCTGAAGATAGAGCAGTGGGAGGATCCAGGAAGGGGCAGGGGAAGGGGCATTTATTTTAAAAGATGATTTTCCTAGTAGAATCCCATAGTCATGTTTAAAATTTAAGCTAACAATCTGAGTTTACATGTTTTATAGCCTTAGCTGAATGATAGCAGTTTTTCAAATGGTTTACAGCTTCAGTCTTGAACTATTAACTATCCATTCCCTTCACTTATACAAGTGTCTCCAGTCCTTAATCAGTTATCAGTGAGAGGCGAGGATAACCATGGGCTCCCTGTAACAGCAGACCACAAGACAATGGAAAGTGTAAGTATTGCCGCTCCTTAAAGGGACACTGACAGGCTGATTTTCCAGCTAAAGATATATATACTGGTATTCATCAGAGAATTAGGAATAAAACTATACTAATGTTACCCCAGTTAAGCTGTACTTGTGTTTAAAAACATTTTAATCTGTATGCAAATTCACTATCTTTGTGCCCAATGGGGCAGCGTCTCCTGCGGCTTTGTGCCCAGCCGCGCCCGAAGTACAGCTTCCCAGCGCTGTTCCCCTCGTTATTATTCACTGCACTGGCCTTTTTTTTCAGGCTAGCCGAACGCTGAATTCCTGCGCAGGCGCACGTGTAGAGTGCTGGCAGCAGCCTCGTCTGGCTATGCTGAGGCTGTGCCAGCTTTCTCTCTTCCTCCTCGCTACCTAGTCCTGTCTAGTGCTGCCAGTACTCTACTTGTGCGCCTGCCCCCTTGGGCACAAAGGTAGAGAATTTGCATATTGATTAAAACTTTTTTAAACACAAGTAAACCTCAACTGGGGGTAACAGTCGTCTAGTTGTATTCCTAATCCTCTGATGAATCCCAGCAGATATATCTTTAGCCGGTAAATCAGCCTGTCAGTGTCCCTTTAACTGCATAGTAAAGCATATGAAAAGCGTGCTTCTTCACGGTCACTTAAAGTCTTTGTTTAGCGGTAACGTGACGCGCTGCATGCATTGGCCTTTATTCTTACAGTAGAGAAGTAATTAATTATAACTTTATCTGAATTGGGACAATTAAACTTGCTTTTTTTTATTCCAATTTTTTTTTATTCCAATTTAAATCTAGTAGGAGTCGGAGTCGGAGTCGGTCCATTGTTTGCCGACTCCGACTCCGACTCCAGGTACCCAAAATTGCCTCCGACTCCTCGACTCCGACTCCACAGCCCTGTGTATAATGAATCTATAGGATATATGAGAGATCACTCTGTATAATGAATCTATAGAATATATGAGAGATCACTATGTATAATTAATCTATAGAATATATGAGAGATCACTCTGTGTATAATGAATCTATAGAATATATAAGAGATCACTGTGTATAATGAATCTATAGAATATATGAGAGATCACTGTGTATAATGAATCTATAGAATATATGAGAGATCACTGTGTATAATGAATCTATAGAATATATGAGAGATCACTGTGTATAATGAATCTATAGAATATATGAGAGATCACTGTGTATAATGTATCAATAGGATATATGAGAGATCTCTGTGTATAATGTAGCTATAGAATATATGAGAGATCACTCTGTATAATAAATCTATAGAATATGAGAGATCTCTGTGTATAAAGAATCTATAGAATATATGAGAGATCACTGTGTGTATAATGTATCTATAGAACATATAAGAGATCACTGTGTATAATGTATCTATAGAATATATGAGAGATCTCTGTGTATAATGAATCTATAGAATATATGAGAGATCTCTGTGTATAATGTATCTATAGAATATATGAGAGATCACTCTGTGTGTAATGTATCTATAGAATATATGAGAGATCACTGTGTATAATGAATCTATAGAATATATGGGAGACCACTGTGTATAATGAATCTATAGAATATATTAGAGATCACTCTGTATATAATGAATCTATAGAATATATGAGAGATCACTCTGTGAATAATGGATCTATAGAATATGTGAGAGATCTCTGTGTATAATGTATCTATAGAATATGAGAGATCACTGTGTATAATGAATCTATAGAATATATGAGAGATCTCTGTGTATACTAAATCTATAGAATATATGAGAGATCACTGTGTATAATGAATCTATAGAATATATGAGAGATCACTGTGTATAATGTATCTATAGAATATATGAGAGATCACTGTGTATAATGTATTTATAGAATATATGAGAGATCACTCTGTGTATAATAAATCTATAGAATATGAGAGATCACTATGTATAATGTATCTATAGAATACATAAGAGATCACTCTGTGTATAATGTATCTATAGAATATATGAGAGATCACTGTGTATAATGTATCTATAGAATATATGAGAGATCACTGTGTATAATGTATCTAGAGAATATATGAGAGATCACTCTGTGAATAATGAATCTATAGAATATATGAAAGATCTCTGTGTATAATACATCTATAGAATATATGACAGATCACTCTGTGTGTAATGAATCTATAGAATATATGAGAGATCTCAGTGTATAATACATCTATAGAATATATAAGAGATCACTGTGTATAATGTATCTATAGAATATATGAGAGATCACTGTGTATAATAAATCTATAGAATATGAGAGATCACTATGTATAATGTATCTATAGAATATATGAGAGATCACTGTGTATAATGTATCTATAGAATATATGAGAGATCACTGTGTATAATAAATCTATGGAATATGAGAGATCACTATGTATAATGTATCTATAGAATATATGAGAGATCACTGTGTATAGTGAATCTATAGAATATATGAGAGATCACTGTGTATAATGTATCTATAGAATAAATGAGAGATCACTGTGTATAATGTATCTATAGAATATATGAGAGATCACTGTGTATAATGAATCTATAGAATATATGAGAGATCACTGTGTATAATAACCTATAGAATATATGAGAGATTCATGTGTATAATGTATCTATAGAATATATGAGAGATCACTCTGTGTATAATGGATCTATAGAATATATGAGATATCACTGTGTATAATGAATCTATAGAATATATGAGATATCACTCTGTATAATGAATCTATAGAATATATGAGAGATCACTCTGTGTATAATGTATCTATAGAATATATGAGAGATCACTCTATGTATAATGAATCTATAGAATATAAATGGGATCACTTTGTATAATGAATCTATAGAATATATGAGAGATCACTGTGTATAATGTATCTATAGAATATATGAGAGATCACTCTATGTATAATGAATCTATAGAATATATGAGAGATCACTCTGTGTATAATGAATCTATAGAATATATGTGAGATCACTGTGTATAATGAATCTATAGAATATATGGGAGATCACTGTGTATAATGAATATATAGAATATATGAGAGATTACTGTGTATAATGAATCTATAGAATATATGAGAAATCACTGTGTATAATGAATCTATAGAATATATGAGAGATCACTCTGTATATCAGGAATCTATAGAGTATATGAGAGATCACCCTGACTATAATGTATATATAGAATATATGAGAGATCACTGTGTATAATGAATCTATAGAATATATGAGAGATCACTGTGTATAATGAATCTATAGAATATATGAGATTACTCTGTGTGTAATGAATCTATAGAATATATGAGAGATCACTGTGTATAATATATCTATAGAATATATGAGAGATCACTGTGTATAATGAATCTATAGAATATATGAGAGATCTGTGTATAATGAATCTATAAAATATATGAGAGATCACTGTGTATAATGAATCTATAGAATATATGAGAGATCACTGTGTATAATGTATCTATAGAATATATGAGAGATCATTGTGTATAATGAATCTATAAAATATATGAGAGATCGCTGTGTATAATGTATCTATAGAATATATGAGAGATGCCTGTGTATAATAAATCTATAGAATATATGAGAGATCACTGGGTATAATGGATCTATAAAATATATGAGAGATCACTGTGTAAAATGGATCTATAGAATATATAGATCACTGTGTATAATGAATCTATAGAATATATGAGATTACTCTGTGTATAATGTATCTATAGAATATATGAGAGATCACTGTGTATAATGTATCTATAGAATATATGAGAGATCACTGTGTATAATGGATCTGTAGAATATATGAGATTACTCTGTGTGTAATGAATCTATAGAATATATGGGAGATCACTGTGTATAATGGATCTGTAGAATATATGAGAGATCACTCTCTGTGTAATGAATCTATAGAATATATGAGAGATCACTCTGTGTATCATGAATCTATAGAATATATGAGAGATCACTGTGTATAATGAATCTATAGAATATATGAGAGATCACTGTGTATAATGAATCTATAGAATATATGAGAGATCACTGTGTATAATGAATCTATAGAATATATGAGAGATCACTGTGTATAATGAATCTATAGAATATATGAGAGATCACTGTGTATAATGAATCTATAGAATATATGAGAGATCACTGTGTATAATGAATCTATAGAATATATGAGAGATCACTGTGTATAATGAATCTATAGAATATATGAGAGATCACTGTGTATAATGAATCTATAGAATATATGAGAGATCACTGTGTATAATGAATCTATAGAATATATGAGAGATCACTGTGTATAATGAATCTATAGAATATATGAGAGATCACTGTGTATAATGAATCTATAGAATATATGAGAGATCACTGTGTATAATGAATCTATAGAATATATGAGAGATCACTGTGTATAATGAATCTATAGAATATATGAGAGATCACTGTGTATAATGAATCTATAGAATATATGAGAGATCACTGTGTATAATGAATCTATAGAATATATGAGAGATCACTGTGTATAATGAATCTATAGAATATATGAGAGATCACTGTGTATAATGAATCTATAGAATATATGAGAGATCACTGTGTATAATGAATCTATAGAATATATGAGAGATCACTGTGTATAATGAATCTATAGAATATATGAGAGATCACTGTGTATAATGAATCTATAGAATATATGAGAGATCACTGTGTATAATGAATCTATAGAATATATGAGAGATCACTGTGTATAATGAATCTATAGAATATATGAGAGATCACTGTGTATAATGAATCTATAGAATATATGAGAGATCACTGTGTATAATGAATCTATAGAATATATGAGAGATCACTGTGTATAATGAATCTATAGAATATATGAGAGATCACTGTGTATAATGAATCTATAGAATATATGAGAGATCATCTGTGTATAATGAATCTATAGAATATATGAGAGATCACTGTGTATAATGAATCTATAGAATATATGAGAGATCACTGTGTATAATGAATCTATAGAATATATGAGAGATCACTGTGTATAATGAATCTATAGAATATATGAGAGATCACTGTGTATAATGAATCTATAGAATATATGAGAGATCACTGTGTATAATGAATCTATAGAATATATGAGAGATCACTGTGTATAATGAATCTATAGAATATATGAGAGATCACTGTGTATAATGAATCTATAGAATATATGAGAGATCACTGTGTATAATGAATCTATAGAATATATGAGAGATTCATGTGTATAATGTATCTATAGAATATATGAGAGATCACTCTGTGTATAATGGATCAATAGAATATATGAGATATCACTGTGTATAATGAATCTATAGAATATATGAGAGATCACTCTGTATATAATGTATCTATAGAATATATGAGAGATCACTCTATGTATAATGTATCTATAGAATATATGAGAGATCACTGTGTATAATGTATATATAGAATATATGAGAGATCACTGTGTATAATAAATCTATAGAATATATGAGAGATCACTGTGCATAATGAATCTATAGAATATATGAGAGATCACTGTTTTTAATGAATCTATAGCATATATGAGAGATCACTCTGTCTGTAATGATCTATAGAATATATAAGAGATCACTCTGTGTATAATGTATCTATAGAATATATGAGAGATCACTGTGTATAATGAATCTATAGAATTTATGAGAGATCTGTGTATAATGAATCTATAGAATATATGAGATTACTCTGTGTGTAATGAATCTATAGAATATATGAGAGATCACTCGTGTATAATGAATCTATAGAATATATGAGAGATCACTGTGTATAATGAATCTATAGAATATATGAGAGATCACTGTGTATAATGAATCTATAGAATATATGAGAGATCACTCTGTGTATAATGAATCTATAGAATATATGAGAGATCACTGTGTATAATGAATCTATAGAATATATGAGAGATCACTGTGTATAATGAATCTATAGAATATATGAGAGATCACTGTGTATAATGGATCTATAGAATATATGAGAGATCACTGTGTATAATGGATCTATAGAATATATGAGAGATCACTGTGTATAATGAATCTATAGAATATATGAGAGATCACTCTGTGTATAATGAATCTATAGAATATATGAGAGATCACTGTGTATAATGAATCTATAGAATATATGAGAGATCACTGTGTATAATGAATCTATAGAATATATGAGAGATCACTGTGTATAATGAATCTATAGAATATATGAGAGATCACAGTGTATAATGAATCTATAGAATATATGAGAGATCACTGTGTATAATGAATCTATAGAATATATGAGAGATCACTGTGTATAATGAATATATAGACTATATGAGAGATTACTCTGTGTATAATGAATCTATAAAATATATGAGAGATCACTGGGTATAATGAATCTATAGAATATATGAGAGATCACTGGGTATAATGAATCTATAGAATATATGAGAGATCACTCTGTGTATAATGAATCTATAGAATATATTAGAGATCACTGTGTATAATGTATATATAGAATATATGAGAGATCACTGTGTATAATGTATCTATAGAATACATGAGATTACTCTGTGTATAATGAATCTATAGAATATATGAGAGATCACTGTGTATAATGGATCTATAGAATATATGAGAGATCACTGTGTATAATGAATCTATAGAATATATGAGAGATCACTGTATATAATGAATCTATAGAATATATGAGAGATCACTGTGTATAATGAATCTATAGAATGTATATTAGAGATTACTCTGTGTATAATGAATCTATAGAATATATGAGAGATCACAGTGTATAATGAATCTATAGAATATATGAGAGATCACTGTGTATAATGAATCTATAGAATATATGAGAGATCACTGTGTATAATGAATATATAGACTATATGAGAGATTACTCTGTGTATAATGAATCTATAAAATATATGAGAGATCACTGTGTATAATGAATCTATAGAATATATGAGAGATCACTGTGTATAATGAATATATAGACTATATGAGAGATTATTCTGTGTATAATGAATCTATAAAATATATGAGAGATCACTGGGTATAATGAATCTATAGAATATATGAGAGATCACTGGGTATAATGAATCTATAGAATATATGAGAAATCTCTGTGTATAATGAATCTATAGAATATATGAGATCACTGTATATAATGAATCTATAGAATATATTAGAGAGATCACTGTGTATAATGTATCTATAGAATATATGAGAGATCACTGTGTATAATGTATATATAGAATATATGAGAGATCACTGTGTATAATGAATCTATAGAATATATGAGAGATCACTCTGTGTATAATGAATCTATAGAATATATCAGAGATCACTCTGTGTATAATGGATCTATAGAATATATGAGAGATCACTGTGTATAATGAATCTATAGAATATATGAGAGATCACTGTGTATAATGGATCTATAGAATATATGAGAGATCACTGTGTATAATGAATCTATAAAATATATGAGAGATCACTGTGTATAATGAATCTATAAAATATATGAGAGATCACTGTGTATAATGGATCTATAGAATATATGAGAGATCACTGTGTATATAATAAATCTATAGAATATATGATAGATCACAGTGTATAATGGATCTATAGAATATAGGAGAAATCACTGTGTATAATGAATCTATAGAATATATGAGAGATCACTGTGTATAATGAATCTATAGAATATAGGAGAGATCACTGTGTATAATGAATCTATAGAATATATGAGAGATCACTCTGTGTATAATGAATCTATAGAATATATGAGAGATCACTCAGTGTATAATGAATCTATAGAATGTATATTAGAGATTACTCTGTGTATAATGTATCTATAGAATATATGAGAGATCACTGTGTATAATGAATCTATAGAATATATGAGAGATCACTGTGTATAATGAATCTATAGAATATATGAGAGATCACTGTGTGTATAATGAATCTATAGAATATATGAGAGATCACACTGTGTATAATGGATCTACAGAATATATGAGAGATCACTGTGTATAATGGATCTATAGAATATGAGAGATCACCGTGTAATGACTCTATAGAATATATGAGAGATCACTGTGTATAATGAATCTATAGAATATATGAGAGATCACTGTGTATAATGTATCTATAGAATATGAGAGATCACTGTGTATAATGTATCTATAGAATATGAGAGATCACTGTGTATAATGAATCTATAGAATATATGAGAGATCACTGTGTATAATGTATCTATAGAATATATGAGAGATCACTGTGTATAGTGTATCTATAGAATATATTAGAGATCACTGTGTATAATGAATCTATAGAATATATGAGAGATCACTGTGTATAATGGATCTATAGAATATATGAGAGATCACTGTGTATAATGAATCTATAGAATATATGAGAGATCACTGTGTATAATGTATCTATAGAATATATGAGAGATCACTGTGTATAATGAATCTATAGAATATATGAGAGATCATCTGTGTATAATGAATCTATAGAATATATGAGAGATCACTGTGTATAATGAATCTATAGAATATATGAGAGATCACTCTGTGTATAATGAATCTATAGAATATATGAGAGATCACTGTGTATAATGAATCTATAGAATATATGAGAGATCACTGTGTATAATGGATCTATAGAATATATGAGAGAGATCACTGTGTATAATGAATCTATAGAATATATGAGAGATCACTCTGTGTATAATGGATCTATAGAATATATGAGAGATCACTCTGTGTATAATGAATCTATAGAATATATGAGAGATCACTGTGTATAATGTATATATAGAATATATGAGAGATCACTGTGTATAATGAATCTATAGAATATATGAGAGATCACTGTGTATAATGTATCTATAGAATATATGAGAGATCACTGTGTGTAATGAATCTATAGAATATATGAGAGATCACTGTGTGTATAATGAATCTATAGAATATATGAGAGATCACTGTGTGTATAATGTATCTATAGAATATATGAGAGATCACTCTGTCTCTAATGATTCTATAGAATATATAAGAGATCACTCTGTGTATAATAAATCTATAGAATATATGAGAGATCACTCTGTATAATGTATCTATAGAATATATGAGAGATCACTGTGTATAATGTATCTATAGAATATATGGGAGATCACTGTGTATAATGAATCAATAAAATATATGAGATTACTCTGTGTATAATGTATCTATAGAATATATGAGAGATCACTGTGTATAATGAATCTATAGAATTTGAGAGATCACTCTGTGTATAATGATTCTATAGAATATATAAAAGATTACTGGGTATAATGTATCTATAGAATATATGAGAGATCACTGTGTATAATGTATCTATAGAATATATGAGAGATCACTGTGTATAATGAATCTATAAAATATATGAGAGATCACTGGGTATAATGGATATATAAAATATATGAGAGATCACTCTGTGTATAATGGATCTATAGAATATATAGATCACTGTGTATGATGGATCTATAGAATATATGAGATCACTCTGTGTATAATGAATCTATAGAATATATGAGAGATCACTGTGTATAATGTATATATAGAATATATGAGAGATCACTGTGTATAATGCATCTAAAGAATATATTAGGGATCACTCTATGTGTAATTAATCTATAGAATATATGAGAGATCACAGTGTATAATGTATACATAAAATATATGAGAGATCACTCTGTGTATAATGGATCTATAGAATATATGAGAGATCACTGTGTGTAATGAATCTATAGAATATATGAGAGATCACTCTGGGGATAATGAATCTATAGAATATATGAGAGATCACTCTGTCTCTAATGTTCTATAGAATATATAAGAGATCACTCTGTGTATAATAAATCTATAGAATATATGAGAGATCACTCTGTATATAATGTATCTATAGAATATATGAGAGATCACTGTGTATAATGTATCTATAGAATATATGGGAGATCACTGTGTATAATGAATCAATAAAATATATGAGATTACTCTGTGTATAATGTATCTATAGAATATATGAGAGATCACTGTGTATAATGAATCTATAGAATATGAGAGATCACTCTGTGTATAATGAATCTATAGAATATATAAGAGATCACTGGGTATAATGAATCTATAGAATATATGAGAGATCACTGTGTATAATGTATCTATAGAATATATGAGAGATCACTGTGTATAATGAATCTATAGAATATATGAGAGATCACTGGGTATAATGGATCTATAGAATATATGAGAGATCACTCGTGTATAATGGATCTATAGAATATATGAGAGATCACTCTGTGTATGATGGATCTATAGAATATATGAGAGATCACTCTGTGTATAATGAATCTATAGAATATATGAGAGATCACTGTGTATAATGAATCTATAGAATATATGAGAGATCACTGTGTATAATGAATCTATAGAATATATGAGAGATCACTGTGTATAATGTATCTATAGAATATATGAGAGATCACTGTGTATAATGAATCTATAGAATATATGAGAGATCACTGTGTATAATGAATCTATAGAATATATGAGAGATCACTGTGTATAATGTATCTATAGAATATATGAGAGATCACTCTGTGGATAATGAATCTATAGAATATATGAGAGATCACTTGTGTATAATGAATCTATAGAATATATAAGAGATCACTCTGTGTATAATGAATCTATAGAATATATGAGAGATCACTCTGTGTATAATGTATCTATAGAATATATGAGAGATCACTGTGTATAATGTATCTATAGAATATATGGGAGATCACTGTGTATAATGAATCTATAGAATATATGAGAGATCACTGTGTATAATGAATCTATAGAATATATGAGAGATCACTGTGTATAATGAATCTATAGAATATATGAGAGATCACTTGTGTATAATGAATCTATAGAATATATGAGAGATCACTGTGTATAATGAATCTATAGAATATATGAGAGATCACTGTGTATAATGAATCTATAGAATATATGAGAGATCACTCTGTATAATGAATCTATAGAATATATGAGAGATCACTGTGTATAATGAATCTATAGAATATATGAGAGATCACTGTGTATAATGGATCTATAGAATATATGAGAGATCACTGTGTATAATGGATCTATAGAATATATGAGAGATCACTGTGTATAATGAATCTATAGAATATATGAGAGATCACTCTGTGTATAATGAATCTATAGAATATATGAGAGATCACTGTGTATAATGAATCTATAGAATATATGAGAGATCACTCTGTGTATAATGAATCTATAGAATATATGAGAGATCACTCGTGTATAATGTATCTATAGAATATATGAGAGATCACTGTGTATAATGAATCTATAGAATATATGAGAGATCACTGTGTATAATGAATCTATAGAATATATGAGAGATCACTGTGTATAATGCATCTATAGAATATATGAGAGATCACTCTATGTGTAATGAATCTATAGAATATATGAGAGATCACAGTGTATAATGTATCTATAGAATATATGAGAGATCACTCTGTGTATAATGAATCTATAGAATATATGAGAGATCACTCTGTGTATAATGAATCTATAGAATATAGAGAGATCACTGTGTATAATGAATCTATAGAATATATGAGAGATAACACTGTGTATAATGAATCTATAGAATATATGAGAGATCACTGTGTATAATGAATCTATAGAATATATGAGAGATCACTGTGTTATAATGAATCTATAGAATATATGAGAGATCACTGTGTATAATGAATCTATAGAATATATGAGAGATCACTGTGTATAATGAATCTATAGAATATATGAGAGATCACTCTGTGTATAATGAATCTATAGAATATATGAGAGATCACTGTGTATAATGAATCTATAGAATATATAAGAGATCACTCTGTGTATAATGAATCTATAGAATATATGAGAGATCACTGTGTATAATGAATCTATAGAATATATGAGAGATCACTGTGTATAATGAATCTATAGAATATATGAGAGATCACTCTGTGTATAATGAATCTATAGAATATATGAGAGATCACTGTGTATAATGTATCTATAGAATATGAGAGATCACTGTGTATAATGAATCTATAGAATATATGAGAGATCACTGTGTATAATGAATCTATAGAATATATGAGAGATCACTGTGTATAATGAATCTATAGAATATATGAGAGATCTCTGTGTATAATGAATCTATAGAATATATGAGAGATCACTGTGTATAATGAATCTATAGAATATATGAGAGATCACTGTGTATAATGAATCTATAGAATATATGAGAGATCACTGTGTATAATGAATCTATAGAATATATGAGAGATCACTGTGTATAATGAATCTATAGAATATATGAGAGATCACTGTGTATAATGAATCTATAGAATATATGAGAGATCACTCTGTGTATAATGAATCTATAGAATATATGAGAGATCACTGTGTATAATGAATCTATAGAATATATGAGAGATCACTGTGTATAATGAATCTATAGAATATATGAGAGATCACTGTGTATAATGAATCTATAGAATATATGAGAGATCACTGTGTATAATGAATCTATAGAATATATGAGAGATCACTGTGTATAATGAATCTATAGAATATATGAGAGATCACTGTGTATAATGAATCTATAGAATATATGAGAGATCACTGTGTATAATGAATCTATAGAATATATGAGAGATCACTCTGTGTATAATGAATCTATAGAATATATGAGAGATCACTGTGTATAATGAATCTATAGAATATATGAGAGATCACTCGTGTATAATGAATCTATAGAATATATGAGAGATCACTGTGTATAATGAATCTATAGAATATATGAGAGATCACTGTGTATAATGAATCTATAGAATATATGAGAGATCACTCTGTGTATAATGAATCTATAGAATATATGAGAGATCACTGTGTATAATGAATCTATAGAATATATGAGAGATCACTGTGTATAATGAATCTATAGAATATATGAGAGATCACTGTGTATAATGAATCTATAGAATATATGAGAGATCACTGTGTATAATGAATCTATAGAATATATGAGAGATCACTGTGTATAATGAATCTATAGAATATATGAGAGATCACTGTGTATAATGAATCTATAGAATATATGAGAGATCACTGTGTATAATGAATCTATAGAATATATGAGAGATCACTGTGTATAATGAATCTATAGAATATATGAGAGATCACTGTGTATAATGAATCTATAGAATATATGAGAGATCACTGTGTATAATGAATCTATAGAATATATGAGAGATCACTGTGTATAATGAATCTATAGAATATATGAGAGATCACTGTGTATAATGAATCTATAGAATATATGAGAGATCACTGTGTATAATGAATCTATAGAATATATGAGAGATCACTGTGTATAATGAATCTATAGAATATATGAGAGATCACTGTGTATAATGAATCTATAGAATATATGAGAGATCACTGTGTATAATGAATCTATAGAATATATGAGAGATCACTGTGTATAATGAATCTATAGAATATATGAGAGATCACTGTGTATAATGAATCTATAGAATATATGAGAGATCACTGTGTATAATGAATCTATAGAATATATGAGAGATCACTGTGTATAATGAATCTATAGAATATATGAGAGATCACTGTGTATAATGAATCTATAGAATATATGAGAGATCACTGTGTATAATGAATCTATAGAATATATGAGAGATCACTGTGTATAATGAATCTATAGAATATATGAGAGATCACTGTGTATAATGAATCTATAGAATATATGAGAGATCACTGTGTATAATGAATCTATAGAATATATGAGAGATCACTGTGTATAATGAATCTATAGAATATATGAGAGATCACTGTGTATAATGAATCTATAGAATATATGAGAGATCACTGTGTATAATGAATCTATAGAATATATGAGAGATCACTGTGTATAATGAATCTATAGAATATATGAGAGATCACTGTGTATAATGAATCTATAGAATATATGAGAGATCACTGTGTATAATGAATCTATAGAATATATGAGAGATCACTGTGTATAATGAATCTATAGAATATATGAGAGATCACTGTGTATAATGAATCTATAGAATATATGAGAGATCACTGTGTATAATGAATCTATAGAATATATGAGAGATCACTGTGTGTATAATGAATCTATAGAATATATGAGAGATCACTGTGTATAATGAATCTATAGAATATATGAGAGATCACTGTGTATAATGAATCTATAGAATATATGAGAGATCACTGTGTATAATGAATCTATAGAATATATGAGAGATCACTGTGTATAATGGATCTATAGAATATATGAGAGATCACTGTGTATAATGAATCTATAGAATATATGAGAGATCACTGTGTATAATGAATCTATAGAATATATGAGAGATCACTGTGTATAATGAATCTATAGAATATATGAGAGATCACTCTGTGTATAATGAATCTATAGAATATATGAGAGATCACTGTGTATAATGAATCTATAGAATATATGAGAGATCACTGTGTATAATGAATCTATAGAATATATGAGAGATCACTGTGTATAATGAATCTATAGAATATATGAGAGATCATTCTGTGTATAATGAATCTATAGAATATATGAGAGATCACTGTGTATAATGAATCTATAGAATATATGAGAGATCACTGTGTATAATGAATCTATAGAATATATGAGAGATCACTGTGTATAATGAATCTATAGAATATATGAGAGATCACTGTGTATAATGAATCTATAGAATATATGAGAGATCACTGTGTATAATGAATCTATAGAATATATGAGAGATCACTGTGTATAATGTATCTATAGAATATATGAGAGATCACTGTGTATAATGAATCTATAGAATATATGAGAGATCACTCTGTGTATAATGAATCTATAGAATATATGAGAGATCACTCTGTGTATAATGGATCTATAGAATATATGAGAGATCATCTGTGTATAATGAATCTATAGAATATATAAGAGATCACTGTGTATAATGAATCTATAGAATATATGAGAGATCACTGTGTATAATGAATCTATAGAATATATGAGAGATCACTGTGTATAATGAATCTATAGAATATATGAGAGATCACTGTGTATAATGAATCTATAGAATATATGAGAGATCACTTGTGTATAATGAATCTATAGAATATATGAGAGATCACTGTGTATAATGGATCTATAGAATATATGAGAGATCACTGTGTATAATGAATCTATAGAATATATGAGAGATCACTGTGTATAATGAATCTATAGAATATATGAGAGATCACTGTGTGTATAATGAATCTATAGAATATATATGAGAGATCACTGTGTATAATGTATCTATAGAATATATGAGAGATCACTGTGTATAATGAATCTATAGAATATATGAGAGATCACTGTGTATAATGAATCTATAGAATATATGAGAGATCACTGTGTATAATGAATCTATAGAATATATGAGAGATCACTGTGTATAATGAATCTATAGAATATATGAGAGATCACTGTGTATAATGAATCTATAGAATATATGAGAGATCACTGTGTATAATGAATCTATAGAATATATGAGAGATCACCTGTGTATAATGGATCTATAGAATATATGAGAGATCACTGTGTATAATGAATCTATAGAATATATGAGAGATCACTGTGTATAATGAATCTATAGAATATATGAGAGATCACTAGTGTACAATGAATCTATAGAATATATAGAGAGATCACTTGTGTATAATGAATCTATAGAATATATGAGAGATCACTGTGTATAATGAATCTATAGAATATATGAGAGATCACTGTGTATAATGAATCTATAGAATATATGAGAGATCACTGTGTATAATGAATCTATAGAATATATGAGAGATCACTCTGTATAATGAATCTATAGAATATATGAGAGATCACTGTGTATAATGAATCTATAGAATATATGAGAGATCACTGTGTATAATGAATCTATAGAATATATGAGAGATCACTCTGTATAATGAATCTATAGAATATATGAGAGATCACTGTGTATAATGAATCTATAGAATATATGAGAGATCTCTGTGTATAATGAATCTATAGAATATATGAGAGATCACTGTGTATAATGAATCTATAGAATATATGAGAGATCACTCTGTGTATAATGAATCTATAGAATATATGAGAGATCACTGTGTATAATGTATCTATAGAATATATGAGAGATCACTGTGTATAATGAATCTATAGAATATATGAGAGATCACTGTGTATAATGAATCTATAGAATATATGAGAGATCACTGTGTATAATGAATCTATAGAATATATGAGAGATCACTCTGTGTATAATGAATCTATAGAATATATGAGAGATCACTGTGTATAATGGATCTATAGAATATATGAGAGATCACTGTGTATAATGAATCTATAGAATATATGAGAGATCACTGTGTATAATGAATCTATAGAATATATGAGAGATCACTGTGTATAATGAATCTATAGAATATATGAGAGATCACTGTGTGTATAATGAATCTATAGAATATATGAGAGATCACTGTGTATAATGAATCTATAGAATATATGAGAGATCACTGTGTATAATGGATCTATAGAATATATGAGAGATCACTGTGTATAATGAATCTATAGAATATATGAGAGATCACTGTGTATAATGAATCTATAGAATATATGAGAGATCACTGTGTATAATGAATCTATAGAATATATGAGAGATCACTGTGTATAATGAATCTATAGAATATATGAGAGATCACTGTGTATAATGAATCTATAGAATATATGAGAGATCACTGTGTATAATGAATCTATAGAATATATGAGAGATCACTGTGTATAATGAATCTATAGAATATATGAGAGATCACTGTGTATAATGAATCTATAGAATATATGAGAGATCACTGTGTATAATGAATCTATAGAATATATGAGAGATCATTCTGTGTATAATGAATCTATAGAATATATGAGAGATCACTGTGTATAATGAATCTATAGAATATATGAGAGATCACTGTGTATAATGAATCTATAGAATATATGAGAGATCACTGTGTATAATGAATCTATAGAATATATGAGATCACTGTGTATAATGAATCTATAGAATATATGAGAGATCACTGTGTATAATGAATCTATAGAATATATGAGAGATCACTGTGTATAATGAATCTATAGAATATATGAGAGATCACTGTGTATAATGAATCTATAGAATATATGAGAGATCACTGTGTATAATGAATCTATAGAATATATGAGAGATCACTGTGTATAATGGATCTATAGAATATATGAGAGATCACTGTGTATAATGAATCTATAGAATATATGAGAGATCACTGTGTATAATGAATCTATAGAATATATGAGAGATCACTGTGTATAATGAATCTATAGAATATATGAGAGATCACTGTGTGTATAATGAATCTATAGAATATATGAGAGATCACTGTGTATAATGAATCTATAGAATATATGAGAGATCACTAGTGTATAATGAATCTATAGAATATATGAGAGATCACTGTGTATAATGAATCTATAGAAT
The DNA here is from genome assembly GCA_033119425.1 of Bufotes viridis. Lineage (NCBI taxonomy): Eukaryota > Metazoa > Chordata > Amphibia > Anura > Bufonidae > Bufotes > Bufotes viridis. The sequence continues at coordinate 373,831,492 of CM065593.1, read as the reverse complement.
ATATGAGAGATCACTGTGTATAATGAATCTATAGAATATATGAGAGATCACTGTGTATAATGAATCTATAGAATATATGAGAGATCACTGTGTGTATAATGAATCTATAGAATATATATAGAGATCACTGTGTATAATGAATCTATAGAATATATGAGAGATCACAGTGTATAATGAATCTATAGAATATATGAGAGATCACTGTGTATAATGAATCTATAGAATATATGAGAGATCACTGTGTATAATGAATCTATAGAATATATGAGAGATCACTCGTGTATAATGAATCTATAGAATATATGAGAGATCACTGTGTATAATGAATCTATAGAATATATGAGAGATCACTGTGTATAATGAATCTATAGAATATATGAGAGATCACACTGTGTATAATGAATCTATAGAATATATGAGAGATCACTGTGTATAATGAATCTATAGAATATATGAGAGATCACTGTGTATAATGAATCTATAGAATATATGAGAGATCACTGTGTATAATGAATCTATAGAATGTATATTAGAGATCACTGTGTATAATGTATCTATAGAATATATGAGAGATCACTGTGTATAATGAATCTATAGAATATATGAGAGATCACTGTGTATAATGAATCTATAGAATATATGAGAGATCACTGTGTATAATGAATCTATAGAATATATGAGAGATCACTCGTGTATAATGAATCTATAGAATATATGAGAGATCACTGTGTATAATGAATCTATAGAATATATGAGAGATCACTGTGTATAATGAATCTATAGAATATATGAGAGATCACTGTGTATAATGAATCTATAGAATATATGAGAGATCACTCGTGTATAATGAATCTATAGAATATATGAGAGATCACTGTGTATAATGAATCTATAGAATATATGAGAGATCACTGTGTATAATGAATCTATAGAATATATGAGAGATCACTCTGTGTATAATGAATCTATAGAATATATGAGAGATCACTGTGTATAATGAATCTATAGAATATATGAGAGATCACTGTGTATAATGAATCTATAGAATATATGAGAGATCACTGTGTATAATGAATCTATAGAATATATGAGAGATCACTCTGTGTATAATGAATCTATAGAATATATGAGAGATCACTGTGTATAATGAATCTATAGAATATATGAGAGATCACTGTGTATAATGAATCTATAGAATATATGAGAGATCACTGTGTATAATGAATCTATAGAATATATGAGAGATCACTGTGTATAATGAATCTATAGAATATATGAGAGATCACTGTGTATAATGAATCTATAGAATATATGAGAGATCACTGTGTATAATGAATCTATAGAATATATGAGAGATCACTGTGTATAATGAATCTATAGAATATATGAGAGATCACTCGTGTATAATGAATCTATAGAATATATGAGAGATCACTGTGTATAATGAATCTATAGAATATATGAGAGATCACTGTGTATAATGAATCTATAGAATATATGAGAGATCACTGTGTATAATGAATCTATAGAATATATGAGAGATCACTGTGTATAATGAATCTATAGAATATATGAGAGATCACTGTGTATAATGAATCTATAGAATATATGAGAGATCACTGTGTATAATGAATCTATAGAATATATGAGAGATCACTGTGTATAATGAATCTATAGAATATATGAGAGATCACTCTGTGTATAATGGATCTATAGAATATATGAGAGATCACTGTGTATAATGAATCTATAGAATATATGAGAGATCACTGTGTATAATGAATCTATAGAATATATGAGAGATCACTGTGTATAATGAATCTATAGAATATATGAGAGATCACTGTGTATAATGTATCTATAGAATATATGAGAGATCACTCTGTGTATAATGAATCTATAGAATATATGAGAGATCACTGTGTATAATGAATCTATAGAATATATGAGAGATCACTCGTGTATAATGAATCTATAGAATATATGAGAGATCACTCGTGTATAATGAATCTATAGAATATATGAGAGATCACTGTGTATAATGAATCTATAGAATATATGAGAGATCACTGTGTATAATGAATCTATAGAATATATGAGAGATCACTGTGTATAATGAATCTATAGAATATATGAGAGATCACTGTGTATAATGAATCTATAGAATATATGAGAGATCACTGTGTATAATGAATCTATAGAATATATGAGAGATCACTGTGTATAATGAATCTATAGAATATATGAGAGATCACTGTGTATAATGAATCTATAGAATATATGAGAGATCACTGTGTATAATGAATCTATAGAATATATGAGAGATCACTGTGTATAATGAATCTATAGAATATATGAGAGATCACTGTGTATAATGAATCTATAGAATATATGAGAGATCACTGTGTATAATGAATCTATAGAATATATGAGAGATCACTGTGTATAATGAATCTATAGAATATATGAGAGATCACTGTGTATAATGTATCTATAGAATATATGAGAGATCACTGTGTATAATGAATCTATAGAATATATGAGAGATCACTCTGTGTATAATGAATATATAGAATATATGAGAGATTACTCTGTGTATAATGAATCTATAGAATATATGAGAGATCACTGTGTATAATGAATCTATACAATATATGAGAGATCACTGTATATAATGTATCTATAGAATATATGAGAGATCACTCTGTGTATAATCAATATATAGAATATATGAGAGATTACTCTGTGTATAATAAATCTATAGAATATATGAGAGATCTCTCTGTGTATAATGAATCTATAGAATATATGAGAGATCACTGTGTATAATGGATCTATAGAATATATGAGAGATCACTGTGTATAATGTATCTATAGAATATATGAGAGATCACTGTGTATAATGTATCTATAGAATATATGAGAGATCACTCAGTGTATAATGAATCTATAGAATATATGAGAGATCACTGTGTATAATGAATCTATAGAATACATGAGAGATCACTGTGTGTATAATGAATCTATAGAATATATGAGAGATCACTCTGTGTATAATGTATCTATAGAATATATGAGAGATCACTCAGTGTATAATAAATCTATAGAACATATAAGAGATCACTGTGTATAATGAATCTATAGAATACATGAGAGATCACTGTGTGTATAATGAATCTATAGAATATATGAGAGATCACTGTGTATAATGTATCTATAGAATATATGAGGGATCACTGTGTATAATAAATCTATAGAACATATAAGAGATCACTGTGTATAATGAATCTATAGAATATATGAGAGATCACTGTGTATAATGAATATATAGAATATATGAGATCACTCTGTGTATAATGGATCTATAGAATATATGAGATCACTCTGTGTATAATGTATCTATAGAATATATGAGAGATCACTCTGTGTATAATGAATCCATAGAATATATGAGCGATCACTGTGTATAATGAATCTATAGAATATATAAGAGATCACTCTGTGTATAATGTATCTATAGAATATATGAGAGATCACTGTGTATAATGAATCCATAGAATATATGAGAGATCACTGTGTATAATGAATCTATAGGATATATGAGAGATCACTGTGTATAATGATCTATAGAATATATGAGAGATCACTGTGTATAATGAATATATAGAATATATGAGATCACTCTGTGTATAATGGATCTATAGAATATATGAGAGATCACTCTGTGTATAATGGATCTATAGAATATATGAGCGATCACTGTGTATAATGAATCTATAGAATATATAAGAGATCACTCTGTGTATAATGTATCTATAGAATATATGAGAGATCACTGTGTATAATGAATCCATAGAATATATGAGAGATCACTGTGTATAATGTATCTATAGAATATATGAGATATCACTCTGTGTATAATGAATCTATAGGATATATGAGAGATCACTGTGTATAATGATCTATAGAATATATGAGAGATCACTGTGTATAATGTATCTATAGAATATATGAGCGATCTCTCTGTGTATAATGTATCTATAGAATATATGAGCGATCTCTCTGTGTATAATGTATCTATAGAATATATCAGAGATCACTCTGTGTATAATGAATCTATAGAATATATAAGAGATCACTCTGTGTATAATGTATCTATAGAATATATGAGATTCACTTTTTGAATTGAATTACTGAAATACATTTCCTGTTTGATGATATTCTGACTTATTGAGCTGCTCCTGTATGGAGGGTGTCGGGGATGTCACCATAACACGGTCACTGTGTTGCAGCCATGTGACATTGACCGACCGCAACTTGTAGGTTTCGCCCTGTAAATGTTCATCTGAATTAATAACCACACGGATTTATATGGAAATTTCGAAATGTTTTCCCCTTCTGCACCGTTCCTATAACATATGGTTAATGCGCTAACAAGGCCCCGCTACATACTCAGCACTACATCAATACGCACTGAATCCCATTACTCAGAGGATGGCTCAGGGGAGCAGACGCGCCAATCAAGCCCCTGAATCGGCGCTCTTTCCTGTAATCATTATGAAATGAAGCATTATTTTTATTATCCCAAACGTAAATGAAAAGAAAACCATTTATAACGGCTCCAGTGATGACTACGGCATCTGCACCGAGCTGGAGGATCTAGAGCTCCACCTTGTGGTGAAGTGTAGCATAGCATCCGGCTTAAAGGACAACTCCATCCAGAGTCCGAACGTTCAGATTTAACTAGAAGTTATCGCAATGTCCCATTTACTCCAAGTCTTACAGGGTCCACCAAGCTGAGATACAGAGAGATTCCTAGCGTGCCTTAGAGTGGTCCTCCGGGCTTTTCATATGGATGACCTGTCATCAGGATAGGTCATCAATATCAGATCGGCACCCTCGCTGATCACTTATATGAAGGGAAGGCGCACGTCCCCATCTCTCTTCCTGCTTGCTGCATAGACAAAGCAGCAGGGAGACTGCCAGTGCACATAGCATGCGCCTCCCATTCATACAGCTGATCAGCGGGCGTGCCGGGCATCGGACACACGCCGATCTCATACTGATGACCTATCTTGAGAATAGGTCATCAATATTAAAAGCCCAGAGAACCCCTTTAAGGCTGATTCACGACCTAGACGGACATCTACGCGGCCGAGCTGTACACGGCGGCCTGTATAGATACATGATAAATACATATACTGTCCCCTCGGTGTATGGGCCAGTATATTTGTAGACTTATTCCTGTTAATCATCCTGTGAAAGTCTGAGACACCGGGTTATCGCTGCCTTCATGTAGCACCTAAAATAAGGTTGTCACGATACCAAAATTTTGATTCGATTTTGATACCATAAAAAAGGAGATTTTTGTGAAACTCACCTGTAAAATCTTTTTCTCGTAGTTCCATTGGGGGACACAGACCATGGGTATAGCCTAGAGGTATTACTAGGAGGGACACTATGCAAATAGAAGAAGCTCCTCCTCCTTGGGCTATACCCCCAGGCTCCAGCAGGAGAACTTCAGGCGTTGCCAAAGCAGTAGGAGAAGGAGAACCATAAAAAAACAATGGAACCAAACGGCCGTAAACCAAGAGGCCCAAACAGGATATAGAAATCCTCCCATGCATACGCAAAAGGGGTGGAGTTGTGTCCCCACTGGAACTACGAGAAAAAGATTTTACAGGTGAGTTTCACAAAAATCTCCTTTTCTCGGGCATTCCATTGGGGGACACAGACCATGGGACGCCCTAGAGCAGTCCATGGGGTGGGAGACACTCACGGCACCGCCAGGAGCCACGCCCAACGGTCAAACGGAAACCGCTGCCTGCAACACCTTGCGCCTAGGCACGCGGCCAGCGGACGCCAGCAAATGCACTTGATAAAACTTAGTGAAGGTGTGCAGGGACGACCAAGTGGCCGCCTTACACAGCTGGGACGCTGAGGCCCGATTGCGACAGGCCCAGGAGGATCCCACCGCCCTAGTGGAATGGGCAGTAATCCGGACCGGAGGAATCTTACCACGAGCACGGTAAGCCGCCGATATGGCACAACGTATCCAGCGCGCTAAGGTGGCCTTGAGGCCGCCAAACCCCGCCGAGGACCGTCAGGTATCACAAACAAGGAGTCCGAACGGCGGAAATCAGCCGTGGCCCTGAGATACACTTCAAGAGCCCGGACCACGCCCAGGGAATGGAGAGCGCGTCCTTGGAGTTAGCCGGAGAAGGACAAAAGGAAGGCAAAACCAGATCCTCATTAAGGTGGAAAGGAGACACCACCTTGGGTAGAAAGGACGGAACCGACGAAGAACCACCTTATCTTGGTGAAAACCAGGAAAGGTTCTCTGCAGGACAGCGCAGCCAGCTCCGACACCCGCCGAATAGAGGTTATGGCCACTAGGAAAACCACTTTCCAGGAAAGGAAGGAAAGGGCCACGTCCCTAAGGGGCTCGAAGGGGTTCCCTGGAGACCAAGGAGGACCAGGTTAAGGTCCCAAGATGGCAGAGGATGGACGTACGGGGAACAGAATGTGCCACCCCTGAAGAAAAGTTCGCACCGACCCAGAAAGGCAAGGGACCTCTGGAAGAAGACAGCCAGAGCCGAGACCTGACTCTTCAACGAACCGAGAGAGAGACCCTTCTCAAGGCCCGACTGCAGAAAGGCAAGTACCACCGGAATGGAGAACCGTAGGGGAGGAACCCCTGATGACTCACAAAAAGACAGAAAGGCCTTCCATGTGCGGTAGTAAATCCTGGAGGAAGCCGGCTTCCGTGCCCTAATCATGGTGCGCACCACTGAATCGGAGAAACCCCGCTTCTCAGGAGGAGGGCTTCAGCAGCCAGGCCGTTAAACGCAGAGACCGTAAGTTCCGGTGGAAGAGAGGCCCCTGAGACAGCAGGTCCTCTCTGTCCGGGAGGGGCCAAGGAGCGTCTGCGAGCATGCGCACGACGCCCGCGAACCAGGAGCGGCGAGGCCAGTCTGGGGCGATGAGAATCGCCGGAATCCCTTCCAGCGATCCTGCGAAGAAGCTTGGGCAATAGAGGGATCGGAGGGAAGACATAGAGAAGGCGGAAGTGTTGCCATGGAGCCACAAGCGCGTCCACTCCGCACGCCTCGGGTCCCGTGCCCTCGCCAGGTACACAGGAACCTTGCAGTTCAACCTGGATGCCATCAGATCGACATCCGGACGGCCCCACCTGCGGCAGAGCTCCTGGAAGACTTCCGGGTGCAGCGACCACTGCCGGATCCACTATGGTCCGACTCAGAAAGTCCGCTGTCCAATTGTCGACACCCGGAATATACACTGCCGACAGCAGCGGAACGTTGGACTCCGCCCACTGGAGAATCCGCCCACCTCCTGCATTATGGCCCTGCTGCGGGTACCACCCTGATGATTGATATAGGCCACGGCCGTGGCATTGTCCGACTGGACTCAAGACAGGAACCCCGGATAGGATCCGGGTCCAATGAGAGAGGGAGAGAAAGATTGCTCGCAGCTCCAGGATATTGATCGGAAGGCGAGATTCCTCCGCCGACCAGACCCCTTGAACCGTCTGGTCCTTGAGAACACCGCCCCAGCCCGAAAGGCTGGCATCCGTGGTGACAATTGTCCAGACAACGGGGAGAAAGGAGCGGCCGGACCCCAGATTCGGGGAGACAGCCACCAGGATAGGGAGGCCCGAACCCGAGGGGGAGACGGACCCTGGAATCCAGACCCAATGGGGACTTGTCCCAGCGTGAGAGGATCAGCCGCTGAAGTGGGCGAGTATGGAACTGAGCATACGGAATGGCCTCTAAGGAGGCCACCATGAGGCCCAGAGTCCGCATGCACTGCCGGATGGACAGAGTCTGGGAGACCGCAGGAGTCGAACCGCCTCCTGAATCTGTGAGGACTTGGAGTCCGGAAGGAACACCTTGGAGAGTGACGTATCCAGAATCATCCCCAGGAAGGCGAGCCTCTGGGATGGGAGGAGAGACGACTTTGGTCGGTTGATCAACCAGCCGAACTGTTCCAGAGTCTGGACAGTAATCTGGACGCTGTCCACAGCCTGAGGAAAGGACGGGGCCTTTATCAGAATGTCGCCCAAGTAAGGCAAGAGAGAAATGCCCCTTGAACGAAGAAGGGCCATGATAGGTGCCAGGATCTTGGTAAAGACCCGAGGGGCGGTAGCCAACCCGAAGGGAAGGGCGACAAATTGATAATGGCGGTCTCCGATAGCAAACCGCAGGTAGCGCTGATGCGACTCTGCTATAGGGACGTGCAAATAGGCGTCCTGAATGTCCACCGAGGCAAGAAATTCCCTGGAAGAAGTGACGCAATGACCGACCGGAGGGACTCCATGCGAAACTTCCTGACCCGCAGAAACTTGTTGAGCAGCTTTAGGTCCAGGATAGGACGCACAGACCCCTCCTTTTTGGGCACTACAAACAGGTTGGAGTAAAACCTGAGCCCTGGTCCTCCAGGGGACGGGGAGATGACCCCCGGTCCAGCAGAGAGGAGACCGCCCCAACAGGGCCGAAGCCCGGGCGGGGTCCCCTGAACCCGAGAGAGGAAAACGTTCCGGTGGTTTGGACTCGAAGTCTATCTTGTAACCGGACATTATAATCTCTAGAGCCCAGGCGTCCTGAATGTGAGCTCTCCAGGGTCTCAGAAAGGAGAGCAGACGACCCCCACCGTGAGAGGTGGGGCGCCCTTCATGCAGAGGACTGTTTGGGGGCTGCAGGACGGGCAGACTGAGCCTTCGGGCGCCAGGAGGGCTGGGGCTTGAAGGAGGGCTTTCTACGGGAGTCCCGAGACCCTCCGGCCGATGAAGAGGAGGACGGCCGGGTGGAGGAGAAGCGACGAAAGGAACGGTATCGGGAACCAGAAGAACCCGGACGAGCAGGGGGTCTGGACCGAGGCTGGGGCAGATGGGTACTCTACCCCCAGTTGCAGCTGAAATAAACTCATCCAGCTGAGCCCCAAACAGACGGGATCCGTCAAAGGGAAGGTTTGCAAGGGAACGCTTGGAGGAAGCGTCCGCGTCCCAGACCTTTCAACCAGATCTCTACGTTGAAGTATAGAGAGGGAGGAGATGCGGGCAAACAAGGCTCCAATGTCCATGGAGGCCTCGCAGAGGAATTTGGCAGCCTGAGACATTTGGAGGATAAGGTCCAAAGTGTCAGCGGGCGCATGTTGGTCCGTCAAATCCTGGAGATGACGTTGCAGCCACATAGAGAGGGCCCTAGCCACCCATGCAGATGCAAATGCCGGGCGCAGGGACGTGCCCGCTAGGGAAAAATGGACTTTGACAAGGAATCCAAACGCCTATCCACGGCATCTTGTAGGGAGGAGCCGTCCAGGACTGGTAGGGCAGTGTTTTTGGCCAGTCTGGCCACGGGCGGATCCACCTTAGGGGAAGCCCACTTTTCCACGCTAGCCGCAGGAAATGGATACAGTACATCCATACGCCTGGCTGAGGTAAACTTTTGGTTAGGGCCGATCCCAGGCCTTGGATACGACCGCGGTGAACTCACTATGTACGGGAAACACCGCGGTCTCAGGTTTTTTAGGCGGAAAGAGGGCAAACTCCTGACTGGTGGGAGGAGTAGAGCCCTCCTGGAGGTTAAAGGTGTCACGGACCGCCGAAACCAATTCAGAGACCACAGCGGACAGTCTTGGAGGGGGTCCCGCTCCATGATCTCGCCCAAATCTGACAATTCCCTCTGACATCTGCTCCCTGGGGAGAACCATCAGAGTGCGCCTCAAGGCGGGAGGGGAAGCGGAGGCATCAGAGGAAGACTGCTGACGCCACGCGGTCTCTTAGCGCCCGGGCGGCCCCTGGGAGGGTCACCTGGGGAGCTAGGGTGGGAGCGCCCGGGTTAGCGGGCGGCATACGCTCCATAAAGGCCATGGCCGCTGGCTACTAGGGCCAAATCCGCTGCAGCACTAGTCATGGCGGACGCCCAGGCGGGTACCACCGAGTCCGCAGGGGTAGGTGGGGAACCAGGCTGGGATATCGCAGTAGGGGCGACCTGATCCGGGCCAGGGGCAGGGCATGAGGCACAGACTCCCGTGACAGAGAGAGGCAAAAGACACGCCTTACAGGACCCCAGTGGAGCCTGAGAAGACGCCTTGGCAGATTTTGAGGGGGCCCCAGGCTTAGGCATGATTGGCACCTTGTAGAAATAAGTTCTCCTACCAGTTAGAAGCAAAAATCTGGCAAAACTGTCGCTCAGCAAGCACTGAAGTTCATCCAAATGCTGGGAGAGCCGAGCAGACACCACTCTGTAAGCTCAGGAGGAAGCAGGAGAATAGGCTCCGCCCCTCCGTGACGTCAATGGCGGGAAAAATAGGCTCCGCCCCTTCGTGGCGTCAATGGCGGGAAAAACGCCAAAGAAAAAGGTGTCCCCTCCTGCCATGGGGGACCCCATCTCAGAATGCCCCCAGTAATAGTGTCCCCAAGAGGGGAGAACGCAGGGGAGAGAGAGAGAGCCGCGGCAGGTGTCAGAGACCTGCCGCCCTGCAGCCGCGACTGAACGGCCTCTTAAAGGGACCCCGACCTATTAATGGCGGCCCCGGTCAAATGAGCCGGCTCGCTCCATAAGGTCCCCGCAGAGGGAATCATGTCCCCAAGATGTGCCAAGCCTCTGGGGGAGTCCAAGAGGAGAGAACCCCTTATTTAAGGTGGAACCGTCGCTTAAGGCGGCATACCAATAAGGTGGCACCGACTATGGGTGCTGCTCTAGTGCCATGTCCTCTATGCCCCCAGCCCAGACGTGGTCATATTTCACCCAGGCAGCCAGAGGGACAGACGGAGAGAGGGAGAACACAGACTGCAGCCATACTTATCTGTTCCTGCAGTCTTCTCCCTCATATGTCCGGACCAGCAGGGAAGCACCTCTTCAGACGTCTGACTCCGCAGTGTGGGAGATGCAGTGCTCTGGAATGAGGGTGGCGATAGGTGTCCCAATGGCTGGCGGGATGCGGTGCTACCAGGGAGCCCGGATCCTCTTTTCTTCTTTGGGGAACGGTGGAGGAGGCCAGGCAGCGTCCATGGACGGCGGCAGTCACTCCACGGGGGACCAGGAAAGCGCAATGCTGACCTGCGTCCCCATCTGTAAGAAAAATAATAAACAGGAGTAGCAGTGTCATCCTCCTTCTACAGACACTAAGCAAAGACTGAAGTTCTCCTGCTGGAGCCTGGGGGTATAGCCCAAGGAGGAGGAGCTTCTTCTATTTGCATAGTGTCCCTCCTAGTAATACCTCTAGGCTATACCCATGGTCTGTGTCCCCCAATGGAATGCCCGAGAAAAGTATTGTGATACTCGATACCATACGAATTTTTTTTTTTTACATTTGAAATTTTTTTATAGAATGTCTATCCCATAATAGAACAGTCCTATCCTATTTTTTTGGGGGGGGCAAGGTGACTAAAAATTGCAAATCGTACTTTTTTTTTTTTTTTTTTTCCTGTTACGGCGTTCACCACATGGGAAATATTTTTTAATATTTTAATAGTTTGCACTTTTTCAGGCGTGGCGATATGTAATAGGTTTATTTTTTTATTGTTTGTAAATTTAATACGTAAAATTGGGAAAGGGGGCAATTTAGACTGGAAGGCTTCAGTAGTGTCTTGTTGCCATGGTAACCGATCGGAGCCCCGCAATTATACTGCTGTGGCACCGATTGGAACTGCCACTGTACCACCAATAAGGAGAAAGGGGGGGGGGGGGGGAGTGGTACCCTGTGGCCACTGCCACCAATGAATATAACAATAGGGAGGGGGAGGTGCGCCTGTGGCCACTGCCACCAATGAATATAACAATAGGGAGGGGGAGGTGCACCTGTGGCCACTGCGCCACCAATACTGTGGGGGGGGAGGGGGGACAGCGCCACCAATGGTACTTATCTGAGGGGGAGGGGCGCACTGCACCACTAATAATTGTAAACCACATTAATTCAAGTATAGGCAGCGCCGCACCTGAGGGGTTAATTGCCACGGTTCGGCGGATCACATGCCCTGTTATTGAGGCCGGGTATGTGATACCGCCGCTGGCACCCGCTGCCTACACTTGAATTAATGTATTTTACATTCATTGGTGGCGCAGTGGCCACAGCTCCTCCCTGCCATCTCCCCATTAGTGTCACAGTGGAGTGGGAGGATGGCGCACACAGAGCAGCGCACGCCATGCCGTCTAACTTATACTAGGTTGCGCTTACCAGTAAATAGTAAGACCCGTTATCGTATCGATCCAGGTCTAAAAGTATTGATTGGGTATGGATACTTCGATACCCGATGCAACTGTAACCTAAAACCCTTAGTCGTTGCCAGCACCGAATAACCACCCATCCCCCATACAGAAGCTAGGACTGGTGCTTGTAAGGGCTCATGCACCCGACCGTATGTATTTTGCAGTCCGCCAAAAAAATACGGATGACGTCCGTGTTACATCAGTAATGCATCAGTTTTTTTGCAGATCCATTGTAACAATGCATATCCTTGTCCCAAGACGGGCAAGATCAGGACATATTCAATTTTTTTGCCATAACGGACTTGTAGACATACAGAAACGTAATGCACATTGCGTCATTTCTGTTTTTCGTGGCCCCATTGAAATTAATGGTTCTGCATATGGGCTGCAAAAAAAAAAAAAAAAAAACTTAACGGACAAAAAAATAAGTTTGTGTGCATGAGCCCTAATTGTGAGTACTTGGTCTCTCCCCATCAGTTCTCTGTCCCTTTCTCGGAGTCTCTTCTTGTCCTCCCTCTCCACCTCTCTTCTTATTCTTGACTGACTGCCTCCTGGAGTTTATCCCTCCGCCCGCCCGCCTCCCTCTCTGCCCTCCGCCCGCCCACCTCCCTCCCTCCCCTCCCTCCCTCTCTGCCCTCCGCCCGCCTCCCTCCATCTCTGCCCTCCGCTCGCCTCCCTCCCTCTCTGCCCTCCGCCCGCCTCCCTCCCTCTCTGCCCTCCGCCCGCCTCCCTCCCTCTCTGCCCTCCGCCCGCCTCCCTCCCTCCCGCATTCTCTGTCATTCCAGTGTTGTCCGATTTTCACCTGTTAGACACCTTCCCACCGATGACAACTGACCTCACACGAGACACTGAGCTTCATACACGTTTAATGACAGACTGGGAATGACGTTACCACCGAGGGGCGCTGTCCCCGCAGCATCGTTTGATGCCTCTTCCCTTAATTGTCAGTTAGATAAAAGGCTTAATATTAACAATAAAGGTAAAAAGTGTCTCCTCCTCCCGTCACTCTTCTGTCGTTTCCTTCTTTCCCGTCTCCTGTCCTTCAAACACTGGATATTTCTTTTCCACCTCCGTCCAAGTGAGGAAACCATTGGCCAAATCTCTGACGATCCCCGGGAGCTCAGAAATCTGCAAGCAGAGCGAGCGGGATTACAAATAACCCGATGTAAAGGGAATTTCATGACAGGCCTATAAAATAACGTCTCCAGTTTACGCCTTAAAGGGGAATGTGCTTCCCAGAGGCTGCCATCCAGATCAGGCTGGGAAGGAGCTTGCAGCAGAAGAAACCTTCCACCACTGACCAGTCTGTAATACTGGACCCATTCAGCTTACCACCCCCCCCCATTTATCAGGCATACTTCAATAACAGAAAGTTATCCAGAGCCGCGAACAGGCAAATGTTTGTGTTTATCTTCATTTCTGAGTTTACTGTTCGTTTAAGAATGGAGTGGGTGGAGTACACACTGTTCTTGAGTGACAAGTGACTACTTCTAGAGTCACATGAGAGTCAAGGACATGGCTGCACAAACCTGGTATGGAAAAGGCTCCTTACCTCGGCCCTGATCTGTCTCATTGTGTCTCGGTCTCGGAGCGTGGCCGTGTGTGGAGTCCGATTCACTGTGTCGAAGTCTATTGTGATACCAAAGGCCACGCCGATTTCATCTGTCCGGGCATAGCGCCTCCCAATGGATCCAGATGAGTCGTCTACTTTGTGCGAGACTCCGTTCCTGGTTAAAGCTTCGGCTGAAGAGAAAGGCAAAGTATTAGTATGGCGGATCCTTCATTCCAGAGCTGCATTCACAATTCTGCTGGTTTACAGTTAGCTCTCAGGCTACAGGGTCCAAAATCTAAGCAGAGCAGGTGGCTGTCCACTGTGGAGCTCTGCTGGAGGTTTGGGGGGTTGCATCCTAGCAGGAGCTCTGTACAGTATTAGAACGTATTGGCTCCTATGAGCCGAAGTTATTACTTTGCGAAGTCTCGCGAGAACTTCATAAATCAATTTCTACTGTAAAAAAAAGATTTCTCGGAACTCTGGCTCGGTTCCAAGTGGTTTTTTACAGTACAAATTAATTTATGAAGTCTCGAGACTTCGTGAAGTAATAACTTCGGCTCATAGGAGCCAATACATTCTAATACTGTACGGAGCCCCTGCTCCCTACAGTATTCAAACAAAGCATTTTGCGAATCGACTTCGGATGTGTCATCCGAAGTCGATTTGCTCATCCCTATATGCCACCAATGTTGGGGGTGAGATAACCCCTTTAAGTAATTACCACTGATCAATCCATGCCCTGCTGAGAGTTGTAGTTCTGCATCAGCAGGAGAGCTACAGGTTGGAGACCACCACCCTAGTGACTTTTCTATTTGGTCTGTCTCCTTCCCCTCACAACAAAATGAACTTCCTATGCATAAAAGCCATACGTATTGCTTAAAAGGGCACTAACACTACAAGTTTTTCTTCTAGGAAATCCACAGTTCATACGATTTTGGGCGGTTTTCTAATAGATTTGATCAGGCTTTGATGCCTTGTTTCTTTAGGCCCGAGGAGGACGTTCCCGATGCTCCCTCACATACACTTGTTGCTGCCACTAGAGGGTGACCACAATCTGCCAACCGATCGTACACCGATCGCCACCTAGCGCTGACAGCTGAGCAAAGCTCCTAAGGACTTGCAGACACTGAGCGCCCCCTAGTGGTGGCTGAGATTTCTAACTCGCATAACTTCACTCAAGAAATGAGGCATCAGTGCCGTATGATGAGAACCAGGGGAACGCTGGGTGTTTAGACAGATTCGAGAAGAGGTCCGATGCAGACACTTACACAGCTCCTTGACAAATGGCACGAATTCTTGATTTTGGCTTAGCGGGAGCACCGAACACTTGTATGGCGCTACAATTGCTGGAAAAGTAAAATACTAGGAGAAAAAAAAAAATAATATCTCGTTACTGACTGTAGAGTTCTAAAGTCACCAGTACAATGTTATAATGACCACACATAAAAGCTAATCACCCAAAGTGATATTCAGATCACAGTCTGCCTCTAGTATCAGATTTTTCTCAAGTGGATGTGTCCCTCACACTTTTATAAGCTGGAGGTGACCTGTGTGTCCTAGATGCTGCTGACTTCACTAGCTCTCACGTATCAGCATTGGACTAATTTCTCGTTCTACGGCTCATAACAGATGAAGAGTGTGTGATCCCCCTCCCTCCTCCTGCAGAGTCTGCCATGGCACTCTGCTTTCTCACCACACCTGTAGAGAGCCCATATGATTCGTATATGACATGTACCAGCTCCCCTCCACTGCACACTCTAATCTGCCATGTACAACCTTGCCACCCTCTCCAAAACTGAAAAAAGGGAGGGGGAGAGCACAGAGAGCCGTCAGAAACAGGAGCAGAGCTGCGACCGATTTATTTCACATTCTGCTGCACCAGCAGCCAAGTGGAGGACTTACACACACACTGGAAAACGGTGGGAAATTTTTAATGAAGAAGAATTTTTTTTTAATTAGAAACTTGCTTAATTTTGGAAGTAAATAACAAAAAATGCAGTGCGGTGGAATCAGAAGCCAAGGCGTCTCCGGCCATTGAAATATCATACGGCTCTTCTGCTCACTATAAAAGTGCCTATGTTGTAGCATCACTGACAACTATTCTCCCACACCAGCAAATGGGTGTCAGGCTCTACCCCCTCCACTTCCATAACCTATGATTTGGCAGGAGTACAAAGTCATGTGACGTCTAAGCTGCACTTCTGAAAGTGGTTAACCCTTCTGTTTGGTGGCCTTTGCTTTTGGTTGTATCTGATGCTGGGAAAGCTGGGTTACAGCCAATAGGTCAGCTTTTACACATTACCTCTCCTCCAGCATCTCTTGGGTCCCTTATCGGAAGCAACCATGTAAGTCACCTGGAGGAGGGCTAATTTACATATTTTTTCCCCCAAGGAGCATTGAATGCAAGACTCCCGATACCAGCTGGATGTCCGCAAAAGCTTTCCCCCCAAGCAAGGCTGAATTCCCGGGATCAGCGGCGCTTACCGTCCTCTGCTCGTCCCCTTGTCGGACCTGGAATGTGTGCTCGAAAACGGTGTACATGACTCTTCCGAGACCAAATGAGGGCTCAATTACATTTGGAACAATTTCCTCCACTGAAAAGCACAAGACAGAAGAGTTCAGCGACCACACAATGCAACTGGACGGCGTGGATCCATCATTCCAAGAGGCCTGAGGCTGCACTACTGACAGTCTGACAAACATGTCCGCTTCTGACCCGTCCTTGTGTGGCAGCAAACCAGTGATCAGACATGGAAGTTAGGCAGAATGTAGATATTGAGGCGGATGACGATCTGAACGGCACCTGACTGGCTCTCTCAGTAGTGCAGCCTCAGGCTTAGAAACAACCGCTCCAAACCCTGGCAGTGCGCCACTGCTCTCCTCTCTAGCAGGGTAAGAATGAGGTAAATGCAGAGAAAACTTCCTAAAGCTTGAAATTCAGAAGTCACATAATTGTCATAGTTTGTACATTTATTTTTTATGTTTTGGACGACCTCGGATCCCGTTCCTGTGGTTTCCATGGTGACTGTTTTAAAAAGCCGCTTTGGAATGTTCCCGAGCGGAGGTTTTCAGCAGAGAGCGGTGAGCGTGGGACGCGGGGTCAGCTCCGTTCACCGGCTGTGTTCTCATGATCAGAATGGTGCACAATGGCACAAGCCTGGAGGCCCGGGCACAGGGACGCTGAGTGGTTTATTTGTACCAAGCTTTTGAATAGGGGGTGAAAGAGAGAGGGCGCGGCGGGTGTTTAATGGGAGACGCAGGGCGGAAGAAATAATGAGATTCGTGCACGCAGCAGGGGATTGTGGGTAATAAGAACTTGAACCTTTCAAGGTAGTTTAAGGAACTTGATTATTTGTCTCAATGCAGCTAAAAAGGCTTGAGGGGGAGGATATAACCAGTGGCAGGGGGGAGGATATAACCAGTGGCAGGGGGAATCTGGACACACGGGGCGACCCTATGGGGCAGGGGTAATGGAATAGATGCACACAGGACTACACGCTACCCTCCAATGTATTAGAGAGGAGGAGAGACCAACCCCTCCATCTGCAACATCACCCACGGACTACACACCGCAGACTACGAGCACAGCATTTCTGATTGCCTTATATCTGCTCTAAGGGTAACACACAGGTGGAGTATTATACAGAAGAGAGGGCGGCAGAGGCGGAAGGACGGGACGGGCGGCAGAGGCGGAAGGACGGGACGGGCGGCAGAGGCGGAAGGACGGGACGGGCGGCAGAGGCGGAAGGACGGGACGGGCGGCAGAGGCGGAAGGACGGGACGGGCGGCAGAGGCGGAAGGACGGGACGGGCGGCAGAGGCGGAAGGGACGGGACGGGCGGCAGAGGCGGAAGGACGGGACGGGCGGCAGAGGCGGAAGGACGGGACGGGCGGCAGAGGCGGAAGGACGGGACGGGCGGCAGAGGCGGAAGGACGGGACGGGCGGCAGAGGCGGAAGGACGGGACGGGCGGCAGAGGCGGAAGGACGGAGGCGGCAGAGGCGGAAGGACGGGACGGGCGGCAGAGGCGGAAGGACGGGACGGGCGGCAGAGGCGGAGAGGACGGGACGGGCGGCAGAGGCGGAAGGACGGGACGGGCGGCAGAGGCGGAAGGACGGGACGGGCGGCAGAGGCGGAAGGACGGGACGGGCGGCAGAGGCGGAAGGACGGGACGGGCGGCAGAGGCGGAAGGACGGGACGGGCGGCAGAGGCGGAAGGACGGGACGGGCGGCAGAGGCGGAAGGACGGGACGGGCGGCAGAGGCGGAAGGACGGGACGGGCGGCAGAGGCGGAAGGACGGGACGGGCGGCAGAGGCGGAAGGACGGGACGGGCGGCAGAGGCGAAGGACGGACGGGCGGCAGGACGGACGGGCGGCAGGGGCGGAAGGACGGGACGGGACGGGCGGCAGGGGCGGAAGGACGGGACGGGACGGGCGGCAGGGGCGGAAGGGCGGGACGGGACGGGCGGCAGGGGCGGAAGGGCGGGACAGGACGGGCGGCAGGGGCGGAAGGGCGGGACGGGACGGGCGGCAGGGGCGGAAGGACGGGGCGGGCGGCAGGGGCGAAGGACGGGACGGGCGGCAGGGGCGGAAGGACGGGACGGGCGGCAGAGGCGGAAGGACGGGACGGGCGGCAGAGGCGGAAGGACGGGACGGGCGGCAGAGGCGGAAGGACGGGACGGGCGGCAGAGGCGGAAGGACGGGACGGGCGGCAGAGGCGGAAGGACGGGACGGGCGGCAGAGGCGGAAGGACGGGACGGGCGGCAGAGGCGGAAGGACGGGACGGGCGGCAGAGGCGGAAGGACGGGACGGGCGGCAGAGGCGGAAGGACGGGACGGGCGGCAGAGGCGGAAGGACGGGACGGGCGGCAGAGGCGGAAGGACGGGACGGGCGGCAGAGGCGAAGGACGGGACGGGCGGCAGAGGCGGAAGGACGGGACGGGCGGCAGAGGCGGAAGGACGGGACGGGCGGCAGAGGCGGAAGGACGGGCGGCAGAGGCGAAGGACGGGACGGGCGGCAGAGGCGGAAGGACGGGACGGGCGGCAGAGGCGGAAGGACGGGACGGGCGGCAGAGGCGGAAGGACGGGACGGGCGGCAGAGGCGGAAGGACGGGACGGGCGGCAGAGGCGGAAGGACGGGACGGGCGGCAGAGGCGGAAGGACGGGACGGGCGGCAGAGGCGGAAGGACGGGACGGGCGGCAGAGGCGGAAGGACGGGACGGGCGGCAGAGGCGGAAGGACGGGACGGGCGGCAGAGGCGGAAGGACGGGACGGGCGGCAGAGGCGGAAGGACGGGACGGGCGGCAGAGGCGGAAGGACGGGACGGGCGGCAGAGGCGGAAGGACGGGACGGGCGGCAGAGGCGGAAGGACGGGACGGGCGGCAGAGGCGGAAGGACGGGCAGACTATACAAGAAAAATGCATGGTAGGAAGGAGCAGCACAGAGTATTTCAGGAGAGGAGTTATCTATGGGAGGTGGCGTGTTTATTCATGTGAGGTTAGTGAGGAGAGGGCTGTGACAATACGAGGAGGAGAATGAGGGCAAGTGGGAGGTCACATGTAGTGGAAGAGCAAGGAAGCACAAAGTATTTCAGCAGAGAGGTCTGCAGTGGTGACAACATTGAGCACAAGGCTGTGTGTGACCGAGACAGTATCATGCAAGAGGTACACGGTGGAAGGAGCAGGGTCCACAGCAGCACAGAGTATTTCAGTATAGGAGTGCGCTGATTGGTCGGTACACAGGGAGGGGGACTGGTCTATCCTAACACCCACATCACACCAGTGTGGACAGAAAGAACAGTCCATTACTTTACCATGTATCGTTTTCTGAAATTTCTTCACGCCGACCATGTCCTTTGTCAGCTGAAACGTTTTCCCTTCTGTTTCAATAGTGAATTCCCTGAAAGAGAGAGAAAGAGCACGCTGATCACTATGATATACACAGGCTGACAGTCCTATAATCTGACACCCGATGGTCCGGAAGTGATTTCTATAGGTCCTAGTGGTGCAGATGGACCGGGATGAGATGACCCCTTTAACATCACCCATCCCCCCCACCCGCCCACCTTGGCCTGGGAAGTCCTCACCCTTTTGCTTCCAGAATCTTCTCCATCTCAGAGACGTAACAGGCGTCACAAATGGCAAGATATTCCATTACCAGCTTGGCGTCTTTTTTGTACGCCTTGCCGATCGCTCCCTTATTAGCCTCAAACTGGACGACATTTATGGTTTTGTTCAGTGGAGTTAAGGAAAAAGGACAGAAAGTAAATTGGTATGTAGGGACGTGTAAGCAGTCGCTGACTGAGGTTCACTTCCATACAGCACAGAAACACCGTAAAACAAGTCCCACGTGTACTATAGCAGAAAGAGTGATCGAGGGCTCATTCAGACGACCCATTCATTTCAATGAAGCTGCAAAAGATGAGGATAATGGGCATTTCTATCATAGGGATGGCTGTTTTGTAAAATGTGGAACGCCCATGGCTGGTATCCACGTTTTGCAGATCGTAAAACAGATATGGTCGGCTGAATGAGCCTTTAGAGCGAGCAATGACTATAGACAGTATGATGGTGTTGTATCGCCACCTGCAGGCAAAATGTGGCATGGCAGGGATATGCCCCCATTCTCTTAAAGGTGCGGGTCCCACCGCTGGGAGCTGCACCTATATCCTGAACAGAGCCCCGAAAGTGTTAAAGGCCGCACTGCGAATGTGCAGCCGCTCTCCATTCATTTTCTATTGGGTCGTCAAAAATAGCCAAGTGCTGGCCATTTCCGTTGGGCCCATAGAAGGTAATGGCAGCAGTGGTGGTCATGTACAGTGCACTCCCATTCACTTTTATGGGGAGCATGCTTGGTGGTGGCTGCACCGGAGTCCTTCAGCCAACACCATGCAGGGCTCCGTTCCCGATATAGGTGCGGGTCCCAGCCGCAGATATAAGACAATGGGGGTATATCCTAGAGATATGCCCCCATTGTCTGTGATGAGACAACCCCTTTAAACATGCCCCATCTAAGATGACCCATCTACATGCCCCATCTAAGATGAGTGTACAGTACCTGGTGTAAAGAGGATACCTCCCAAAATGCAAATCAGAGCAAGCAGGAAATTCTGGGAGATTGCAGCTCTGAAGGAAGAAGAATATAGGTGGCAATATGGCGAGTGCACCAGTTATTATAAGAGCGTATAAATATCAGTAAGGATATGGGTTCTTTAAGAGGTTTCTCGGCTACGAGTGGCACTTTTGTAGCTCTGGCGTGGCAAGCAAGATCATAACAGGAACGGTCGGCACAGCCAACGATTTCTATCCATCCCTAGGAAAGAAACAAAAGGAGTCAGTCAGTAAGAAGGCACACAAATTATCATCCTATAATATAGGTCAGGGCAAAGGCAGGACATTAGTAGGAAAATTCTAAGCGACACTAAGGGCTCCGACCACTTGTACTATCAAATGGATTTACTACAAAAACGGATCAAAACATCAGTAATGGAGTGCGGTGACCGGAAATACACTGATCAAAACCAGTGAAGTGCTGGGAGACGGACAAACCAGTAAACAAACCAATAAAGAAAAAAAAAAATCCCAGTGAAAATGCTGGTTAGGCACATATTGCAATTCAGAGCAACAACCACCAGGTGGAGCCAATGCTCAAGAAAGCTCATCATAGTTCAATATTGGGGGGGGTCAGGAGCTCAATGGGGGACACAAAGGCAGGTCTGGGTGTGAAAGCCAAGTATGTGATCCCTAACATAATAAGTGGTCACCGCAGACAGCAACAGCACAAGAGAGACCCCACGGGATGAGCTGGTCGGACAGGGCACTGAACTTTGGAATATGCATTAAAGGGATTGTCTATGTTAAGCACTGAGCTAGTGCATAAAATGCCTCCCCTTTTTCTGGTGCACCAGTGCGCTATATGGCTGCCCTTTCAATTTTAATGGGACCGTTAACCAAATTCTGCTGAAATTAGACCTCGGAACCCACATTCCCGATGGACTCCCCACTCCGTGAGCGGCTCATCAGGTGAAGATTTTGGATACTCACATAGGAGGTTTTAGACTCTGCATCCCAGCAGTCGCAGGCATAGTGCGCCATCTCGTTCTCCATGTGCTGCCGAAATCTCAGCTTGTCTGGCGAGACCCCGACTTTAGTGAGGTATAGGTAGATCCTTCCGATGAAGTAACCCAGGACAGAGTTATTGATGACGCCCTGCGCCAAAGTGGAAGAGTCGGATATCAATACAGCCGGACATGTACAGAAGGTCTTTAAGAGCGTTAACTGGGTGAAGCCCCCATTTAAACCTCCTATCACGGAGGTAATAAAGGGGGGCCCCATCAGCCGGCCACCTCACAATAACTCACCTGGTCCACGGCATCACCGAGCCTCATTTTTTTGGCAGACTCCCCGCTGAGCTGAGCTTTGGAGGAGTACAGGAGGATGCTCAAGTCGGCCACATTCTCAAATTTGGGGTGATTCTTCTCGTTGGGGTCCACAAAGTGCTCTATTTCTGCCATGGTGAATTCCCTGTAACGAGCAGAATTGGGGTTTGATCACAATCTGCTCAATCAGATCTAGCTCTGCTGCACTGCGGGGGATGGGGTGGCCACATCGGGCACCAAACAAAAAAAAAAAATGTTAACATTTCCCCCAATTCATTGCGGTGCTACAAGTTCCCCCATCATTCTGCACTCAATCCTCCATAGTGAGAAAGGAAAAACTACAAAACCCTCTACTCAGGACTTAGTTGAAGCCCCTTTGGCAGTGATTCCAGCCGCCGGTCTTCTCGGAGATGTCACAAGGTTTGCACAACTAGATTTGGGGATTTTCTGCCATTCTTCTCTGCAGACCCCATCACGTTCTGTCAGGGTGGATGGGGCAGTCGGTGGACAGCCATTTTTAGGTCTCTCCAGAGATGTTCCATTGGGTTCAGGGCTGTGGCCCCTGGAGAACATTCCCAGAGTTGTCCCTAAGTCTCTCCTATGTTGTCTTGGCCGTGTGCTTAGGGCCATTGTCTTGTTGGACGATGAACCTTCGGCCCAGTCTGAGGTCCAGAGCTCTGGATCAGGTTCTTATGAAGAATATCTCGGTACTTTGCTCCATTCAGCTTTCCCTCCACCCTGACCGGTCTCCCTGTCCCCCAGCATGATCCGGCCACCACCATGCTTCACTGTAGGGATGGTATTGGGCAGATGATGGGCAGAGCCTGGTTTCTTCCAGACATGACCCTTAGAATAGAGGCCAAAAAGTCCCATCTTGGTTTCATCAGAGCAGAGAATCTTGTTTCTAAAGGACAGAGTTCTTTAGGTGCCTTTCTTCTTTTTTTAAGGTGGCTTTCTTCTCCTTTACTGAGGAGCGGTTTCTTTCTGACCACTCTGCCATGGAGGAGGTTGCCCTTTTGCACACAGGATCTTTGGAGCTCAGCCACAGTGACCATTAGACTCTTGGTCTCCTCTCCTACTAAGGCCCTTCTCCTCCGATGACTTATAGTTTGGGGGGTGGCAGATCTAGGAAGAGTCCTGGTTGTTCCAATCTTCTTCCATGTAAGAATTATGGAGACCACTGCGCTCTGGGAAACGTTCAGTGCAGCAGAAATGTTTTCCAGATCTGTTCCTCCACACAATCCTGTCTCTGAGCTCTACAGGCAGTTCTCTCCTCCTCATGGCTTGGTCGTTGCTCTGATATTCATTGCTAGCTGTGAGATCTTTGACCAAATCATGTTCAATCATCTGAATTTACCACGGGTGACTCCAATCAAGGTGTGGAAACTTCTGAGAGAATGATCCGGACAAATGGGAGGCCCCAGATGGAAATGTTAGGTGTCAGAGCAAAGGAGCTGAAGGTTTATTTTTTAATTAAAATTTGCAAATATTTCTAAAATTCGGTTTCCACTTTCTCATTATGGGGCACTGAGTGCAGAACGATGGAGCAACATAACATCATTGCCAGGCCCCGTCACTCACAGTAGGGAGGGCCAGGAGGAAGAAGCGCGGCTCACAATGCAGTGAGGTGCGATAGTGACGCCCTCGTTCCATCGAGCTGTAAAATTGCTTATAACGAAAGAGAATTTCTGCTGAATGCGGCCAGAGATCTGGGCGGCAGGAGAAGCATTGCACTGTGGCGGGCGGCGGAGAACATACCAGGTATTCGGTGACACATTCCCTCTACTACCTCTCTCTACTGTGCTGACGTCTGTTACAATGCGCAACTGTAACAAACCCTCTGCTTTGAGATGGTGCAACCCCTTCAAGGCGATAAGCCTGGCTGCTCCCCTACACTGACTGCATTCAGTTCAGGATCAGTGAGGACAGAGACCGCAGTGTATTGTGCCTACTGGACGATATACAAGGGCGACCCAGGGGGCCAACGGCTCGACAGACGGTGCTCCCTGTGCCTCGCTGGCCACTGAGATGTCACCGCTGTACTGACTGCAGGCCTGGGTTGCAATTATCAGCATCTACTGTGTGCTACGACCCACAAGCCCAGCCGTATTGATGAATTAATGACGCGGTGCATAAGGGGTTAAGGTTCTGTCACCAGAACAGTAAGCTATAAACTATGGTGTGCCCCCAAGTTATGTGAGCAGACCCGACCTTACCCAATTTCTAGCAACCCCACAGAAGACCCCCATCACTTAATAAATAGTGAATGTAGCCCCCTCAGTCACAACAGCCGTTAGCAGCAGCAGCAGGGCCACATCCCCCAACCAAGGTGTCAGAGGGGGACTCCCCCAGTAGTCAATGCAAGGTCTTTCCACAATCACCCAACATGTGCGCCCTCTGCTGGCAGGAGGCCACCGACAACTGCCTACTGCATCAATCTCTGCTAGGCTGGCGGCCTACTGGGAGCCCCCTCATACAGAGGAACGTCATTAAAGGGATTGTCGGGGACATGTGGACAGGTCATCAATATCTCATGGGGGGAGGGGGTTTGACCCCCAGAACCATCTCACTAGTTGTCCGGGCAGCCTCGTCCATCAGCCACATGGCCTCTGAGCAGCTCAGCCTGGACTGCAATACCACACACAGCCACTACACGCTGTTCGGCGCTGGGCATGGTATACAAGGAAGAAGGCTTAGCCAAACATGACACCGGCAAGCAGCTGAGTCAGACCTCCACCAATCAGATACTGACGGCCTACCCCTGAGGATAGGTCAGGAATAGGTCAATCCTGGACAACCCCTTTAAGAAGCATCACTGCAGGAGCCTTGTACTGAGCCATCCAGCGCTCCCACACAGACGTACCTTACTCTGATGAGTCCAGATCGGGGGGAGATCTCGTTTCTGAAGGAGTTCCCAATCTGAGCAGCAGCAAAAGGCAGTTTTCCCTGATTAAATTCTAAGAGACGCTTGAAGTTGAGGAAGATTCCCTGCGCCGTTTCTGGCCTCAGATACCTGTTTTCGGATTATAAAATAAATAAAATAAAAATGTTATTAAAAAAAGTGACCTTCTTCCTTTAAATATTTCCAGAGCTCCGTGCAATGTCTCATATTGATTTCTTTCTATGGGAGGAAAAGAAGTTAGCTACTTCCTGTCTCATATGTGGCCAAACCTTGTATAACCTCTACCAATGGCATACCGCCAATAGAGGCAGGGTATGCGGCTGCTGTGGGGCCCGTGGGACCGAAGTGGATGTAAGGCACCGCCCCCTAATTACACGATTATAATAAAGGCTGCGGTGATGCAGCCAGCGCTACTGTCTTGAGTCCCTATATGGGGCTCTGACGGGCCCTGCTTTTCTTGTGCTCAGGGCCCCCCGCCCCTTCACCTTACATGCTTTGAGCATGTCCCGGGCCTAGCTGCAGCAGTAACCTCCTGACACAGAACTAAGTGGGTGGGGTCCGGGATCACGGGGGGAGTATGCTGCTTCCGGAAGGTAAGGAGAACTCAAGAGGCTGGCGAGCAGAGGAGCGAGGACTGCTTACACACCCTGTCATGTTGCCCCCAGGACCGATGGATGTTTGGAACATCAGATTGAAGGACACCGGAGGAGAGAGGTCATTCTGAGTGATGGGAGACTTCACGTTGTATTTGACGAATAGATCCGCCAGGTCCTGCTGACCGTAGTTGTCCATCTATGCAACGAGAGAGGAGAGATGGTGAGACTCGCGCGACTATACAGAAAACAAATCTGCTGGATCAAGCCCCAGCAACCAAAGCAAACCACGCCTGGCAAGGAAGGGGTTAACACGTCACCTGCGTCAGGACGTTCTCCATCTCTGCCTTCTTTTCCGCCGGACACTTCTTGTCAGACATCAGCTTCTGAAGGTGAGCTGCAGCAAAAGGAGGAAGAGCGGATAAGCATGAAAGATCTCAAAGAGAGGGCTCATTCATCTCGGCACTAGGTGGCGCTAACTGCATACAGATTTATTACTGCATTCAATGGGAGATGGGTACAGACATGCAGCCAGGAGTTTATCATTTCTAGTTAACAGGCGATACAATCAGACTACCTAGAGCTTGTTTGTAGTCTGTTACCATGGAGACACATAGTATTAGAGCTGTACTTGTAAAGCTGTTTATTTTTATATATTTTTTTGTTGATGCTCTGTTAACTCCTTCAGGACCCTGCCATTTTTCACCTTCAGGACCCGGCCATTTTTTGCAAATCTGACCAGTGTCACTTTATGTGGCGATAACTTTAAAACGCTTTTACTTATCCAGGCCATTCTGAGACTGTTTTCTCGTCACATATTGTACTTTATGACCGTGGTAAATTTGAGTCAAAATATTTAATTTTTATTTATAAAAAAAAAATTGGGAAAATTTAGCAATTTATAAAATTTCAATTTCTCTGCTTTTAAAACAGATAGTGATACCTCCTAAAATTGTTATTACTTTACATTTCCCATATGTCTACTTCATGTTTGAATTTTGTAAATTACATTTTATTTTTTTGGGGACGTTAGAAGGCGTAGAAGTTTAGAAGAAAATCTTGAAATTTCAGAAAATTTCCAAAACCCACTTTTTAAGGACCAGTTCAGGTCTGAAGTCACTTTGTGAGGCTTACATAATAGAAACCACCCAAAAATGCCCCATTCTAGAAACTACACCCCTCAAGGTAATCAAAACTGATTTTACAAACGTTGTTAACCCTTTAGGTGTTCCACAAGAGTTAAAGGAAAATGTAGATGAAATTTCAGAATTTCACTTTTTGGCAGATTTTCCAATTTAATCTATTTTTTTTCCGCTAACAAAAGCAAGGGTTAACAGCTAAACAAAACCCAATATTTATTGCCCTGATTCTGTAGTTTCTAGAAACACCCCATATGTGGTCGTAAACTGCTGTATGGCCAAACGGCAGGGCTCAGAAGGGAAGGAACGCCATATGGTTTTTGAAAGGCAGATTTTACTGGACTGGTTTTTTGACACCATGTCACATTTGAAGCCCCCCTGATGCCCACCGGAGTAGAAACGCCAAAAAAAACCATTTTGGAAACCAGGGGATAAGGTGGCAGTTTTGTTTGTATTATTTTAGGGTAGATAAGATTTTTGGTTGCTCTACATTACACTTTTTGTGAGGCAAGGTAACGAAAAATAGCTGTTTTGGCACTGATTTTTTTATTTTTATTTACAATGTTCATCTGACAGTAGATAATGTGGTATTTTTATAGAGCAGGTTGTTAGGGATGCAACGTCACCAAATATGACTACTTTTTGGGTTGTTTGTTTCAGTTTTACATAATAAAGCATTTTTGAAAAAAAAGATTT
Source organism: Bufotes viridis (assembly GCA_033119425.1). NCBI lineage: Eukaryota > Metazoa > Chordata > Amphibia > Anura > Bufonidae > Bufotes > Bufotes viridis. Next base: position 373,804,007 of record CM065593.1, on the reverse strand, counting down.
TTTAGTGTCTCCATATTCTGAAAGCCATAGCTTTTTTATTTTTTCGGCGACTGTCTTATGTAGAGGCTCATTTTTTGCGGGATGAGATGACGTTTGATTGCTATGACTTTGGGGTGCATATGAGTTTTTGACCGCTTGGTATTACACTTTGTGATGTAAGGTGACAAAAATGGTTTATTTGGCACAGTTTTTTTTTTTTTTTACTGCATTCACCTGAGGGGTTAGGTCATATGATCTATTTATAGAGCAGGTCGTTACGGACATGGAAATACCTAATATGTCTACTTTATTTATTTATTTAAGTTTTACACAATATTTTTGAAACCAATAAAAAAATCGTGTTTTAGTGTCTCCATAGTCTGAGAGCCATAGTTTATTTTTTATTTTTTTGGGCGATTGTCTTAGGTAGCGTATTATTTTTTGCGGGCTGTGGTGACGGTTAGATTGGTACTATTTTGGGGGGCATACGCATTTTTGATCACTTGGTGTTGCACTTTTAGTGATGTAAGGTGACAAAAAAAAAACGTTTTTTTTTAGCAGTTTTTATTTTATTCTTTTGACGGTGTTCACCCGAGGGGTTAGGTCATGTGATATGTTTATAGAGCCGGTCAATACGGACGCGGCGAAACCCAATGTCTGCTTTCCTTTTTTTCCCTGTTTTTTTTATTATTTTGGGAGAAGGGCACTTTTTATTTTACTTGAAACTTAATTTTTTTTGGGGGGAAACTATTTTTTTCACTTTTTTTGTCCCACTCTGGGACTTCAACTCTTGGGGGTCTAAACCCCTCTACAATGTATTACAATACTTCTGTATTGCAATGCATTGGCTGTAAGTGTAATACAGGGGGCTGATCTCATGGCTCTCGCGGATGGCAGCCACGATGCCTGAGGCCTCTTTCACACGAGCGTGACGGATTGGCTCCGGATGAGTTCAGTGAAACTCGCACCATGTTGCAAGCAAGTTCAGTCAGTTTTGTTTGCGTTCAATTGTTCAGTTTTTTCCGCGCGGGTGCAATGCGGAAAAAACTGAAGGTTTACAAACAACATCTCTTAGCAACCATCAGTAAAGGCAGTGCGAGGGTTAATGCAGCTGCATCGGTGTTTTCACCAATGCCGGTTCACACAGCAGGGGTCCGGCTATCAGTGACCGTCGGACCTCTGCTGCTGATTGGGCGAGCGCAGCACCTGCACCTCTATCAGCCCGGCGTACATGTACGGTGCAGGTCCTTAAGGGGTTAAAAAATGGCTGCACAGTTGGAGACTGTTACCGGGAGGCAGCGGTGCTTTACTTGCCTTTTAGAAGATGGTCGGCTCGGAAGCACTCTCCGTTCTTGACGTCTTTAACCATGAAATCTGCAAACTTGTCAACGTGTCCGGACGTCCTGCCAGCAAGATAAGCAGGTGAGGACCAAGTATGGAGATAACCCTCACCCCATCACGTGACTAGACCCGTCCATCAGCAACCCCCCCCCACAAAAAGTACACTGCGCAGGGGAAATCAGCGCATGCGCAGCATGAGTTTTCTGATGAATAGGCCTGGTCATGTGATTCTCCATCAGAGACCACTGCCGTCTAAGGGGGATGCACTTATAATAGTAAGATTGGTTAACCCCTTATTGACCACCCAATTTACCCAGAATAAGGAGTGCCAATCTGGGGCGTTTAACCCCTTAGATGCCACAGTCAATAGACAACCACAGCATCTAAGTGGCTCCCATTATCACCCCGGTAATGAGATTACGAGGTGCCAATGTCTTCGTATAGCAGCCTGCGGCCAAATGGGGCCTGCCTCCTGTGTATGCCCATCAGGCTGAGCCTCTCTGGCGCGGCCAGCTGGTAAATGTATAGCAGTGACAGTATAATACACTGCACTGCATAAGCAGTACGGTGTATTATAGGAGCAATCAGACGATCATCTGTTAAAGCCCAAGTTAAAAAAAATGTACACCTTTTTGCCATTAAAAAAGCTTTTCAATGAAAATAAATGCAAAAATAAAATCCCCTCCGCATATTTGGTATTGGCGCATACGCAAGGACCCACACTACACAATCACGCAATTTATCCTGCACAATGAACGCCATAAAAAAAAAAATAAATCAATGCCACAATTCCCCACAAAAACGATCAAAGAGTTTTATGTACCCCAAAGTGATAATTGAAATTACAAGTCGTCCTACAAAAAGCCAGCCCTCACACAGCTCCTTGGTGCCAAATAAAAAAAAGGTTATGGGTCTAGGGATGCTGCGATGCAAAAACATTTTTTTTTTTTTTAAAGGGTTTTATTGTGCAAAATAGTAAAATGTAAAAAAAAAAAAAAAAAAAAAAAATCTACATATTTGTAATCGTACTGTCCCAGAAAATAAGGTTATAATGTTCTTTTTGCCAAAAAATTAATGCTGCAAAATTTCTAACCCAAAAACTCAGTGGCGGTATTGCTGTTTTTCCCCATACCCCCTAATAAAGACAAGTTAATCGGTAAGTTATGTGTACCCCAAAATGGTGCCATTAAAGGGGTTATCCGATCCTATAAAATGTCCCCCCATATGCCGGGCCCCTCTCACTGATTCTACTTACCTGGCCCTCTGCTCCGCCGCTTCTACCTGTGCTCGACAATGGCAGGCGGGGAAGATTCCTCCTGCGCTAATGGCGGATGTTTTCGTCCGCGCACAGAGAGAACCAGGAGCGGCGCAGAGACCAGGAGCAGGGACCAGGAGCGGCGCAGGGACCCAGGAAAGTATATTCAGTGTGGGGGGCCCGGCATATTGGCAGGCTTTTGATAGGATTGGATAACCCCTTTAAAAAGTACAACTTGTCCTGCAGAAAACAAGCCCTCGTATGAGTACATCAACAGAAAAACAGAAAAAAAACTACCATATCTCTCGAAAAGAGACAATGAAAAGCATGAAAAAAAATTTTTATAAAATGCTTGGTCGCTAAGCCCTAAAATGCACACAGGAGGAAGGGGTTAAAACTGACAGGTGACTGCAGGAACACATTACACAGGGTTGTAACCATGGAGACACATTGGTCAGCAGGAGGGCTGCATACACAAAAACAGACTGTTTGTAAAGTTGCTTCATTATTTTATATGCAGGTTGGCGTCGAAGACCAATATTTTAATAATAAGACCCGATTGCTTTCATTGAATAGAAACACCCTCCAGGATTAGAGGTGGTGCCCCCTCCCCCAGAGGCTGATCCCACGCGTGTCCCCCCCCCCCAATCTGCGGATCATTACCGGAGGACGGACTCCGGGGTGAGCATGGTGCAGTCGATCTCCAGGATCTGCTCCTCTTGTATAAAGTGCTGCCTCCACGCCTGGATGATGTTGTTCTTTAAAGCGCACCCGACGGGTCCAAAGTCGTAGAGGCCGCTCACCCCTGCAATCAGAACCAGAGTGTAACGTACAGAGACGGGATACATGGCGGTTAGAGGAGAGGTCCGCTAATCCGGTGTGCAATTCTGCTGGCGCCTAGGCTGGACACCTCCTTTAAGGGGGTTAATCTAGCAGTTCTCACAGCAGAGGGTTTGTTACAGTGGTATCCAGGGTGGACAATGCTCTGTGAGCTCATCAGTCCAGGCTGACACATTGTAGCAAACTAGGACAGGAGAGATATTCATGCTGCTGATGTAACAAACCCTCAGCTGTGAGAAGTTATAGGTCTATATAGACTTTCAGAATGTCGGCGTAAACCTGAAAGATCCCAGCAAGCAGAGATCTTAAAGGGGTTTTCCAGGATTTTAACATTGATCACCTATCCAAGGTCAGAAAACCCCTTTAAGTGGTTACGCTTCATTCCCGAAACCGCCCTGCTGCTCCCCCAGTGAAACTACAACTCCCAGCAGGTGAGAAATATTTTTTAGGCTTCTCTGGCTACAGTCCACTGCGTCCGTTTTTAATTAGTTCACGACTAGAAGCTTAGAGCAAGGAAGGATTTCTTGTAATCGTGTAAATGAAGGGACACGCGGCGCCCACAACGTAATTAGAGAGGGATCACCCTGCAGGGCGCTCTGCATCTCCGCAGACGGAAAATAAGCTGCAGTACTGGATCACAGCCACTAGAGGGCGACATGAGCCGCCCATCATCTAATGAGGTCCTCCTCGAGTAGGGCGTTCTCCCAAAGAATAGAGGTCACACAGGGTTAGGAAGAAAACATGGCTGCTTTACTCCAGAAACAACGCCACACGGTCGCCCAGGTTGTGTGTGGTACTGCAGCTCGTCACATTCATAGGACACGTTCTATGATTTGCGGAATGGTCCCATGGATGACATGCGTGTGGCGTATGATTTTATTTTTTCGCGGAGCCCATAGAAATATATGGATCTGCGGCAATACCAAAACAAAAAAAAAACGGATCAGATGCGGACCAAAACTAGTGTTGTCTGTATGAGGGCTAACCCTGTGTGACCTGCACTAGACTTCTCACAGAGAGGTGTTTGTTACAGTAGCAACCAGTCACGACACATAGATACACGTTACTAGCACTGATACATTGTAACAAACTATCAGGACAGGAAAGGGATTTTTGCTGCTAAGTTTAGTTCACAGAGGATGGTGTACGCTGGCTACAACTGTAACAAACCCTCAGCTGAGAAAAGTAAAGTTACTTTTACACTTGCGGCAGGACGGATCCGGCATGCTATTCAGCCTGCCGCAAGTGGTCGTGCACTGCCGTGCTGCCGCTCCGTCCCCATTGACTATAATGGGGCGGGGGGCGGAGCTATGGCGCTGCACGGCCGGGGATCGCCGGACTAAAAGTCCTGCATGTCCGACTTTTAGTCCAGCCGTGCAGTGCCGCGCCATAGCTCCGCCCCCCGCCCCATTATAGTCAATGGGGACGGAGCGGCAGCACGGCAGTGCACGAGTACTTGCGGCAGGCTGAATAGCATGCCGGATCCGTCCTGCCGCAAGTGTAAAAGTACCCTTACAGGCCAGGACAGGGTTGGATGTGAACAATGTTGTTCTCAGTCACTGACAGCAAGCGCAGTGCCTAATCTCTCTGCACCTTCCCTGCGCCACTATGGGCGAACCGCCGACTAAAGCTCGTACCTCCGTATATAGCAAAGGCCTGGTCGTAGAAGAAGCGTCTCTTCAGAGTGTCCTCCATCTTGGCTCGGTCCACGATGTCATCCTTGGGTTGCAGAGACAATTCCTGCATTTAAAAACATAGAATGCAAGTTTACAGCCGGCATTCACAGCCTCAAGAGCTGCATTTTAGGTTCTGCTTGTCATTGATGGAAAGTCAGCAAGTTTGCCATCAAATCATAATTTCCAAGTCAGAAACATGGTGTGAAGACTACATTTCCCAAAATACAGACACTGAACAAGCAGGGAATGTTGGGAGATTCCACCTCTGAAGACCGCTGAATACAGAACGCAGCTCTGGAGTATAATACAGGATGTAACTCAGGATCAGTACAGGAGAAGTAATGTAATGTATGTACACAGTGACTGCACCAGCAGAATAGTGAGTGCAGCTCTGGAGTATAATACAGGATGTAACTCAGGATCAGTACAGGATAAGTAATGTAATGTATGTACACAGTGACTCCACCAGCAGAATAGTGAGTGCAGCTCTGGAGTATAATACAGGATGTAACTCAGGATCAGTACAGGAGAAGTAATGTGATGTATGTACACAGTGACTGCACCAGCAGAATAGTGAGTGCAGCTCTGGAGTATAATACAGGATGTAACTCAGGATCAGTACAGGATAAGTAATGTACGTACACAGTGACTCCACCAGCAGAATAGTGAGTGCAGCTCTGGAGTATAATACAGGATGTAACTCAGGATCAGTACAGGATAAGTAATGTATGTGCACAGTGACTACCAGCAGAATAGTGAGTGCAGCTCTGGAGTATAATACAGGATGTAACTCAGGATCAGTACAGGATAAGTAATGTATGCACACAGTGACTTCACCAGCAGAATAGTGAGTGCAGCTCTGGAGTATAATACAGGATGTAACTCAGGATCAGTACAGGATAAGTAATGTATGTACACAGTGACTGCACCAGCAGAATAGTGAGTGCAGCTCTGGAGTATAATGCAGGATGTAACTGGATCAGTACAGGATAAGTAATGTATGTACACAGTGACTGCACCAGCAGAATAGTGAGTGCAGCTCTGGAGTATAATACAGGATGTAACTCAGGATCAGTACAGGATAAGTAATGTATGCACACAGTGACTGCACCAGCAGAATAGTGAGTGCAGCTCTGGAGTATAATACAGGATGTAACTCAGGATCAGTGCAGGATAAGTAATGTAATGTATGTACACAGTGACTCGACCAGCAGAATAGTGAGTGCAGCTCTGGAGTATAATATAGGATGTAACTCAGGATCAGTACAGGAGAAGTAATGTAATGTATGTACACAGTGACTGCACCAGCAGAATAGTAAGTGCAGCTCTGGAGTATAGTACAGGATGTAACTCAGGATCAGTACAGGATAAGTAATGTATGTACACAGTGACTCCACCAGCAGAATAGTAAGTGCAGCTCTGGAGTATAGTACAGGATGTAACTCAGGATCAGTACAGGATATGTAATGTATGTACACAGTGACTGCACCAGCAGAATAGTGAGTGCAGCTCTGGAGTATAATACAGGATGTAACTCAGGATCAGTACAGGATAAGTAATGTATGTACACAGTGACTGCACCAGCAGAATAGTGAGTGCAGCTGTGGAGTATAATACAGGATGTAACTCAGGATCAGTACAGGATAAGTAACGTATGTACACAGTGACTGCACCAGCAGAATAGTGAGTGCAGCTGTGGAGTATAATACAGGATGTAACTCAGGATCAGTACAGGATAAGTAATGTATGTACACAGTGACTCCACCAGCCGAATAGTGAGTGCAGCTCTGGAGTATAATACAGGATGTAACTCAGGATCAATTCAGTACAGGATAAGTAATGTATGTACACAGTGACTCCACCAGCAGAATAGTGAGTGCAGCTCTGGGGTATAATACAGGATGTATCAGTGAACAGGTGGAGTTAGTAATATTAATCTGACTAGTATTACAAGTTTTGATGAGATTTAATTACAGGTTGAGGACTCTATATGCATGAGGCCATAAAGCAGACGCTGTGTTTACGAGAAGAACCGCTCCGCTTGCCGGAAGAACTCCTCCCTTTTATTATTATATAATATACTGTATTACAATGGCCGCTCCGGGCTTAAAGGGGTTATCCGACTGATGACCTGTCCTCTGGATAGGTCATCAGTATCTGATTGGTGGGTGTCCGACACCTGGGATCCCCCGCCGATCAGCTGTTGGAGAAGGCTCCTGTTCTACAGCAGAATTACAGTGACACCAGATATGTCTCGTTTTATGTGTTTTTCTACCACTTTTGCACAGTTCGCGCACGTCTCGTTATGCTGCTGCACTGCAAGAACCAGATCTCATTCAATTTTGTTCAGTCTAATAGACACACAGTCATGTTCGGACCCCCCGGCTGCCATGTCTGATGCTAGATGTCTAGATGCCGCAGTCGCTATTGAGCGCAGCATCTATGGAGTTAGGCGGCCGGGATAAGAGTTCACTTCGACCTAGGCTGTTACGGTGGGAGTCCAGCTCCTGTCAGTTCTGGGCTCCCGCGGATATCCGGCACACTGTATCGGTGCAGCCTGTCGCATCTGTTCGGATGGTGCCGCCCGCGCCAGGATTAATGGTGCAGACGCCAGGGACCGAGCAGACTACAGAGTGTCAAGTCAAGAGTCCGGCTCCTCCCCCTTGGTCTATTAGCCGCAGTTCTCGCTGCAATGGAAATCTCCTCTCTGTGCTCAGACTTCCTGCTGAGCCTGTGTTAATATTCAGTAGCCAATTGAAGCAAGCACAGCTGCAGTGTAAAGCATGAGGGAAACTTTTTAGGCTACCACTGACTCAAGTCCATGTCCAAAGCAGCAGAGCATCCCCCGGCTTCAGCCCGGGTAGGTAACGCTTACCTTGGCTTCCAAGGTTCTTTTTCTGGCCTTTAGTTCCGCCACCGCCCGATCCACGTCCACCTGAGGAACCTTCTCCTCCTTCAGCTTCCGCACGAGGTCACCCTGCAAAGTGGGGCGAGAAGAGAAGGTCTGATACGGTTGTTGTTTTTTTCTTCTTCATTACAGAGCCCACAGGTCAGGGGCGTCTGCTTTCATATTGTAAGTTATCTGTGGTATAGAGCCTGCAGTGTTAAGCATGGAGGTTATCTTTTACACTATGATTAATATATGTCTATATGATATAGAAAACACATATATATATATATATATATATATATATATATATATATATATATATATATATAAGAGAACGGATGTTTTATAGGCAAAGCCACAGACATAACCATAACCGGAAAAAAAAAAAAAAACAATAACCTCCATTCTTTACACTGCAGGCTGCAATCACAAAAGGAGAATTATACAAAATAGGAAACAAAGTGACTAAACAATCTCTATAAAGTTCCCCGACCCCCACACACACACACACACACACACACACAGTATCCCCCCGCTCAGAGAAATCTCCTGGTCAACTGGTGATGACCCGCTGGGCGACGGGCATGAGGCCCCTGGTCCTGTGTCCCTCACAGCGGCGTGGGCGATCTGTTTATACTGCAGTTAATGAGCTAAATCCGGAGATTTCACACCCTAATCCGATGTTATTATACGGCCAAGAGCCCGGACTGAAGCGTGCACGCAGCCCCGCCGCAGGCGCTGATACACTGTAACAAACTCCCCACTGTGTGAGCAGGACTAGGTGTGTTCAGGTCGTAAACCAGAATGTTACCACCTCGTGACAGCAAGCAGAGTTCTTGCTTGGAAGAACAGACCGCTGCACTGCAAATTAAAAATTCCTGTAATTCTGCATCGGCAGGAGCCGGATTATCAGAAATTCTGGATTACTGGATGTTCATAAACAATTCTGCAAGATGCCCCGAGGCCGCGCCATGGGTGGGGGGGGTCAGGCGCTGTGATCCCTTTAATACAGCCATAGTGACCATCACCCAGCTTTCCGTGAAACAGACAAAAAAAATAAATCTAACAAATGTATAGGAATATTTTTTATTTTTTTTCATTTAAAGGGGAAACGTCTCCCGCAGCGGCTGACGGGATCTTGCATCAGACGCTGGATGCTCGGGTTTCTCTCTGTCTGCAGGGAAGACTACACAGAACGTGGCAGGAGGAGGCGCCTGGAGGGGAAACCTCATCATCCTCCAGACTGGGAGGGGGGAGGTGGAGGAGATGCACACATATGGAAAGCGTAAACCCGGACACGTACTCCGCCTATGATACAATCCCCCATAATGGATCAGTAAGAGATGGTACATTCCAGAGATCAGACTATAAAGTTCTGTAAGTGATGGTACATTGCAGCGAACGGATCTCGACAATCAGTAAGAGATGGTACATTCCAGCGATCAGATCATGACAATCAGTAAGAGATGGTACATTCCAGCGATCAGATCATGACAATCAGTAAGAGATGGTACATTCCAGCGATCAGATCATGACAATCAGTAAGAGATGGTACATTGCAGCGAACGGATCTCGACAATCAGTAAGAGATGGTACATTCCAGCGATCAGATCATGACAATCAGTAAGAGATGGTACATTCCAGCGATCAGATCATGACAATCAGTAAGAGATGGTACATTCCAGCGATCAGATGAGGTTATCCCACTTCCTTCCCCGTTTCATACTTACCTGCCGCCAGCGCACCGTTCACTTCCTGTATTCTGGCTGGGGGCGGGCTTCATCTTGATTGACGTCTTCTCCCGGCCAGGCCGCGCACTTATTCCTGGCCAGTATAGCACAGAGCCGGCGTGCACGTTCGTGGCTCTGTACTATTCTGGGCAGGAAGAAGTCACCATTGCGCATGCGCGGCGGCGTGCGCGTTCAGGACAGAGAGCGGCCCGGCCGGGTGAAAAGGAGTCTTCTGCGCAAGCACGGCCACGGGGATTCCACAGAAGAGCGGTGGCCGTAACCAGGGGAGACCGAATGACAACAATGAGGTAAGTGGCAGGAGGGTATGAATTTTCTTCTAAACGGTGGGAATTAGATAATCAAATATATTTACAAAAATGATCACTGTCAAATCATTAACAGATTTAACAGTGGTCATTATAATGGGAATACCCCTTTAAGGTGCAGTACATCCCAGCGATCAGTAAGATATGGTACACAGTCCCTGGAGATCAGTAAGTTGGGGTACAGTAACACGACCGCATGTATTTTGCAGTCCACAAAATGCAGATTTGCAAAAAATACGGATGATGTCCCTGTGACGTCCATGTTGCATCCGTTTGTTGTTGTGTTTTTGCAGATCAGATGTGGAGCAAAATTACGGCTGTGTGAATGGGGCCCTATGGAATATCCCAGCAATCAGCCCCTGACAAATTATGGTACATCCCAGCGATCAGACCACGGCGATCAGTAAGTTATGGTACATCCCAGCGAACAGCCCCTGACAATCAGTAAGTGATGGTACATCCCAGCGAACAGCCCCTGACAGTAAGTTATGGTACATCCCAGCAATCAGCCCCTGACAATCAGTAAGTGATGGCACATCCCAGCGAACAGCCCCTGACAGTAAGTTATGGTACATCCCAGCAATCAGTCCCTGACACCAATCAGTAAGTTACGGTACATCCCAGCGAACAGCCCCTGACAGTAAGTTATGGTACATCCCAGCAATCAGTAAGTTATGGTACAGCCCAGCAATCAGCCCCTGACAATCAGTAAGTGATGGTACATCCCAGCAATCAGCCCCTGACAGTAAGTTATGGTACATCCCAGCAATCAGCCCCTGACGATCAGTAAGAGATGGTATATTCCAGCAATCAGCTCCTGACACCAATCAGTAAGTGATGGTATCTCCCAGCAATCGGCCCCTGACGATCAGTAAGTGATGGTATCTCCCAGCAATCAGCCCCTGACAGTAAGTGATGGTACATCCCAGCAATCAGCCCCTGACAATCAGTAAGTGATGGTACATCCCAGCGAACAGCCCCTGACAGTAAGTGATGGTACATCCCAGCAATCAGCCCCTGACAGTAAGTGATGGTACATCTCAGCAATCAGCCCCTGACGATCAGTAAGTGATGGTATATCCCAGCGATCAGCCCCTGACAATCTGTAAGTGATGGTACATCCCAGCGAACAGCCCCTGACAGTAAGTGATGGTACATCCCAGCAATCAGCCCTTGACAGTAAGTGATGGTACATCCCAGCAATCAGCCCTTGACAGTAAGTGATGGTACATCCCAGCAATCAGCCCCTGACAATCAGTAAGTTATGGCACAGCCCAGCAATCGGCCCCTGACGATCAGTAAGTGATGGCACATCCCAGCAATCAGCCCCTGACGATCAGTAAGTGATGGTATATCCCAGCGATCAGCCCCTGACACCAATCAGTAAGTGATGGTTTATCCCAGCTTTCGGTCCCAGATGATCAGTAAGTGATGGTACATTCCATTTATCAGACCCTGCAGATCAGTAAGTTATGGTTCATTCCAGTTATTGGACCCCTCTTGTCCCTGTGCAGTGGTATATTCCACCTATACACCTATGTGACAGTGAAGATGACGTAACCTGCGCCGCTCTGTCCTCGTGCCACCTCCTCACACGCAGGACCCCAGGATGATTCTATTTAGCCGCTGATCCCTGAGCAATGACCCCTCCGTGAAGAATGGATGAATGCCGTCTGTCCTGACCTCGGGGTCACCAGACTGTGTTATGAGGGAGGCTGGAGGCGCGGGCCAGCCAATGCCTCGTGGCAACAGTTCTTTCTGCCGCTCACACAGCAGACGTAGTGGTGGTGCAGCAGCACAGGGGTCCAGGGTTCAAATCTAACCAGGTACAGCCCCTGCAGCACAGGGGTCCAGGGTTCAAATCTCACCGGGTACAGCCCCTGCAGCACAGGGGTCCAGGGTTCAAATCTCACCGGGTACAGCCCCTGCAGCACAGGGGTCCAGGTTTCAAATCTCACCGGGTACAGCACCTGCAGCACAGGGGTCCAGGGTTCAAATCTCACCGGGTACAGCACCTGCAGCACAGGGGTCCAGGGTTCAAATCTCACCGGCTACAGCACCTGCAGCACAGGGGTCCAGGGTTCAAATCTCACCGGCTACAGCACCTGCAGCACAGGGGTCCAGGGTTCAAATCTCACCGGGAACAGCACCTGCAGCACAGGGGTCCAGTCCAGGGTTCAAATCTCACCGGGTACAGCACCTGCAGCACAGGGGTCCAGGGTTCAAATCTCACCGGGTACAGCACCTGCAGCACAGGGGTCCAGGGTTCAAATCTCACCGGCTACAGCACCTGCAGCACAGGGGTCCAGGGTTCAAATCTCACCGGCTACAGCACCTGCAGCACAGGGGTCCAGGGTTCAAATCTCACCGGGTACAGCACCTGCAGCACAGGGGTCCAGGGTTCAAATCTCACTGGGTACAGCACCTGCAGCACAGGGGTCCAGGGTTCAAATCTCACCGGGTACAGCACCTGCAGCACAGGGGTCCAGGGTTCAAATCTCACCGGGTACAGCACCTGCAGCACAGGGGTCCAGGGTTCAAATCTCACTGGGTACAGCACCTGCAGCACAGCGGTCCAGGGTTCAAATCTCACTGGGTACAGCACCTGCAGCACAAGGGTCCAGGGTTCAAATCTCACTGGCTACAGCACCTGCAGCACAGGGGTCCTGGGTTCAAATCCAACTGGGTACAGCACCTGCAGCACAGGGATCCTGGGTTCAAATCTCACTGGGTACAGCACCTACAGCACAAGGGTCCAGGGTTCAAATCTCACCGGGTACAGCAACTGCAGCACCGGGGTCCAGGGTTCAAATCTCACTGGGTACAGCACCTGCAGCACAGGGGTCCTGGGTTCAAATCTCACTGGGTACAGCAACTGCAGCACCGGGGTCCAGGGTTCAAATCTCACCGGGTACAGCACCTGCAGCACAGGGGTCCAGGGTTCAAATCTCACTGGGTACAGCAACTGCAGCACAGGGGTCCTGGGTTCAAATCCAACAAGGTACAGCACCTGCAGCACAGGGGTCCTGGGTTCAAATCCAACCAGGTACAGCACCTGCAGCACAGGTGTCCTGGGTTCAAATCTCACTGGGTACAGCATCTGCAGCACAGGGGTCCTGGGTTCAAATCTCACTGGGTACAGCACCTGCAGCGCAGGGGTCCAGGGTTCAAATCTCACTGGGTACAGCGCCTGCAGGGAGTTTTGCGTCATCCCCAACAATCCAAGATAAGGCTACTTTCACACTAGTGTTTTAGTTCCGATAATGAGGATCCAGTAAAAACGCTAGTGTGAAAGTAGCCTAAAAGGGACTGTTAAGAATTACAGACAGCGCCACCCCTGGCTATAGGTTGTGTCAGGTACTGCAGTCCATTGACGTGAATGAGGCTGTGCTGCATTACCACACAACAGGCTCGGCGCAGGAGGCAGCCATGTTCCTCTAATCCTGGACATCCCTTTTAAAGGGGAACTCCAGATTTTCAGGATCCAGTGTTGAACTTTCAGTGTTGCTCCTCTACAGCTTTTCTAGGATCCTGAAAGGCAGATCTGCCAGGATCTGGTGAGACGTATCCCCGACATCCGGAATTCTTACATCACCAAGCAGGTGTGCCACGTAGGAGAATGGGAAAGCTGGGTGACCACAGCAGAGAAGACGGAATGGCCGCCATATTGGCAGTCACCCAGCTTTCCCAGAAGTAGATATAACTAAGGTTGTATACTTACAGATGGACGGGTTATGTGCTCGTGTCCGGTCATCTAATAATCCAGGGGCCACGTGAGGAGAATCATTTGAGGGGGTCACCAGGAAGATCCTCACCCCAAATTATACAGGACCGGATCCAATTATAGAGGGCACCCCCAGATTATACAGGACTGGATCCCATTATAGAGGGCACCCCCAGATTATACAGGACTGGATCCCATTATAGAGCGCACCCCCAGATTATACAGGACTGGACCCCATTATAGAGCGCACCCCCAGATTATACAGGACTGGACCCCATTATAGAGTGCACCCCCAGATTATACAGGACTGGACCCCATTATAGAGTGCACCCCCAGATTATACAGGACTGGCCCCCATTATAGAGTGCATCCCCAGATTATACAGGACTGGCTCCCATTATAGAGTGCACCCCCAGATTATACAGGACTGGATCCCATTATAGAGTGCACCCCCAGATTATACAGGACTGGATCCCATTATAGAGCGCACCCCCAGATTATACAGGACTGGATCCCATTATAGAGTGCACCCCCAGATTATACAGGACTGGATCCCATTATAGAGTGCACCCCCAGATTATACAGGACTGGCTCCCATTATACAGTGCACCCCCAGATTATACAGGACTGGCTCCCATTATACAGTGCACCCCCAGATTATACAGGACTGGTTCCCATTATAGAGTGTACCCCCAGATTATACAGGACTGGATCCCATTATACAGTGCACCCCCAGATTATACAGGACTGGCTCCCATTATAGAGTGCACCCCCAGATTATACAGGACTGGATCCCATTATACAGTGCACCCCCAGATTATACAGGACTGGATCCCATTATACAGTGCACCCCCAGATTATACAGGACTGGATCCCATTATACAGTGCACCCTCAGATTATACAAGACGCTCCCATTATACAGTGCACCCCCAGATTATACAGGACTGGATCCCATTATACAGTGCACCCCCAGATTATACAGGACTGGCTCCCATTATAGAGTACACCCCCAGATTATACAGGACTGGATTCCATTATAGAGTACACCCCCAGATTATACAGGACTGGATTCCATTATACAGTGCACCCCCAGATTATACAGGACTGGCTCCCATTATACAGTGCACCACCATATTATACAAGACGCTCCCATTATAGAGTGCACCCCCAGATTATACAGGATTGGCTCCCATTATAGAGTGCACCCCCAGATTATACAGGACTGGTTTCCATTATAGAGTGCACCCCCAGATTATACAGGACTGGCTCCCATTATAGAGTGCACCCCCAGATTATAAAAGACTGGACACCATCATAGGGTGCACCCCCAGATTATACAGGACTAGCTCCCATTATAGAGTGCACCCCCAGATTATATAGGACTGGCTCCCATTTATAGAGTGCACCCCCAGATTATATAGGACTGGCTCCCATTATAGAGTGCACCCCCAGATTATACAGTACTGGATCCCATTATAGAGTGCACCCCGAGATTATATAGGACTGGCTCCCATTTATAGAGTGCACCCCCAGATTATATAGGACTGGCTCCCATTTATACAGTGCACCCCCAGATTATATAGGACTGGCTCCCATTTATAGAGTGCACCCCCAGATTATATAGGACTGGCTCCCATTTATAGAGTGCACCCCCAGATTATATAGGACTGGCTCCCATTATAGAGTGCACCCCCAGATTATACAGGACTTGATCCCATTATAGAGTGCACCCCCAGGATTATATAGGACTGGCTCCCATTATAGAGTGCACCCCCAGATTATACAGGACTGGCTCCCATTATAGAGTGCACCCCCAGATTATACAGGACTGGCTCCCATTATAGAGTGCACCCCCAGATTATACAGGACTGGCTCCCATTATAGAGTGCACCCCCAGATTATACAGGACTGGCTCCCATTATAGAGTGCACCCCCAGATTATACAGGACTGGCTCCCATTATACAGTGCACCCCCAGACTATACAGTATTGAACACCATTACAAAGTGCACCCCCAAATTATAGAGTGCACACCCATAGCTCCTGCCCCTCATGTGACCTGCACCCCTATATTACCCAGCCCCCCTTTAATACAGCACCTCAGATTCCCCTGCCCTCTCCTCACCTGTTCCTTGACCGCCAGCCTGAGGGGCGCCAGCTGCTCCTCCACATTCACCTCCATGACTGGGGGGGCTCTGGGGGGCGCCGGGTGTTTGAAGACTTTGGTTGTCCGGGCTGAAGCTCGAGCGTGCCGGGTGTGCTGACACAGGGAGCCGGGCAGATGTCGCAGAAGCAGGGCGGGGAGGGACCTCAGCACGAGCATCACACACCTCACTGCATGATGAAATCTCTGCTCAACGACAGCCGTAAAGCGACACCCACCGCAGCCTGCTCTGCGTCCCGGAAGCGCCGGGAACGCCATCTTGGTTCTGGGCAATTCGCCCTTTGTATGTTAAAGTAAGTATTTTGTGGGTTGTTGTACATCGCAGCCTGAAGGAGTCCCCGAGGGAATATGGTCTAAGTCTAATTATAGTGTTCGGGGTGTCTATAGTCACTCAGGTTCTGACTGCACCCCTATAATAGAGTGCTCACACAAAGTGTCAGAGTACCCCCTTAAAAAGTGCCAGATACAGAGTGCCCCATAAATAGTGTCAGATACAGAGTGCCCTCATAAATTGTGTCAGATACAGAGTGCCCCCATAAATAGTGCCATATACAGAGTGCCCCCATATATAGTGTCAGATACAGAGTGCCCCCATAAATAGTGTCAGATACAGAGTGCCCCCTTAAATAGTGCCAGATACAGAGTGCCCCCATAAATAGTGTCAGATACAGAGTGCCCCCATAAATAGTGCCATATACAGAGTGTCCCCATAAATAGTGTCAGATACAGAGTGCCCCCATCAATAGTGCCATATACAGAGTGCCCCCATCAATAGTTTCAGATACAGAGTGCCCCATAAATAGTGTCAGATACAGAGTGCCCCCTTAAATAGTGCCAGATACAGAGTGCCCCATAAATAGTGTCAGATACAGAGTGTCCCCATAAATAGTGTCAGATACAGAGTGCCCCCATAAATAGTGTCAGATACAGAGTGCCCCCATAAATAGTGTCAGATACAGAGTGCCCCATAAATAGTGTCAGATACAGAGTGCCCCAGAAATAGTGTCAGATACAGACTGCCCCCATAAATAGTGCCAGATACAGAGTGCCCCATAAATAGTGTCAGATACAGAGTGCCCCCATAAATAGTGTCAGATACAGAGTGCCCCCATAAATAGTGTCAGATACAGAGTGCCCCCATAAATAGTGTCAGATACAGAGTGCCCCCATAAATAGTGTCAGATACTGAGTGCCCCAGAAATAGTGTCAGATACAGAGTGCCCCCATAAATAGTGTCAGATACAGAGTGCCCCCATAAATAGTGTCAGATACAGAGTGCCCCATAAATAGTGTCAGATACAGAGTGTCCCCATAAATAGTGTCAGATACAGAGTGCTCCCATAAATAGTGTCAGATACAGAGTGCTCCCATAAATAGTGTCAGATACAGAGTGCTCCCATAAATAGTGTCAGATACAGAGTGCCCCCATAAATAGTGTCAGATACAGAGTGTCCCATTAATAGTGTCAGATACAGAGTGCCCCCATAAATAGTGTCAGATGCAGAGTGCCCCATAAACAGTGCCAGATACAGAGTGCCCCCGTAAATAGTGCCAGATACAGAGTGTCCCCATAAATAGTGTCAGATACAGAGTGCCCCCATCAATAGTGCCAGATACAGAGTGCCCCCATAAATAGTGTCAGATACAGAGTGCCCCCATAAATAGTGTCAGATACAGAGTGCCCCCATAAATAGTGTCAGATACAGAGTGCCCCCATAAATAGTGTCAGATACAGAGTGCCCCCATAAATAGTGTCAGATACAGAGTGCCCCCATAAATAGTGTCAGATACAGAGTGCCCCCATAAATAGTGTCAGATACAGAGTGCCCCCATAAATAGTGTCAGATACAGAGTGCCCCCATAAATAGTGTCAGATACAGAGTGCCCCCATAAATAGTGTCAGATACAGAGTGCCCCCATAAATAGTGTCAGATACAGAGTGCCCCCATAAATAGTGCCAGATACAGAGTGCCCCCATAAATAGTGTCAGATACAGAGTGCCCCCATAAATAGTGTCAGATACAGAGTGCCCCCATAAATAGTGTCAGATACAGAGTGCCCCCATAAATAGTGTCAGATACAGAGTGCCCCATAAATAGTGTCAGATACAGAGTGCCCCCATAAATAGTGTCAGATACAGAGTGCCCCCATAAATAGTGTCAGATACAGAGTGCCCCCATCAATAGTGTCAGATACAGAGTGCCCCATAAATAGTGTCAGATACAGAGTGCCCCCATAAATAGTGTCAGATACAGAGTGCCCCCATAAATAGTGTCAGATACAGAGTGCCCCCATAAATAGTGTCAGATACAGAGTGCCCCCATAAATAGTGTCAGATACAGAGTGCCCCCATAAATAGTGTCAGATACAGAGTGCCCCCATAAATAGTGTCAGATACAGAGTGCCCCCATAAATAGTGTCAGATACAGAGTGCCCCATAAATAGTGTCAGATACAGAGTGCCCCCGTAAATAGTGTCAGATACAGAGTGCCCCCATCAATAGTGTCAGATACAGAGTGCCCCCATCAATAGTGTCAGATACAGAGTGTCCCATTAATAGTGTCAGATACAGAGTGCCCCCATAAATAGTGCCAGATACAGAGTGCCCCCATAAATAGTGTCAGATACAGAGTGCCCCCATAAATAGTGTCAGATACAGAGTGCCCCATAAATAGTGTCAGATACAGAGTGCCCCCATAAATAGTGTCAGATACAGAGTGCCCCCGTAAATAGTATCAGATACAGAGTGCCCCCATAAGTGGTGTCAGATACAGAGTGCCCCCATAAATAGTGTCAGATACAGAGTGCCCCATAAATAGTGTCAGATACAGAGTGCCCCCATAAATAGTGTCAGATACAGAGTGCCCCCGTAAATAGTGCCTGATACAGAGTGCCCCCGTAAATAGTGTCAGATACAGAGTGCCCCCATAAATAGTGCCAGATACAGAGTGCCCCCATAAATAGTGTCAGATACAGAGTGCCCCATAAATAGTGTCAGATACAGAGTGCCCCCATAAATAGTGCCAGATACAGAGTGCCCCCATAAATAGTGTCAGATACAGAGTGCCCCCATAAATAGTGCCAGATACAGAGTGCCCCCATAAATAGTGTCAGATACAGAGTGCCCCCATAAATAGTGTCAGATACAGAGTGTCCCATTAATAGTGTCAGATACAGAGTGCCCCCATAAATAGTGTCAGATACAGAGTGCCCCATAAACAGTGCCAGATACAGAGTGCCCCCGTAAATAGTGCCAGATACAGAGTGCCCCCATAAATAGTGCCAGATACAGAGTGCCCCCATCAATAGTGTCAGATACAGAGTGCTCCCATAAATAGTGTCAGATACAGAGTGCCCCCATCAATAGTGTCAGATACAGAGTGCCCCCATCAATAGTGTCAGATACAGAGTGCCCCATAAACAGTGCCAGATACAGAGTGCCCCCATCAATAGTGTCAGATACAGAGTGTCCCATTAATAGTGTCAGATACAGAGTGCCCCATAAATAGTGCCAGATACAGAGTGCCCCCATAAATAGTGTCAGATACAGAGTGCCCCCGTAAATAGTGTCAGATACAGAGTGCCCCATCAATAGTGTCAGATACAGAGTGCCCCATAAACAGTGCCAGATACAGAGTGCCCCCATCAATAGTGTCAGATACAGAGTGTCCCATTAATAGTGTCAGATACAGAGTGCCCCATAAATAGTGTCAGATACAGAGTGCCCCCATAAATAGTGTCAGATACAGAGTGCCCCCATAAATAGTGTCAGATACAGAGTGCCCCATTAATAGTGTCAGATACAGAGTGCCCCATAAATAGTGTCAGATACAGAGTGTCCCATTAATAGTGTCAGATACAGAGTGCCCCCATAAATAGTGTCAGATACAGAGTGCCCCCATCAATAGTGTCAGATACAGAGTGCCCCCATCAATAGTGCTCCCTTGAAGACATTACCAGATAGACAGTGTTCCCATACACAGTACCAGATAGACAGTGTTCCCATACACAGTACCAGATAGCCGCAGGGTCTGCCATGTGTTACCTATTAGGAGAAGACACTATGATATCGATATAATAATCATGTATGGTGGAAAAATCCATTTAAGTGCAATTGAAGAATATGACACTAGAGGGAGCCACTGAGCTGAGATCTGTCAGCGCCCACTGCGCAGTGCCCTCTGCAGACAGCAGCGCCTTCTTCTTTTGCATTTTTGCGTCCTCTGTAGGTGGCACTTGTGGGTGACTGCAGCGGAAGGTCATACCAGTTACTGAGCAGTGTGCAGTTATCAGAAGTAGTGCTGTGTGAAGCCAGCATGTGTGGTGGGCAGGGGTCTCACCCACCCAGTGATCAGCAGAACAAAAGGGGCCCAGCTCTGCAGACTGCTCCCCTATGCTGGAGTGACTGTCACAGCGCCATCCCTGCACATTAGACTGTGTCTGGTACTGCAGTCCCTGTAATACCTCATATGGCCACATGGCCGATAGCCCTGCTGTGCTGATCATGGGGGCACCAGTGACCAAACCTTTATAGCATTAGTATAACAGCATAAAAAGTCCCTTTAATTAAAAGGTGTTAAAGAAATTCAACAATCCCTTTAAGAGTTGTAGTATAACAGCTCTGCTTCAGGGTGGGTGACTGGAAAAGCCTGATTTACCACCAGCTGCATTATACTGCCAGATACATGCCACCTCCCTGTAATAAATGCTGCTATATAAACACCATTATCTTCCACTTGTGTTAAACATTTCCAAGTGTTATCTTTACAACCCAAAAATAATTGTTAGGGCAAATACTAGTCACAGCAAGTGCCTGTAATAGAGAAAATCTCTGACCCCGTGATTTATTGACCCCTGGTACCCCCAAACTATAATAGTATTACCTATAGTGTCCATAAAAATAGTATTGTCTATAGTGTCCATAAAATAGTATTATCTACAGTCTACATATAATAGTATTATCTATAGTGTCCATATAATAGTATTACCTATATTGTCCATATAATAGTATTACCTATAGTGTCCATATAATAGTATTACCTATAGTGTCCATATTATAGTATTATCTATAGTGTCTATATAATAGTATTACCTATAGTGTCCATATAATAGTATTATCTATAGTGTCCATATAATAGTATTACCTATAGTGTCCATATAATAGTATTACCTATACTGTCCATATAATAGTATTATCTATAGTGTCCATATAATAGTATTATCTATAGTGTCCATATAATAGTAATACCTATAGTGTCTATATAACAGTATTATCTATACTGTCCATATAATAGTATTATCTATAGTGTCCATATAATAGTATTATCTATAGTGTCCATATAATAGTATTATCTATAGTCTCCATATAATAGTATTACCTATAATGTCCATATAATAGTATTATCTATAGTGTCCATATAATAGTATTACCTATAATGTCCATATAATAGTATTATCTATAGTGTCCATATAATAGTATTATCTATAGTGTCCATATAATAGTATTATCTATAGTCTCCATATAATAGTATTATCTATAGTGTCCATATAATAGTATTATCTATAGTCTCCATATAATAGTATTATCTATAGTCTCCATATAATAGTATTACCTATAATGTCCATATAATAGTATTATCTACAGTGTCTATATAATAGTATTATCTATAGTGTCCATATAATAGTATTATCTATAGTGTCCATATAATAGTATTATCTACAGTGTCTATATAATAGTATTATCTATAGTGTCCATATAATAGTATTATCTATAGTGTCCATATAATAGTATTATCTATAGTGTCCATATAATAGTATTATCTATAGTGTCCATATAATAGTATTATCTATAGTGTCCATATAATAGTATTATCTATAGTGTCCATATAATAGTATTATCTATATTGTCCTTATAATAGTATTACCTATAGTGTCCATATAATAGTATTATCTATAGTGTCTATATAATTGTATTATCTATAGTGTCCATATAATAGTATTATCTATAGTGTCCATATAACAGTATTATCTATAGTGTCCATATAATAGTATTACCTATAGTGTCCATATAATAGTATTATCTATAGTGTCTATATAATAGTATTATCTATAGTGTCCATAAAATAGTATTACCTATAGAGTCCATATAATAGTATTACCTATAGTGTCCATATAATGGTATTACCTATAGTGTCCATATAATAGTATTATCTATAGTGTCCATATAATAGTATTATCTATAGTGTCTATATAATAGTATTATCTATAGTGTCCATATAATAGTAGTATCTATAGTGTCCGTATACTAGTATTACCTATAGTGTCCATATAATAGTATTATCTATAGTGTCCATATAATGGTATTACCTATAGTGTCCATATAATAGTATTATCTATAGTGTCCATATAATAGTATTATCTATAGTGTCTATATAATAGTATTATCTATAGTGTCTATATAATAGTATTATCTATAGTGTCCATATAATAGTAGTATCTATAGTGTCCGTATACTAGTATTACCTATAGTGTCCATATAATAGTATTATCTATAGTGTCCATATAATGGTATTACCTATAGTGTCCATATAATAGTATTATCTATAGTGTCCATATAATAGTATTATCTATAGTGTCTATATAATAGTATTATCTATAGTGTCTATATAATAGTATTATCTATAGTGTCCATATAATAGTAGTATCTATAGTGTCCGTATACTAGTATTACCTATAGTGTCTATATAATAGTATTATCTATAGTGTCCATATAATAGTAGTATCTATAGTGTCCGTATACTAGTATTACCTATAGTGTCCATATAATAGTATTATCTATAGTGTCCATATAATAGTATTATCTATAGTGTCTATATTATAGTATTATCTATAGTGTCCATATAATAGTATTATCTATAGTGTCCATATAATAGTATTACCCATAGAGTCCATATAATAGTATTATCTATAGTGTACACATAATAGTATTATCTATAGTGTCCATATAATAGTATTACCTATAGTGTCCATATAATGGTATTACCTATAGTGTCCATATAATAGTATTATCTATAGTGTCCATATAATAGTATTATCTATAGTGTCCATATAATAGTATTACCTATAGTGTCCATATAATAGTATTATCTATAGTGTCCATATAATAGTATTATCTATATTGTCCTTATAATAGTATTACCTATAGTGTCCATATAATAGTATTATCTATAGTGTCCATATAATAGTATTATCTATAGTGTCTATATAATAGTATTATCTATAGTGTCCATATAGTAGAATTATCTATAGTGTCCGTATAATAGTATTATCTATAGTGTATATATAATAGTATTATCTATATTGTCCATATAATAGTATTAGCTATAGTGTCCATATAATAGTATTATCTATAGTGTCCATATAATAGTATCATCTATAGTGTCCATATTATAGTATTATCTATAGTCTCCATATAATAGTATGATCTATAGTGTCCATATAATAGTATCATCTATAGTGTCCATATAATAGGATAATCTATAGTGTCCATATAATAGTATTATCTATAGTGTCCATGTAATAGTATTATCTATAGTGTCCATATAATAGTATTATCTATAGTGTCCATATTATAGTATTATCTATAGTGTTCATATTATAGTATTATCTATAGTGTCTGTATAATAGTATTATCTATAGTGTCTATATAATTGTATTATCTATAGTGTCTATATAATAGTATTATCTATAGTGTCCATATAATAGTATTATTTACAGTGTCTATATAATAGTATTATCTATAGTGTCTATATAATAGTATTATCTATAGTTTCTATATAATAGTATTATCTATAGTGTCCATATAATAGTATTATCTATAGTGTCTATATAATAGTATTACCTATAGTGTCCATATAATAGTATTACCTATAGTGTCCATATAATAGTATTATCTATAGTGTCTATATAATAGTATTATCTATAGTGTCCATATAATAGTATTATCTATAGTGTCTATATAATAGTATTACCTATAGTGTCCATATAATAGTATTATCTACAGTGTCCATATAATAGTATTATCTATAGTGTCCATATAATAGTATTATCTATAGTGTCTATATAATAGTATTATCTATAGTGTCTATATAATAGTATTATCTATAGTGTCCATATAATAGTATTATCTAGAGTGTCTATATATTAGTATTATCTATAGTGTCCGTATACTAGTATTATCTATAGTGTCCGTATAATAGTATTATCTATAGTGTCTATATAATAGTATTATCTATAGTGTCCATATAATAGTATCATCTATAGTGTCCATATAATAGTATTATCTATAGTGTCCATATAATAGTATTATCTATAGTGTCCATATATTAGTATTATCTATAGTGTCTATATAATAGTATTATCTATAGTGTCCATATAATAGTATTATCTATAGTGTCCATATAATAGTATTATCTATAGTGTCTATATAATAGTATTATCTATAGTGTCATATAGTATTATCATAGTGTATAATAGTATCTATAGTGTCCATATAATAGTATTATCTATAAGTGTCCATATAATAGTATTATCTATAGTGTCCATATAATAGTATTATCTATAGTGTCCATATAATAGTATTATCTATAGTGTCCATATAATAGTATTATCTATAGTGTCCATATAATAGTATTATCTATAGTGTCCATATAATAGTATTATCTATAGTGTCCATATAATAGTATTATCTATAGTGTCCATATAATAGTATTATCTATAGTGTCCATATAATAGTATTATCTATAGTTGTCCATATTATAGTATTATCTATAGTGTCTATATAATAGTATTATCTATAGTGTCCATATAATAGTATTATCTATAGTGTCTATATAATAGTATTATCTATAGTGTCCATATAATAGTATTATCTATAGTGTCCATATAATAGTATTATCTATAGTGTCTATATAATAGTATTATCTATAGTTTCTATATAATAGTATCTATAGTCCATAATAGTATTATCTATAGTGTCTATATAATAGTATTACCTATAGTGTCCATATAATAGTATTACCTATAGTGTCCATATAATAGTATTATCTATAGTGTCTATATAATAGTATTATCTATAGTGTCCATATAGTATTATCTATAGTGTCTATATAATAGTATTATCTATAGTGTCCATATAATAGTATTATCTATAGTGTCCATATAATAGTATTATCTATAGTGTCCATATAATAGTATTATCTATAGTGTCCATATAATAGTATTATCTATAGTGTCCATATAATAGTATTATCTATAGTGTCCATATAATAGTATTATCTATATATAGTATTATCTATAGTGTCCATATAGTATTATCTATAGTGTCCATATAATAGTATTATCTATAGTGTCTATATAATAGTATTATCTATAGTGTCCATATAATAGTATCATCTATAGTGTCCATATAATAGTATTATCTATAGTGTCCATATAATAGTATTATCTATAGTGTCCATATATTAGTATTATCTATAGTGTCTATATAATAGTATTATCTATAGTGTCCATATAATAGGATAATCTATAGTGTCTATATAATAGTATTATCTATAGTGTCTATATAATAGTATTTTCTATAGTGTCTATATAATAGTATTATCTATAGTCTCCACATAATATTATTACCTATAGTGTCCATATAATAGTATTATCTATAGTGTCCATATAATAGTATTATCTATAGTGTCCATATAATAGTATTATCTATAGTGTCCATATAATAGTATTATCTATAGTGTCCATATAATAGTATTATCTATAGTGTCCATATAATAGTATTATCTATAGTGTCCATATAATAGTATTATCTATAGTGTCCATATAATAGTATCATCTATAGTGTCCATATAATAGGATAATCTATAGTGTCTATATAATAGTATTATCTATAGTGTCCATATAATAGTATTATCTATAGTGTCTATATAATAGTATTATCTATAGTGTCCATATAATAGGATAATCTATAGTGTCTATATAATAGTATTATCTATAGTGTCTATATAATAGTATTATCTGAAGTGTCCATATAATAGTATTATCTATAGTGTCTATATAATAGTATTATCTATAGTGTCTATATAATAGTATTATCTATAGTGTCTATATAATAGTATTATCTATAGTCTCCACATAATAGTATTACCTATAGTGTCCATATAATAGTATTACCTATAGTGTCCATATAATAGTATTATCTATAGTGTCCATATAATAGTATTACCTATAGTGTCCATATAATAGTATTATCTATAGTGTCCATATAATAGTATTATCTATAGTGTCTATATAATAGTATTATCTATAGTGTCCATATAATAGTATTATCTATAGTGTCCATATAATAGTATTATCTATAGTGTCCATATAATAGTATTATCTATAGTATCCATATAATAGTATTATCTATAGTGTCTATATAATAGTATTATCTATAGTGTCCATATAATAGTATTATCTATAGTGTCTATATAATAGTATTATCTATAGTGTCCATATAATAGTATTATCTATAGTCTCCATATAATAGTATTACCTATAGTGTCCATATAATAGTATTATCTATAGTGTCCATATAATAGTATTACCTATAGTGTCCATATAATAGTATTATCTATAGTGTCCATATAATAGTATTACCTATAGTGTCCATATAATAGTATTATCTATAGTGTCCATATAATAGGATAATCTATAGTGTCTATATAATAGTATTATCTATAGTGTCCATATAATAGTATTATCTATAGTGTCCATATAATAGTATTATCTATAGTGTCCATATAATAGTATTATCTATAGTGTCTATATAATAGTATTATCTATAGTGTCTATATAATAGTATTATCTATAGTGTCCATATAATAGTATTATCTATAGTGTCTATATAATAGTATTATCTATAGTGTCCATATAATAGTATTATCTGATAGTGTCCATATAATAGTATTATCTATAGTGTCCATATAATAGTATTATCTATAGTGTCTATATAATAGTATTATCTATAGTGTCTATATAATAGTATTATCTATAGTGTCCATATAATAGTATTACCTATAGTGTCCATATAATAGTATTATCTATAGTGTCCATATAATAGTATTATCTATAGTGTCCATATAATAGTATTATCTATAGTGTCCATATAATAGTATTATCTATAGTGTCCATATAATAGTATTATCTATAGTGTCCATATAATAGTATTACCTATAGTGTCCATATAATAGTATTATCTATAGTGTCCATATAATAGTATTACCTATAGTGTCCATATAATAGTATTATCTATAGTGTCCATATAATAGGATAATCTATAGTGTCTATATAATAGTATTATCTATAGTGTCCATATAATAGTATTATCTATAGTGTCCATATAATAGTATTATCTATAGTGTCCATATAATAGTATTATCTATAGTATCCATATAATAGTATTATCTATAGTGTCTATATAATAGTATGATCTATAGTGTCCATATAATAGTATTATCTATAGTGTCTATATAATAGTATGATCTATAGTGTCTATATAATAGTATTATCTATCGTCTCCACATAATAGTATTACCTATAGTGTCCATATAATAGTATTATCTATAGTGTCCATATAATAGTATTACCTATAGTGTCCATATAATAGTATTATCTATAGTGTCCATATAATAGTATTACCTATAGTGTCCATATAATAGTATTATCTATAGTGTCCATATAATAGGATAATCTATAGTGTCTATATAATAGTATTATCTATAGTGTCCATATAATAGTATTATCTATAGTGTCCATATAATAGTATTATCTATAGTGTCCATATAATAGTATTATCTATAGTGTCTATATAATAGTATTATCTATAGTGTCTATATAATAGTATCATCTATAGTGTCCATATAATAGTATTATCTATAGTGTCTATATAATAGTATTATCTATAGTGTCTATATAATAGTATTATCTATAGTGTCTATATAATAGTATGATCTATAGTGTCCATATTATAGTATTATCGATAGCAGTGATGGTGAACCTTTTAGAGACAGAGTTTCCAAACTGTATCCCAAAACCTACATATTTATCGCCAAGTGCCAACACCGCAATTTAACCTGAATGCCAATATAGTCTATCTTCCATGTACTTTATAATTAAGATATAATAGCTGCCTACATTCAGTGCGCGCTGCCTGTGCTGTTCATAGTGCGCCCTGCGCTGCCTGTGCTGTTCATAGTGCGCCCTGCGCTGCCTGTGTGTTCATAGTGCGCCCTGCTCTGATGACTGGCAGGAAAAGTCAAGGCATATTGGTACAACTTAGACTTGTCCAGGGTGTGTGTGTGGGCGAGTTTTCTGCCCTGGTGCAATGCATGCGGTGAACGCATTGCACCCGCACTGAATCCTGACCCATTCACTTCAATAGGGCTGCGTACATGAGTGGTGATTTTCACGCATCATTTGTGCGTTGAGTGAAAATCGCAGCATGCTCTATATTGTGCGTTTTTCACTCAACACAGGCCCCATAGAAGTGAATGGGGCTGCGTGAAAATCGCAAGCATTGGCAAGCAAGTGCGGATGATGTGCAATTTTTACGCATGGTTACTAGGAGACGATCGGGATGGGGACCCGATCAGTATTATTTTCCCTTATAACATAGTTATAAGGGAAAATAATAGCATTCTTAATACAGAATGCTAAGTAAAATAGTGATGGAGGGGTTAAAAAAAATAATAAAAATAAACTCACCTCATCCACTTGACCGCGCAGCCCGGCTCGTCTTCTTTCCTTTTCTTTGAGGACCTGGAAGGAAAAGGGACTTCTATCTTAATTCAGCAGGACCTGCTGACGTCACTGTGCTCACCACGTGGTGGCATGATGATGTCACCAAAGGTCCTTTTCCTTCCAGGTCCTCAAAGAAGAATAAAGAAGACGAGCCGGGCTGCGCGATCAAGTGGAAGAGGTGAGTTTATTTTTATTATTATTTTTTCAACCCCTCCATCACTATTTTACTTAGCATTCTGTATTAAGAATGCTATTATTTTCCCTTATAACCATATTATAAGGGAAAATATTAAAGATCGGGTCCCCATCCTGATCGTCTCCTAGCAACCATGCGTGAAAATCGCACAAGCATCTGTACTTGCTTGCGGTTGCTTGCGATTTTCATGCAGCCCCATTCACTTCTATGGGGCCTTCATTGCGTGAAAAACGCACAATACAGAGCATGCTGCGATTTTCACGCAACGAGCAAGTGATGCGTGAAAATCACCGCTCATGTACACTCCCCAATTGAAGTAAATGGGTCCGGATTCAGTGCGGTTGAGGTTAACGCATTGCACCCGTGCGTAAAACTCACCCGTGTGAAAGGGGCCCAAGACCTTTTACTCTCCAGTGTAGGACCTAATGCAGATTCTGTGCAGATTTTTTATGTTGATTTCTGCATCAAAAATATTTACATTACCGTCCTATTGATTTACATTGTAATCCGCACATTAGTGCCAATTCCTGAAGCACATAAACTGCGGCTGGTAGCCACACACCAGTCTAATGCGGATAGTCAGCGTGAGGATTCAGTGGCATTGGAAAGTGAAAATCCGCGTCAGAAATGCAAGAGTCCTTGAGTCCTATATGGACACCTGCCAAGGGGTAACCTTTTATTTTAGGATTGTTGTGCTTCCAGAAGTCACCAGCAGGCGGCAGTATTTTCCTTCCCTCCCTTAGAAATCCTTGTTGCATACTTGTCATTCCTCCTTGCAGCAGGGCCCCATCAGTAAGCATGCCTTTCCCTGTGCCGCGGCCAACTTTTACATTCTGTGCCGTCTTACAGAGAAGCCTCTGTTTATTGGAATGGAAGACGCAGCCTTGTGAATAATTCATGGCAGTTCGGCCTGTAATATCGCCGGCGCTGCAAATGAATAAGCCTCTCCAGAAAGATCGAAATCACCCCAATGTTCAGCCGATCCGGCTCTAAAGCACTGACTTGATCTGCAGTGTAAATGTCAGGACTGAGTGCCCTAGTAACACATTTATCTTTCTCTTCGCCAGTGCTTAAAGGGGAACGCCAAGTTAAAGGGCATCTGTCAGCAGACTTGTCCCTATGACACCGGCTGACCTGTTACATGTGCACCTGGCAGCTGAAGGCATCTGTGTTAGTCCCTTGTTCATTTGTGCCTGCATTGCTGAGAAAAATGATGTTTTAATATATGCAAATGAGCCTCTAGGAGCAACGGGGGCGTTACCATTACACCTAGAGGCTCTGCTCTCTCTGCAACTGCCGCGCCTTCGCCACTTTCAGTGACTGAAGAGTGCCACGCCAGGCACTGCATGTAAGGGTCTTTTCTCGGAGGCTCCTGAGAGTTCTGCTATTCGAGCGGCTCGGGAACCAGATCACAAAACAGTCCTCCTCTGAAAATACAGCCTCCAGTGATGTCACGTGTTTTACCAGACTTCCGGCCAGGGCTATGGACGGGACGTCACTTCTGCTGTGGACGGGGCCTGGAATGCTCCTCCTCGTGGTGTATGCGCAGACTGCTGAGGTCAGAGCTGGTCGTGCAACATGAAGTTTGCAATGTCGCTTCACAAGTAAAGACTGTGAATGTCTTCGGTTGGGACAAACGATCCCGACGCAGCACAGACCTCAGTGTAAGTGTAAGATATGTCAAAAATAGGCACCCCATAAAAATAAACTAATACCTATTACATTCATAGTTTCAACAATCAAAGAGTATGGCTGTAATAAATAGAAAAACCAAACTCATGGCAGTTCTACTAAATTGCCAGTAGATGGCAGCAGAGTGCTTAAAGACTGAATGACATAGGACTGATAGCAGGGGGGAACTTAAGGCCTCTTTCACACTTGCGTTCTGAGGATCCGGCAGGCACTTCTGTCCCGCCGGATCTGTCAGAACGCAAGTCGCCTGAAAGCATAGAAGACTGATCAGGATCCTGATCAGTCTTCGAAATGCTTTGAGGTTACCATGGCAGCCAGGACGCTATTAAAGTCCTGGTTGCCATAGTAGTAGTGAGGAGCGGGGGAGCAGTATACTTACCATCCGTGCAGCTCCCGGGGCGCTCCAGAATGACGTCAGAGCGCCCTATGCGCATGGATCACGTGATCCATGCGTGTGGGGCGCCCTGACGTCACTCTATGCCTGACGGATCTCTATGCCGGAAAACAAAAACGCAAGTGTGAAAGAGCCCTAAAACACAGAGCTTTGGTTCCTAGAGGACAGCATATCTTGTTACTATCCTGTCTATCCATGTATTTGTCATTTGCAGAAAAGTTTAAATAAAAGCACTTCCGGTTTCACCCAGCCCGCTCCCTTCGCACATTGGAATTATTGACCAAACTTTCAGCATATGTGCAACATAAGCCTCCTGCCACTCTCTTGGAACATGGCACGACCAAAAACTTTGTACAATTTGTCCGAGACTTGAAGTGCGTTTTGTTTTGTTAAGTTGCAACAATATTGACAATCATTAGATACAATGTTGCAATTCAACATTGCCCTATTCATGTCATGTGACCAAAGTCTCCGTGTAGCAAAATCTCACCTCTAAAATAGCCACAAGACACAGACATAAACAATTTTTTGGTCGCTAAACTTGAAATTTCACGTGACCAAAGCCCCCTTCTAAGTTATTGCTCCTGGTGGGTGGGGCCCTATTCCATGTTATGCTCCGGAGCCCCATGATGACGACTGCTTAACGTCTCAGGATATGTTCACACAATACAGTTATGATGCAGTTGCATTTTGAAATTCATTCATTTAACATGTTTCACCTGTAAAAAATGGATCATGATTTTTCTGTTGTGGCTTTAGCCACCCCGATACCGCCACAGGCGAACAGCCCTAGTCGGAGCTCTGGTAGTGGTCATAATGGTTGTCACCCGGCCATGTAGCGGTTTTCCATGAAGGAAATCTCAGCTGTGCTCCCAATTCGCATTGCTGATGATCCCCTTTAAATATTGTGTGGGAGGAGTCATATTTAAAGGAGCAGTGGAGCAGTATTATGGTTTGTGGCTGCCACCATTGGATAAAAGCTGCATAAGGAAAAGATTGGTCATAAAGAAGGGTCATTCTATTCCCGTGTAGCTATTCTACCATGGTGTCAGCCTTATACCATAATGCCGCACTGCCCCTTTAAATTGGACTCCTCCCACACAAGTATTTAAAAGGGAAGGTCAGCAGTGTAGTTAGCTGAGATTTCTTCCATGGGAAATAGTTACATGCAGGGGCGTAACTACCATAGCGGCAGACCATGCGACTGCTATGGAGCCCAGGGCAAGAGGGGGCCCAGTCTTAGTTGGGATCATCCCCTCTTCTACTGGAGGTGAAAACCTGGTCAGGGGTCAGGACTCTACCCTCTAAAGCAGGGGTGCACAACCAGCGGCCCAGGGGCCACATGCGGCCCTCAATACCATTCTGTGTGGCCCCCAACCATCTGCTTAGGGCTCATTCAGACAGCCGTATGAAGGAGTCTGCATGCGTTCCGCAATCCATTCATTTCCATGGGGCAGTAAAAGATGCAGACAGCACACATGGTTCCGTTCTGCATCTCCGTAGAAAAGAAAATAGTTGCGGCCATGTGAGGTCCGCAAATTGCCGAACGCACGCAGCCGGTAGCCATGTTTTGCGGATCCGCAAAACACTATGGTCATCTGAATGCGCCCTAACAGACATGTATGTCTATGTCTTGTGGCTGCTCACATGTATCTTTCATGTATTTTCCCATTAGATGGGAGTCCTGGAAGTGTAACAAGACAATTATGATATACGGTATGTACAATATGCCATAAATAGAGTATTTTAGTTGGTAATATCCCTTTAAGGGGTTCTGAACTTTGTTTAAACTGATGATCTGACACCCGGGACCCCGACGATCATCTGTTTGAGAAGGTTGATACAAGTCGGGACGTCACTGGGCCAGCGGTAAACAGTGAGAAGGCTGCGGCGCTCCTGGAGCGCCGTTGCCTTCTCAAACAGCGGACCCCCGCCGATCAGATGCTGATGATCTATCCAGAGGATAGCTTAAACAAAGTGCAGAACCCCTTTAAGTTTTATTTTCGGACCTTGGAATTGGTTCAGGCTGACAATGTGGCCCCCGACCAGAAAAGGTTGTGCACCCCTGGTCTAACCCTCAGTTCACACTTTAGCGTTTTTACGCGCGTTCGAACGCGCTGTAAAACGCTCAACACATGAAAACCAATGCTTTCCTATGGCCCTGGTTCTCACTTGAGCAAAACGCCCGACGCATAAACAAGTACTTGAGCTTTTTTGGGGCGTTTGTCGCGCGTTTTGTGATTGACACCACAGTAGTCAATCACAAGAACGCGCGTACGAACGCGCGTTTCCTATTTGCAAAAACGCACTGAAATACGCGCGACAAAAACACGCGTAAAACGTGCGTTTTTAGAACGCTCAGGTGTGAACCCAGGGTAAAGGAACAACTTTTTGCAAAGGAGGCAGTGGAAAAATGGTCCAGGTAATTGAAAAGGGTTTAGGCGTAAACCCTTCTGTCCCATATGGGGGGCCTGGTTTGATTCACCTCCTTCATTTGATGGCGCCGCGGTGAACACTCGCTGCTGACTGGAAGCTCAAGACAGGCCCTACGAAAAGTCATCACACTGGAGCGCAGGTCCTGCACATTCAGTCAGCAGCGAGTGTTCACAAGCAAATGGAGGAGGTGAGGTTTTTTTTGTTGGACCCAATTCCCTCTGTCCCTCTTTTCTCTCTTTTTGATCTGAGGGATAGATTTGCATTATTACATTTACCATATTGAAAGTGTTTATCCGTTTTCAGACGAGCGTATTGAGATCCGTCAGTATTGTCATCAGTATTGCTTCAGGAGTTCATCAGGATTTCCATGCGTATTTCTCCCTTCCTTCATTATTTATGCAGTGCACAGACTGTAATATGCGTATTTGGAAGCAAATCCGCGAAAAACTCTGACATGCTGCGGATTTCAAACACAAAAGGCTGGGAGGTATGGCTTAGGCTGGGACACTGCAGTGGTTTTAGTCTGGCAGATTTCGGACCTATTGACTGTGAATGGGGCACGGAACGATGCGGAGAGCACACACTGTGCTCTCCGCATCAGTTTTTGCGGAGCGCGCCGCCGATCTTACAGCCGCAGCTCCGCAAAAAAGTAGAGCATGTCCTATTCTTGCCCGCAATTGCGGACAAGAATAGACATTTCTATGGGGCTGCCAGCCGGGTGTGTTTATGGATCCGCAATTTGCGGATCCATAAACACAACGGACGTGTGATTAAGGCCTTAGTGTGAAACTAGCCTAAGGGCGCATTCACACAAACGTGGTTTGGTTCCGCATCCAAGCTCCGTTCCGTGGCCCCGCAAAAATTATAGATCATGTCCTATTCTTGTCTGTTTGATCAGCAGCTGCAGTTTTTGGAGCTGCCGCTTCCATTATGTAACTCCTATGGCTCGTACGACCCCTGCAGCTCCGGCAGTGTGTGTGGCAGCCGCCTCCGCCTCAGAGATGTCAGCGCGGCGCTGCAAGACAGAAATGTCCTCCACACGTTCCTGCAAAAATAACTTCTTAATGGGGGGAGGTCACAGCGACGAGAGGAGAACATAAGGAAAAGGGTTACAAAGGGTTAACAGAGAGCATGACACAGGGTGGCCCACGCAAAAGTAGCCGCATCCAATGTCTCCAAATCAAACAGCCTAATAGTGAACTTGTGTTAGTTCATAGCAACCAATCAGAGCTCAGCTTTCATTTTTTCAAAGCCCTGTAGAAACTGAAAGCTGAGCTCTGATTGGTTGCTATGAACTAAGACAGGTTCACTATTAGGCAGTTTGATTTGGAGAGATTGTAGGCGCCTGCTTCCTCATGGGTCACCCTGTGTAATACGGCATGTGCTCCTCCTGTGTAATACCGCATGTGCTCCTCCTGTGTAATACGGCATGTGCTCCTCCTGTGTAATACGGCATGTGCTCCTCCTGTGTAATACGGCATGTGCTCCTCCTGCGTAATACCGCATGTGCTCCTCCTGCGTAATACCGCATGTGCTCCTCCTGTGTAATACGGCATGTGCTCCTCCTGTGTAATACGGCATGTGCTCCTCCTGTGTAATACGGCATGTGCTCCTCCTGTGTAATACGGCATGTGCTCCTCCTGCGTAATACCGCATGTGCTCCTCCTGCGTAATACCGCATGTGCTCCTCCTGCGTAATACCGCATGTGCTCCTCCTGCGTAATACCGCATGTGCTCCTCCTGCGTAATACCGCATGTGCTCCTCCTGCGTAATACCGCATGTGCTCCTCCTGCGTAATACGGCATGTGCTCCTCCTGCGTAATACGGCATGTGCTCCTCCTGCGTAATACTGCATGTGCTCCTCCTGCGTAATACGGCATGTGCTCCTCCTGCGTAATACGGCATGTGCTCCTCCTGCGTAATACCGCATGTGCTCCTCCTGCGTAATACCGCATGTGCTCCTCCTGCGTAATACCGCATGTGCTCCTCCTGCGTAATACCGCATGTGCTCCTCCTGCGTAATACCGCATGTGCTCCTCCTGCGTAATACCGCATGTGCTCCTCCTGCGTAATACCGCATGTGCTCCTCCTGCGTAATACCGCATGTGCTCCTCCTGCGTAATACCGCATGTGCTCCTCCTGTGTAATACCGCATGTGCTCCTCCTGCGTAATACCGCATGTGCTCCTCCTGCGTAATACCGCATGTGCTCCTCCTGTGTAATACGGCATGTGCTCCTCCTGTGTAATACCGCATGTGCTCCTCCTGCGTAATACCGCATGTGCTCCTCCTGTGTAATACGGCATGTGCTCCTCCTGTGTAATACGGCATGTGCTCCTCCTGTGTAATACGGCATGTGCTCCTCCTGTGTAATACCGCATGTGCTCCTCCTGTGTAATACTGCATGTGCTCCTCCTGTGTAATACGGCATGTGCTCCTCCTGTGTAATACGGCATGTGCTCCTCCTGTGTAATACGGCATGTGCTCCTCCTGTGTAATACTGCATGTGCTCCTCCTGTGTAATACGGCATGTGCTCCTCCTGTGTAATACGGCATGTGCTCCTCCTGTGTAATACGGCATGTGCTCCTCCTGCGTAATACGGCATGTGCTCCTCCTGTGTAATACTGCACGTGCTCCTCCTGTGTAATAGGGAATGCGCTCCTCCTGCGTAATACTGCATGTGCTCCTCCTGCGTAATACGGCATGTGCTCCTCCTGCGTAATACGGCATGTGCTCCTCCTGCGTAATACGGCATGTGCTCCTCCTGTGTAATACTGCATGTGCTCCTCCTGTGTAATACGGCATGTGCTCCTCCTGCGTAATACGGCATGTGCTCCTCCTGCGTATACGGCATGTGCTCCTCCTGCGTAATACTGCATGTGCTCCTCCTGCGTAATACGGCATGTGCTCCTCCTGCGTAATACGGCATGTGCTCCTCATGCGTAATACGGCATGTGCTCCTCCTGTGTAATACGGCATGTGCTCCTCATGCGTAATACTGCATGTGCTCCTCCTGCGTAATACGGCATGTGCTCCTCCTGTGTAATACGGCATGTGCTCCTCCTGCGTAATACGGCATGTGCTCCTCCTGCGTAATACGGCATGTGCTCCTCCTGCGTAATACCGCATGTGCTCCTCCTGCGTAATACTGCATGTGCTCCTCCTGCGTAATACCGCATGTGCTCCTCCTGCGTAATACCGCATGTGCTCCTCCTGCGTAATACCGCATGTGCTCCTCCTGCGTAATACCGCATGTGCTCCTCCTGCGTAATACCGCATGTGCTCCTCCTGCGTAATACCGCATGTGCTCCTCCTGCGTAATACCGCATGTGCTCCTCCTGCGTAATACCGCATGTGCTCCTCCTGCGTAATACCGCATGTGCTCCTCCTGCGTAATACCGCATGTGCTCCTCCTGCGTAATACCGCATGTGCTCCTCCTGCGTAATACCGCATGTGCTCCTCCTGCGTAATACCGCATGTGCTCCTCCTGCGTAATACCGCATGTGCTCCTCCTGTGTAATACCGCATGTGCTCCTCCTGCGTAATACCGCATGTGCTCCTCCTGCGTAATACCGCATGTGCTCCTCCTGCGTAATACCGCATGTGCTCCTCCTGCGTAATACCGCATGTGCTCCTCCTGTGTAATACCGCATGTGCTCCTCCTGCGTAATACCGCATGTGCTCCTCCTGTGTAATACGGCATGTGCTCCTCCTGTGTAATACCGCATGTGCTCCTCCTGTGTAATACGGCATGTGCTCCTCCTGCGTAATACGGCATGTGCTCCTCCTGTGTAATACCGCATGTGCTCCTCCTGCGTAATACCGCATGTGCTCCTCCTGTGTAATACGGCATGTGCTCCTCCTGTGTAATACCGCATGTGCTCCTCCTGCGTAATACGGCATGTGCTCCTCCTGTGTAATACCGCATGTGCTCCTCCTGTGTAATACTGCATGTGCTCCTCCTGCGTAATACGGCATGTGCTCCTCCTGTGTAATACTGCACGTGCTCCTCCTGTGTAATAGGGCATGTGCTCCTCCTGTGTAATACTGCATGTGCTCCTCCTGTGTAATACGGCATGTGCTCCTCCTGCGTAATACGGCATGTGCTCCTCCTGCGTAATACGGCATGTGCTCCTCCTGTGTAATAGGGCATGTGCTCCTCCTGTGTAATACTGCACGTGCTCCTCCTGTGTAATAGGGCATGTGCTCCTCCTGCGTAATACGGCATGTGCTCCTCCTGCGTAATACGGCATGTGCTCCTCCTGCGTAATACGGCATGTGCTCCTCCTGCGTAATACGGCATGTGCTCCTCATGCGTAATACGGCATGTGCTCCTCCTGCGTAATACTGCATGTGCTCCTCCTGCGTAATACGGCATGTGCTCCTCCTGCGTAATACTGCATGTGCTCCTCCTGCGTAATAGGGCATGTGCTCCTCCTGCGTAATACGGCATGTGCTCCTCCTGCGTAATACGGCATGTGCTCCTCCTGTGTAATACTGCAGCAGACAGTATCACACATAATAGGCTTAGATAGAGTACTTTTACACTTGCGGCATGGCTATGTGGCCGCCATGCCGCAAGTACCCGTGTACTGCCGATCCATCCCTATTGATTATAATGGGGCGGGGGGCGGAGCGGCATCACACAGGTACTTGCGGCATGGCGGCCACATAGCCATGCCGCAAGTGTAAAAGTACTCTAAGCCTATTATGTGTGATACTGTCTGCTGAGCTGCTGCATCTAATCATATGTGTGATACTTGCTTCTGAGCTATTGTATCTAAGCCTTCCACGTCCAGGAGATGTCACTGGATGTAAGAGGTTATGTGGTCCATCCTGCCGGCGGCAGCGCAATTTATTCACAGATACAATTGATTCAACAGACTGCCCGCTCGCCAGTGCAGGGTTAGGGTGACAGGGTCCTTTAAGGCTAGCGCAGGGGCTGCCTGGGTAGAGGACGTGCGTGACGCACGTCTGTTACGTCACGTGACAAGTGCCCTTTTTTTTTATTTAAGCCCCTGCCCTTCAAAATGTCTGTGCACGTCCCTGCTTCAGTG
This sequence comes from Bufotes viridis, assembly GCA_033119425.1. Classification (NCBI taxonomy): domain Eukaryota; kingdom Metazoa; phylum Chordata; class Amphibia; order Anura; family Bufonidae; genus Bufotes; species Bufotes viridis. The sequence goes on along the minus strand of CM065593.1, from coordinate 373,765,462 downwards.
TGACAACTGACAGCATTTGTAGACGGATCCGGGTGCAGATCCGTCTACAAATGCATTGCAAGAACGGATCCGTCCCTCCGCTTGTCATGCGGATGGACGGATCCGTCCTTCAGTTGTTTCGCAATGCCGGATCCGACACTAACACAAGTCAATGTAAATTAATGTCGGACCCGGCATTCCAGCGACTGATCAGGCACTTTGGACGGACATAATACCGCAGCATGCTGCGGTATTATGTCCGGCCAAAACGCCTGACAGTGACTGAACGGAAGAAATACTGATGCAAACTGAACGGATTTCTATCCATTCATAATGCATGGGGATATGCCTGATCAGTTCTTTTCCGGCATAGAGCCCCGACGACAGAACTCTATGCCGGAAAAGAATACCGCAAGTGTGAAAGTACTCTAATCCTATCCTGTGTGATACAGTCTGCTGAGCAGTGTATCTAATCATATTCTGTGTGATACTGTCTGCTGAGCAGTGTATCTAATCATATTCTGTGTGATACTGTCTGATGATCTGTATATCTAAGCCTATCCTGTGATACTGTTTGCTGAGCTGTGTATCTAATCCTATCCTGTGTTATACTGTCTACTGAGCTGTGTATCTAATCCTATCCTGTGTGATACAGTCTGCTGAGCAGTGTATCTAATCATATTCTGTGTGATACTGTCTGCTGAGCAGTGTATCTAATCATATTCTGTGTGATACTGTCTGATGATCTGTATATCTAAGCCTATCCTGTGATACTGTTTGCTGAGCTGTGTATCTAATCCTATCCTGTGTTATACTGTCTACTGAGCTGTGTATCTAATCCTATCCTGTGTGATACAGTCTGCTGAGCAGTGTATCTAATCATATTCTGTGTGATACTGTCTGCTGATCTGTATATCTAAGCCTATCCTGTGATACTGTTTGCTGAGCTGTGTATCTAATCCTATCCTGTGTTATACTGTCTACTGAGCTGTGTATCTAATCCTATCCTGTGTGATACAGTCTGCTGAGCAGTGTATCTAATCATATTCTGTGTGATACTGTCTGCTGATCTGTATATCTAAGCCTATCCTGTGATACTGTTTGCTGAGCTGTGTATCTAATCCTATCCTGTGTTATACTGTCTACTGAGCTGTGTATCTAATCCTATCCTGTGTGATACAGTCTGCTGAGCAGTGTATCTAATCATATTCTGTGTGATACTGTCTGCTGATCTGTATATCTAAGCCTTTGCTGCGATACTGTCTACTAAACTATGTATCTAATCCTATTCTGTGTGATACTGCCTGCTGATCTGTGTACCTAAGCCTATCCTGTGATACTGTTTGCTAAACTGTGTATCTAATCCTCTCCTGTGTGATACTGTCTGCTGAACTGTGTATCTAATCCTATCCTGTGTGATACTGTCTGCTGAGCTGTGTATCTAATCCTATCCTGTGTGATACTGTCTGCTGAGCTGTGTATCTAATCCTATCCTGTGTGATACTATCTGCTGAGCTGTGTATCTAATCCTATCCTGTGCGATACTGCCTGCTGAGCTGTGTATCTAAGCCTATCTTGTGAGATAGTGTATACTGAGCCTATGTATCTAATCCTGTCCTGTGTGATGCAGTCTGCTGACCTGTGTATCTAAGCCCATCTTGTGTGATACTGTCTGCAGATCTATGTATCTAAGCCCATCTTGTGTGATACTGTCTGCTGATCTGTGTACCTAAGCCTATCCTGTGATACTGTTTGCTAAACTGTGTATCTAATCCTATCCTGTGTGATACTGCCTTCTGAGCTGTGTATCTAATCCTATCCTGTGTGATACTGTCTGCTGAGCTGTGTATCTAATCATATCCTGTGTGATACTGTCTGCTGAGCTGTGTATCTAATCATATCCTGTGTGATACTGTCTGCTGAGCTGTGTATCTAATCATATCCTGTGTGATACTGTCTGCTGAGCTGTGTATCTAATCCTATCCTGTCTTATACTGTCTACTGAGCTGTGTATCTAATCCTATCCTGTGTGATACTGCTTGCTGAGCTGTGTATCTAATCCTATCCTGTGTGATACTGTCTGCTGAGCTGTGTATCTGATCCTATCCTGTGTGATACTGTCTGCTGAGCTGTGTATCTAATCCTATCCTGTGTGATACTGTCTGCTAAACTGTGTATCTAATCCTATCCTGTGTGATACTACTTGCTGATCTGTGTATCTAAGCCTTTCCTGTGATACTGTTTGCTGAGCTGTGTATCTAATCCGTGTATCTAATCCTATCTTGTGTGATACTGTCTGCTGAGCTGTGTATCTAAGCCTATCTTGTGAGATACTGTCTGCTGAGCTGTGTATCTAAGCCTATCTTGTGAGATAGTGTATACTGAGCCTATGTATCTAAGCCCATCTTGTGTGTTACTGTCTGTAGATCTGTGTATCTAAGCCCATCTTGTATGATACTGTCTGTTGATCTATGTATCTAAGCTCATCTTGTGTGATACTATTTGCAGATCTGTGTATCTAAGCCCATCTTGTATGATACTGTCTGCAGATCTGTATATCTAAGCCCATCTTGTTTAATACTGTCTGCAGATCGGTGTATCTAAGCCCATCTTATGTGATACATGCTCTTTGCAGCTCAGGGCTCCACGTGATTTCCCTCCTGCTTTCCTTGCTCTGATGAGAGCTCCCTCTAGAGGCCACTTACAGATTTCTGTCCCTCTGCAGCCGCCGTACCTCCTCTGGAAGCCGAGGCCGGTGCATTGTGGGAGGAAGAGCTTCATTTTGCAGATAGTGTTGGGCGGGAGAGGCAGACTCCTCCATTTTCTCCCCTAGCAGCGCTGGTAAGGATGAGCAGCTGGGCCAGGATTACATGATGGGGGGAGTAGTACTGCACGGCTGTCTGAGACTGTATCACCAGCTTAGAAACAACGGCTCAGCAGTCAGTATCACACAAGGCAGGATTAGATACACAGCTCAGCAGACAGTATCACACAGGATGGATTAGATACACAGCTCAGCAGACAGTATCACACAAGGCAGAATTAGATACACAGCTCAGCAGACAGTATCACACAGGAAAGGATTAGATACACAGCTCAGCAGACAGTATCACACAAGGCAGGCTTAGATACACAGCTCAGCAGACAGTATCACACAGGGAAGGATTAGATACACAGCTCAGCAGACAGTACCGCACAGGATAGGATTAGATACAGAGCTCAGCAGACAGTATCACACAGGATAGGATTAGATACACAGCTCAGCAGACAGTTTCACACATGATAGGATTAGATACACAGCTCAGCAGACAGTATCACACAAGGCAGGATTAGATACACAGCTCAGCAGACAGTATCACACAGGAAAGGATTAGATACACAGCTCAGCAGACTGTATCGCACAGGATAGGATTAGATACAGAGCTCAGCAGACTGTATCACACAGGATAGGATTAGATACACAGCTCAGCAGACAGTATCACACAGGATAGGATTAGATACACAGCTCAGCAGACAGAATCACACAGGATGGGATTAGATACACAGCTCAGCAGACTGTATCACACAGGACAGGCTTAGATACACAGCTCAGCAGACGGTATCATACAGGACAGGATTAGATACACAGCTCAGCAGACGGTATCACACAGGATAGGATTAGATACACAGCTCAGCAGGCAGTATCACACAGGATAGGATTAGATACACAGCTCAGCAGACGTTATCACACAGGACAGGCTTAGATACACAGCTCAGCAGACAGTATCACACAGGACAGGCTTAGATACACAGCTCAGCAGACGGTATCACACAGGACAGGATTAGATAATAGAATAGTGAGGGGCTGAGGTAAATCACTAGACCTTACCATGTGTGTGGAGCGCCCCTGCCGGATATTTGTGTGCACATGTGACACGTGACAGTAGATGGAGCCGCACTGCGTCCACGTGGAGGCGGGGTGCCACTGTAGGGATCTGGGGCGCACTGCTCAGTGGTCATGGCGGACGGCGGTGCTGGGCTCCAGTCTGTAGTGGCGCCATCCACCTGGACTATTGCCGTTGTATACTTCACCCCCAGATAAGACGAGGCCTGTAGCGCTGTACTATGAATGTTATATATTAGGAGAATCCCCCAAAATATAGATTATAAGAGCGGGCGTGCCCTGGATCTCTGCAGCATCATGACATCACCGGGGGGGGGGGGGGGTCACATGGGCCAAATCTCCAGTGAAAGTTTCCATTTTATTGCCGTTACCACCTTGTGTTAATTGTTTGCCTTCTTGCTTATTGTTTCCCAGTTGGGCCCACCCTGGTACTCCAATAAAGGAGGGTCTCGGGGCAGGGTGAGGTCGAAACCCCCGATGAGGCCCGGTCTAGTGCTTCGGATTTTACTGGGATTATGAAAATGTCAGTGGGAGCTCAAGTCGCAAATCCCGATTCCCCGGGGCCCTCGAAGCCCGTCTGCCTGGCCCTGGGAGTGGTCTCCTTCCTCTGCTTTGTGGCCGGCTTTAGCACCGGGGCAGAGTTTGTGCGTTTCCTGTCCTTCGGGGCCATCTTCAGGAACATCAGTGGAGGACTGGATGCATACCCCACACCGTGGGGCGAGGCCGTCGGAGACGCCGCCTTCCTGCGCTCCCTGGGGATTAACGTTGCGCTGCTGGTCTTCTTCGTCCTCCAGCACAGCCTCATGGCCTGGCCAGTGGTGAAGGACGTTGTGGTGAAGATGTTTGGGGTGCTGCAGAGATCGGTCTACATCCTGTGCACCGCCCTGTCCCTCCAGATCATGATGCGGTACTGGCAGTCCTTCCCCCGAGGACCCTATCTCTGGAACGTCTCCGCTGCCCCCTGGAGCGCCTGGCTCCCGCTGCTTTGTGCGCTCCTCCATACCATATCGTGGCTCCTCATATTCAGCGTCCTGCTGATCTTCGACTACGCTGAACTGATGGGGGTCAAGCAGGTCTATTATCACTGCCAGGGATTGGGGGACCCCCTGTCTCATAAGTCTCCCCGCGCGGCCCGGCTCTACGCTCACCTTAGGCACCCCGTCTACCTGGAGTTACTGGTCATCCTCTGGGCGGTGCCCGCCCTTCCTCCTGATCGTCTGCTCCTCTCCGCCACCCTGACCCTTTACCTGACCCTGGTTCACCGCCTGGACGTGCAGGATTACAGCTACCTCCGCTCCCAGCTGGAAAAGAAGTTCGTGCTCTTCTCGCGAGAGGAAGCCAGCGCCGAGCATGGCGGATTGTGGAAAAAGGACTGAAGAGGGAGGGACTTGGGGCCAGAGGGTGGGTGGCATGGAGGCAAAGGCTTATAGGTATAGGTATACATATGGCGGTTTTTGCTAAGTTTACCTTGCTAAGATCTGAACTGTTTTTCTGGTCCCGTCCTTAAAGGGGCGCTTCGTTTTTGCCATTGGTGGGGATGCAGATCTCATGCAGGCTGGTTAGCACAAGCATAGGGGGTAGTAAGGATTTAGGGGGTTGTCCATGCATACTCTCTACGTTGGCATGGGGCGTGGTGAAACCCAAATGCATGCTGGGTGGTACAGGTGCCAAGGAGGTACCCAGCAGGTATCGTGCACTGGTCTCTTGCTGGTTGTTGTGCAGTTGCCTGGTCGAGCAGTTGCATCCGTTGCCCGATGTCGGATTGGGTGGGACAACCCCTTTTTAAAGGGGTTCTCCAGGTTTGACGTCTTATTTTATTTAAATACTGCCCCTTCCCCACCAGAGCAGTGAAGGGATGCGTACTTAGCTGCTGCCCACTGCTCCGTGAGTCTCTGACTATCTTCACTGGACTTTGATCCCCGCGTGTAAACTTCCAATAGGGACTGGGTCACGTGCACCACTGCAGCCAATGACCGGCCTCAGTGGATCAGCAGTGACATGCCGCCTTGGGCGTTGGGACACATCACCGCTAATCATTGGCTGTGTTGGCGCACCTGACCCCATCCATGGGGGGCTCGAAGCACGGTAAAGCCAGAACAGAGCGGTGAGCAGCAGGTAAGTATTCTTCCCGTCACAGCCCCGACGGCGAGGGGGTGGTATCTAAAAATGTCAGTGCTGGACCACCCGCTTAATGCGATCTTTACTTTTGAGATTTCTAGCCGCCCATCCAAAGTATAACCGCCCGCTACCAGTGGAAGATGATGGACAGTGCAGGAAGGAGAACGCCCACTTACAGCGGGAGCTAAAGCAGGAACGACGCCCTCCGTGGATTTTTATCAACGACCAGAGACAGATTATATATTTTTATAATTTTTTTTTATTTTTATTACTAATAGTGTTTGGCTGTAGGCAGCTGCCTGGCATTGGTGTGTATTTTTCTAATATGCTGAATGTTTTTTATCTGGACATTGCTGTTCTTGCGCTGTGAGGTTTTATTTCATGTTTTTTAGCTTCTTCCGCGCCGTTCCATCTTAATAAATACATTTAGAAACTTTTAACTGAAAGTGTTGCTTATTGTAAAGTTTCCGCCTGAACCTTATCCTAGATCTAGTGCCCGCAATGCCGCAGGCGGAGGCATGAGATTACCCTCTCTGCCCGTAGAAGAACCTGCCATGTGTGGAAGAATACCTCCATAACATGACATGCGATGGAGCATACCGCAGTCTCTAAAGGAAGTCGGGCATCTCCAAAACCATCTTCTTAGCAATTATACTGCCATGTAGAGTAGGTGCCAAAAAATATAACCATGTCCATAACCAAATCCAGTCCTCTGATCCTGACAAATGCTACTTTTAGTTCTATGTATACATTTTTGGTGCACCGTGGGTGTGGCCTCTCTGGTTTGTGCACCATTACTCCACCATAACACCTGTACCTTCTGCTCAGTCCCTGAGATTTAAAAGCCTATAGCGATGAAGGAGGGAAGGTGGGTGCACCGAACGACGGCCGTGCCCGTATTGCGGTCCCACGATATATGGGCACCAGCCGCGTGCGCACCGAATCACAGATGTGGACCCATTCACTTGAATGGGTCCGCAATCCGGGAGATATTGTGCGGTGTGGTACAGAGGCACGGATCAAAGCAATATACTGTGCATGTAGGATCCTTGTCCCTCAGTATAATTTTGGGTCGGTATCAACAGGATCCCTGTCCCTCAGTATCATTCCGGACGGTGTCTACAGGATCCCTGTCCTTCAGTATCATTCCGGACGGTGTCTATAGGATCCCTGTCCCTCAGTATCATTCTGGGATTGTGTCTATAGGATCCCTGTCCATCAGTATCATTCCAGATGGTGTCTACAGGATCCCTGTCCCTCAGTATCATTCCGGACGGTGTCTATAGGATCCCTGTCCCTCAGTATCATTTTGGGTCAGTGTCTATAGGATCCCTTTCCCTCAGTATCATTCCGGGATGGTGTCTACAGGATCCCTGTCCCTCAGTATCATTCCGGGATGGTGTCTACAGGATCCCTGTCCCTCAGTATCATTCCGGGATGGTATCTACAGGATCCCTGACCCTCAGTATCATTCTGGGATGGTGTCTACAGGATCCCTGACCCTCTGTATCATTCCGGGATGGTGTCTACAGGATCCCTGTCCCTCAGTATCATTCCGGGATGGTGTCTACAGGATCCCTGTCCCTCAGTATCATTCTGGGATGGTGTCTGCAGGATCCCTGTCCCTCAGTATCATTCCGGGATGGTGTCTACAGGATCCCTGTCCCTCAGTATCATTCTGGGATGGTGTCTGCAGGATCCCTGTCCCTCAGTATCATTCTGGGATGGTGTCTGCAGGATCCCTGTCCCTCAGTATCATTCCGGGATGGTGTCTACAGGATCCCTGTCCCTCAGTATCATTCCGGGATGGTATCTACAGGATCCCTGTCCCTCCGTATCATTCTGGGATGGTGTCTGCAGGATCCCTGTCCCTCAGTATCATTTTGGGTCTGTGTCTACAGGATCCCTGTCCCTCAGTATCATTTTGGGTCGGTGCCGACCGGATCCCTGTCCCTCAGTATCATTTTGGGTCGGTGCCGACCGGATCCCTGTCCCTCAGTATCATTTTGGGTCGGTGCCGACCGGATCCCTGTCCCTCAGTATCATTTTGGTTCGGTGTCTACAGGATCCCTGTCCCTTAGTATCATTTTGGGTTGGTTTCGACAGAATCCTTAAACTATAATGTCAATGGTCAGCTGTAAGGGAGCATTTACATGGCTGTCTATGCAGACAGAATGTCCTCCATGTATTTTTTTTTAGGGAGGGGGGTGGGGAAGCATCCCAAGTTCCGTGAATGATATGTAATGGAAGCTGCATGCCTGAGAGCTTGTGCACATTGAAAGTGTTAATAACCTCATATATAACACACTGCAAAAATAGACACCGTAAAAGCAATTCCCATGGCGGACAGGTGGTAATTTTCTCCGTTCTCGTATAATAAAATAGAGTTTAGTAACAAACCGCGTCTGACTCATAACTCCCAACATCTCGGATATACTAACCATGTTCAAAGCATGAAAAACGGTGTATGCCGACAAAACCACTCAAAGTCCTCCGAATCTCCAGCTAGAAAATGTATGGAGCCCACATGGCCAACCAGAAATAAGAAGGTGGCGCAGGCCTCAGCTCAAAACATGCCGCCATGTCCTACATCAAATAGTTCATGAACCAAGAGCTAAACCCTTCAAAGTAGTCACGGATCGTAGATGAGATTTCCAAAAATGGTGAAGTAGTGTAAAAATTTTCTGCGTTTCTAAGAAGCCAATGGAAGTTACCGCTGATCACCTCTGTGTGCATGGTGGAAAAGGCTTCCTATAAGGAGGGCCTAACAAAATGTGGGAGATCTATGCCAAATTTAGACCTCATTCATCTAATGTCTAGAAAAGGGTCTTGGTTAAAAGGGTTTTCCGGCGTTATAATGATTTAAATTAATAAAGTACAGAGCATTCAGAAAGTCTTCAGACCCTTTTACTCTTTGTTATGCAGCTCCTGGTGTTTCCCCCATCATTCTGCACTCAGTACCCTATAATGACAAAGTGAGAACCGAATTTTTCAAATTTTTGCAAATTTGTAAGAAAAGGAAAAGCAAAAATTTGGCCTGTACATAAGTATTCAGCCCTCTTGCTATGACAATTGACGTTTAGCTCTGGGGCCTCCCATTTCTTCGGATCATCTTTAAAGGGTTTCTGCCACCACACTTTTCACTATTAAAGAGGCTGACATTATACATGTGCAAATGTCACCTGAATTTAACTCTGCTACCCTTTTTGTGCAATTATTACTTATTATATGTTAATTAGCCTCTAGGAGCAGAGGGCACGTTGCACCTGCTCCTAGAGGCTCCGTTCGCCCACCACTTTCCACTCCCTTCTACTCTTGATTGGCAAGGCCAGGCCAGCGTTGGTCTCCTCCTGCCGGCCCTGTCTGTCAGGGAAATGTCTCGCCTGCGCCGTCCAGTTCAATATTCAGCGCAGGGTCTGTGAAAGGGTCTGAAGACTTTCCAAAAGTACTGAAAGGCCATACTCACTTGGCTGCTCCCATTCCAACACTTGTTGGTCCCCCACCATTCTCTTCTACCTGCCTCCCTCCGGTCATGGAGGAAATGCCTGCTCAGCAAATCCCAGGGCCCCACCTAGAGGGAGTAGGTTTCAGAGAACAACGGGAGACATAAATTGAATGGAGCATCAAGCGATCAGTCAGGTGAGTATTAAATGAGTTTATTACTTTAAAGGAAACTTTTTTTTAAAATGTATTATGGCAGGTCAACTCCTCTAAGAAGGATTGGATGTGGAAAAGTAAAGACAAAATATTGGTTTAAGGCAGGAATGCCAAACCTGTGGCCCTCCAGCTGTTGCAAAACTATAACTCCCAGGACAACCTACAGCTATTCGTACATGCTGGAAGTTGTAGTTTTGCAACAGCTGGAGAGTCACAGGTTGAGCATCTCTGGTTTAAGGTATGGCACCTAGGAGATGGCGCAAAGAAAAGTGTGTAACATGTCTAGCTCCTTGTGCCAGATTCATCGTCATGATGTCCTACTGGAAGAACTTACATGTTGCCTATAAACTTCCCTTTGGCCCAATTCTTCTGGGCCAACATCTCGTTTTGGATGTCTCCTCCGAGACATTGAAGCAACGCCACTGAGTGAAGAAGAGGTCAATTGTTTTTCCAATGGGATCCCTAAAGAATAATTTTCAATATAATGGAGTCAGGATTTCATTGAAAATGACCCCACGACTTTGAAAACCCGATTTGCAACTACTAAGCTCATGTCATGGGTGGACCAGCATGGAGCCTTTAACTAGATCCCAATGGACACCACACTGTGCTCCATCAACCCTTCTACAAACAAGGGACAAGCAATTTGGAAAGAGGTCAATAGAGTCTTCCTACAGAAGCATTTCCAAAGTAATGGAGTCAGGACTACATAAAAAACGACCCCACAACCTGGACCATCCCATTAGCGACCACCAAGCACCATGACGCCAATATGATGCCATTATTTCAATGGCTGCCACAATCTGCTTCACCAACTTTTCCACAACCATGAGACAAGCAATTTGGAAAGTCTAGACCCTCTTTTGAGGGTACTTTCACACTTGTGGCAGGACGGATCTGGCAGGCTATTCAGCCTGCTGGATCCATCCTGCCGCAAGTACCCGTACACGGCCGTGCTGCCGCTCCAGCCCTATTGACTATAATGGGGCCGAGCTACGGCGCAGCACGGCAGTGCATGGCAAAGATCGCTGGACTGAATAGTCAGACATGCAGGACTTTTAGTCCGGCGATCTCCGGCCGTGCTCTGCCGTAGCTCCACCCCATTATAGTCAATGGGGACGGAGCGGCAGCACAGTAGTGCACGGGTACTTGCGGCAGGATGGATCCAGCAGGCTGAATATCCTGCCAGATCCGTCCTGCCGCAAGTGTGAAAGTACCCTAAGGTGGAATTCCCCTTTAATACTTGGTTTTGTATAAAAGTACACGCTGTCAACCAAGAGAGCAGAAAGATTACGTGAGGCCCCTTTCACACGAGCGTGACGGATCGGCTTCGGATGCGTTCAGTGAAACTCGCACCATTTTGCAAGCAAGTTCAGTCAGTTTTGTTTGCGTTCAGTTGTTCAGTTTTTTCCGCGCGGGCGCAATGCGTTTTGATGCGTTTTTCACGCGCGTGATAAAAAACTGAAGGTTTACAAACGACATCCCTTAGCAACCATCAGTGAAAAACGCCTTGCATCCGCACTTGCTTGCGGATGCAATGCGTTTTATACGCAGCCCCATTCACTTCTATGGGGCCAGGGCTGTGTTAAAACACAGAATATAGAACATGCTCGATTTTCACGCAACGCAGAAGTGATGCGTGAAAAACAACACATATGTACACAGACCCATTGAAATGAATAGGTCAGGATTCAGTGCGGGCGCAATGCGCTCACGTCACGTATAGCACGCGCGCGGAAAACTCGTGTAAAAGGGGCCTCAGACTTCATCTTGCATCAGCCTGGTATCAACTATCTATGATCTTACTCTCAGACCATTAATGGTTCCACAGACGGGAAGCCGGACCCAACATTTCTGTTCTATTTCTGCAGGCACCGTTTTCTGTACGCAGCACCTATGTCATCATTTTGTACATAACTCGGGTATTTGTGACTTGCTTGCACATGCAGATTAATTTTTGGCGATGGTTTTGTATCAGCAAACGTTTCTTGGTCTTGTTAGTACGTGGAGCGTGAACGATATTTTTCCCTTGCAATGATTTTTATCTTAGCAACGAGACGCTCTGCGTTTCCTTCATGCTTCACGCGCTTCGTTAATGTCAGGACTGGATGTGACAGGACTCTGTGATGCCTGGGTTTGCACAAGAGATTCTTCTGGCTGGTTACAGACTAAACAAATGGAAACACCTGGGAGGATTTAATTGTCGTTTTCTTACAGTTGTTTTTGGATCTGGATAACAATAAATTACATCTGTCTGAAAGAATACTTTTTTTTATTTAAATTTGGAAATATTTAAGTATAATACAGGATGTAACTCAGGATCAGTACAGGATAAGTAATGTATGTACACAGTGACTCCACCAGCAGAATAGTGAGTGCAGCTCTGGAGTATAATACAGGATGTAACTCAGGATCAGTACAGGATAAGTAATGTATGTACACAGTGACTCCACCAGCAGAATAGTGAGTGCAGCTCTGGAGTATAATACAGGATGTAACTCAGGATCAGTACAGGATAAGTAATGTATGTACACAGTGACTGCACCAGCAGAATAGTGAGTGCAGCTCTGGAGTATAATACAGGATGTAACCCAGGATCAGTACAGGATAAGTAATGTATGTACACAGTGACTGCACCAGCAGAATAGTGAGTGCAGCTCTGGAGTATAATACAGGATGTAACTCAGGATCAGTACAGGATCAGTAATGTAATGTATGTACACAGTGACTGCACCAGCAGAATAGTGAGTGCAGCTCTGGAGTATAATACAGGATGTAACTCAGGATCAGTACAGGATCAGTAATGTAATGTATGTACACAGTGACTCCACCAGCAGAATAGTGAGTGCAGCTCTGGAGTATATTACAGGATGTAACTCAGGATCAGTACAGGATAAGTAATGTATGTACACAGTGACTGCACCAGCAGAATAGTGAGTGCAGCTCTGGAGTATATTACAGGATGTAACTCAGGATCAGTACAGGATAAGTAATGTATGTACACAGTGACTCCACCAGCAGAATAGTGAGTGCAGCTCTGAAGTATAATACAGGATGTAACTCAGGATCAGTACAGGATATGTAATGTATGTACAGAGTGACTCTACCAGCAGAATAGTGAGTGCAGCTCTGGAGTATAATACAGGATGTAACTCAGGATCAGTACAGGATAAGTAATGTATGTACACAGTGACTGCGCCAGCAGAATAGTGAGTGCAGCTCTGGAGTATAATACAGGATGTAACTCAGGATCAGTACAGGATAAGTAATGTATGTACACAGTGACTGTACCAGCAGAATAGTGAGTGCAGCTCTGCAGTATAATACAGGATGTAACTCAGGATCAGTACAGGATAAGTAATGTAATGTATGTACACAGTGACTGCACCAGCAGAACAGTGAGTTCAGCTCTGGAGTATAATACAGGATGTAACTCGGGATCAGTACAGGATAAGTAATGTATGTACACAGTGACTGCGCCAGCAGAATAGTGAGTGCAGCTCTGGAGTATAATACAGGATGTAACTCAGGATCAGTGCAGGATAAGTAATGTATGTACACAGTGACTGCACCAGCAGAATAGTGAGTGCAGCTCTGGGGTATAATACAGGATGTAACTCAGGATCAGTACAGGATAAGTAATGTATGTACACAGTGACACCACCAGCAGAATAATGAGAGCAGCTCTGGAGTATAATACAGGATGTAACTCAGGATCAGTACAGGATAAGTAATGTATGTACACAGTGACACCACCAGCAGAATAATGAGAGCAGCTCTGGAGTATAATGCAGGATGTAACTCAGGATCACTATAGGATAAGTAATGTAATGTATGTACACAGTGACTCCACCAGCAGAATAGTGAGTGCAGCTCTGGAGTATAATACAGGATGTAACTCAGGATCAGTACAGGATAAGTAATGTAATGTATGTAAACAGTAACTGCACCAGCAGAATAGTGAGTGCAGCTCTGGAGTATAATACAGGATGTAACTCAGGATCAGTACAGGATAAGTAATGTAATGTATGTTCCCAGTGACTCCACCAGCAGAATAGAGAGTGCAGCTCTGGAGTATAATACAGGATGTAACTCAGGATCTGTAAAGGATAAGTAATGTATGTACACACTGACTCCACCAGCAGAATAGTGAGTGCAGCTCTGGAGTATAATACAGGATATAACTCAGGATCAGTACAGGATAAGTAATGTAATGTATGTACACAGTGACTGCACCAGCAGAATAGTGAGTGCAGCTCTGGGGTATAATACAGTATTTAATTTAGAATCAGTACAGGATAAGTAATGTATGTACACAGTGACTCCACCAACAGAATAATGAGTGCAGCTCTGGAGTATAATACAGGATGTAACTCAGGATCAGTACAGAGTAAGTAATGTATGTACACAGTGACTGCACCAGTAGAATAGTGAGTGCAGCTCTGGAGTATAATACAGGATGTAACTCAGGATCAGTACAGGATAAGTAATGTAATGTATGTACACAGTGACTCCACCAGCAGAATAGTGAGTGCAGCTCTGGAGTATAATACAGGATATAACTCAGGATCAGTACAGGATAAGTAATGTATGTACACAGTGACTGCGCCAGCAGAATAGTGAGTGCAGCTCTGGAGTATAATACAGGATATAACTCAGGATCAGTACAGGATAAGTAATGTAATGTATTTACACAGTGACTGCACCAGCAGAATAGTGAGTGCAGCTCTGGAGTATAATACAGGATGTAACTCAGGATCAGTACAGGATAAGTAATGTATTGTATGTACACAGTGACTCCACCAGCAGAATGGTGAGTGCAGCTCTGGAGTATAATACAGGATGTAACTCAGGATCAGTACAGGATAAGTAATGTATGTATACAGTGACTCCACCAGCAGAATAGTGAGTGCAGCTCTGGAGTATAATACAGAATGTAACTCAGGATCAGTACAGGATAAGTAATGTATATACACAGTGACTGCACCAGCAGAACAGTGAGTGCAGCTCTGGAGTATAATACAGGATGTAACTCAGGATCAGTACAGGATAAGTAATGTAATGTACACAGTGACTCCACCAGCAGAACAGTGAGTGCAGCTCTGGAGTATAATACAGGATGTAACTCAGGATCAGTACAGGATAAGTAATGTAATGTACACAGTGACTCCACCAGCAGAACAGTGAGTGCAGCTCTGGAGTATAATACAGGATGTAACTCAGGATCAGTACAGGATAAGTAATGTAATGTATGTACACAGTGACTGCACCAGCAGAATAGTGAGTGCAGCTCTGGGGTATAATACAGGATTTAATTTAGAATCAGTACAGGATAAGTAATGTATGTGCACAGTGACTCCACCAACAGAATAATGAGTGCAGCTCTGGAGTATAATACAGGATGTAACTCAGGATCAGTACAGAGTAAGTAATGTATGTACACAGTGACTGCACCAGTAGAATAGTGAGTGCAGCTCTGGAGTATAATACAGGATGTAACTCAGGATCAGTACAGGATAAGTAATGTAATGTATGTACACAGTGACTGCACCAGCAGAATAGTGAGTGCAGCTCTGGAGTATAATACAGGATGTAACTCAGGATCAGTACAGGATAAGTAATGTAATGTATGTACACAGTGACTGCACCAGCAGAATAGTGAGTGCAGCTCTGGAGTATAATACAGGATGTAACTCAGGATCAGTACAGGATAAGTAATGTAATGTATGTACACAGTGACTACACCAGCAGAATAGTGAGTAATTGCAAGAAATTCTGTACAAATTTGGTAAGTCACACCTGTGATATGTCTTCCAGTGGTGACAAGCTATCATGTAGATCCAGCTTAATGCATCTGGCTGTAAAATCTTTATCCTCTGCTGAACCTCCCCTACGTGTCTATAGTCTCCGCTCTTAGACCTTCCATTACATTTTCTCACTCCCCCCTCCCCCCGTAGATATTTTAATGTTCTTCTCTGTATCAAACAGATTAAAAGCCGCTTTGCTTGGTTCGACTCAGCAAGCAATTCATTTTCAATGGCAGCTATTAAAGCACAATTGTTCAGATTCCAGAAATTGGTTGCACCGTATAAACTGCGGTTAAATAGGATTTTACGTAGTCTTAATGCCGCGGCTGGATGATCGGGGGAGGATGTAAATAGTCACTGAGGTTGTTAACAATTATCAAGAGATAAACAGGAGGATATGGATCCTGCACCGGACACTTTGTACTTTCCAGACCTGACACAGTGTAACGATTCTCCAGAGAGGACACATTTTATGGCTGGGAAAACTGGCTAGGTCTTTCAGAGTTCAGTGATTGTGAAGGTTAGTGACTTTCAGGGGTTAATAATCACTCACTGGCTGTAAGTCATCGTGTGTACCGGCGGTTAATTAGCAACTAGTGTACAAGACATTGTATGAGTTCTCTATGCAAAAAGGTTTTTTCCTGGTTCTCCGTGGAAAAAGCTTTAGTGCTGGTTCTCTACAGAAAAGGCATCAATTTTGGTTCTCTACAAGGAAAGCTCCGTCTCTGGCTCTTTCCAGGAAAGGTATCAGTGCTGGTTCTCTATGGGAAAAGCTTTAGTCGTGGTTCTTTACGGAGAAGGTATGAGTGCTGGTTCTTTACAGAAAAGGTATCAGTGCTGGTTCTTTACAGAAAAGGTATCAGTGCTGGTTCTCTATGGGAAAAGCTTTAGTGCTGGTTCTTTACAGAAAAGGTATCAGTGCTGGGTCTTTACAGAAAAGGTATCAGTGCTGGGTCTTTACAGAAAAGGTATCAGTGCTGGGTCTTTACAGAAAAGGTATCAGTGCTGGTTCTTTACAGAAAAGGTATCAGTGCTGGTTCTCTATGGGAAATGCTTTAGTGCTGGTTCTTTACAGAAAAGGTATCAGTGCTGGGTCTTTACAGAAAAGGTATCAGTGCTGGGTCTTTACAGAAAAGGTATCAGTGCTGGGTCTTTACAGAAAAGGTATCAGTGCTGGTTCTTTACAGAAAAAGTATCAGTGCAGTGCTGGGTCTTTACAGAAAATATATCAGTGCTGGTTCTTTACAGAAAAGGTATCAGTGCTGGTTCTCTATGGGAAAAGCTTTAGTGCTGGTTCTTTACAGGAAAGATATTAGTGCTGGTTCTCTATGGGAAAAGCTTTAGTGATGGTTCTTTAAAGAAAAGGTATCAGTGCTGGTTCTTTACAGAAAAGATAGCAGTGCTGGTTACCTACATTAAAAGCTTTAGTGCTGGGTCTTTACAGAAAAGGTAGCAGTGATGGTTCTTTACAGAAAAGGTATCAGTGCTGGTTACCTACATTAAAAGCTTTAAAGCTGGTTCTTTACAGAAAAGGTATCAGTGCTGGTTACCTACAGAAAAAGTTGTAGTACTGGTTCTTTACAGAAAAGGTAGCAGTGCTGGTTACCTACTTTAAAGCTTTAGTGCTGGTTCTTTACAGAAAAGGTAGCAGTGCTGGTTACCTACGGGAAAAGCTTTAATGCTGGTTCTTTACATGAAAGGTATTGGTGTTGGTACTTAAAAGAAAGTCCTGTTTTTCTACACAGCAAAAGTGTCAGAGATCAGTGACTATGGACCCGCTGTGCCAACTAATTGGATTGGCTTTGGGCAAAGTCATAAGGACTTTATTCCGGTGCTCCCTTGGTATTCACCCTTTAACCCCTATATATAAGGATCTAGACCTCACTGCAGCGAAGCAACCGGACTGCTATCTCCTGTGTATAGAAAACACACGAAAACCACTATAGTCTGAACAGTTACCAAGACTAGAATGCAGCACACAGTTAATGCAGACACAGGAAACAGATGCCTGTGAAGTAGTGGAGGGCTTATTCACATGACTTTATGGGCTCTGTGCCCATGCTGGGGACCACAAACAGCGGTCTGCAATGCACGGGCATCGCTGCGTGAATCCTGTATTGCGGTGCAGACCCATTGACTTGAATGGGTCAGTGATCCGCAAAATATGGCAAAAGATAGGACATGTCCTCTTTTTTGCAGTGCCGAGGCACGGATCCACAAGCCCACGGAAGCGCTTCGTAGTGTTTCTGTGGGCTTCCTATACGTGCCTCCACTCCGCAAAAGATCCTATCTTTCGTTGTATCTTGCAGATTGCAGACCCATTCAATGGGTCCGCATTTGCAGCACAGAGTCAACACAGCTGGACCCCAGGGAACCTAAAGCTCAGGCATCCTCTGCCTGGAGAAGGTGCCTTAAATATTCATGGACACCCAGCCTTTGGCTGGTGATGGGTTTGGAAGTGTGTGCCCTAAGAAAGGCTAGAGCACAAGATGGAGGGAGCAGCATCGTGAGTAGCGTGGGTATAGTGCCCGTAGGAAAGAGCAGGGCAGCGGCACACATGGACAGCTGACCGAACAAAAACCAATAGGCCCTATTCACACGAACATAGGGCCACCATGTCTGTGTTGTGGACTGCAAACCGCAGGTCAAAAAAATACAGGCATCGGCCGTATAAATTCCGCATTGCGGTGTGGACCCTTTGACTTAAATGAGTCCGCAATCCGCAAGATACAGCAAAAGGTAGGACATATCTTATGTTTTTCGGAGCGGAGGCACGGACCGGGAAGCTCATGGAAGGGTTTCCCCATGTTTCCATGAACTTCCGGGTCCGTGCCTGTCCTATCTTTTGCTGTATTCTGTGGATCGCAGACCCATTCAAGTCAATGTGTCCACACCGCGATGCAGCATATACATAGCTGGTTTCCGTGTTTTGCGGACCCGCGGTTTGTGGTCTGCAACACGGGGACAGCGGCTCTACCGTCGTGTGAATGGAGCCTAAGTGCTGGTTCTTGACAGGAAAGGATTTATTAGTTTGATGCCACTGCAGAAAAAAAAATTTTGCTTCCCTAAAGAAAAGAAAATCTTTTATAATAATTATCTACAGAAAAAGCTTTAAAGCTGCTTCTCTCATGTCTGAAAAAAGTGCGATTTATATATATAGATATAAACATGTATTTTGGGGGGGGGGGGAATTTATTGTAGACGTATTTGAAGTTAGCTTTAAGAATGGAGTTGCCATGCTATACACATAGGAGCAGTATGATAGTTGTTATATTCTTGTACATAGGGGCAGTATTATAGTAGTTATATTCCTGTACATAGGAGCAGTATTATAGTAGTTATATTCTTTTACATAGGAGGCAGTATTATAGTAGTTATATTCTTGTACATAGGAGGCAGTATTATAGTAGTTATATTCTTGTACATAGGAGCAGTATTATAGTAGTTATATTCTTGTACATAGGAGCAGTATTATAGTAGTTATATTCTTGCACATAGGACGCAGTATTATAGTAGTTATATTCCTGTACATAGGAGCAGTATTATAGTGGTTATATTCCTGTACATAGGAGCAGTATTATAGTAGTTATATTCTTGTACATAGGAGCAGTATTATAGTAGTTATATTCCTGTACATAGGAGCAGTATTATAGTAGTTATATTCTTGTACATAGGAGCAGTATTATAGTAGTTATATTCTTGCACATAGGACGCAGTATTATAGTAGTTATATTCCTGTACATAGGAGCAGTATTATAGTAGTTATATTCTTGCACATAGGACGCAGTATTATAGTAGTTATATTCCTGTACATAGGAGCAGTATTATAGTAGTTATATTCTTGTACATAGGAGGCAGTATTATAGCAGTTATATCCTTGTACATAGGGGGCAGTATTATAGTAGTTATATTCTTGTATATAGGAGCAGTATTATAGTAGTTATATTCTTGTACATAGGAGGCAGTATTATAGTAGTTATATTCTTGTACATAGGGGGAAGTATTATAGTAGTTATATTCTTGTATATAGGAGCAGTATTATAGTAGTTATATTCCTGTACATATGGCCAGTATTATAGCAGTTATATCCTTATACATAGGAGCAGTATTATAGAAGTTATATTCTTGTACATAGGAGCACTATTATAGTAGTTACATTCTTATACATAGGAGGCAGTATTATAGTAGTTATATTCTTGTACATAGGAGCAGTATTATAGTAGTTATATTCTTGTACATAGGAGGCAGTATTATAGTAATAATATTCTTGTACATAGGAGGCAGTATTATAGTAGTTATATTCTTGTACATAGGAGCAGTATTATAGTAGTTATATTCTTGTACATAGGAGCAGTATTATAGTAGTTATATGCTTGTACATAGGAGCAGTATTATAGCAGTTATATGCTTGTACATAGGAGGCAGTATTATAGTAGTTATATTCTTGTACATAGAAGCAGTATTATAGTAGTTACATTCTTGTACATAGGAGCAGTATGATAGTAGTTATATCCTTGTACATAGGAGCAGTATTATAGTAGATATATTCTTGTACATAGGAGGCAGTATTATAGTAGTTATATTCTTGTACATAGGAGCAGTATTATAGTAGTTATATTCTTGTACTTAGGAGCAGTATTATAGTAGATATATTCTTGTACATAGGAGCAGTATTATAATAGTTATATTCTTGTACATTGGAGCAGTGTGATAGTAGTTATATTCTTGTACATTGGAGCAGTATTATAGTAGTTATATTCTTGTACATAGGAGCAGTATGATAGTAGTTATATTTATGTACATAGGAGCAGTATTATAGTAGATATATTCTTGTACATAGGAGCTGTATTATGGTAGTTATATTCTTGTACATTGGAGCAGTATTATAGTAGTTATATTCTTGTACATAGGAGCAGTATGATAGTAGTTTTATTCTTGTACATAGGAGCAGTATTATAGTAGTTATATTCTTGTACATAGGAGCAGTATTATAGTAGTTATATTCTTGTACATAGGAGTCAGTATTATAGTAGTTATATTCTTGTACATAGGAGGAAGTATTATAGTAGTTATATTCTTGTACATAGGAGGAAGTATTATAGTAGTTATATTCTTGTATATAGGAGCAGTATTATAGTAGTTATATTCCTGTACATAGGAGCAGTATTATAGTAGTTATATTCCTGTATATAGGAGCAGTATTATAGTAGTTATATTCCTGTACATATAGACAGTATTATAGCAGTTATACATTATTTTGTATATAGTGATATGGATCATGCATGTATAGCCTGGGCTTCCTCTGGTTTTACAAGCGGGAAGCATTATATAATACTAGCCAGGGTTAAAAGGGTTAAGTTGATGTTAATATGACTGATGGCAGTAATGTTTCCATAAAGCCTCTCTGTAACCTGCTGAGAATAGAGAAGTAATATAAACCTGTCATTACAATCTTCTCTCACCAGGCACATTAAGAACCATTAGGTTGTAGCATGCAGCGGTTTGTATGTAGCGCACCTTCTATGTATTAGAATACTGCGCGATCTGCTGACCCGGTCAGGGTGGAGCTAGATAATGTGGTCCGTCAAGGAGATGATACACAGAATTCCTGCTAGCTATGCAAGAGTTAATGTACCTGTCATGTTTTTTAGGTATTAAATAAAAAAAAACATATTTTAGTGGAGTCTAAAGATTTTCTCAAGGCGCTCAGATTTGTTTATAAATGAATCTTTAATTATGGCACGGGGTGTGCTATACCTTGAGTCATCGGGGGGTGCCTTGGCTTTGAAGAGTCATGGAGTCCTTTATCTTACCACATTTCCTTCTGGAAAGACCCCCATTTCCAATGACATCAAAATTCACAACTGTGTATTCTTGCGCATGCGCAGTAAAATCACTGTCTTCGGCTCACCTTGGACATGTGCAGCCACCTGAGGTGCATACAACTCACTTTCAATGTTGTACCGCGTATGCGCCAGGTCACATGGGACTTCCGCAGATCATCTGCACCAGGTGATTTTCCATGTCCATGGAGAGCAGAAAACGGAGATTTTACTGCGCATGTGCGAGAATTCAGAGCCCTGATTGATGTCAATGGCTGGATAAGGTATGGTAAAGGTGGAGAATACATGGATACGTGGCTGTGTATGTCTGTGGCCCTATACAGTGTTTATCAAGGCTTGATAAGGACTGCTGTAGTCGAAACGTTGCTTCTGTATGCTGCCTGAATAAACCTATTGTATTTTTCTGATCAATTGAAGAGTGCTGCGGATGTCCTTCATCTAATGCTATATGGAGACCCAAGCCGGAACCTCCATCTGCGTGCACCTGTTCTGGACCGTGAGTAGGTACCTGCGGTAATGGTGTTGTCCCTAGGATGGGACTTGTAGTGCTGCTTAAGTATCGTATTTTTATGTGGCCCTATACAGAAACAGAGGTGGGATCCATATCTATCAGAAATCTGTAGCATATCCTATACATGGAAAGTGGGAATACCCCTTTAGATGATGACACTGAGACACCACAGGGGCACTTACATGAATTACATGCTAAAATTCTGTCCTTCTGCAGCCACCACTAGAGGGAGCTCACTGCATACTGCTCATACATTGATCTCTATGATAACACTGTATGCAGTAAGCTCATGAGCTCCCTCTAGTGGCTGCCGGATGTGATAATTTTATAATATAGCAGTATATATGCAGGGGATTTGGGTCAGAAAATTGATGTTTCCATCCTTATAAAGACCTACGGCACAGGACGGACATTCTCTTTAAGCATTTTCACATTCTTACCAGGCTTTTTTCTATCCTCTCATCCTTTGCACATTTCATCCAGGTAAAGGAAGCCGCTCGCCTCCTGTACAATATATAATTTACTCTTCAAATCTGACATGGCCCTGAGCGCAAATATTGTGTGTGTGGGGGAGGGGAGGCGACAAGCTGCATTGATGCAAGCAATTTCCTGCAGCGACTCCATCAGAATAATAACCTTTTGTCTTGTGTAATCTTTCCTGCTGATCCCGGGGATACATTATTGCCATTAGCGCATATTCTTTGTCATAATAATTACACTGTTGCGCGCCTGCCGAGCGTCGCCATTCTGGATGTGACTCACAGTTCAGTACCGTGACAATGTGACAGTTTTTTCTGGAAAACAAACAAGTCACAAACAAATAGATTATAGTCTCGGAGGTAATTGCTGCAAATTTTTATGTTTATTGGAAGACTGACGACGGCGGATCACAGACCCCGGGATCCTCCAGTGCGTTTCAGGGCACTGACCTTTCCATCGGCCAATATGTTCAGCCACACGTCGTTTTATCCGCCATCAGAAGAGACAGATTATCAGATATTCTGGATTATTGGACAGTCATTGAAATGTCTATAACACTTAATTATAATGTTGGGCAGAATTAGCACCAAATGTTAATAAAAAAAAAAGTAAAAAAAGAAAAGAGATATCACAGTAAAAAATGAAACGTCGCCTTTCACGCTTCAGTACTAGTTCCCTCTCCTTCCCTTCTTCTTATTTTTTTTTTTTTTTTTTGAGCAGTGGATAAAAGTGCTGGATTATCAGATGCTGGATGAAAAGAATTTTGCATTAGTTGTTTTGTTTTTTTTAGAATTTTAGAGCTTTTGTAGTTTGAAAAAAGGTTCAGAATGTTTTTCAAAAATCTGAATTGCGTTATCGATTCCGTTACCACGGACCATGATGGAAAGCATAACGGAACGCCTTTAGAGGAGTCTATGGGCTGCATAACGGATCCGTCGGGTTTACGTTATGCTGGAGTCCTCTCCTGCCTCTAAAGGCGTTCCATCATGGAATTGCGTTATTGTCCGTGGTAACGGAATCGATTACGCAATTCAGATTATAGCACAACCTGAACCCGAACTCGAATTTCAAAATATGAAATTTGCTCCTCCCTAATTATTATTATTCCCTATTATTTTAATAAATGTAGTTATGATGATTATTAACTGTTTTAGTACTTTTAGATATGAATGTTTTATTATTTCACTTTTAGTTTTATTATCTTAATATTATTATTGTTAGCATTTTATTAGAGATATTTATTCAGATTCCTATACATTTTATAATTTTTAACAATGTTTTTGTATTATTTGTTGTTATATAATTTTTTACTATTTTATTTGTATTGATTTTTATTGATTTTTATTGCTATTTTATTTGAATTATCTTATTATTTTTTTATTACTATTTCATTTTTATTATTTCAAATTATTATTGTGTTCCTTTCTGTTGCAGCTCTCTCCCTATCACAGCTCAGGGGGGTTGACCTTTCTGCTGCAGCTCCTCCCTATCACAGCTCAGTAGGTGTGTCCTTTCTGTTGCAGCTCTCTCCCTGCCACAGCTTAGGAGGGAATGTCCTTTCTGCTGCAGCTCTCTCTCTCTCTATCACAGCTCAGGGGGATGTCCTTTCTAGTGTAGCTCTCTCCCTATTACAGCTTAGGGGGTGTCCTTTCTGCTTAAGCTCTCTCCTTCTCACAGTTTAGATGTGTGTCCTTTCTGTTGCAGCTCTCTCCCCAAAACTGTTCAGGAGGTGTGTCCTTTCTGTTGCAGATCTCTCCCTATCACAGCTCAGGCAGCATGTCCTTTCTGCTGCAGCTCTCTCCGTACCACAGGGGTGTCCTTTCTGCTGCATTTCTTTCACTATCACAGCTCAGGGGATTGTCCTTTCTGCAGCAGCTCTCCCTATCACAGCTCAGAGGGTGTGTCCTATTGGCTGCAGCTCTCTCTATGTCACATCTCGGAGGGTGTCCTTTCTGCTGCAGATTTCTCCCTATCATAGTTCTGGAGGTGTTCCCTTCTGGCTGCAGTTCCCATCCTATCACAGCTGTTGAAGTATGGAACTAAGTATGTGCGACCACCTAAGTGATGTTACTGAGGTGGAAGGGGAAGTAGCTGTACAAAATTTGAATTACATACATTTACAAAATTGTTCAGATCCAGGACCTGGCTTGATTAATGTAGAAGATTTTTTGTGGACAACCCCTTCAAGAGTTAATATTACATTCATAGTTCAGCATATAAAATATAAACATACTGATGATACCAGATCCTGTAAAATCCAGCCTTCTTATCCTCTACCTTCAGTTTGCCATTCATTTGCCATTTTAAGTTTGCGTTTAAGGCTCATGCACACGACCGTGTGCCCGCCGTGTCCGGAATACACGGGCACCGGTCATGTGCATCCCGGACCCATTCACTTGAATGGGTCCGCAATCCGGGAGATGCGGTGCAGAAGGATGGAATGGAACCCCACGGGTGCACTACAGAGGGCTTCCGTGGTGTTTCTGGCCGTGCTTCCGCACCGCAAAAAAGTAGTGCATGCACTACTTTTTTGCGGAACGGACGGATCATGGGCCCATTCAAGTTGAATGGGTCTGGATCCATCTGTGGCAGCCGCACGGATGTTGTCCGTGCATTGCGGACCTCAATTGCGGTCCCCAATGCATCGAACGGCTGGCACACGTTTGTGTGCATGAGCCCTTACTCTGTGACCTCTATGAATGGTAATCTCAATCTGATATCTGGAAACTGTCAACAAGCAGGCCAGCTGCTGCTGTAGAGATAATATTCAATATTCCGTTGTGGATTTTCAGCGTATAGACGTATATTGTAATGGGGTTAATGTCATACTTTTAAGTCATAGATTTGATGCTTTTTTTGTACAGATTTTTTATGTTTTTTTCTAGGCGTCTCAGTGACATCAATGTGAATTTCCAAATGTGGAAGAAAATGATATGGTGCCTGCTGTCCTCAGCTCACCGCGCCTGCGCCGAATACAGAGCGGCGGCGCAGGCGCGGGATTTAGCAGGGAGACAGTGCCGGAGGCAGGAGAGGATCGCTGCCCGGCACTGTCAATCAAAGAAAGAAGGGGCGTGGCAGCAGGTTGGCGCACGGAGCCTCTAGGAGCAGGGGCAACGCCCCCCCTGCTCCTAGAGGCTAATTTACATATTATAAAAATACGTTTTTTAGCTTAAATATACATCAGAAATACATATAAAGCACATTATCAAGCTGATCGGACATTAGCACATAGCTAATGTCAGACAGCTTATAATGTGTAATCCTGGTGACAGAAACCCTTTAAAGATAATACAACCGGATCTGTTCATAATGGATGCAGATGGTTGTATTATCAGTAACAGAAGCATTTTTGCTTAACCCTGGCGCATCCAGCAAAAACACTAGTGTGAAAGTAGCCTTAGGTTATAAAAATATCTCAAGCTCTAAACATCTCACTGAACACTGTTCAATCCATCACCCGGAAATGGAAGGAGTATGGCACAACTGCAAACCTACCAAAAAATGGCCATACACCTAAAGTGACCGCCTAGGCAAGGAGAGCACTAATTTGAGAAGCAGCCATGAGGCCCATGGTCACTGTGGAGGAGCTGCAGAGATCCACAGCTCAGGTGGGAGAAACTGTCCACAGGACAACTGTTAGTTGTGTTCTCCCTAAATCTGGCTTTTATGGAAGAGTGGAAAGAAGAAAGCTATTTTTGCAAGCAAGCCATAAGTCCCATTTTCAGTTTGCAACAAGCCATGCAGGGGACGCAGCAAATATGTGGAAGAAGGTGCTCTGGTCAGATGAGACCAAAGCTGAACTTTTTGGACTAAATGCAAAACGCTGTGGGGCAGAAAACTAACCCTGCACATCACCCTGAACACACCACCCCCATCGTGACACATGGTGGTGGCAGCATCATGCTGGGGGAGGCTTTTCTTCAGCAGGGGCAGGGAAGCTGGTCAGAGGTGATGGGAAGATGGATGGAGCTAAATACAGGGCAATCCTGGAGGAAAACCTGGTAGAGGCTGCAAAAGACTTGAGACTGGGGCGGAGGTTCACCTTCCAGCAGGACAACGACCCTCAACATCCAGCCAGAGCTACAATGGAAGGGTTTATATCAAAGCATCTTCATGTGTTAGAACGGGCCAGTCAAAGTCCAGACCTAAATAACATTGAGAATCTGTGACAAGACTTGAGAATTGCTGCTCACAGACGCTCTCCATCCAATCTGACTGAGCGCAAGCTCTTCTGCAAGGAAGAATGGGCAAAAATGTCAGCCTCTAGATGTGTAAAGCCGGTAGAGACAGACCCCAAAGACTGCAGCTGTAGGTGGTCCTACAAAGTACTGACTCAGGGGGGTGAATACAAATGCACGACACACTGTCCTGAGTGTTATTTATTAACCATTCTGAAAACCATGTATCATTTTCTTCTCACTTCTCTCATACTTGCTACTTTGTGTCTATGACATAAAATCCCAATAAAATACATTTAAGTTTGTGGGTGTAATGTGAAAAAATGTGGAAAAGTTCAAGGAGTCTGAATACTTTTTCCAGGCTCTGTACATACACAATACACAAATGTATAGTACCGTACATACGTATGCATACAAGCACATTACACTTAGTAACCCCCATTCTTTTATAATGCACTTTATAGTAGCCATATATCAGTGAGGGCAGAGACCCTGAGACTGATGGACGGGGCTTCTGTTCAGAGCAAAGGTCAGCATGGGCAGGACCCAATTGGAAATATTTGGCGCATGTTTGAACCTTTGCGGCCCAGAAAGTCAGATTAAGGTTTATGCAAAAATTTACGCCGTCTGTTGGTGTAAATTGTAGTAAACATTCTGTATTGTGGAGGCCACGCCCCCTCCTGCTAAACCCCATCCATGCTGCTCCTAATTTTTAGGAAAATGAGAAGCAAGGTGTAAATGTGCAAAAAGTAGCAACATTTGTGCTCAACAAAAGGGTTTGTGCCTTTTATACACCAAAAATCTGGCATCGCAGCCATGTAATAGTTACAATAATAAATCAGCACAGAACTCGAGAGCGTGCAGTCTGTGAACAGGAGGAGGACGCGGTGCTGGAGTCCCCTCTTCCATGTGTAGTGACCTCTCCGTGCTCCTCACAACACGCTAAAATATTTACACAGTGGAACATCTGTTAATACTAAACCTCGCAGCGGAGGAATCCGGTTCTGTGTGCGCAGCATCGGCAGCCGCCCCGTGCAGAACAAAGCCCTCATGTATTATTCACACCGGGAGAACAGCCACGGATCGGACTGGTCCTCGATTCCATCGAAAAATAAATGGGCTCCTGGTGGATGTGGGGCCCCATGTGACATGATGGGCTCAAGGGGTCACTGCCCCCAATGCAAAATCTGTAACAAGCCCCTTCTACCATTAATAATACTGGTGTCTGATTATGTGGCCCGGTCAGGGACTGCACGCTATAGTGTAAATGTACTGGTAGACCGCACGCTATAGTGTAAATGTACTGGTAGACCGCACGCTATATTGTAAATGCCCTGGTAGACCGCACGCTATAGTGTAAATATCCTGGTAGACCGCACGCTATAGTGTAAATGTACTGGTAGACCGCACGCTATAGTGTAAATGTCCTGGTAGACCGCACGCTATAGTGTAAATGTACTGGTAGACCGCACGCTATAGTGTAAATGTACTGGTAGACCGCACGCTATAGTGTAAATGTACTGGTAGACCGCACGCTATATTGTAAATGCACTGGTAGACCATATGCTATAGTGTAAATGTACTGGTAGACCGTATGCTATAGTGTAAATGCCCTGGTAGACCGTATGCTATAGTGTAAATGTACTGGTAGACCGTATGCTATAGTGTAAATGTCCTGGTAGACCGTATGCTATAGTGTAAATGTCCTGGTAGACCGTATGCTATAGTGTAAATGTACTGGTAGACCGCACGCTATAGTGTAAATGTACTGGTAGACCGTATGCTATAGTGTAAATGTCCTGGTAGACCGTATGCTATAGTGTAAATGCACTGGTAGACCGCACGCTATAGTGTAAATGTACTGGTAGACCGCATGCTATAGTGTAAATGTACTGGTAGACCGCACGCTATAGTGTAAATGCACTGGTAGACCGCACGCTATAGTGTAAATGTCCTGGTAGACCGTATGCTATAGTGTAAATGCACTGGTAGACCGCACGCTATAGTGTAAATGTACTGGTAGACCGTATGCTATAGTGTAAATGCACTGGTAGACCGCACGCTATAGTGTAAATGTCCTGGTAGACCGCACGCTATAGTGTAAATGTCCTGGTAGACCGCACGCTATAGTGTAAATGTATTGGTAGACCGCACGCTATAGTGTAAATGTATTGGTAGACCGTATGCTATAGAGTAAATGCCCTGGTAGCCCGCACGCTATAGTGTAATTGTCCTGGTAGACCACACGCCATAGTATAAATGTCCTGATAGACCGCACGCTGTAGTCTAAATGTTTTAGTAGACTGCACGCTATAGTGTAAATTCCCTGAGAGACCGCACACTATAGTGTAAAAGCCCTGATAGACAGCATACTATAGTGTAAATGCCCTGATAGACCTAATACTATAGTGTAAATGTCCAGATAGGCTGCACGCTATAGTGTAAATGTCCAGATAGGCCGCACGCTATAGTGTAAATGTCCAGGTAGGCCGCACGCTATAGTGTAAGTGTCCTGGTAGATGGCACGCTATAGTGTAAATGTCCAGGTAGGCCGCACGCTATAGTGTAAATGTCCAGATAGGCCGCACGCTATAGTGTAAATGTCCAGGTAGGCCGCACGCTATAGTGTAAGTGTCCTGGTAGCCCGCACGCGATAGTGTAAATGTCTAGGTAGGCCGCACACTATAGTGTAAATATCCAGGTAGGCCACACGCTATAGTGTAAATGTCCAGGTAGGCCGCACACTATAGTGTAAATGTCCTGGTAGCTCGCACGCTATAGTGTAAATGTCCAGGTAGGCCGCACGCTGTAGTGTAAATGTCCAGGTAGGCCGCACGCTATAGTGTAAATGTCCTGGTAGACCGCACGCTATAGTGTAAATGTATTGGTAGACCGCACGCTATAGTGTAAATGTATTGGTAGACCGTATGCTATAGAGTAAATGCCCTGGTAGCCCGCACGCTATAGTGTAATTGTCCTGGTAGACCACACGTTATAGTATAAATGTCCTGATAGACCACACGCTGTAGTCTAAATGTTTTAGTAGACTGCACGCTATAGTGTAAATTCCCTGAGAGACCGCACACTATAGTGTAAATGCCCTGATAGACAGCATACTATAGTGTAAATGCCCTGATAGACCTAATACTATAGTGTAAATGTCCAGATAGGCTGCACGCTATAGTGAAAATGTCCAGATAGGCCGCACGCTATAGTGTAAATGTCCAGGTAGACCGCACGCTATAGTGTAAGTGTCCTGGTAGATGGCACGCTATAGTGTAAATGTCCAGGTAGGCCGCACGCTATAGTGTAAATGTCCAGATAGGCCGCACGCTATAGTGTAAATGTCCAGGTAGGCCGCACGCTATAGTGTAAGTGTCCTGGTAGCCCGCACGCTATAGTGTAAATGTCTAGGTAGGCCGCACACTATAGTGTAAATATCCAGGTAGGCCGCACGCTATAGTGTAAATGTATTGGTAGACCGTATGCTATAGTGTAAATGTATTGGTAGACCGTATGCTGTAGTGTAAATGTACTGGTAGACCGCACGCTATAGTGTAAATGCCCTGATAGACCTCACACTATAGTGTAAATGCCCTGATAGACTGCACACTATAGTGTAAATGCCCTGGTAGCCTGCACGCTATAGTGTAAATGCCCTGGTAGCCCGCACGCTATAGTGTAAATGCCCTGGTAGCCCGCACGCTATAGTGTAAATGTCCAGGTAGGCCGCACGCTATAGTGTAAATGTTCAGATAGACTGCACGCTATAGTGTAAATGTCCAGATCGGACGCACGCTATAGTGTAAATGTCCAGATAGGCCGCACGCTATAGTGTAGATGTCCAGGTAGGCCGCACGCTATAATATAAATGTGCTGATAGACCGCATGCTATTGTGTAAATGTCCAGGTAGGCCGCACACTATAGTGTAAATGTCCTCGTAGACCGCACGCTATAGTATAAATGTCCTGGTAGACCGCATGCTATAGTGTAAATGTCCAGGTAGGCCGCACACTATAGTGTAAATGTCCTCGTAGACCGCACGCTATAGTATAAATGTCCTGGTAGACCGCACGCTATAGTGTAAATGTCCAGATAGGCCCCATGCTGTAGTGTAAATGTCCAGATAGGCCGCACGCTATAGTGTAAATGTCCAGGTAGGCCGCACACTATAGTGTAAATGTCCTCGTAGACCGCATGCTATAGTGTAAATGTCCAGGTAGGCCGCACGCTATAGTGTAAATGTCCTGGTAGACCGTACGCTGTAGTGTAAATGTCCAGATAGGCCGCACGCTATAGTGTAAATGTCCAGGTAGGCCGCACTCTATAGTGTAAATGTCCTCGTAGACCGCACGCTATAGTATAAATGTCCTGGTAGGCCGCACGCTATAGTGTAAATGTCACACTGACTGGATAGGATATAGCTGTTAGATTGGTTGATGTTTATCTGCTAATCTAACAGTTATACGTTATATCTTGTTTTTACCCCTTTAAATGAAACTGTCAGGAAGCTTTGTAACAATCTGCTCTTCTGGCTGCAGAACTTGGAGACAAGATTTCATGTTACAGCCAGATGGAGACAGAAGTCAGATATGTAAAGCAGGGGGCGCAGCATCTGTCACCTCATGTTCATGTGGAGCGCCCAGTATTAGGGGGCGCGGGGGGGGGGCTCTGCGGTAAACTGTGAAATTATAACGATCAGAAAATGTCATAATGTAACACAGATTCTGTCACCGTCCAATCAGAGAGGGCAGGATTAGATACATTGTAACAGGCAGGGGCGTTGCTAGGTAAAACATTCGGGACCTGGGCCCCTGATGTTTTGTCCCAGGTAGGAACGAGCGAATTGACTTCGGATGAAACATCCGAAGTCAATTCGCATGAAACTTTTTTTTACAGTAGAAACTCATTTATGAAGTTATTGCGCAAAGTCTCGTGAGACTTCGCGAAGCAATCACTTCGGCTCATCAGAGCCAATACATTCTAATACTGTACGGGGCTCCTGCTCCGTACAGTATTAGAACAATTTTATGTGAATCAACTTCGGACGTTTCATCTGAAGTCGATTCGCTCATCCCTAGTCCCAGGCCCCGAATGTCCTGCCTGCCTGCTAGATACAACTGTAAGTCCCAGAAGGGCAGTATTACTAATGGGGGCATTCTTGGGGAGAGTTATCACCGTTGGGGGCACTGTAGGGGGCAGTATTACTAATGGGGGCATTCTCGGGGAGCATTATCACAGTTGGGGGCACTGTATAGGGCAGTATTACTAATGGGGGCACTCTTGGGGAGCATTATCATGGTTGGAGACACTGTAGGGGCAGTATTACTAATGGGGGCACTCTTGGGGAGCATTATCACGGTTGGGGGCACTGTATAGGGCAGTATTACTAATGGGGGCATTCTTGGGGAGCATTATCACGGTTGAGGGCACTGTAGGGGGCAGTATTACTAATGAGGGCATTCTAGAAGGGAATTACTATTGTTGGGACTATAAGGAGCACTATTACTATGGGAGGCACTATTATATTTTCAGGATAGTATTTGGGGGTATTGGGGGGCACAGCGAGCAGCAGGATAACACTGTGGGGGCTCCAGGTTGGGGGATGATGATAGAAATGTGCAGACACTAAGATGTCTGTGTGTCACACTCTGCAGAGACGAGGCGGCTGAGAGAAGTGACCGGACCAAATGGAGAAGATGACAGAGAAGATCTACATCGAAGGAGACGTCACCTGGAGGCCCCGGATGTGACAGGTATGTGCTGCTGTATAGCGAGGACAGGAGAGTGCAGGGTTGGGGCGACTTAGAGAAATGGGCCATAGTCATTGGGGGTGTGCCCTTTTTGAGACCCTAGCAATGCCCCTGGTAACAGGTATATTTCCTGCACATACAAGAAATGGAAAGTCATTCCTCCAATACTGCAGATGTGTCCTGAGACCATAGTGTGAGAATGGACAACATAATCACCTGTCAAATCCAAGTCAAGCTGCATTCATAACTCTGCAGCTTCATGGCTGAAATCTCCCAACATTCCCTACAGATTCAGAGCTTGCTCAGGTATGTACACAGTGACTCCACAGCAGAATAGTGAGTGCAGCTCTGGAGTATAATACAGGATATAACTCAGGATCAGTACAGAATAAGTAATGTATGTACACAGTGACTGCACCAGCAGAATAGTGAGTACAGCTCTGGAGTATAATACAGGATGTAACTCAGGATCAGTACAGGATAAGTAATGTATGTACACAGTGACTGCACCAGCAGAATAGTGAGTGCAGCTCTGGAGTATAATACAGGATGTAACTCAGGATCAGTACAGGATAAGTAATGTATGTACACAGTGACTCCACAGCAGAATAGTGAGTGCAGCTCTGGAGTATAATACAGGATGTAACTCAGGATCAGTACAGGATAAGTAATGTATGTACACAGTGACTGCACCAGCAGAATAGTGAGTGCAGCTCTGGAGTATAATACATGATGTAACTCAGGATCAGTACAGGATAAGTAATGTATGTACACAGTGACTGCACCAGCAGAATAGTGAGTGCAGCTCTGGAGTATAATACAGGATGTAACTCAGGATCAGTACAGGATAAGTAATGTATGTACACAGTGACTGCACCAGCATAATAGTGAGTGCAGCTCTGGAGTATAATACAGGATGTTACTCAGGATCAGTACACTATAAGTAATGTATGTACACAGTGACTCCACAGCAGAATAGTGAGTGCAGCTCTGGAGTATAATACAGGATATAACTCAGGATCAGTACAGAATAAGTAATGTATGTACAAAGTGACTCCACAGCAGAATAGTGAGTGCAGCTCTGGAGTATAATACATGATGTAACTCAGGATCAGTACAGAATAAGTAATGTATGTACACAGTGACTCCACAGCAGAATAGTGAGTGCAGCTCTGGAGTATAATACATGATGTAACTCAGGATCAGTACAGGATAAGTAATGTATGTACACAGTGACTGCACCAGCAGAATAGTGAGTGCAGCTCTGGGGTATAATACAGGATGTAACTCAGGATCAGTACAGGATAAGTAATGTAATGTATGTACACAGTGACTGCACCAGCAGAATAGTGAGTGCAGCTCTGGGGTATAATACAGGATGTAACTCAGGATCAGTACAGGATAAGTAATGTGATATATGTTCACAGTGACTGCACCAGCAGAATAGTGAGTGCAGCTCTGGAGTATAATACAGGATGTAACTCAGGATCAGTACAGGGTAATTAATGTATGGACACAGTGACTGCACCAGCAGAATAGTGAGTGCAGCTCTGGGGTATAATAGAGGATGTAACTCAGGATCAGTACAGGATAAGTAATGTATGTACACAGTGACTGCACCAACAGAATAGTGAGTGCTGCTCTGGAGTATAATACAGGATGTAACTCAGGATCAGTACAGGATAAGTAATGTATGTACACAGTGACTCCACCAGCAGAATAGTGAGTGCAGCTCTGGAGTATAATACAGGATGTAACTCAGGATCAGTACAGGATAAGTAATGTATGTACACAGTGACTGCACCAGCAGAATAGTGAGTGCAGCTCTGGAGTATAATACAGGATGTAACTCAGGATCAGTACAGGATAAGTAATGTATGTACACAGTGACTTCACCAGCAGAATAGTGAGTGCAGCTCTGGAGTATAATACAGGATGTAAGTCAGGATCAGTACACGATAAGTGATGTATGTACACAGTGACTGCACCAGCAGAATAGTGAGTGCAGCTCTGGAGTATAATACAGGATGTAACTCAGGATCAGTACAGGGTAATTAATGTATGTACACAGTGACTGCACCAGCAGAATAGTGAGTGCAGCTCTGGGGTATAATAGAGGATGTAACTCAGGATCAGTACAGGATAAGTAATGTATGTACACAGTGACTGCACCAGCAGAATAGTGAGTGCTGCTCTGGAGTATAATACAGGATGTAACTCAGGATCAGTACAGGATAAGTAATGTATGTACACAGTGACTCCACCAGCAGAATAGTGAGTGCAGCTCTGGAGTATAATACAGGATGTAACTCAGGATCAGTACAGGATAAGTAATGTATGTACACAGTGACTGCACCAGCAGAATAGTGAGTGCAGCTCTGGAGTATAATACAGGATGTAAGTCAGGATCAGTACACGATAAGTGATGTCATGTATGTACACAGTGACTGCACCAGCAGAATAGTGAGTGCTGCTCTGGAGTATAATACAGGATGTGACTCAGGATCAGTACAGGATAAGTAATGTATGTACACAGTGACTCCACCAGCAGAATAGTGAGTGCAGCTCTGGAGTATAATACAGGATGTAACTCAGGATCAGTACAGGATAAGTAATGTATGTACACAGTGACTGCACCAGCAGAATAGTGAGTGCAGCTCTGGAGTATAATACAGGATGTAAGTCAGGATCAGTACACGATAAGTGATGTCATGTATGTACACAGTGACTGCACCAGCAGAATAGTGAGTGTTGCTCTGGAGTATAATACAGGATGTGACTCAGGATCAGTACAGGATAAGTAATGTATATACACAGTGACTGCACCAGCAGAATAGTGAGTGCAGCTCTGGAGTATAATACAGGATGTAATTCAGGATCAGTACAGGATAAGTAATGTAATGTATGTACACAGTGACTCTATCAGCAGAATAATAAGTGCAGCTCTGGAGTATAATACAGGATGTAACTCAGGATCAGTACAGGATAAGTAATGTATGTACACAGTGACTCTATCAGCAGAATAGTGAGTGCAGCTCTGGAGTATAATACAGGCTGTGATTCAGGATCAGTACAGGATAAGTAATGTATGTACACAGTGACTCCACAGCAGAATAGTGAGTGCAGCTCTGGAGTATAATACAGGATGTAACTCAGGATCAGTACAGGATAAGTAATGTATGTACACAGTGACTGCAACAGCAGAATAGTGAGTGCAGCTCTGGAGTATAATACAGGATGTAACTCAGGATCAGTACACGATAAGTGATGTCATGTATGTAAACAGTGACTGCACCAGCAGAATAGTGAGTGCTGCTCTGGAGTATAATACAGGATGTGACTCAGGATCAGTACAGGATAAGTAATGTATATACACAGTGACTGCACCAGCAGAATAGTGAGTGCAGCTCTGGAGTATAATACAGGATGTAACTCAGGATCAGTACAGGATAAGTAATGTAATGTATGTACACAGTGACTCTATCAGCAGAATAATAAGTGCAGCTCTGGAGTATAATACAGGATGTAACTCAGGATCAGTACAGGATAAGTAATGTATGTACACAGTGACTCTATCAGCAGAATAGTGAGTGCAGCTCTGGAGTATAATACAGGCTGTGATTCAGGATCAGTACAGGATAAGTAATGTATGTACACAGTGACTTCACAGCAGAATAGTGAGTGCAGCTCTGGAGTATAATACAGGATGTAACTCAGGATCAGTACAGGATAAGTAATGTATGTACACAGTGACTGCACCAGCAGAATACTGAGTGCAGCTCTGGAGTATAATACAGGTTGTAACTCAGGATCAGTACACGATAAGTGATGTCATGTATGTACACAGTGACTGCACCAGCAGAATAGTGAGTGCTGCTCTGGAGTATAATACAGGATGTGACTCAGGATCAGTACAGGATAAGTAATGTATATACACAGTGACTGCACCAGCAGAATAGTGAGTGCAGCTCTGGAGTATAATACAGGATGTAACTCAGGATCAGTACAGGATAACTAATGTAATGTATGTACACAGTGACTCTATCAGCAGAATAATAAGTGAAGCTCTGGAGTATAATACAGGATGTTACTCAGGATCAGTACACTATAAGTAATGTATGTACACAGTGACTCCACAGCAGAATAGTGAGTGCAGCTCTGGAGTATAATACAGGATATAACTCAGGATCAGTACAGAATAAGTAATGTATGTACAAAGTGACTCCACAGCAGAATAGTGAGTGCAGCTCTGGAGTATAATACATGAGGTAACTCAGGATCAGTACAGAATAAGTAATGTATGTACACAGTGACTCCACAGCAGAATAGTGAGTGCAGCTCTGGAGTATAATACATGATGTAACTCAGGATCAGTACAGGATAAGTAATGTATGTACACAGTGACTGCACCAGCAGAATAGTGAGTGCAGCTCTGGAGTATAATACAGGATGTAACTCAGGATCAGTACAGGATAAGTAATGTATGTACACAGTGACTGCACCAGCAGAATAGTGAGTGCAGCTCTGGAGTATAATACAGGATGTAACTCAGGATCAGTACAGGGTAATTAATGTATGTACACAGTGACTGCACCAGCAGAATAGTGAGTGCAGCTCTGGAGTATAATACAGGATGTAACTCAGGATCAGTACAGGATAAGTAATGTATGTACACAGTGACTGCACCAGCAGAATAGTGAGTGCTGCTCTGGAGTATAATACAGGATGTAACTCAGGATCAGTACAGGATAAGTAATGTATGTACACAGTGACTCCACCAGCAGAATAGTGAGTGCAGCTCTGGAGTATAATACAGGATGTAACTCAGGATCAGTACAGGATAAGTAATGTATGTACACAGTGACTGCACCAGCATAATAGTGAGTGCAGCTCTGGAGTATAATACAGGATGTAACTCAGGATCAGCACAGGATAAGTAATGTATATACACAGTGACTCCACAGCAGAATAGTGAGTGCAGCTCTGGAGTATAATACAGGATGTAACTCAGGATCAGTACAGGATAAGTAATGTATGTACACAGTGACTCCACCAGCAGAATAGTGAGTGCTGCTCTGGAGTATATTACAGGATGGAACTCAGGATCAGTACAGGATAAGTAATGTATGTACACAGTGACTCCACAGCAGAATAGTGAGTGCAGCTCTGGAGTATAATACAGGATGTAACTCAGGATCAGCACAGGATAAGTAATGTATGTACACAGTGACTCCACAGCAGAATAGTGAGTGCAGCTCTGGAGTATAATACAGGATGTAACTCAGGATCAGTACAGGATAAGTAATGTATGTACACAGTGACTGCACCAGCAGAATAGTGAGTGCAGCTCTGGAGTATAATACAGGATGTAACTCAGGATCAGTACAGGATAAGTAATGTATGTACACAGTGACTTCACCAGCAGAATAGTGAGTGCAGCTCTGGAGTATAATACAGGATGTAAGTCAGGATCAGTACACGATAAGTGATGTCATGTATGTACACAGTGACTGCACCAGCAGAATAGTGAGTGCTGCTCTGGAGTATAATACAGGATGTGACTCAGGATCAGTACAGGATAAGTAATGTATATACACAGTGACTGCACCAGCAGAATAGTGAGTGCAGCTCTGGAGTATAATACAGGATGTAATTCAGGATCAGTACAGGATAAGTAATGTAATGTATGTACACAGTGACTCTATCAGCAGAATAATAAGTGCAGCTCTGGAGTATAATACAGGATGTAACTCAGGATCAGTACAGGATAAGTAATGTATGTACTGTAAGAGGGTGCAAGGTGTCATATTTGATGGCAGGTACGTGTCACCGAGGTTGCTGGCCTCGGTGAGGTAAGAGCCGGGTTTTTTTGTCTGCAGCAGCTAGTGCTGTTTGACTCTGTTAAATAGCATGGCTGCAAAGCCGATCCGGGCCGGCTCTTACCGGGAGCAGCTAAAGTGTAGGGTGGGTGGCTGCTCCCCACGATCCAGTCCTGGTTTTGGGCTGGGTATAAAACACAGCCAGCAGCTGTGTCTGAGGTGGTGATTATCCTGGAGCCTGCTAACAGGGCTCTGGAGTTCTCTGTCCTGGAGGAAAGAGCTCAGCAAGGAGGTGGCTTTTGTTCCTGGCTACCTGAAGGTGGATTCTCCTGCGGCTGGGCCGACAGCCTGGTGCGAACCTGCACCTACACCTCCCAGGTGACTGAACCTATGTTGGCCTGTTTTGTTTTGCCTCCTTGTTTCTGACATGTGTGAATTACCACCGAAAGACTGTTTGCTGTGTATTTTTGTGTCAGTGTGAATAAAACACTGTTTATTGCACATCCTGGACTCTTTGTTTTGCCTCGGTACTGCACCCGCACCGCTGTCTACCAGAGCGACTCCCCCCATTTGGTGTCGGATGCGGACATGCGCAGTGAGGCTGGCGTGAACGCCGAAGTTTTTTTTGCTAAAGTGCATGATATATATTAAGCCAGCAAAGTTGCAAGCAGGAATTTCTGGCAACATGGAGGCTGCTGTGAAGGCTCTCATAGAGGCTAACGTGCAGCAGCGGGAGACCAACCCGCTACTGCTACAACATGTGATGGCGTTACAGGCGGCAGGAGCGTCCCACCACGTCCATGATACCCGGAAAGCGGTCCGTGCGGCGATCCCAAAGATGACCCCCGCAGACGACGTGGAGACCTACCTGGCGGTCTTTGAGAAGGTCGCCGTGAGGGAAAAGTTACCCCGTGACCAGTGGGCCGAGGTGGTTGCTCCGTTCCTGGCATCCGGACCCCAGCAAGTTTTTTTTGATTTGGCAGATGACCAGGCTGCTGACTATTCCACGGTGAAGGGGGAGATCCTTGCCAGACTGGGGGTAAACGTGTTGGTCCGGGCTCAGCGGGTCCACCAGTGGGACTTTAAAGCGGCTGAACCCGCCAGGCCGCAGTACTATGAGTTGCTGCAACGGTTGCAAAAATGGCTGCAGCCTGATATTCTAAGTCCGACTGCTATGCTGGACCGGCTGCTGGCTGACATGTTCTGGAGGGCCTTGCCTTACCCCCTTCAACACTGGATCGGCCAGGTATCCCCCACCAATGCCCTTGAGATGGTCGACCTGGTGGAGCGATATGAGGCCACCAGAAACCTGCAGGGGGGTTCTTTTGGGAGAGGACCAGTCAAACCCCGGAAATCTCCACCCCAGTCCCGGCGGCTGGCCAAACCCGCCCGGGATGTACCCCTTGCAGATCCATCCCCAGTAGTCTGCTGGCAGTGTCGGGAGCCTGGACACATAAGGGCCAACTGTCCCCATCGGGGGGAACCCATGGAGACTAATTATGGGTACCGGGCTTCCATGTATGCCCGGAGACTGTGTGCGACCGGCCCCCCCGAGACAATAGACAATCGTCATCTGTGCCAGGTGCAAGTCGGGGATAACCTGGCAGTGGCGCTGTTGGACTCAGGGAGCCTGGTAACCCTGGTAAGTGCTGCCCTGGTACAGCCCACCCAGTATACGGGCCGGACAGTGGGTGTGGTGTGCATTCACGGAGACTTAAAGGACTATCCCACTGCTGTAATGTCTCTGTCCACGGCGACCGGCACCTGGACTTGTGAAGTGGCGATCTCCACAAAGCTACCCTATGAACTAATAATTGGGAGAGACTTCCCTGGTTTTCCGTCACTGTGGCCTGAGGTGAAAGTGTCTAATAGCCCTGAGACAGGGGTAACCCTAGCAGAGTGGCCTGATACCACTGGAAGGCCAGAACCCTGGGAGCCCGAGTCTGAAGGGCCAGCGGTAGGGGTGACCACTGCTGCAGCGGTAGTAGGGGAGACAACCCCACTGAGTGTAATGGTGGGAGACACGGAGGACTTGCCACCGGGACCTGAGTTGGCAGACCTCAATGTCTCCGGGGAAAATTTTGGGACCGCACAACACCGGGACCAAACCCTAACCAGGGCCTGGGAAAGTGTCGTAATAATTGATGGTAAACCCCAGAAACCTGGGGCTGAATTAATGTTCCCACGATTTATTGTTCTGCAGGATATGTTGTATCGGGTGAACCAAATCCGAGGTGAACCTGTTGAACAGTTGGTGGTGCCCACAGCGTATCGCAAGCTTGTCATGGAGCTTGCCCACCAACATGGTCTTGGGGGACACCTGGGGTGGCAGAAAACCCAGGACCGCATTCTGCAGCGGTTTTATTGGCCCAGTGTGTTCAAGGAGGTAGAAAACTATTGTAAGTCCTGTCCGACCTGTCAGATAACTAGCCCCCAGCCACATTTCCGTAGTCCTCTGGTACCTCTGCCAATTATTGAAGTACCGTTTGAGCGAATCGCTATGGATTTAATTGGACCTGTACCAAAGTCTGCCAGGGGCCACCAACACATTCTGGTAGTTCTCGACTATGCCACTCGGTATCCGGAGGCGGTGCCTCTGCGACATACCTCAGCTAAGCTCATTGCCAAAGAGTTATTGGAGATGTTTTCCCGTGTGGGCCTGCCGAAAGAGGTTCTGACAGACCAAGGGACCCCTTTTATGTCCAAAGTAATGAGGGAACTGTGTAAGTTGTTGCGTATAAAGCAGTTACGGACGTCCGTTTACCATCCGCAAACAGACGGTCTTGTGGAGAGGTTTAACCAAACTCTAAAAAATATGCTAAAGAGGGTGGTGTCTAGAGATGGGAAGGACTGGGATCTGCTTCTGCCCTATCTCATGTTCGCAGTGCGAGAGGTGCCCCAGGCCTCTACTGGGTTCTCGCCCTTTGAACTGCTTTATGGCAGACACCCTCGGGGCCTGTTGGATATCGCCAAGGAAGCATGGGAACAACAGCCTGTCCCCCACAAAAGTGTCATTGAATATGTCACCCAGATGCAGGAACGGATAGAAAGGGTGTTGCCGCTGGTCCGGGAGCATATGGAGGCAGCGCAACAGGCCCAGAGTAGGGTGTACAATCGTCAGGCTCGGGTACGGGACTTCAATCCGGGAGATCGGGTTTTGGTTCTGGTACCCACCCTTGACAGCAAATTCCTAGCTAGGTGGCAGGGCCCCTATGAGGTGATCGAGAAGGTAGGGGAAGTAAATTACAAAGTACACCAGCCAGGGTGGCGCAAGCCGGAGCAGGTGTACCACGTGAATTTACTAAAGCCGTGGAAAGATAGGAACATGGCCGACGACAACAGCCCCCGGCCAGGGCTTCTAGGTGAGAAGGGTCCAGCCCCACAGTTCGAGGCCTGTGAAGCAGTAACCACGGTAAAAATTGCAGACAGCCTGTCTTCCAAACAAGTTCAGGAAGTCAGGGAGTTCCTCAGTCGGAACACGGATGTGTTCTCGGACCTCCCTGGCCGCACGTCTCTCATCCGACATGACATCGTCACTGAGCCTCAGGCCAAGGTCCGGTTAAAACCATACCGGGTACCCGAGGCTCGGCGGCGGGCCATCGCGGAGGAAGTGCAGTTAATGTTGAAGCTCGATGTCATTGAGGAGTCGAAAAGTGAGTGGGCCAGTCCCATAGTCCTAATACCCAAGCCGGATGGGACGTTGCGGTTCTGCAACGACTTTCGCAAGTTAAACGAAGTATCCAAGTTTGACGCGTATCCCATGCCCCGAGTGGACGAGCTTGTTGAAAATTTAGGACAAGCCCGTTATTTTTCTGTGCTGGACCTCACTAAAGGGTACTGGCAGGTACCCTTAACGGAGTCGGCTAAGGAAAAACCGCGTTTGTTACCCGCAGGGCCTGTATCACTACAAGGTGTTACCCTTTGGCCTGCATGGCGCCCGCCACTTTCCAAAGGTTAATGGACATAGTGCTGCGACCACATCGTCGGTGCGCCTCGGCCTACTTAGATGATGTAGTCATCCACAGCACCGACTGGGAAAGCCATTTGCCCAAAGTGCAGGCGGTAGTGGATGCCCTGAGGAAAGCTGGTCTAACCGCCAATCCAAA
The DNA here is from genome assembly GCA_033119425.1 of Bufotes viridis. Lineage (NCBI taxonomy): Eukaryota > Metazoa > Chordata > Amphibia > Anura > Bufonidae > Bufotes > Bufotes viridis. Next base: position 373,723,327 of record CM065593.1, on the reverse strand, counting down.
GAAGTGTGCGATTGGATTGGAAGAGACCAAATATCTGGGATATGTAATCGGGCGGGGAGTCATCAAACCTCAGGTAACTAAGGTAGAGGCCATTCGTAACTGGCCCCGACCGGTCACCACCAGGCAGGTAAAGTCGTTCCTGGGGATTGTAGGATACTACATGAGGTTTGTGCCCCACTTTGCCACAATAGCAGCGCCATTGACAGACCTGTTGAAGGGGCGAAAGTCTGGGAGGGTTAGCTGGAGTGAGAAGGCGGAGGAGGCTTTCTCCGCGTTGAAGTCGGCCCTGTGTGGGTCCCCGGTTTTGGTGACACCCGACTTCAACAAGGAGTTTGTCGTACAGACCGATGCCTCGGAGGTAGGCCTCGGTGCGGTACTGTCTCAGGAGGTCAACGGGGAAGAACATCCCGTTGTCTTCCTGAGCCGTAAGCTCAGTCCCGCCGAGTCCAGATATAGTATAGTGGAGAGGGAGTGCCTGGCTATCAAGTGGGCACTCGAATCTCTCCGCTACTACCTGTTAGGGAGGAGGTTCCGTCTGGTGACCGACCATTCCCCTCTCAAGTGGATGAGTCAGGCCAAGGAGAGGAATGCTCGGGTCACCAGGTGGTTCCTATCCCTTCAAAATTTCAAATTCTCCGTGGAACACAGGGCAGGCCGCTTGCAGGGTAACGCAGATGCCTTGTCCCGCGTCCACTGCCTCACGTGTGTTCACCCCCTCAGGGTTGAACAAAGGGGGGGGGGGTGTGTAAGAGGGTGCAAGGTGTCATATTTGATGGCAGGTACGTGTCACCGAGGTTGCTGGCCTCGGTGAGGTAAGAGCCGGGTTTTTTTGTCTGCAGCAGCTAGTGCTGTTTGACTCTGTTAAATAGCATGGCTGCAAAGCCGATCCGGGCCGGGCAGCAGCTAAAGTGTAGGGTGGGTGGCTGCTCCCCACGATCCAGTCCTGGTTTTGGGCTGGGTATAAAACACAGCCAGCAGCTGTGTCTGAGGTGGTGATTATCCTGGAGCTGCTAACAGGGCTCTGGAGTTCTCTGTCCTGGAGGAAAGAGCTCAGCAAGGAGGTGGCTTTTGTTCCTGGCTACCTGAAGGTGGATTCTCCTGCGGCTGGGCCGACAGCCTGGTGCGAACCTGCACCTACACCTCCCAGGTGACTGAACCTATGTTGGCCTGTTTTGTTTTGCCTCCTTGTTTCTGACATGTGTGAATTACCACCGAAAGACTGTTTGCTGTGTATTTTTGTGTCAGTGTGAATAAAACACTGTTTATTGCACATCCTGGACTCTTTGTTTTGCCTCGGTACTGCACCCGCACCGCTGTCTACCAGAGCGACTCCCCACAGTACACAGTGACTCTATCAGCAGAATAGTGAGTGCAGCTCTGGAGTATAATACAGGCTGTGATTCAGGATCAGTACAGGATAAGTAATGTATGTACACAGTGACTCCACAGCAGAATAGTGAGTGCAGCTCTGGAGTATAATACAGGATGTAACTCAGGATCAGTACAGGATAAGTAATGTATGTACACAGTGACTGCACCAGCAGAATACTGAGTGCAGCTCTGGAGTATAATACAGGATGTAACTCAGGATCAGTACACGATAAGTGATGTCATGTATGTACACAGTGACTGCACCAGCAGAATAGTGAGTGCTGCTCTGGAGTATAATACAGGATGTGACTCAGGATCAGTACAGGATAAGTAATGTATATACACAGTGACTGCACCAGCAGAATAGTGAGTGCAGCTCTGGAGTATAATACAGGATGTAACTCAGGATCAGTACAGGATATGTAATGTATGTACACAGTGACTCTATCAGCAGAATAATAAGTGCAGCTCTGGAGTATAATACAGGATGTAACTCAGGATCAGTACAGGATAAGTAATGTATGTACACAGTGACTCTATCAGCAGAATAGTGAGTGCAGCTCTGGAGTATAATACAGGCTGTGATTCAGGATCAGTACAGGATAAGTAATGTATGTACACAGTGACTCCACAGCAGAATAGTGAGTGCAGCTCTGGAGTATAATACAGGATGTAACTCAGGATCAGTACAGGATAAGTAATGTATGTACACAGTGACTGCACCAGCAGAATACTGAGTGCAGCTCTGGAGTATAATACAGGATGTAACTCAGGATCAGTACAGGATAAGTAATGTATGTACACAGTGACTCCACAGCAGAATAGTGAGTGCAGCTCTGGAGTATAATACAGGATGTAACTCAGGATCAGTACAGGATAAGTAATGTATGTACACAGTGACTGCACCAGCAGAATAGTGAGTGCAGCTCTGGAGTATAATACAGGATGTAACTCAGGATCAGTACAGGATAAGTGATGTCATGTATTTATCAACTCCAGTGTTTCAACTTTTTATGTAGATTGTGTACGAGGTGCAAAATAGTGTTTGGAGATGAAACTGCAACTTTTTCGGCACTGTATGGGTGACACTACTGTTTGGGCACTGCTTTATGGCCACCTTTGCTCTTTGGCCTTCATCATGTGCACAATTACCTTCAGAAGTCCCATAATTAGTGACAGGATGTCACCTGTGTGCGATCTAAGTGTCACATCATCTATCATTACATATACACATCAGAGGCTGCAACACCTGAGCAAGAGGCATCACTAACCAAACACTGCCATGAAGGCCGAGGAGCTCTCCAAACAAGTAAGGGACAATGTTGTTGAGAAGTACAAGTCAGGGTTAGGTTCTAAAAAAATATCCCAATCTTTGATGATCCCCAGGAGAACCATCAAATCTATCATAACCAAATGGAAAGAACATGGCACAACAGCAAACCTGCCGAGAGACGGCCGCCCACCAAAACTACGGACCGGGCAAGGAGGGCATTAATCAGAGAGGCAGCACAGAGACCTAAGGTAACCCTGGAGGAGCTGCAGAGTCCACAGCAGAGACTAGAGGATCTGTACATAGGACGACAATAAGCCGTACGCTCCATAGAGTTGGGCTTTATGGCAGAGTCTCCAGAAGAAAGCCATTACTGTCAGCTAAAAACAAAATAGCACAATGTAAGTTTGCGAAAAGGCAGGTGGGAGACTCCCAAAATGTATGGAGGAAGGGGCTCTGGTCTGAGGAGACTAAAATTGTACTTTTCGGCCATCAAGGAAAACATTATGTCTGGCGCAAACCCAACACATCCCATCACCCAAAGAACACCATCCCCACAGTGAGACATGGCGGTGGCAGCATCATGGGGGGGATGGGACTGGGGAACTGGTCAGAGAGAAAGATGCATGGCGCTAAATGCAGGGATATTCCTGAGCAGAACCTGTAACCTGTAGATCTGAGGCTAGGACGAAGGTTCACCTTCCAGCAGGACTGACCCCAAACACACGGCTAAAGCAACACCTGAGTGGTTTAAGGGGAAACATGGAAATGTGTTGGAATGGCCGAGTCACAGCCCAGATCTCAATCCAATAGAAAATCTGTGGTCAGACTTAAAGATCGCTGTTCACAAACGCAAACCGTCCAACGTGAAGGAGCTGGAGAAGCAAGGAGGAATGGGCAACAATCATAGGCGTGCGCACGGGGTGTGCCTGGGCACATCCTAATCAAGCCTCAAAGGGTGCTGGCCGGCGAATACTAATGAAGCGCTTCCGTTTTGGAAGTGCTCATTAGTACCGGAGGACCAGGAAGCGGTGAACTTACCGCTTCCTGGTCGTCGGCTGTGCAGGGCTGCGCACAGTGTGACGTCACGCTGTGCGCGCCAGTTCAGCCGAAAGCCGATATCAGGAGGAAGAACATCACGGGCTGCGAGGAGCGGCGGCGTCCAGGAGCAGGAGAGGTAAGTGATTTTTTAATTTTTAATTTTATGAGGTTACTGGGGGCATAATGAGGCACATGGGGCTAATGAGAGGCATAATGGGGGGCTAATGAGGCACATGGGGGCATAATGAGGTACATGGTGGCTAATGAGGCACATGGGGGCTAATGAGGCACATGGGGGCTAATGAGGCATATGGGGGCTAATGAGGCACATGGGGGCTACTGAGAGGCATAATGGGGGCATAAGGAGGCACATAGGGACTAATGAGAGGCATAATAGGGGCTAATGAGGCACATGGGGGCTAATGAGGCATATGGGGGCTAATCAGAGGCATAATGGGGGCATAATGAGGCACATAGGGACTAATGAGGCATATGGGGGTTAATGAGGCATATGGGGCTAATGAGGCATAAGGGCTGATATGGGGGTGATGAGAGGCATGGGGCTCTTATCTGAGGTCTGATTGGGGGTCATTTACATTGGGGTCTGAGCGGAGGTCTGATTGGGGGTCTGATTTGAGGTATTATTGGGGTCTTATTAATATTGGGGGTCTGATTGGGGCTGTCAGCTGAGGTCTGATTAACATTGGGGGTCTGATTGGTGGTCTGACCTGAGGTGTAATGGAAAATTTTTCTTTCTTATTATTCCCTCTAAAACCTAGGGGCGTCTTATAGGGCGAAAAATACGGGTACTTGCTTTCTCCTCCTCCCGACCTCCCCTGCCCTTTGCGTACGCCGCTCGCAGTGACGTCACACGGAGGCACTGCAGCACTAGGGTGAGCCGAGCCCGATCTCCTTCCTTCCTGCAGAGCGGTGCCCACCTCCAGCCCTGAGTCCAGCTGCCCAGAGCGCTGATCCTGATCCAGAACTGTATTTACAGTCATTCACTGTAAGCAATATTATATATATTACTTGTTTTATGTGAGTAAGGGGGAGGGAGGGGTACAATGCAGGGGGTAATATAACTAGGGGTATCAGGGTACATTATGATACAGCGGTTATTTAACTTATTTTTGTTTATATTGACAATTATATGAGTGCGGTTCTGTATGTATGCAGAGTGTATTTGTGTATATATATGTGTTTGTGTGTATGTGTATAATATATATATATTTATTACATACATACACACGCACTTACGGCAGCAATCCCAGCAGTAAGATGTGGCAGCTCCTAGAGCAGGCATCCTCAAACTGCGGCCCTCCAGCTGTTGCAAAACTACAATTCCCAGCATGCCCGAACAGCCTACAGGTATCAGCCTACAGCAGGGCATTGTGGGAGTTGTAGTTTTACAACAGCTGGAGGGCCGCAGTTTGAGGATGCCTGGCCTAGAGACTTATCCAAAGCGACTAGGAGCTGTGATTGCTGCAAAAGGCGGCTACAAAGTACTGACTTTAGGGGGGTGAATAGTTCTGCACATTGACTTTTTCTGTTAGGCCTCTTTCACACTTGCGTTGTGTGGATCCGGCGTGCACTTCCGTCGCCGGAAATGCCCGCCGGATCGTCACAAGACTGATCAGCTTTCAGTGTTACTATGGCAGCCAGGACGCTACTAAAGTCCCGGTTGCCATAGTAGTAGTGGGGAGCGGGGGAGCGGTATACTTACAGTCCGTGCGGCTCCCGGGGCGCTCCACAATGACGTCAGAGCGCCCCACGCGCATGGATCACGTGATCCATGCGATCACGTGATCCATGCTCATGGGGCGCTCTGACATCATTGTGGAGCGCCCCGGGACTCGGGAGCCGCACGGACGGTAAGTAGACTTCTGCCTCCCCACTAAACTTTACCATGAAAGCCGGGACTTTAGCATCCTGGCTGCCATGGTAACCATTCACAAAAGCTAAACTTAAGATCCGGCGATGCGCCGAAACGACGTTTAACTTAAAGCCGGATCCGGATTAATGCTTTTCAATGGGCATTAATCCGGATCCGCCGTTACGGCACGTCTTCTGGATTTCTGGATGGAGACAAATCCTCGGCATGCTGCGGTTTTGTTAACGTCCAAAAAACGTTCACATACTGAACGGAAGACATCCTGATGCATCCGGAACGGATTTCTCTCCATTCAGAATGCATTAGGATAATCCTGATCAGTATCTTTCCATCCTAGAGCCCCGAGGACAGAACTCTAGGATGGAAAGGAAAAACGCCAGTGTGAAAGGAGCCTTATATTGTCCTATTTGTTGTTTGCTTCACAATAACAAAAACAAAACATCCCCAGAGTTGTGGGCGTGTCCTGTAAATTACATGATGCAAATCCTCAAACAATCCATGTTAATTCCAGGTTGTGAGGCACCAAAATACGAAAAAAGTCAAGGGGGGTGAATACTTTTGCAAGGCACTGTAGATGGCGGGGAATGATAGAATGAAGTAGACGAGCCGTTTAGGGGCTTAGGAAAGCTGGGTGACAACTAATATGGCCACCATTAGAATATTCATAGCGGTTGTCACCCAGCTTTGCCAGATTCTACAATGGCAGACTGTGTAGAACGACTGTGTTGTCACCCAGCTTTCCCAGAAACAGATAATCGGAAGAAATGTATATTTACCAGGGATTAGGGTTTTAGGAGCAGGGCCCTTTAATAAAAATCCCCCATGCTTTATATCGGGAATTCATGAAAAACACTTTGCGCCGGTGTCAGAATCGGCGGCGACCGCGGGCGCCTTATCAGTACGATAAGCCTGGAATGTGTTTTTGTGCATTTTTTCGCAGAGAAGATGAAAGCTGCGGCTCCGGTGGAGATTGTGCCGCCAACGTGTGAATGTTGAGAGTTTTCCTTCTTTTTGTGATTATGCCGGGAGAAATAAATGGGCGCACGTCAGAAACGGCTCCAGCTGCCGCATCCCAGCATCAGATGATGTTTGCCTTGGCAACACAAAGACATTCCTACCAGTCTTCTTGCATTCTTTTCTTTCCAGAGCAGCAATTCGTGCCATACGACAAACTCAGCTCTGCTATGCCTGTCTCAAGGATATACAGTATATGTGAATATCAGGTAATTAATTAATGAATTAGCAAGTTAATTGATGGAAAAGGCTGCAACCCATTTGCCACCTATGGTATCTAAATGCTGGAAACTTTTTGATGTAGCAGTGCTGACTATGTCAACTTAGTTTTTGTGCACCATAGCAAGTCAGAGCTCTGGTAAAAGAATACGTTAATGTAAAGCATTAGAAAATATAGAGTGGAATACTGTATGACAAACTCAGCACTGCTACATCTTTACATAAGGATTTTTTTTTTTGCATAATCACAGCCAACTGTGGCCCACAAGGGTCATTTCTGCAGAGCTGTATATGTCATTGAACATATGATAATTCTGATAATTCTGTATATGCCATACGGAAAAACGGAACAGAAAAACGGAACTGAAACGGAAACACAACGGAAGTAAAAACCAGAAAAACAGATCCGATAAAAGCGGCCCGCAAAACACTGAAAAAGCCATACGTTATTAAACAGTAATTAATGGAACAACCGGCCGCCTATCTTCTGGCTATGTCAGTTACACAATTGCAATTTTACATGCAGCAGAGATGGATTTGTCATCTAACGCTTTGATTTGTGAGCTCAGTCCTGCTGCATCTTTCATATATGGATTATTTCACATCATATGAGGCAGTTATTGCATAGTGCCATAAAGGGCTCATGCCCATGAACTTATTTTTTTACGTGTCCGTTCAGGGTTTCTTTTGCGGCCCGTATGCGGAACCATTCACCTCAATGGAGTCGCAAAAAAACACCAGAGGTTACTCCGTGTGCATTCCGTTTGCGTATGTCCGTTACGCAAAACAATAGAAAATGTACAATTATTGTCCGCATTAGAGACAAGAACAGGACGGTTCCATTAGGGGCCAGCTGTTCTATTCCGCAAAATGCACATGGCCGGTATCCGTGTTTTGTGGATCCGCAATTTTCGGACCACAAAACAACAACAGTTGTGTGCATGAGCCCTTACACAGTGGTAACTTTTGATGTAGCAGACCTAAATTTGTCTCGCGGATGTGCATGATGCCGTGAATGCACTGGACATGTTAGCCTGCAGTGAATTGACACCAGATTTTGCATTTCTCTTTCCTGGAAGTGACAAGTGTTTATAAGCTTAAGATGACGGAACCTAAAAGCGAGGAGTCGGTGAGAGGAAGCGAGAAGATGTGCAGGGACACAGACTTATCACTTAGGTCAGGAAGCAGGAGGAAATGACAACTTCTGTTTCTTCTGTGTCACGTCTAAAAACAAGGGGAAGACGAGACAAAAAGGAGAGAATGAGAGAGCAGAGGGGTCTTCTGACTGTGACCAGAGAGAGAGAGGAGAGAAGGAAAGGGAAGAGGGAGGAGAAAACAAAAACCAAAAACAGAAAGGGACAAGAGAGAGCAAAGAGAGAAAGAAAGAAAGAAAGGATAAACAAAATAGATGGGAAAGGACAGAGAGAGAAAAAACAGGATGAAAGGGAATGAGAAGGATAAAAAATAAAAGAAACAGAGAAAGAAGAGAAGGAAAAGGAAGGAGAGAGGTGAGAAGGAAATGCAAAGAGAAATGAGAGAAAGAAGGGTAAGGAAAGGGAAAGAAGAGATGGAAAAGGAAGAAGAGTGAAATAAGGTAAGGAAAATGGAAGGGGAGTGAAAGAAGAGGAGGAAAAGGAAGGAGGATGAGAGAAGGGAAGGAAAAGGAAAGAGGGTGAAGAAAGGGGAAGCAGACGAGGAAGAGAAATAAAGAAAACAGAAAGAGACAAGAGAAATAAAAAGAGAAAGTTAAGGGATTAAAAGAGAGAGAAGGAAAAGAGGAGAAATTATAAAACAGAAGAAGAATGGAAAGGAAGAAGCGAGAGAGAACAAAGAGAATGGAAGGGATTGAGAGAAAGACAAGAGGGAAAAGAATACTGCAACATAAGAGAAGCAAAAGGAAGAAGAAAGATGAGAAGGAAAATGAAAAGAAGGATAGAGAGAAGAGGAAAAAAAAGAAAGGAATAGAGGGAAAGTTAAGATAAAGATGAAGGAAAAGGAGGAGAGTGAAACAGGTGATAAGTAAACTGATAGGAAGGAGATGGGAAATACAATGGAAACAAGGAGGTAACATCAAGGAGAAAGAAAGACTGAGGGCTCATGCTCACGAATGTGTGCGCCCCGTGCTGAGCACCACAAATAGCGCGCCACAATCCACGGGCACTGGCCGCGTGGCTGCCGTTTGCGGATGCGGACCTATTCAGTTGATTGGGTTTGTGATCCGCAAGATTCAGTCCCTACTGCAAAAAAATAGAAAAAGCACCAAGGAGCGCTTCCGTGGGCTTCCGCTCCTCACCGCTATGTATCTTACGGATTGCGGACCCATTCAAGTGAATGAGTCTGCGCCGGTGATACGGAGCGGACACGGCCGGTGCCCATTTATTGCAGACCTGCTGTTTGCAGGCCCCAATACGGGCGATGGCTGCACATTCGTGTGAATGATCCCTAAGAAGAGGACAGAAGGAAACATCATGGAAGAAAAAAACTGACTGAAAATAGTAAAGGGAAGGACGTGAGGAGAAGAAAGGAAGGCGGGGAGGAGATGTCATCACTCTATCATCCCTCTGTCATCTATCATCTCTCTGTCATCTCTCTGTCATCTATCATCTCTCTATCATCTCTCTGTCATCTATCATCTCTCTCTCATCTCTCTCTCATCTCTCTCTCATCTTTCATCTCTCTGTCATCTATCATCTCTCTCTCATCTATCATCTCTCTGTCATCTCTCTCTCATCTGTCATCTCTCTGTCATCTATCATCTCTCTGTCATCTTTAATCTCTCTCTCATCTCTCTCATGTCTCTGTCATCTCTCTCCTCTTTCTGTCATCTATCATCTCTCTGTCATCTATCATCTCTCTCTCATCTCTGTCATCTATCATCTCTCTGTCATCTATCATCTCTCTCATGTCTCTGTCACCTCTTTCTCATGTCTCTGTCATCTCTCTCATGTCTCTGTCACCTCTCTCTCATGTCTCTGTCATATGTCATCTCTCTATCATCTATCATCTCTCTGGCATCTCTCTATCATCTCTCGATCATCTCTCTGTCATCTATCATCTCTCTATCATCTCTCTGTCATCTATCATCTCTCTGTCATCTCTCTGTCATCTATCATCTCTCTATCATCTCTCTGTCATCTATCATCTCTCTGTCATCTATCATCTCTCTGTCATCTCTCTGTCATCTATCATCTCTCTATCATCTCTCTGTCATCTATCATCTCTCTGTCATCTATCATCCCTCTGTCATCTCTCTCTCATCTTTCATCTCTCTGTCATCTCTCTGTCATCTTTAATCTCTCTCTCATCTCTCTCATGTCTCTGTCACCTCTCTATTATCTCTCTGTCATCTCTCTGTCATCTATCATCTCTCTCTCATCTCTGTCATCTATCATCTCTCTGTCATCTATCATCTCTCTCATGTCTCTGTCACCTCTCTCTCATGTCTCTGTCACCTCTCTATCATCTCTCATCTCTCTCACATGTCTCTGTCATCTCTCTCATGTCTCTGTCACCTCTCTCTCATGTCTCTGTCATCTCTCTCTCATGTCTCTGTCACCTCTCTATCATCTCTCATCTATCTCTCATGTCTCTGTCACCTATCTATCATCTCTCATCTCTCTCTCATCTCTCTCTCATGTCTCTGTCATCTCTCTATCATCTCTCTCTCATGTCTCTGTCATCTCTCTGCCATCTCTCTGTCATCTATCATCTCTCTGTCATCTATCATCTCTGTCATCTATCATCTCTCTCTCATCTCTCTCTTGTCTCTGTCATCTACCATCTCTCTCATGTCTCTGTCACCTCTCTCTCATGTCTCTGTCACCTCTCTATTATCTCTCTGTCATCTATCACCTCTCTATCATCTCTCATGTCTCTCTCATATCTCTCTCATCTTTTTCCTGTGTTTTCGGATATAATCACACTGGGGCGCTGCATTGATGATAAAACAGCGCATTTCTGGTGCTGTTTGGCTGCAGGGTCTAATAGGCTGACGGCTGCAGTGTATTGTCAGCGATCAGTGTGTCAGACGTTACCAGCGGGACTGAAAAAATATATAAATGATATAAACACAAAAAAAACTTTCTATGTAAATGAAAATTAAAAAAAAATGATATAAAAAGAAAAATAACAAATAACAACGGCAGAGCTGCTGTCCTGCTGAACTACAGAATAAGGCTACATTCACACGACCATAGTGTTTTGCGCCCGGTGGGCCGTCCGTATCTTTTGCAGCCCCATTTAAAAGAATGAGCCCTAAAAAGTGATGGAAAAATATAAAGGCAAAAAATATAAAATTTGCTCTAGGCCTGGCTGATGAGGAGTGAAATTTTTATTTTATTTATGTACATTTTTTTCTTGGGGGAGTAAAGGCGCCTGTTCCCTGCTGATCCTGGCGTCTGCTGCCCTCTGCTTGCTCTCGCCTCCCCTGTCCCGTGCTGACCTTGCCCTCACGAACCGCCCTGCGAATACGAAAATAGATTTTGCAATGTGAGAGCAGCGGAGGAGCATGTCACTGTTCATTATAATAAAACCATGGCGGCTGCGGGGTTATCATGTCATGTGATAGACGCCCACTGGCAGCGTGGGGTTAAATATAGCCTGGGCAGTCATACACTGTGTCCAGGCGCTGAGGGGGGGGCCTGCTAAAACGCGTAGATCCTCATGCTACACCCCTGACATACAGGAGAGCAGACCCTATAGCAAAACAGACCATACGGCCATACACCTACATCATAGGATGCTGCACGATGAGTGATCCTAAATTATAAACGCTTCCCGTAAAATATATGTACCCCGAAATGGTCCCCTAACTCATCCCCCCATAGGGCTATGTTCAGCGAAAACAGGAGTCCCACAGCAAGGAATGGGGAAGATACTCCTCCGTCCACCGCTATAAGACTTCTGAAGCCCCAAAGGCAGTGAAAAACCGCGCATGCGCAGCCTCGTTCCTGGGACAAGAGCAGGTCCCAGAGGCGGGAGCCGTGCCTATCGGACGTATATGCTATATCCTATCGATACACCATAAATGTCCAGATGGGAGTGCATGGTTACAAAAAGATGGCCGCTTTCTGCCCAAAAATGGCGGTCCACAGGATGTGTCTGGTATTGCAGCTCAGCTCCATTGCAGTGAATAGGACTGAGCTGCAATACCGCACACAGCCTGTAGTCAGGTGTGGCGCTGTATCTGGAATACACCATGTTATGGACAGCCCCTTTAATGCCAAAATTAGGTTGGCACTAAAAGGGATATGTGGATATGTGTGGATGTGCCTAGAATTGTTATAGGGGCAGTGTGACATAGCTAAGAGGGGCACTCTGGCTGCAACTGTTAATGAGGGCACTCTGGCTGGCACTGTTAATGGGGGGCACTCGATCTGGCACAGATAATGGGGGCACTCTATCTGGCACTGATAATGGGGGCACTCTGGCTGGCACAGATAATTTGGGCACTCTGTCTGGCACTGATTATGGGGACATTTTGACTAGCACTGTTAATAGGGGCACTCTATCTGGCACTGTTAATGGGGGCACTCTGTCTGGCACTGATTATGGGGACATTTTGACTAGCACTGTTAATAGGGGCACTCTATCTGGCACTGTTAATGGGGGCACTCTGTCTGGCACTGATTATGGGGACATTTTGACTAGCACTGTTAATAGGGGCACTCTGTCTGGCACTGTTAATGGGGGCACTCTGTCTGGCACTGTTAATGGGGGCACTCTGTCTGGCACTGTTAATGGGGACACTCTGGCTGGCACTGATAATGGGGACACTCTTTGGCACCAGTTATGGGGTCATATGGCTTCTGGTTTACAGATTGTGCTCTCCTATCACATTACCTATGGGGAAGGTTTAGAAGGGGGCTCCCGATCTATGTGGCCCCCATAGCAGGACTGATATGTAATACAGGACACCATTAGGGGCCCAGGCAAACATAAATATGGTCCCTGTTTAAATAAATATATACTGTATACGACACATGTACAGATAGTTACTGTGGTGCCATCATGTGGAGCCGCAGAGTGTGAATTATGGCGACTTAAATATTGATACATTTTGAATTACATTGTTGTCATTCATTCTGGGCAAAATTCCAATCATCATTGTTATAGCGAAAACATCAACAGAAAGGAGACGCAAGAAGCAGCATGGGCGTGCGCCAAACCTTAACGCTGCAACGGAGAAAACACCGGAGTGTCTGCGCTCCGCCATCTACAGGAGCAGACCGTGACATCAGAGAAACACCGCACCCTGCACCTGTTCAGCTGCATATTCATTACTACAGTATTATAGTAGTTATATAGTTATATTCTTGTACAGTACATAGGAGCAGTATTATAGTAGTTATATTCTTGTACATAGGAGCAGTATTATAGTAGTTATATTCTTGTACATAGGAGGCAGTATTATAGTAGTTACATTCTTGTGCATAGGAGCAGTATTATAGTAGTTATATTCTTGTACATAGGGGCAGTATTATAGTAGTTATATTCTTGTGCATAGGAGCAGTAATATAGTAGTTATATTCTTGTACATAGGGGGCAGTATTATAGTAGTTATATTCCTGACATAGGAGCAGTATTATAGTAGTTATATTCTTGAACATAGGAACAGTATTATAGTAGTTATATTCTTGTACATAGGAGCAGTATTATAGTAGTTAGATTCCTGTACATAGGGGGCAGTATTATAGTAGTTATATTCCTGTACATAGGAGCAGTATTATGGTAGTTATATTATGGTACATAGGAGCAGTATTATAGTAGTTATATTCTTGTACATAGGAGCAGTATTATAGTAGTTATATTCTTGTGCATAGGAGCAGTAATATAGTAGTTATATGCTTGTACATAGGAGCAGTATTATAGTAGTTATATTCTTGTACATAGGAGCAGTATTATAGTAGTTATATTCTTATACATAGGAGCAGTATTATAGTAGTTATATTCTTGTACATAGGAGCAGTATTATAGTAGTTATATTCTTGTACATAGGAGCAGTATTATAGTAGTTATTTTCTTGTACATAGGAGCAGTATTATAGTAGTTATATTCTTGTACATAGGGGCAGTATTATAGTAGTTATATTCTTGTGCATAGGAGCAGTAATATAGTAGTTATATTCTTGTACATAGGAGGCAGTATTATAGTAGTTATATTCATGTACATAGGGGGCAGTATTATAGTAGTTATATTCCTGTACATAGGAGCAGTATTATAGTAGTTATATTCTTGTACATAGGAGCAGTATTATAGTAGTTATATTCTTGTACATAGGAGCAGTATTATAGTAGTTATATTCCTGTACATAGGAGCAGTATTATTGTAGTTATTATTCCTGTACATAGGGGGCAGTATTATAGTAGTTATATTCTTGTACATAGGAGCAGTATTATAGTAGTTATATTCTTGTATATAGGAGCAGTATTATAGTAGTTATATTCTTGTACATAGGAGCAATATTATAGTAGTTATATTCTTGTACATAGGAGCAGTATTATAGTAGTTATATTCTTGTACATAGGAGCAGTATTATAGTAGTTATATTCTTGTACATAGGAGCAGTATTATAGTAGTTATATTCTTGTACATAGGAGCAGTATTATAGTAGTCATATTCCTGTACATAGGAGCAGTATTATAGTAGTTATTATTCCTGTACATAGGGGGCAGTATTATAGTAGTTATATTCTTGTACATAGGAGCAGTATTATAGTAGTTATATTCTTGTACATAGGAGCAGTATTATAGTAGTTATATTCTTGTATATAGGAGCAGTATTATAGTAGTTATATTCTTGTACATAGGAGTGGTATTATAGTAGTTATAATCTTGTACATAGGAGCAGTATTATAGTAGTTATATTCTTGTATATAGGAGCAGTATTATAGTAGTTATATTCTTGTACATAGGAGCAGTATTATAGTAGTTATATTCTTGTACATAAGAGCAGTATTATAGTAGTTATATTCTTGTACATAGGAGCAGTATTATAGTAGTTATATTCTTGTACATAGGGGCAGTATTATAGTAGTTATATTCTTGTGCATAGGAGCAGTAATATAGTAGTTATATTCTTGTACATAGGAGCAGTATTATAGTAGTTATATTCTTGTATATAGGAGCAGTATTATAGTAGTTATATTCTTGTACATAGGGGGCTGTATTATAGTAGTTATATTCCTGTACATAGGAGCAGTATTATAGTAGTTATATTCTTGTACATAGGAGCAGTATTATAGTAGTTATATTCTTGTACATAGGAGCAGTATTATAGTAAATATATTCTTGTACATAGGAGCAGTATTATAGTAGTTATATTCCTGTACATAGGAGCAGTATTATAGTAGTAATTATTCCTGTACATAGGGGGCAGTATTATAGTAGTTATATTCTTGTACATAGGAGCAGTATTATAGTAGTTATATTCTTGTATATAGGAGCAGTATTATAGTAGTTATATTCTTGTACATAGGAGCAGTATAATAGTAGTTACATTTTTTTTTTTCTTATAGTAGTTATATTCTTGTACATAGGAGACAGTATTATAGTAGTTATATTCCTGTACATAGGAGGCAGTAT
Organism: Bufotes viridis; assembly: GCA_033119425.1. NCBI lineage: Eukaryota > Metazoa > Chordata > Amphibia > Anura > Bufonidae > Bufotes > Bufotes viridis. The sequence goes on along the minus strand of CM065593.1, from coordinate 373,707,939 downwards.
TATAGTAGTTATATTCTTGTACATAGGAGCAGTATTATAGTAGTTATATTCTTGTATATAGAGAGCAGTATTATAGTAGTTATATTCTTGTACATAGGAGCAGTATTATAGTAGTTATATTCTTGTACATAGGAGCAGTATTATAGTAGTTATATTCTTGTACATAGGAGCAGTATTATAGTAGTTATATTCTTGTACATAGGAGCAGTATTATAGTAGTTATATTCTTGTACATAGGAGCAGTATTATAGTAGTCATATTCCTGTACATAGGAGCAGTATTATAGTAGTTATTATTCCTGTACATAGGGGGCAGTATTATAGTAGTTATATTCTTGTACATAGGAGCAGTATTATAGTAGTTATATTCTTGTACATAGGAGCAGTATTATAGTAGTTATATTCTTGTATATAGGAGCAGTATTATAGTAGTTATATTCTTGTACATAGGAGTGGTATTATAGTAGTTATAATCTTGTACATAGGAGCAGTATTATAGTAGTTATATTCTTGTATATAGGAGCAGTATTATAGTAGTTATATTCTTGTACATAGGAGCAGTATTATAGTAGTCATATTCCTGTACATAGGAGCAGTATTATAGTAGTTATTATTCCTGTACATAGGGGGCAGTATTATAGTAGTTATATTCTTGTACATAGGAGCAGTATTATAGTAGTAATTATTCCTGTACATAGGGGGCAGTATTATAGTAGTTATATTCTTGTACATAGGAGCAGTATTATAGTAGTTATATTCTTGTATATAGGAGCAGTATTATAGTAGTTATATTCTTGTACATAGGAGCAGTATAATAGTAGTTACATTTTTTTTTTTCTTATAGTAGTTATATTCTTGTACATAGGAGACAGTATTATAGTAGTTATATTCCTGTACATAGGAGGCAGTATTATAGTAGTTATATTCTTGTACATAGGAGCAGTATTATAGTAGTTATATTCTTGTATATAGGAGCAGTATTATAGTAGTTATATTCTTGTACATAGGAGCAGTATTATAGTAGTTATATTCTTGTACATAGGAGCAGTATTATAGTAGTTATATTCTTGTACATAGGAGCAGTATTATAGTAGTTATATTCTTGTACATAGGAGCAGTATTATAGTAGTCATATTCCTGTACATAGGAGCAGTATTATAGTAGTTATTATTCCTGTACATAGGGGGCAGTATTATAGTAGTTATATTCTTGTACATAGGAGCAGTATTATAGTAGTTATATTCTTGTACATAGGAGCAGTATTATAGTAGTTATATTCTTGTATATAGGAGCAGTATTATAGTAGTTATATTCTTGTACATAGGAGTGGTATTATAGTAGTTATAATCTTGTACATAGGAGCAGTATTATAGTAGTTATATTCTTGTATATAGGAGCAGTATTATAGTAGTTATATTCTTGTACATAGGAGCAGTATTATAGTAGTTATATTCTTGTACATAGGAGCAGTATTATAGTAGTTATATTCTTGTACATAGGAGCAGTATTATAGTAGTTATATTCTTGTACATAGGGGCAGTATTATAGTAGTTATATTCTTGTGCATAGGAGCAGTAATATAGTAGTTATATTCTTGTACATAGGAGCAGTATTATAGTAGTTATATTCTTGTATATAGGAGCAGTATTATAGTAGTTATATTCTTGTACATAGGGGCTGAATTATAGTAGTTATATTCCTGTACATAGGAGCAGTATTATAGTAGTTATATTCTTGTACATAGGAGCAGTATTATAGTAGTTATATTCTTGTACATAGGAGCAGTATTATAGTAAATATATTCTTGTACATAGGAGCAGTATTATAGTAGTTATATTCCTGTACATAGGAGCAGTATTATAGTAGTTATTATTCCTGTACATAGGGGCAGTATTATAGTAGTTATATTCTTGTACATAGGAGCAGTATTATAGTAGTTATATTCTTGTATATAGGAGCAGTATTATAGTAGTTATATTCTTGTACATAGGAGCAGTATTATAGTAGTTATATTCTTGTACATAGGAGCAGTATTATAGTAGTTATATTCTTGTACATAGGAGCAGTATTATAGTAGTTATATTCTTGTACATAGGAGCAGTATTATAGTAGTTATATTCTTGTACATAGGAGCAGTATTATAGTAGTCATATTCCTGTACATAGGAGCAGTATTATAGTAGTTATTATTCCTGTACATAGGGGCAGTATTATAGTAGTTATATTCTTGTACATAGGAGCAGTATTATAGTAGTTATATTCTTGTACATAGGAGCAGTATTATAGTAGTTATATTCTTGTATATAGGAGCAGTATTATAGTAGTTATATTCTTGTACATAGGAGTGGTATTATAGTAGTTATAATCTTGTACATAGGAGCAGTATTATAGTAGTTATATTCTTGTACATAGGAGCAGTATTATAGTAGTTATATTCTTGTACATAGGAGCAGTATTATAGTAGTTATATTCTTGTACATAGGAGCAGTATTATAGTAGTTATATTCTTGTACATAGGAGCAGTATTATAGTAGTTATATTCTTGTACATAGGAGCAGTATTATAGTAGTTATATTCTTGTGCATAGGAGGCAGTATTATAGTAGTTATATTCTTGTACATAGGAGCAGTATTATAGTAGTTATATTCTTGTATATAGGAGCAGTATTATAGTAGTTATATTCTTGTACATAGGAGCAGTATTATAGTAGTTATATTCCTGTACATAGGAGCAGTATTATAGTAGTTATATTCTTGTACATAGGAGCAGTATTATAGTAGTTATATTCTTGTACATAGGAGCAGTATTATAGTAGTTATATTCTTGTACATAGGAGCAGTATTATAGTAGTTATATTCCTGTACATAGGAGCAGTATTATAGTAGTTATTATTCCTGTACATAGGGGGCAGTATTATAGTAGTTATATTCTTGTACATAGGAGCAGTATTATAGTAGTTATATTCTTGTACATAGGAGCAGTATTATAGTAGTTATATTCTTGTACATCAGGAGCAGTATTATAGTAGTTATATTCTTGTACATAGAGTGGTATTATAGTAGTTATAATCTTGTACATAGGAGCAGTATTATAGTAGTTATATTCTTGTATATAGGAGCAGTATTATAGTAGTTATATTCTTGTACATAGGAGCAGTATTATAGTAGTTATATTCTTGTACATAGGAGCAGTATTATAGTAGTTATATTCTTGTACATAGGAGCAGTATTATAGTAGTTATATTCTTGTACATAGGGGCAGTATTATAGTAGTTATATTCTTGTGCATAGGAGCAGTAATATAGTAGTTATATTCTTGTACATAGGAGCAGTATTATAGTAGTTATATTCTTGTATATAGGAGCAGTATTATAGTAGTTATATTCTTGTACATAGGGGCTGTATTATAGTAGTTATATTCCTGTACATAGGAGCAGTATTATAGTAGTTATATTCTTGTACATAGGAGCAGTATTATAGTAGTTATATTCTTGTACATAGGAGCAGTATTATAGTAAATATATTCTTGTACATAGGAGCAGTATTATAGTAGTTATATTCCTGTACATAGGAGCAGTATTATAGTAGTAATTATTCCTGTACATAGGGGGCAGTATTATAGTAGTTATATTCTTGTACATAGGAGCAGTATTATAGTAGTTATATTCTTGTATATAGGAGCAGTATTGTAGTAGTTATATTCTTGTACATAGGAGCAGTATTATAGTAGTTATATTCTTGTACATAGGAGCAGTATTATAGTAGTCATATTCCTGTACATAGGAGCAGTATTATAGTAGTTATTATTCCTGTACATAGGGGGCAGTATTATAGTAGTTATATTCTTGTACATAGGAGCAGTATTATAGTAGTTATATTCTTGTACATAGGAGCAGTATTATAGTAGTTATATTCTTGTATATAGGAGCAGTATTATAGTAGTTATATTCTTGTACATAGGAGTGGTATTATAGTAGTTATAATCTTGTACATAGGAGCAGTATTATAGTAGTTATATTCTTGTATATAGGAGCAGTATTATAGTAGTTATATTCTTGTACATAGGAGCAGTATTATAGTAGTTATATTCTTGTACATAGGAGCAGTATTATAGTAGTTATATTCTTGTACATAGGAGCAGTATTATAGTAGTTATATTCTTGTACATAGGGGCAGTATTATAGTAGTTATATTCTTGTGCATAGGAGCAGTAATATAGTAGTTATATTCTTGTACATAGGAGCAGTATTATAGTAGTTATATTCTTGTATATAGGAGCAGTATTATAGTAGTTATATTCTTGTACATAGGGGGCTGTATTATAGTAGTTATATTCCTTAACATAGGAGCAGTATTATAGTAGTTATATTCTTGTACATAGGAGCAGTATTATAGTAGTTATATTCTTGTACATAGGAGCAGTATTATAGTAAATATATTCTTGTACATAGGAGCAGTATTATAGTAGTTATATTCCTGTACATAGGAGCAGTATTATAGTAGTAATTATTCCTGTACATAGGGGGCAGTATTATAGTAGTTATATTCTTGTACATAGGAGCAGTATTATAGTAGTTATATTCTTGTATATAGGAGCAGTATTATAGTAGTTATATTCTTGTACATAGGAGCAGTATAATAGTAGTTACATTTTTTTTTTCTTTCTTATAGTAGTTATATTCTTGTACATAGGAGACAGTATTATAGTAGTTATATTCCTGTACATAGGAGGCAGTATATAGTAGTTATATTCTTGTACATAGGAGCAGTATTATAGTAGTTATATTCTTGTACATAGGAGGCAGTATTATAGTAGTTATATTCTTGTATATAGGATCAGTATTATAGTAGTTATATTTTTGTACATAAGGGGCAGTATTGTAGTACTTATATCCTTGTACATAGTAGGCAGTATTATAATAGTTATATTATTGTACATAGGAGGCAGTATTATAGTAGTTATATTCCTGTACATAGGAGCAGTATTATAGTAGTTATATTTTTGTACAGAGGAGCAGTATTATAGTAGTTATATTCTTGTATATAGGAGCAGTATTATAGTAGTTATATTCTTGTACATAGGAGCAGTATAATAGTAGTTATATTCTTTTTTTTTTTTTTTTTTTTCTTATAGTAGTTATATTCTTGTACATAGGAGACAGTATTATAGTAGTTATATTCCTGTACATAGGAGGCAGTATTATAGTAGTTATATTCTTGTACATAGGAGCAGTATTATAGTAGTTATATTCTTGTACATAGGAGGCAGTATTATAGTAGTTATATTCTTATACATAGGAGCAGTATTATAGTAGATATATTCTTGTACATAGGAGCAGTATTATAGTGATTATATTCTTGTACATAGGAGCAGTATTATAGTAGTTATATTATTGTACATAGGAAGCAGTATTATAGTAGTTATATTCTTGTACATAGGAGGCAGTATTATAGTGGTTATATTCTTGTACATAGGAGGCAGTATTATAGAAGTTATATTCTTGTACATAGGAGCAGTATTATAGTAGTTATATTCTTGTACATAGGAGGCAGTATTATAGTAGTTATATTCTTGTACATAGGAGAAGTATTATAGTAGATATATTCTTGTACATAGGAGCAGTATTATAGTAGTTATATTCTTATACATAGGAGCAGTATTATAGTAGATATATTCTTGTACATAGGAGCAGTATTATAGTAGTTATATTCTTGTACATGGGAGTAGTATTATAGTAGTTATATTCTTATACATAGGAGGCAGTATTATTGTAGGTATATTCAAAAAGGCTGGACCCTACACTAGCTGCTAGGACGTTAGGTCTCCCACAGGGCAATACTTCTGTGCATATAAGTGAAAACGATCCGATTCAGAGTGCTTACCTGAAGCTCCTGGACCTGCAAAATCTGTAACAGGACCTACAACTACCCTACCATGCATTATTAACCGCTCTGGTCTTTACCTATGGGACAGACATACTCTTTGGACACCCCTAGGGCCTTGGTGTGACTGCAACCAAGAGTTCCCACCTCTCGTGACACCTCTGATCACAATGATTGTACCCGGGTGTCCTGAACACCCTGGGGGCCGTCTATGTGGCAAATGATATTAATTGCAATGTTTTTGGAGAAGGTTTCAGCTGGAGATCTGAAGTGAGCATCAGACGCCCGTCGACCCCGGCTTATCACAACACAATAATTAGCTGCCAAGATGTTTCACTTGCAAAATTAATTATTATAGACTCGTCACATAAAGTGCGCTATCTAAAGTGATGATTCATTTAGCCTCACGTCGGATCTCTATAATCTCCGCCAGGATCCGGCGATGGCAGGTGACGATTAAATTGCTGAAAACTGTAATTTGTGATTCTTGATTAAAAGAAAAAGTCAGCCTCACGGGGCTGAAGATCCCGAGCCGAGGACAATTATGTGGAGCGCTGGCATGTGGCGCCGCTTAGATTTTTTTCTTGCAATATTGTATCTTTTTTATCTCTTCTTTTTTTTATTCTGATATCGTAAATATTGCTATAAATGTCCCCACCATACAGGGGCAGCTTTTAGGCCTCATGCACACGGCTGTTTGGCCGGCTGTAGCTGTATTGTGGCCGTTTGGTCCGCAATACATGGGCACCGGTTGTGTGCACCCCGCATCACGGATGCAGACCCATGAACGGAAGCACGGATCAGAAGTCCACGGAAGCACTACGGTGTGCTTCCATGGTCTTTTTGTCTGTGCCTTCGCACTGCAAAAAAATTGAACATGTTCTATTTTTGTACAGTGCAGACGGATCACGGATCCATTCAAGTTGAATGGGTCTCGATCCGTCCCGGCCACCGCACAGATGTTGCCCGTGCATTGGGGACCACAATTTGCAGTCCCCAATTCACGGGATGGCCATGTGCATGAAGCCTTAAAGGGGATGTCAGCCTTTTATTAAGCGATTACCTAAGGGCATAATGTTACAGGGCGGGGTGACTGAGTCCTGAGGAGGCCGTGGAGGATGAGGCTCATTTCCTGCAAATACTCAGCAGTGAGGGACTCTCACTTCAGGAGACTGTCTGATCTCTGCCCAGACTTCACCTCCATGGAGGAGGAAGAGAGACTGTCCATACTGCTGGGGGAAGAGGAGAACACAGCGCCCATAGCAGCACAATATATTACTGCCTGCCATAGACTAAGAGGAGCCTGATGTAACATGGACTCCTATATCTCCACCCTGGATGTGTCCCAATCCCCAACCGTACCCAATTATTTCCAATAATTTGGCAATGCTGAATTGTCATTAGTCCTGCCAATAAAGCTTATTTGATATATAGGAGATAGATAGATAAATAGATAGATAGGATGATAGATGGATAGATAGATAGATAGATAGATAGATAGATAGATAGATAGATAGATAGATCTTTAACCCTCAGTTCACACCTGAGCGTTTTACAGCGCGTTCAAACGCTCAACACATAAAACGCTCAACACATGAAAACCAATGCTTCCCTATGGCCCTGGTTCTCACTTGAGCGTTTTACAGTGCGCTTGAACGCGCTTTAAAACGCCCTACGCTCAAAAAAGTTCTTGAGCTTCTTTGGAGCGTTTTGTCGCACGTTTGCACCCATAGACTTCAATCGGAACGCGCGTAAAACACGCGTTAAGTGTAGATATGCCTTTTTTTAATTGGTCTCCAGAGTCACGAACGCGCGTATGACGCGCGTTTCCTATTTCCAAAACGCACTGTAATACGCGGGTTTTACGTGCGACAAAAACACGCGTAATACGCGCATATCAAATGCGCTCAAGTGTGAACCCAGCGTAAAGCATACCTCCCCCACTTCTGACATGTCTGGTTTAGTAACTACTTCATTCCACATGTAATAACACTTCTGCAACCTTTGTTCTTAAAGGGATCGTCTCACTTCAGTAAGTCGGGTTTATCATGTAGAGAAAGTTAATACATGCCACTTCCTAATGTATAGTTATTCTCCATATTGCCTCCTTTGCTGGCTGGATTCCTTTTTCGATCACATTATACACTACTCGTTTCCATGGTTACGACCACCCTGCAATCCATCAGTGGTGGTCGTGCTTGCACATTATAGGGAAAAGCCTCTCTAGTGGCCGGGACCGTGGGAGCGCACATAGGCCAGTGCTATTTCCTATAATGTGCAAGCACGGCCACCACTGATGGATTGCAGGGTGGTCGTAACCATGGAAACGAGCAGTGTATAATGTGATGGAAAAAGGAATCCAGCCAGCAAAGGAGGCAATATGGAGAATCCCAATACATTAGTAAGTGCCTTGTATTAACTTCCTCCACATGATAAATGCCATTTGCTGAAGTGAGACAACCCCTTTAAGACTCTGTGCTGTGCTGTAATATTCCTCCTAGAAGTTTTTGAATGCCAGCCGTTTGTTATGGACGTCCGAATGGGTGTTACCAATTGGGGGTGTGTCTCTGTACAGTCTGACACTAGCAGCACTGATGCGACGTTATCAGATTGTGCAGGGACACGTCCCCAAATGGTAACACCCTTCGTTACAAACTTCTGGTAATTTATTCATTTATATGTTTTGTTTTGATCCACACGTCGGGGAGATGCAGCGGTGGCCGGGCAGGGATCCGGAGGGACGAGGGAGGCGGGGAGCTGGTAAGTATAATGTATGCGGGGGGTCCAGGCATTGGGGGGGTCATAAATTATTTCCATTTGTTTTACAGTTTGCCCTCGTCTGGCTTTGCCGATGGAAAAAGTTATGGCTCACGGAAGGCTGAGAGCAAAAAACAAAAAGGTTATGCCACAATTTGTCGGGATTAAAGGGGTACCCCAATTTCAGCAACATGTTACCCCCAACTGTGCCACATTAAGGACTCAGAGCCCCCATTGGAATTAGACGGCAGGGACAACGTCATGACTCTCCCTAGAGATAGGCGGTACCTTCTGCTGGTTACAGGGCCCCTATCTATCTCTACGGAGAGCCATGATGGACACTGATTGCCAATGGGGACTTGGGGCCCCTGGTTCTAGGAAACGGTGGGACTCAGAGAGGTTGTACACCTGGCTAATTATTTTGCAGGTCAGAAAACAAGAAATGGGCTGTCTCCAGCTGCATATTGTGCTTGCTCTAGGGTTTCCATGGTAACAGAAAGATGTCTAGGAAAGTTAAGTAGGGATTTGTTAGGCTGCTTTCACACAGTGATTTCTATCACCGACGTGTGAGCAATGGATCACATTCCCTGTCGTGTGAACGCCGCCATAAGCCCCTCCAAGGTGCGGATTCCAGCGCCTGTTTCCCGCTCCCCGAGCACCAGCTCCTCTTCCACCCCCTCATTATACTAACGGTACAGCGAGTGCGCAGTACCTTTTATAAACATCGCAAGCCCCGCCTCCCTCCCACGCTGTCTGTCATTGACACCCACATCTCCCAATCGCGTTTCTCGCCCACTGACTTGACCACGCCCCTGAACTTCCCCACGCCCCGTACTGTGAATTTTACTCCATCGTTGCCGGAAATCGCCTAAATGAGTCACCAATACTATTGGACTTGTGCCCGTGAAGTAGTTAACTTCAGGCCACGCCCCTTGTTTATGTCTGAGAGGAGCTCGTCCCTCGGCTGCCGCCATGTTGGGAAGGTCAGTAGAGAAAGAAGGGGAGGAGTGCAGGCTGTCACACCGCCCCCTCCTGAGGGAAAACAGGGACCCGCCGCGGACTCCGTCACCCCCGGGACAGCGGCCCCTTCTCCGCCGCCTAGACTTCATGCTGAGGAGGAGAGAGACGTGCGAGGGAGCCGACCCGGCCGCGGACACCCGGGGGAGTCTAAGCGAGCCGAGCCGGGAGCTGGCGGCCGGGTAATAGCCGCGGACGTTACAGCGGAGGAGAAGAGCGCGGCCGAGTCCATGGACAACACGTCCATCATCACCCAGCTCAGCAACCCGAAGGAGGAGGCCATCCTGTCCTGCGCCCAGGAGAAGGGTGAGCGCCCGAGGGTGGAGGGGGGCAGAGCCAGGGTGAGCGCCCGAGGGTGGAGGGGGGCTGGAGGGGGCAGAGCCAGGGTGAGCGCCCGAGGGTGGAGAGGGGCAGAGCCAGGGTGAGCGCCCGAGGGTGGAGGGGGCAGAGCCAGGGTGAGCGCCCGAGGGTGGAGGGGGGCAGTTCCAGGGTGAGCGCCCGAGGGTGGAGGGGGCAGTGCCAGGGTGAGCGCCCGAGGGTGGAAGGGGGCAGTTACTGGGGCTGGAGAGGGGCAGAGCCAGGGTGAGCGCCAGGGGGTGGAGGGGGGCAGAGCCAGGGTGAACGCCCGGTGGTGGAGGGGGGCAGAGCCAGGGTGAATGCCCGGTGGTGGAGGGGCAGAGCCAGGGTGAGCGCCCGGGGTGGAGGGGACAGAGCCAGGGTGAGCGCCCGGGGTGGAGGGGGCAGAGCCAGGGTGAGCGCCCGGGGGTGGGGGGGGCAGTTACTGGGGCTGGAGAGGGGCAGAGCCAGGGTGAGAGCCCGAAAGGTGGAGGGGGCAGTGCCCGGGGCTGGAGGGAGGGCAGAGCCAGGGTGAGCGCCCAGGGGTGGAGAGGGGCAGAGCCAGGGTGAGCGCCTGGGGGTGGAGGGGGGCAGAGCCAGGGTGAGCGCCTGGGGGTGGAGGGGGCAGAGCCAGGGTGAGCACCCGATGGTGGAGGGGGCAGAGCCCGGGGCTGGAGGGGGGCAGAGCCAGGGTGAGCGCCCGAGGGTGGAGGGGGGCAGAGCCAGGGTAAGCGCCCGAAGGGTGGAGGGGGGCAGTGCCTGGGGCTGGAGGGGGGCAGAGCAAGGGTGAGTGCCTGAGGGTGGAGGGGGGCAGAGCAAGGGTGAGTGCCTGAGGGTGGAGGGGGGCAGAGCAAGGGTGAGTGCCTGAGGGTGGAGGGGGGCAGAGCCAGGGTGAGTGCCCTAAGGTGGAGGGGGGCAGAGCCAGGGTGAGTGCCCGGGGCTGGAGGGGGGCAGAGCCAGGGTGAGCGCCCGAGGGTGGAGGGGGCAGTGCCCGGGGTGAGTTCCTGTGGGTGCAGGGGGGAGTGCCCATGGGCAAAGAGGGGCAGTGCCAGGGTGGGTCTGGGGGTTGAGAGGGTGAGTGCCCTGGGGTGGAGGGAGAAGTGCAAAGGTGAGGGGCAGTGCCGGGGGGGTGCCCAGGGGTGGAAGGGGCAGTGCCAGGGTAACTGTCCAAAGGTGGAGAGGGGCAGTGCCAGGGTGAGCGCCCAGGGATGGAGCAGGCGATGCTGGGCTGAGTGTCCAAGGATAGAGGGGGGCAGTGCCAGAGTGCTTGGAGGTGGAGGGGTCACTGTTCTCGCCTTGATGTGAAGTATCCCGGGTGATGCCACCACTGCCGGGGTTGTAGTCTGCGCCAAGGTAATTAGCTGCACCAGTATAGGGCTTTTGCCAAATATAAGATGACCAGAAGAGGGCTGTGCTATGGGATTGACCTGTCCCCTAGACCATGATGGTGCCGTGTCTGGCGGCCTGTGCTTTGCCCGGTGATGCCCAAATTAACGGTTTTGGACTTAGGGTAGATAAGTTTAAATGAGGGAGAGGGGTCCCTAATGTTCACCCAAAATATGGGGGTCTCTGCATTGCACCCTGTACATCAGTGGGGTGCCCTGGTGTGCCAGTCCTTGCCCCGGAGATTGGGGGCACTGGATTCTCTGTGGTAGCTGGTGACCGATTCAGCTATAGCGGAAGGATTCTTTACGGTTCTTGGAGTAGAGAATGAGATTTAGAATTGGTGCCAAGGGGGAGTGGATGTGATGTGTGCCCGGGGGGTGGCGATAATGGCGGTACCAGGAAGGCTGGCATTGTGGACCTTGCTGGTGATGATGGGAGTGCGGGAGTTGCAGTCATGATGATGATGGGGTCAGACGCTTTTCATTGATTGGCTTGGTTCACTAGGATGGCGTCCTGTAGGTGGCACTAGAGAGTGTGAGCTCATTTGCATACTTTTTCCCAGGGAGCATTGCTTGTAAGACTCCCTGCACCGGCTGCATCTCCACAAGGAGAATCGGTACCTTCCGAGAGTCGACCACACCGACGCCGGGTCTTGGTTGTGAAGGGACACTTGTGCTTTTGTATATTGGCCCTTGGAGGACATCGTCCCAGAAATCTTTTTGGCTGAGATCAAGTGTAGTATCTGTTCTTAGATTCCTGGTGGCCAGAGCCCTGCAGTAGAGCAGAGAACCACGCGGCATCCCTAGGGCGTACGGCTTGGGTTTAAAGGTGACCACGGCCTCTGCTGGATCTAAGCCAGGGGCTGGGATCTTTAAAAGCCCGAGGTGCAGTAGTGCCCCTGGGGTGAGGCCTAGGTTGAAGACCAGAGCCACAGACGTGGCGTACCCTCGGCTGAGGGTTGCCTGGGTGTACACCCGGCCTCGGCTGGGGGTTACCTGTTTTGTCTCGAGGAGCCTTCTGGCCCGGAAGGACTAGGAAAGGCTTATGGGGGGCCTTCTTCTTTGGAATAGGGTCTGCGATGGACCGTACCTAGTGCATATTTTTTTGTGTGGCACGCTGACCGATTTTGTTGCACGGATGTAGAAAGCACGCTCCTCGGGCTTTAAAGAAAAAAAAAATCAGCAGCTGCACCCGTGGGCAACCATGTAATTCATGAATGGGCCCAGTACTCTGGAGTGGGAGCTGCCTTAGGATCCCCTCTCCATTTCCACCATACCGTGTAGCAGCTGCACCTATGCGATCAACCTATTGTCTGGGTGGACAATCCTTTTAAGAGCTGTAGATGTAGCCGATATTTTTTAAGAATACTGTAGAGTGTGTGTAAGTCCTTCACCTAGCTGCTGAAGCTGCCATAAATCCATCAGAGCTCTACTCCTGCTTCTTACAGCTCTCTCTGCTCTCCCCCTCCCTTCTCTCGGTGTTAAAAGGGTTTTCCAAAATCTTTTTGCTGGTGACCTGTACTCTGTATAGGTCATCTGTATCTGATCAGTGGGGGTCCAACACCCAGGTCCCCCATCTATCAGCTTTTTGACAAGGCTTTGGTGCTCGCAGTAGCGCCTTGGTATTCTCCCAGCTCAGCCCCATTCACTTCAAAAGGCCTGAGCTGCGCCTAGGCAATGTGACTGATGAACGTGGCATCACATGGCCCAGGGCAGTGATGGGCAAAGTGCGGCTCTCCAGCTGTTGCAAAACTACAACTCCCACCATGCCCTGCAGTAGGCTGATAGCTGTAGACAGTCTTTGCATTGCTGGGAGTTGTAGTTCTGCAACAGCTGGAGAGCCGCACTTTGCCCATCACTGGCCTAGGGAAAGCTACTGCGCGCGCCGCTGCCTTCTCAAACAGCTGATCAGTGGGAGTAGGAGAATAGCAGCAGGGAAGGAGAAGAGGTTGTATGTGGCAGATCTGAGTGTGGAGAGGGCAGAAGGAATCCAAGAAGAGCAGACCACACAGGCTGTAGATGGGGAGGAAGATGCACACAAGGCAGTCTGCAGTTGGGTAGTCACATATGTTGTGTAGAGAGAAAGCAGAGCACCCACAGCAGAGTCTGCAGGAGGAGGGAGAGGGATTGCACACATCACCATATACGTGAGATCTCGCATGAGCTGTAGAAGGCGAAATCTGTGCTGATACAGGAGAGCTAGTGGAGCTGGCAGCATCCTGGACGCACAGATCCAGCATGTGTTACTAGAAGCAGGATGCACCTGAAGATCGCAGCCTGAAACGTCTTAACTATATTCACTGCAGGAAACAGATGTGACGGTCATTGTCAGGGGCGTCCTTCGCCTGCAGTTTCTATAGAAGGTGGAGGGATCGGTTCTTGATCTTCAGAGTCCCTCGGCCGGGACGTCTTTGTGGACTTTATGCCTTATTTCAGGGACATGTGACATGCAGAACCCTGCACGTTTAGTTAAATGTAAACTGAGTGCCTGGACACCTTGTATTTTTGCCCCTTTAATATAACGAGGCTTCCTTTTATGCTCTGTGGCAGGAGGAGGTCGCTCCATGCCGGACCCCGGCGCTCCGTCATCCTATCTAGTCAGCTCCATTTATTTTTGACCCAGGGCATGGCGGCTGGGTCGGGATCACTCGTCCCTCAGGTACACACAGCAGCGTAATTGCGGTAATCCGTCACCATAACTGTCCAGTGCGGGCAGCTGGTGGGAGCAGGGCCGGCAAGCGAGGCGTTGAAGACACGGCTAATTGTGAATGCAATCTAGTACTGCCGATTATCAGCCATGTCAGGTGGAGAGCGGGAGAGGCCGCCGGCGGAGGCACAGGTAGGGGCGAAGAGGCCGCCGGCGGAGGCACAGGTAGGGGGGGAGAGGCCGCCGGCGGAGGCACAGGTAGGGGCGGAGAGGCCGCCGGCGGAGGCACAGGTAGGGGCGGAGAGGCCGCCAGCGGAGGCACAGGTAGGGGAGGAGAGGCCGCCGGCAGAGCACAGGTAGGGGTGGAGAGGCCGCCGGCGGAGGCACAGGTAGGGGCGGAGAGGCCGCCGGCGGAGGCACAGGTAGGGTCGGAGAGGCCGCCGGCGGAGGCACAGGTAGGGTCAGAGAGGCCGCCGGCGGAGGCACAGGTAGGGTCGGAGAGGCCGCCGGCGGAGGCACAGGTAGGGTCAGAGAGGCTGCCGGCGGAGGCACAGGTAGGGTCGGAGAGGCCGCCGGCGGAGGCACAGGTAGGGGGAAGGGTAGAGGCACAGATAAAGCATTTATCTGCGCCATAGACTGGCCATGGGTAGTAGTCAGACTAGCTGCTGGTGGGCAGTGAGAGGTTAAGTTAACTACAACTCCCAGCAAAGATTAGCTTCAGTCTGTAGTTCCCTCTTTTCCTGTACGGCAGTTACATTTTTACCTTTGGTTAAACTACAACTCCCAGTGTGCACTACATCCAAAAAGGCACCTTCTGCACACCTCTTACGGGACACATTGAGAGTTGTAGTTACAACACTGATCATGGTCAGTGCATGCTGAGAGTTGTCATTTTTTCACAGCTGATGATTCACAGGAAGCAGATGTCTGGTCATGGTGAGAGTTGTAGTTACACTACATCTAGAGGGTCACTGATTTCGAACCACTGGCAGGGCATGCTGGGAGTCGTACTCACGCCACAGCTAGTAAGCTACAGGCTGCAGACCATCTGGACAGAGCAGAAGTCGTAGTTTATCCACCGGTGGACAGGTACAGGTTGAAGACAACTGCCCGGGGATGCTGGAAATGTAGTCTTACTATAATGGGAGAGACACAGGGAGCAGATCTCTAGACATGGTGAGAGTTGTAGTTACACCACAGGTAGCAGATTGTGGTCAGTGTATGCTGGGGAGGCACAGGTTACAGACCAGTATCTGTACATGCTGAGAGTTGTAGTTTACAGGGTAGTTTCAACACAGCTGGAGAGCACAGGTTACAGACTACTCTGCGCATGCTAGGGGTTGTAGTCTACACACATCTATTTGGTGCTGGACTTTTCTGACGTCCAAGGAATGTAGAAACGCAGAGGAACATTCAGATTCCGCTCCCACAAGGGGCGCCGGCCGGGGTTCACCATCGCAGGTCGGGGGCAGCGATGCCGCGGGGTTAGGAACGAGGAGATTCTTTTTAGAAATTGTAAAATTCTTCTTTATTCCTCGGTTTGTGTGGTGGCTTAAAATCACATACAAGTCAGTACGGCGCGGGCTCCGCTCTGCTGAGGTCGTCTGACATCAGCCCCTTGTCAAATCAGAGGCCAGGGCTGCGGGGTCTGTTCACCTCCCGTGCTTTACACTGCAGCTCTACTTCTTCTGATGGCCTGGACAGAATTCAGTCCACATTACATATGGAGCTAGCAGGTGAGCGAAGCAGCGGTCATAGATGGGGCCCTGCCTCCGCCTGCCCCCTGCACTTCAGGCGCCTCCGTGTGTGTCCTTGGTTTCTAGGCAACAGCGCAGCAGCCATTAATAGCGCGTCATGTGAGCAGCGTGATCCGGGGAAGCTGCCGTGTCCTTAGTGGAATCTTAATCTGGCATCGCTGGGGCGTGCAGGCGCTGGATCGTCAGATACTTCGGATATTATGCGATTTCCTCGCTCGTCTTGTGCATTTTGTGAAATTTTGCGTTCTATTGTAGTTTCCTTCTACTGGATTATCAGCTGCCGGATTAAAGGAATCCATTTAGCAGTTGCACTAGTGTTAGGGGTTGTTTTGTGGAGGCACAACCTGTTCAGCTGGGGCATATAGCCATCATAGAGGGGTGCCCCCCCTCTGGTGCCCCCGTATGCCTCCCCAGCATACACTGACCACAATCTGCAGAGAACACCCCCCCCCCCCCATTACCTGGACGGTCCGTCATTTGATGGGGGCTTCAGGAATTGCATGTAGCTGCTGTTTAGTCAGCGGTGCCAAGCGGTCTGTTGGCGCCGCTGATCAGATGGGAGTGATAAGCTGGGGAGCAGCCCCCGGGAGGAGGGGGCCTGTGTGACTGCTGTATTCAGAGCGCCCCCCTCTGCTGATCCGGGGCCGTCCGTCGATCTTATGGCTTCCTCTTCCTTTACATTTGTCGCTTCGTTGCCGGGGAATGGTTTACAGGCCGCAGCAGTCTGAGAATAATGAATACCCCGCTGCTTTCCCAGGAACTAAAGGTTTATTTCAGGCCCTGAATCCGGAGGGAATCCCCCCCCCACCTGTCCGCCCATCAGTAAGAGATCAATGTCTCCATAGTGTAGAGGAGCCGCCTGCTGGGCTCACAGCCCATGGATATCCGGCTCATGGTGACCCCGCTCCTCTTGTACATAGATCTGCAGAACGTACGCGGGGCGTGCTCCCCGCTCAACGTACGCGGGGCGTGCTCCCCGCTCAACGTACGCGGGGCGTGCTCCCCGCTCAACGTACGCGGGGCGTGCTCCCCGCTTGTGGAAATGCATTTTTTTAAATTGCAAGTTTGTGGCGTTTCCTCCAGTTAGGACGAAGGAACAAGAAAAGGATTTTATCTAATATAATAATAATCTCTATATAGCGCCAACATATTCCGCAGCGCCTTACAATTCAGAAGATTCATGTACGAAACAAAAGACATCACAGCGTAACTGGCTAATATACAACTGAAACACTAGGAGTCAGGGCCCTGCTCCCAAGAGCTTACAATCTATTAATCTGATCCAGCAGAATAGTGAGTGCAGCTCTGGAGTATAATACAAGATGTAAATCAGGATCAGTACAGGAGAAGTAATGTAATGTATGTACACAGTGACTGCACCAGCAGAATAGTGAGTGCAGCTCTGGAGTATAATACAGGATGTAACTCAGGATCAGTATAGGATAAGTAATGTATGTACGCAGTGACTGCACCAGCAGAATAGTGAGTGAAGCTCTGGAGTATAATACAGGATGTAACTCAGGATCAGTGCAGGATAAGTAATGTATGTACACAGTGACTGCACCAGCAGAATAGTGAGTGCAGCTCTGGAGTATAATACTGGATGTAACTCAGGATCAGTGCAGGATAAGTAATGTAATGTATGTACACAGTGACACCACCAGCAGAATAGTGAGTGCAGCTCTGGAGTATAATACAGGATGTAACTCAGGATCAGTACAGGATAAGTAATGTACTGTATGTACGTACAGCTCCCGTATAATACTGGATGTAACTCAGATCAGTGCAGGATAAGTAATGTAATGTATGTACACAGTGACACCACCAGCAGAATAGTGAGTGCAGCTCTGGAGTATAATACAGGATGTAACTCAGGATCAGTACAGGATAAGTAATGTACTGTATGTACACAGTGACTGCAACAGCAGAATAGTGAGTGCAGCTCTGGAGTATAATACAGGATGTAACTCCGGATCAGTACAGGATAAGTAATGTATGTACACAATGACTGCACCAGCAGAATAGTGAGTGCAGCTCTGGATTATAATACAGGATGTAACTCAGGATCAGTACAGGATAAGTAATGTATGTACACAGTGAGTGCAGCTCTGGAGTATAATACAGGATGTAACTCAGGATCAGTACAGGATAAGTAATGTATGCACACAGTGATTGCACCAGCAGAATAGTGAGTGCAGCTCTGGAGTATAATACAGGATGTAACTCAGGATCAGTACAGGATAAGTAATGTATGTACACAGTGACTGCACCAGCAGAATAGTGAGTGCAGCTCTGGAGTATAACACAGGATGTAACTCAGGATCAGTACAGGATAAGTAATGTATGTACACAGTGACTGCACCAGCAGAATAGTGAGTGTAGCTCTGGAGTATAATACAGGATGTAACTCAGGATCAGTACAGGATAAGTAATGTATGTACACAGTGACTGCACCAGCAGAATAGTGAGTGCAGCTCTGGAGTATCATACAGGATGTACCTCAGTCGTGGATCTGTTCTCATGTGGATGACTGTGTGATATAATTTTGATCACGGGTTTTGTTAGACTGTCTGACTCGTCCTGGCAGCTGTGTTGTAGATTTGCCCCCGTGTGACGCCATTGCACTGTATGAAGCCGGAGGAGCAGTCAGGGAAACAATCCCACGTCTTTCCAGTGCACCTGTTGTTGTGACCCGCTGTGTGCCCTGGCATAGCTGCCGCATTCCTGTGTGCGCTCCCCTGGACTGCTGTCTCTGAGGTGGGCTGCCTGCGCTGGGGAGGGAAATGGAAAGGAATGTGTTGGTTCCTGTGGTCATTTTGTCCTTTAGGGCAGCCCTCTCCGTCACCAGTCATGTGCCCGCTTATCAGTAAACATCCAGGGCACAAAGCTTCCTTCCCGGTGGTGCCCGTTTGTAGCCCATCCAGTTCAGACGGGTAACCTGTGTTTTTTTTTTTTTTTTTTACAGGTTTTTAATTGCTTTTGGGAGGAATTAATGATCTCATCTGTGACTGTTTTTTCTGGCATCAAAAAATTGCAAACCCTGGGTTTGCAACTTTTTGAAATGTCATTGCTCCTAATTCTCTGCGGCTGACAGGGGTAGGTGAACCTGTGCGGCTGACGGGGGTCAGGGGAACCTCTGCGGCTGACGGGGGTCAGGGGAACCTTTGCGGCTGACGGGGGTCAGGGGAACCTGTGCGGCTGACGGGGGTCAGGGGAACCTGTGCGGCTGACGGGGGTCAGGGGAACCTGTGCGGCTGACGGGGGTCAGGGGAACCTGTGCGGCTGACGGGGTCAGGGAACCTGTGCGGCTGACGGGGTCAGGGGAACCTGTGCGGCTGACGGGGTCAGGGAACCTGTGCGGCTGACGGGGGTCAGGGGGACCTGTGCGGCTGACGGGGGTCAGGGGGACCTGTGCGGCTGACGGGGGTCAGGGGACCTGTGCGGCTGACGGGGGTCAGGGGACCTGTGCGGCTGACGGGGGGTCAGGGGGATCTGTGCGGCTGACGGGGGGTCAGGGGGACCTGTGCGGCTGACGGGGGGTCAGGGGGACCTGTGCGGCTGACGGGGGGTCAGGGGGACCTGTGCGGCTGACGGGGGTCAGGGGGACCTGGGCGGCCTGACGGGGGTCAGGGGGACCTGGGCGGCTGACCGGGGGTCAGGGGGACCTGGGCGGCTGACCGGGGGTCAGGGGGACCTGGGCGGCTGACCGGGGGTCAGGGGGACCTGGGCGGCTGACGGGGGGTCAGGGGGACCTGGGCGGCTGACCGGGGGAGTCTTCTTTAAGTTCCTTGTGGGTTATTCTCTTAGGAGGTGAAGTGGAATAGAAGTTGCCGCTGAGTGTTGGGGGAGAAATGGCGCCACTCTTGCCTGTAGGCAGTGTCTGGCATTGCAGCCTAGCCACATTTGCTTGCATCTAGTGGTTGGCATCTGTCACCTCGCCCTGGGGCGTAGAGGCATTAAATGGCAGCTTAATATTCCACTGATGTATTTCTGTGCCGCGAGGTCTCGGGGTTTGGCCGCGTCATACGGGCAGCTGTCTCGACACATCTAAAGCAGCAGAGCGCTCCGTAGGTGAGCGGCCCGGGCTCTCCCTGGTATCGGAGATCACAGCTCCGTACTTGGCACACACAACGCCCAAATATCTGCCTATTAGCATGCCTCACCTCCAGGGGGCGCTACTGCTTGCAATGTCATCACAGAGCAGAACCTGTACCATCCAAAGTGCTGGTTTGGACAGTTTTGTCAATGTCTATGGCTGATTGGCAGCATTGTGTCAGTCTTCACTACAGTTTGGCAGTTCTAATCATGAAACGGGAGGCCATGTAGTGTTTTTTTTTTTTTCTATCATCAGCAATGCCGGGACTGTGTCTGTGGCCTTTCCTGGAGATCCCATGATGTTGAGAGGTGACAGAAGTTCTGACGCCATCGCTCCGGCACAGAGCGCCCTCGGCCTTAGCTTGCTCGTTGGCTTTGACTGTCAGTGACAGGTGCCCGGCTCGGCGGCTTCACATGCGTGTTATTCCCATGTAGACGTTCCTTCCCTTGGTCTCTGGGCTGTTCACTTACTGAGATAAATAAATTAAATAAAGCTTTTTAGCATTTGAATAGTGAAAAGTTTTGGTGAAATTCCTTTAAATCCGGCATAGACTGTCGCCTCTCCTGACACATCTGGTTTAGCGACTACTTCCCCCTACATGTAGTAACAATTCTGGAGCTTCGGTTCTTATGATTCTATGTTTTGTTGTTCCTCTATTATTCCTACTGTAGGTGTATGAATCTCTTCCTCTGCCCCCCACCGAGCCTCGGGGGCCTCTCTTCCTCTGCCCCCCACCGAGCCTCGGGGGCCTCTCTTCCTCTGCCCCCCCACCGAGCCTCGGGGGCCTCTCTTCCTCTGCCCCCCACCGAGCCTCGGGGCCTCTCTTCCTCTGCCCCCACCGAGCCTCGGGGCCTCTCTTCCTCTGCCCCCACCGAGCCTCGGGGCCTCTCTTCCTCTGCCCCCCACCGAGCCTCGGGGCCTCTCTTCCTCTGCCCCCACCGAGCCTCGGGGCTCTCTTCCTCTGCCCCCCACCGAGCCTCGGGGGCCTCTCTTCCTCTGCCCCCCCACCGAGCCTCGGGGGCCTCTCTTCCTCTGCCCCCCCACCGAGCCTCGGGGGCCTCTCTTCCTCTGCCCCCCCACCGAGCCTCGGGGGCCTCTCCTCTGCCCCCACCGAGCCTCGGGGCCTCTCTTCCTCTGCCCCCACCGAGCCTCGGGGCTCTCTTCCTCTGCCCCCACCGAGCCTCGGGGGCCTCTCTTCCTCTGCCCCCCCCACCGAGCCTCGGGGGCCTCTCTTCCTCTGCCCCCCCCACCGAGCCTCGGGGGCCTCTCTTCCTCTGCCCCCCCACCGAGCCTCGGGGGCCTCTCTTCCTCTGCCCCCCACGAGCCTTGGGGGCTCACTTCCTCTGCACCCCACCGAGCTTTGGGGCCTCTCTTCCTCTGCCCCCCACGAGCCTCACAGCGCCATTGTCTGCCTGTCCTCAGCCTGAGGAGGCTGATATCAA
Organism: Bufotes viridis; assembly: GCA_033119425.1. Classification (NCBI taxonomy): domain Eukaryota; kingdom Metazoa; phylum Chordata; class Amphibia; order Anura; family Bufonidae; genus Bufotes; species Bufotes viridis. Next base: position 373,686,622 of record CM065593.1, on the reverse strand, counting down.
AGAACAATAGCCTGTATTCATTGGCCTGACGGTCAGGGATTACGTAGCGTTCCAGGTTGGAGCCGTGACTCTGCAGTCGGTTTATTCTGTAAAGGAAGAAGCAATCTGAGTACAAGGAGGAGCAGTCAGCATGGAGGAGTCCTGAAATAGTCCGCTTCCTAATTCTACTGGAAAGGAAAGACTCTGCCTAAAATAAATGCGCCTTCACTGAACTTTGTTATCTTACCGCTGCATCACTTTGATGGTCTCTGAAAGGTCAGAATTCCCTAAAAATAATTTCTTGACCAGAAGCCTTTCTGTGACAGTGTCCTGAGGGTGATCCACAGTGGTTTCTGAAAGTTCTTCAGAGCTGAACTCACACAAACCTAAAGTATGAACTGTATTGTAACACCGTAATCAATGCTTATAGAGGGAAAACACAGGTCACATGATCAGGACCCCCGTCCGACTAGGTATAGCCATAGTGAGCACAGCTCCGGAGTAATGTAAATTATGTGCACAGTCACTTCACAAGCAGAAAAGTGAGTGCAGCTTTGGAGTATAATACAGGATGTAACTCAGGATCAGTACAGGATATGTAATGTATGTACACAGTGACTCTACCAGCAGAATAGTGAGTGCAGCTCTGGAGTATAATACAGGATGTAACTCAGGATCAGTACACGATAAGTAATGTATGTACACAGTGACTCCACCAGCAGAATAGCGAGTGCAGCTCTGGAGTATAATACAGGATGTAACTCAGGATCAGTACACGATAAGTAATGTATGTACACAGTGACTGCACCAGCAGAATAGTGAGTGCAGCTCTGGAGTATAATACAGCATGTAACTCAGGATCAGTACAGGATAAGTAATGTATGTACACAGTGGCTGCACCAGCAGAATAGTGAGTGCAGCTCTGGAGTATAATACAGGATGTAACTCAGGATCAGTACACGATAAGTAATGTTTGTACACAGTGACTCCACCAGCAGAATAGTGAGTGCAGCTCTGGAGTATAATACAGGATGTAACTCAGGATCAGCACGGAGATTCAGCAGGGTCTGAAAGACTTGATGAGTCCATAAGGGAAATGTAAGATGCATTACTCCTCCTTGAAGTCTCGCGTCCCTGCTTCTTGTAGACTGAGTGCAGATGAGCAGGCATCTGCAGGATTATGAGATCATGCTGTGGGTCCGTGCGACTCCGCTGCAGTGCCTGCTGCATCCACACTGATTAGTATTATGCAGAGTCTCTTCTCCTCATATTACCCAGGTGCAAGAAGAATGTCGACGTTGTTCGGGTCCTCCCATAGTACTAGGTGGCAGTAATTACTCCCGAGTCTCCTGGCTCATGAATAGAATTACAGAACGGCAGTAAAGACCGACACTTCTAAAGAAAAAAACGGTAGGGACGTAGGACATGTAACAGTGCAGGGTCTGTTCAGAGCAGGGTGACAACTCCTACATAATGGACGTTTATGAGTGTTGTCATGTAGCCATGAGGAAGGTTGAGGGTAAATGTAAGCAGAGTTGTGTATCTGGCATCGCTTCCATATAAAAAGCCCTCTTGTCTGCGCGCCACCGCAATCTCCTACACCCGGGGCATTAAGAATCAATAATGGTCTATCTTAATGAGTCACGTAGGAAATCCGCATTATGATCTAATCCTGCCAGGTATTCGCCCGGTGCCAAGCCTGGCAGAGCTGCAGGGCTCAGCGCCGTAATGAAGGGCTTCACAGAAAACCACATCCTCTGCGCTGCCCCGCCGTTCAGCCCGCAAGGCAAGATGCTGGCGTCCCCCAGTATAGCGGGCACTGCCACCACGTGCATGTTTGCCCAGCTACCCGCCTTTTGGGTTCTTTGCTCCAGTGCATCCAGGATAAGAAGGAAGCAGCCTTGCAGATCCTGATTAACCTCTCCTGCCGTTCTGTGTATACAGCTCCCATGCCCCCGGTTATTCCAGTTCCCGCCGTGTGGTGACAGATCTTACACACACAAACATTTGGGTTTTTACTCGACTTAGGGTCCATTCACACGTCCGTTGTTTAGTTCCGCATCTAAACCCCATTTTTCGGACTAGTCACAGAATAGTTGCGGACAGAATTCGGACCCATTGATTTTCAATGGGTCTATAAAATATGCGGACAGCACAAAGAGTGCTGTCCGCATAATTTTCTTAGTACATAGTGTCCGTAAAAAAATAAAACATGTCCTATTCTAATCCGAAAATTGTGGTCCGTTGTGCAATGCAAAGTCAATGGATCCGCAAAAATCGGAAGACATTCGGATAACTAATCCGAGCCGCCGGAAAATACACGATGGATGCAGGGCTGTGCCCGCTATGTGGTCTCCAGCACCGGCGTACCGCAACTCGCTTGAATTGGAGCCTTCTGCTTCCGGGGGCTGCCCCGAAACAGCTGATCGGATGGGGGCGTCCGAGTGCAAGTAGACACTGCCTCGAGATCAGTAGTCACACAGAAGTAAACGAAGCATGCTGGGAGTTGTAGTTTCACAACTGCTGGACTTCAGGAGGTTGGGCTAGAGCATAGAGAAAGGGCAGCTTCATTAGAAACGCCCACTGAGCTGCAGCTCCGACTGTCAAAGGGGCATGGAGGAGACGACTGCTCTGTGCACGTCACAGTTACGGCCGCCTTTTAACTCCTTCCTGCACCGTGCTGTGAACGTGTGGCATGGCCATTGTGAAGTTGCCGCACCTTGCTGTCATAGCAATAATAGCCGCTCAGGAACTAAGCTAAGTCTGTAGCAGGTGTCAGCTGTAGCGGCCTAGATCCCGTAGTGACTGCGGCATCTAAGGGATTTCCAGAGTAAAAAAGATAAAATAAAAAATGCAGGGCAGGCGCTCCATCTATGCCACGCTTTAGGAGAGCAGCGCTGGTACAGGCAGTGGCTCCGGAGTACAGAGTAGGCACCTAAACTTCATATAAAGTAATTCATGGTCACATTCAGAGTAGGTTTCAGTAAAGTTAAGGCCACATCACATCACGTTTTTTTCTAATCGTTTAACTAATACAAAAAACGTGTACGTGAATGGATGCGTCAGACTTGGGCCTCATGCACACGACCGTTGTTTGTTTCCGCGTCCGTTCCGTTTTTTTTTTCATGGATAGGATGCTTCCCCATTCATTTCAATGGGTCCGTCAAAAAATGCGGATGGTCAACCGTTTTTGTTCCGAATCCGTGATCCGTGTTTTCATTCCGTCAAAAAAAATAGTGCATGTCCTATTTTTTTTTCACGTTTGCGAACAAGGATAGGCATTTTTACAATGGATCTGCCATAAAAATCGAATCCGTCAAAAAAAAATGGTCCATCATCCGTTTTTTTTGACGGACGCAAAATTTGCAGGAGGCAGGCAACGGTCGTGTCCATGTAGCCTTATGCCGTACAGTGGTGTCCGTTCACCATAGTTCCATTGTAAATAAAATCATATACGTTTTTTTTTTACTGTATCTGCAGGATGTGAGCCCAGCCTTATACGTACGTTTTTAAGTACACTACTGTATGTGTTTTGCAAAACACGGATCCGCAAGAAAAAACTGAGGACATCCGTGTGATGTCTGTGTTACATCCGTTTTTCTGATGATCTATTGTAACAATGCCTGTGCTTGTTCGCAAAACGGACAAGAATAGGACTTGTTCCATCGTTTTGTGAAACATACGGATACGGAATGAACCCGGAGTCCGGCCGAAATAGTCTGTAAGGGTTATACGAGGCCTGGAACGTGTGCCGTACATTGGCATTCGGCACCCGTACGGTCACATTGTAAAAAAATAAAACTTGATGTGAACCCAGCCTAAGGGTACATTCACTTGAACAGAGGCTGGCCGCAATGGACGGGCACCGGCGATCCGCAGTATACGACAAAAGATAGGACGTGTCTCATGAAAGCGCATCCGTGGGCTTCCAATCCGTGATTTGTCGCCGTATCTGGAGGATTAACATGGACGGGTCCGCATCCGTGACACGGGATTCACATGGCCGGTGCCCGTATATTGCTGAACCGCCATTTGCAATCCGCAATACAGGCACAGACAGCCTACAGTCATGTAAATGAACCCTTAGGTGCGTCTTCTCCCAGAAATGACAGACTATACTGCTGTTTTATTTTAAGATTGGCAGTAGATGCGGGTACACAGGCTGTAGCGTTAAGAGACGGGGGCTTCACAGGGCACGCCCCCTGAGCTCCGGACCTGCAGGCCAATAAGCAGGTGAATTGCTATAGGTCTACAAATACGTTTTTTGGATTGGAAAGGTTCACAATGGAGACTTCTGAGACGCTTCTCCCTGAAGCCGTGTCATTGTGACAGCGGAAGCAGGCTAGAGCATAGAGAGCGGCCGCACAGGACACGCCCACTGAACTCTGGACCTACAGCTTGACGAGCAGGTCATCTACCGAAGGTCCGCTGGACCAGCTCAATGCTGATACGTAAACGTCTGTAGGGTGTAACTGATCCTCTAAGTCAGGCATGCTCAACCTGCGGCCCTCCAGCTGTTGCAAAACTACAACTCCCAGCATGCCTGAACAGCCTACACCTATCAGCCTACAGCAGGGCATGGTGGGAGTTGTAGTTTTACAACAGCTGGAGGGCCGCAGGTTGAGCATCCCTGCTCTAAGTCCATGCCTGTGAGCGCTGATCTCCGGATAAGCGGCCGCAGGGGGGGGGGATAGGGTTATATTCACTCCCTGCAGATTTTAGTCCCTGGATTATACAGTACAGTGTGTATTCTTGTCAATGTTGTGCAATTATGCATGGGTTTATTGTGCTTGGTCTTAAAGAGACAGTGACATTAATATTTAATGTGGCTTTTTGCTGGGTTTGCACTCCGCTGCCTTCATTTAGAACGAGACACGATGTGGAGCCGCGCCGTAATACCCAAGCGAGTGTGTGTGAGGTAATGCCGAGGAGCTCTGGGGCTTGGGTAATGTCTCAGATCGCCAGCCTACTGTGGGTGATGGGCCTTTAGATGCAGACGCTGAATGATTAGTCAACTTAAGGAGGTTCTGCAGCATCTGGGGCAATGTACTAAGAAAAAAAAAAACACTCGCCCCTCAGCCTCTATGGCGCCTGGTTTAAAAGCATCACCCTCCATGGATTACAGAGGGTCTGCAGCAGCAGGTTGTGTAGTATAAGGAGCCCAGGGCAGACTGCTGCAGAACCTCTTTGGGGGGGGGGGGGTCAGTCTCACAAGAAGGTCTTGCGCCTTGTGTGAATGATGAAATTCTGGCGACCTGCAGCTGCCACTAGGGGGAGCCTCGACAGTGTCTGTATATGGACTACTGAGATCTGTACGCGGTGAGCTCCCCCTAGTGGTGAGCCGAGAGCATCCAGAATTTAACCAGTTAACGTTACAGCCAATGTGGAAGAAACCAGGAAATATGAAACTCTGTAATTTCCGGGCCACAGCGGACCAAATATCTGCGGATTTTACCTGTGGATCTGCAGCAGAATAGTCGTTAATATATTGCTTTTGAGGTACCGAAATTGTGGGGACCTGTACACAAAAAAAAAAAATGCTGTTGCTTTAAGCAAATAGGCGGGGCTTGTTGGAGGGGGTGTGGCTTGTCTACGGTGTGTTCTCCAAGTCTCCTGCAGGGAGAGAATCGGAGGGGTCCTGCTGCGTCCCTGACAACTTTCCCTTAAATATTGCTTCATGGGCACTAGCACTGGGGGGCAGGGGGTGGGAAATGAGGGAAATGATTTTTGACTCTTTAATTGCTGCATAGGACAGAAGGATTCATACAGCGACCCGCGGGGATGTAGCGCCCCCTCCCCCCTTAGAGTAGTCTATAGAGAAGATTCATGGTCCCACTGTAGAGTACAGGGGAGGGGAACAGGGAAGGAATTTGGAAGAGTCTCTGTCTTCCTGCAGTTTCTGGAAAGTACCGAGTATTCCTTTCATTTTTATTTCTTAGTTTTTTTTTAGTTTTTTTTTTATTACTGCACTTTTGCACAGTTTCTTTTAATTGCAACTTTATTTGCAGATTATGTTCACGTCTAGTTTATCCCAATTAACACCGTTAAAAAGAAAGCGACTTTGTAAATAGCCTTGGTTTAAAAACCTCCAGGGTGCGTTCACACGAGGGGCTGGTCATTTTTTTTTAATGGCCAGTGAACAGCGGTCATCAAAAAATAGGACGTATTTTCACAGCCGGACGGACCCCATTGAAACCAATGGAGCCGTTTTAATGTCCGTTTAGACAGCAGTGCACCCGTCTGACAGCCGTTAATCGGGTACACGAGGGACCTTTAAGTTAAAATAATAATAATAATAAATAAATAAAACACCTACCCCCAGGCACGCGGGAACACTCAGGCTAGGTTCACACTTGAGCGTACTTGATACACGCGTTTTACAGCGCGTTTTTGGAAATGGGTAACGAGCGCCGTACTCGCGTTCGTGTGATTGACCACTCTGGCGTCAATCACAATACCCGCGACAATACGCCCCAAAGAAGCTCCTTTACTTCATTGGGCGTAGGGCGTTTTACAGTGCGTTCGTACGCGCTGTAAAATGCGCAGGTGAGAACCATGCCCTTAGGGAAACATGGGCTTTCGCCTGTTGAGCGTTTTACAGCGCGTAGGAACGCGCTGTAAAACGCTCAGGTGTGAACCAGGCCTCACTCCGCCCTGGAGGCAGCAGGACCTGACACCCCCACTGTCATGTGATCACACTGGGAACCTCGGGTCCTGCTGCCTCCAGTGGGGGGGAAGTGTTTCCACCTGTGGTAAGGTAAGGGGCCAATATATGTCCTGGGGCACTGCAGGGGTGGGTGTGTATATATATATATATATATATATATATATATATATATATATATATATATAAAAAAAAAATATATATATATATATATATATATATATATATATATATATATATATATTTTTTTTTTTTTAAGCAAATGAAAATCATCTGTTTTTAACTTTCAAAACGGCTGTTAAAAATGGACAAACGGTCCGAAAATGGTTGCAAATCGGTCATGAAAAACTGAGTGTGTCCATTTAACGGATGTCCTTTTCACTGCCGTGTGCATGTAACTGTTGTTTTAGTTTATTTTTACTCTCGTTTAGGGACAGGGAAGTTTAACCTTTTTCGTAATATAGTTTATAAGGCTACATTGACCCTATTGATGACCAATAGAGATGAGCGAACTTTAAAAAAAAAGTCCAGTGTTCGGGTTGTGGTAACTCGCGCATCCCGTTATGGATTCCACTATCGCGGCATATGGAATCCATAAGGGGCGGCTGTCACCAACCCGAACTGTTGAACAGCCGAAGGACCTGGGGTGACGTCACTGTGGATAGTGGAATCCATAACGGGATGCGCGAGTTACCACAACCCGAACACCGGACTTTTTTTTAAAGTTCGCTCACCTCTAATGACCAATAAAAAAAAAAAAAGTGTCAGTTTTTCACTTGTGTGACTGTAGCCTTAGGGAAAGATGTTTCTTCGTACCATGAAATTGGATGCTATGAGTCTCCTTAGCAAAGTTCTGAGCATAGCTAAGTCTTCTGTCACACTGGCGTTAGGATTGTCCGGCAGGCTTTTTCTGCAAACATGCCGAGAGGCGGGCGGATAAAAACCGCAACGTGCGTTACACCCTGTTTTCTAGTAGTAAAGTACATTATAAAAACTTTTACCTCTCCGTAACAGTCCCCGGGGCCATTCACGTGGCCGTTTTTATAGCTACTTGGTGAATATCGGCCAATATAAATAAGACCCGGCCTGTTTTTGTCCCTTTTTAACGGCCAGGCGGACTCCATTGAAATCAGCAGGCCCTTTTTTAATGGTTGTACGGACAGGGGTCCGCCTGTCGAAGTGATCTACGTTACAATAAAAGAAAATACTCACCTCATCCACTTGAACGCACGTGGAGACTCTCTCCTCGAACTCTCGCTCCTCACTGGATTCAGCGGGACCTGCGATCCCCGTGTGATGACATCACATCATGATCATGCTGGGAGCGTCAGGTCCTGATGCATCCAGTGAGCAGCGAGGGTTCCCGCGTGTTAAAGGGGTTGTTAGTTCTTTTTTTGTTCTTTGTATGTTTCTAACTAATCAACACGTGACCTGTGATGTCAGCCTCTCTCCCTGCTCTGATGATGTTTTGTGCACAAGCCTGAGAGAGCAGATATGTGTCTGTGCACAGACGTCACTGGCCACACACCCCTGCACTGCCCTCTGGTGCTGTCTGCTCTCTCCCTGGATTCTTCAGGAAAAACTTTAACCCCTTCAGCAGCACAGACTCAGGGCTGAAGGCTTTACTGAGTAGCTGCAGGCAGTAAGGAGACAAATGCTGGGCACAAGAGCTGACAGACTAGAGGAATTCTGCAGTGCATTGCACAAGAACAGGTAGGGAGAAGATTGTGTGTGTATCAGCAGTGTCATAGTACAGCTGGGACTTGTAGTCCTACACATATAACATGCAGCTGAGTATCCCAGCAGTCAGAAATGTCACTCATGGCAGCACTTGTGTTCACTCTCTTAGCAGAGCAGGGGGTGGGGCACAATATTCGTGAGGAAACTCCAGAGATTGTTGTTGTTATTGCAGGTAAACAAAAGGCCAGAAGAGAACCAGGGAAATCAGAAAATCAATATATATATTTTGCCTAAAACTTGCTTAGCTTAGTTATATTTTGCTGCTATACAGTGCTATATATTTTTTTTCATTATTCAGACAACCCATTTAGGGGGCATTTTATAATACCGGAAGGGGGACACTATGGGCCCATTATCTATACTGCAGGGGGGCAATGTGGAGGCCATTATCTACACTGGGGTGGGGTCACTACTGGGGCCGTTATTTATATAGGAGGGAACTATGGGGGGCATTATCCATAATGAGCACAAAGGAAGCGGTTATCTATACTGGGGGCACAAAGGGGTCCAATATCTACACATTAGCTGTACGGGAGGGCCATATGGGGGCCATTATCTGTACGGGAGGGCCCCGTGGGGGGGCCATTAGCTGTACGGGGGGGGGGGGCCATTATCTGTACGGGAGGGCCCCGTGGGGGGGCCATTATCTGTACAGGAGGGCCCCGTGGGGGGGCCATTATCTGTACGGGAGGGCCCCGTGGGGGGGCCATTATCTGTACGGGAGGGCCCCGTGGGGGCCATTATCTGTACGGGAGGGCCCCGTGGGGGCCATTATCTGTACGGGAGGGCCCCGTGGGGGCCATTATCTGTACGGGAGGGCCCCGTGGGGGCCATTATCTGTACGGGAGGGCCCCGTGGGAGGCCATTATCTGTACGGGAGGGCCCCGTGGGGGGGCCATTATCTGTACGGGAGGGCCCCGTGGGGGGGCCATTATCTGTACGGGAGGGCCCCGTGGGGGGGCCATTATCTGTACGGGAGGGCCCCGTGGGGGGGCCATTATCTGTACGGGAGGGCCCCGTGGGGGGGGCCATTATCTGTACGGGAGGGCCCCGTGGGGGGGGCCATTATCTATACTGGGAGTGTTACATATACTGCAGGGGTTGCGTTTTTTGTTTTTTTAAGTATGAAATTCATCCTTTTTTAATGGCTGTTTTTAGTGTCTCTGTTTGCAGACTTTCAGCAGACTCTGTGCACTCCGATCCTGCTGGCTCTCGGGCAATCTGCAGGGGTTTGTTGGTAGTCTGCAGACACAGAGACGCATGGGTCTGCAGAGGAGCTGTATGCACTCAACGTTAGAGGATTTTTAGTTGCCGTGGAACAATCCACATACTGAAGGCCGATCTCACGATCACATCTCCAGTGCTGAGCACCTCCAGAGGCAGAGACACCCCTCTGAGAAGCCGAGGCACCTAAAAGGGTTCTCCGGCAATAAAGAAAAATAATTATTGAAAATACTACTTGAATATATTACTTTATTATAAATATATTCCCAAATACCTTTCATCAGTTATAATGGTTAGTTTTATCTGTGGAGCAATCATTGGGAGAAATAAAATGGCCGCCGTCTTGTTAGTACACAGAAAACCTGTCCTAATCACACAGGAGGACAAGTTACTTCAGAGCACTGAGATAAAGAGCTGCCTCATCCTCCATTCTGCTTGTCAGTGATTATGATCCCGAAAAGAGATGATAAGATCTTCAGCTGAATCTCTGTGGGAATGGAGTTCATGAGGAGACATGAAGTACAGAGAGGACGGACAGGACAGGCTGTGGTAATGGAGACCAGAGCTGCTGCTCATTCTTCCCATCCTCCTCTGTACTTCATGTCTCCTCATGAACTCCATTCCTACAGAAGATCTTATCTGTGTTTGGGATCATAATCCCTGACAAGCAGAGCAGAGAGGAGGATGAGGCCACTCTTTAGCTCAGTGTTGTGAAGATTGTCCTCCTGTGTGATTAGGACGGGTTCTGTGTGTACTAAAAGGACGGCAGCCATTTTGTTTCTCCTAATGATTGCTCCACAGACAAAACGAGCCATTATAACTAATGAAAGGTATTTGGGAATATATTTATAATAAAGTAATATTTGAGTATTTTCAGTAATTTTATTTTCTTAATTCCCGGAGAACCCCTTTAAGGTTACTGGCCCGTTAAATGCTCCTCGGATGCCGCTCTGTGGCTGTCACATTGTTGAGAATAGTCCGCAGGACGTATCTGTTAGAGGAGACTTTGGTGCATTCGGCGGATCCTGAGATCGCTTTGCTCTGTGGGAAAACACATAAACCGTGTTTGGCCGGCGTTCAGGTCTCAGTGTCCCCGCGATGGCTTCCTTGGCAGATCTAGCGCTCTCGTTTGGCGCAAGAGGCTCTGATGAAGAATAAATCTGTCCTCGGTGTCAGCGGGGATGACGTCAGATACTTTGTTGCAACCTTGATGATACAATCCTTCTGTATTTAAAGGGGTAGTACACATTTAGACAGGGTTACCTTGTAGCCGTGTTCTCCGACCTGTGGCTCTCCAGCTGTTCCAAAACCACAACTCCCAGCATGCCATGACGGCCTTCGGCAGGTCGGAGATTGGCCAAGCCAAGGATTGGCTAGACTACAGCTAGCCCTCTGGACCTCTTCCAGTTCACTGACCGCAAGCTGAGATCTTAGAAGTTGTGAGGAACTGCCACACAATCAGTGATCTTCTAGCCGCTCCTGGATATCTGCAGGAGCGATGTGCTGCGCCCTCGCTGGCCCGGCGTGGGTGGATGTGACCGGTAGTTGGCGGGCGGCCTGGATCCGGTGGATTAGTTTTAAATAGACATTTGGAGCGCTCACCATCATCATCAGTGAGCGGGGCCAAGAATCCGGCCTTTAAGATGATGGGTGTAATATTCCCTTATGACCAGGAGAAGGAGAGGAAAGTAACAAGGCTAAATGTCTGACATGGGGGGGGGGGGGTGTATCTAATCTATCTAGTGTATCTAATCTTATTGTGTGACATTATCTGCTCAGCTGCTTGTATCCAAGCCCTGTATAATTTCAGGGTGCTGTAATCTGCGCCAGTCCCTTACATTTGGGGGGGGGGTGTAGCGCCAGTCCCCTACGTTTGGGGGGTGTAGCGCCAGTCCCTTACGTTTGGGGCGTGCAGCGCCAGTCCCTTACGTTTGGGGCGTGCAGCGCCAGTCCCTTACGTTTGGGGCGTGCAGCGCCAGTCCCTTACGTTTGGGGCGTGCAGCGCCAGTCCCTTACGTTTGGGGGGGGCGGTGCAGCTCCAGTCCCTTACGTTTGGGGGGTGCAGCGCCAGTCCCTTACGTTTGGGGGGGGGGGCGGGGGAGGTGCAGGGCCAGTCCCTTACGTTTGGGGGGTGCAGGGCCAGTCCCTTACGTTTGGGGGGTACAGCGCCATCCTCTGGCTGCAGACTTTGCGGTTTGGCTGGGGTGCGGGGCGGTTGCGCACATTCTCCCGGCTCCTCTGTAGATGAAAGATCTGTTTGTCGGCCGGGCCCTGGGGACGGGGAGGAATGCCGCGCGCTCATCTCCATTTCCTCTCCCCACCATTCCATCGCTGAAGTTCTTGGCAGGGCCCCAGATGGGGCATTGGGGTCTTTGCTTCACGGCTGTGACACGCACATATGATCTGGTCATAAATGTGGATCTGCTAGAAACCCGCAGTACCACCCAGGCGCGCGGTCCTGCGCCGCTGTCACATGGCTGCACTTGCGCACCGTGGCCATCAAGATGCTGTGCTGATTTTTAAAGTGTAACCATTAAGCTAAATTTACAAGACTGCTCATCCAGAACTGCCTGCTTCGTGAATAGAATTCCAGAGCTACAGACTGACACAAGGGCTCGGCAGAAGAGCTAGGCGAATGTCACTGTATATAAATGTATGTTATTTAGGCTGTGGCCACCCGCTCCCCTCCCCGGGGCCTGTAGGTGTTGTCTCCCAGACTCCGATAACCTTTATGAAAGTTTTGCAACTTTGTAATCTACGTAGCATCAATTCCACAGCGGTTTTAACATCTCTTGCTTGCTGTCAGTGAATGTAAGCATTCTTGTAGGCACCTAATGCTTCTCACAGCTTAGGGTTTGTTACAGTTGTATCCAGTCTAGGTCTGAAACGATTACTCTATTAAATCGAGTAATTCGACACAAAAAAATTCTCGATGCATATTTTTTGCATCGAGGATTCATTTGTGTCATGAGACCACGGAGTGGGAGGGAAGCGCTTGCTATTACTTACTGCTCCGTGGTCCCCCTCCGGCCCGGACCGCGCTGCACTTTCAGGCCTGACACATCGTAAGCGCGCACCATGACCCGACGCTGTGTGACGTCAGGACTACAGTGCGGAGAAGGAGACGGGGGAGATGTGGAGCGGCGCCCCTACAGGAAAGGTAAGTACTGGTGCTGGGGACATGGCTAGGAGGGGCACCTGATGGCACTGGGGGGGGCAGTTGATGGCACTGGGGGGGGGCAGCTGGTGGCATTGGGGGGGGCAGATGGTGGCACTGAAGGGCGGCAGTTGGTGGCACTGGGGGGTGCAGCTGGTGCCACTGGGGGGGGGGAAGCTGGTGCCACTGGGGAGGAAGCTGTTGGCAATGGGTGGGGCAGCTGGTGGCACTGGGGGGGAAGCTGTTGGCAGTGGGTGGGGCAGCTGGTGGCACTGGGGAGGAAGCTGGTGGCACTGGGGGGGGGCAGCTGGTGGCACTGGGGGGGGCTGATGAGTTTTTAAAAAGAAAAACATTCTTTTAATTTAGTTTTTTGTTATTAGAGTACTCGATTGCAAAAATAGTCGATGGCTGCAGCCCTAATCCCGTCTAGATGACCCCTGTGGACTCCAGACTGATACATTGTAACGAGGGAAGAGCGAATCGACTGCGGATAAAACCTCCAAAGTCGATTCACCTAAAACTTCGTTCCCATACTGTACGGAGCAGGAGCTCTATAGCATTAGAATGTATTGGCTCCGATGATCCGAAGTTATTGCTTCGTTATTCTCGTGAGAGTTCGCGCAATAACTTCATAAATTAATTTGTACTGTAAAAAACCATTTCCCGAACTCTGGATCGGTTCCAAGATACCAGCAATAACTTCGGCTCATCAGAGCCAATACGTTCTTATACTCCACGGATCTCCTGTTTCATCCGAAGTCGATTCGCTCATCCCTAATTGTAACAGGATAGCAGAGAGGTTTCTGCAGATGCTCTGGTTTTTTGCTTAGAGCGTGGACTAGACTTCATGCAGTTGTAACAAACCTTCAGCTGTGAGATGCATTGGCGAAGTCAGGACAGGTTTCAGCCAGTTGGTGTGCAGTTTCTTTAACTGACTGCAAGCAGAGTTCCTGGTGAGGCATGAATTGAAACACAAAGCATAATGGAAAGCTAATGGTTAAACTACTTGTCTTCACATATTGGGGGTCCGACCAATTGGACCCTCTGCTCAGCACCGCTCCTTATTAAGAGAACTGCAGGCGCTGAGAGTTGTAGTCTGTAATAGGTAGAGTTCCCCAGTTTAAAGATCAGGACTTGCTGGGAGTTGTAGTCTGACCATGTTTGAAGAATAAAGTAGCAGCTGTCGCGTAGCTACAACCCCCAGCGTGCAGTTTTGTGAGACCGCTGGTCTGCAGGATAAATTCCCGTTGCCAGTGGTGCGGCAGCAGATAACCTCCCGGTGCGGGGCCCCTGTGACCCGGCAGGCAGGACTCTCCACGCGCCTTCCTTCCTGCTTCCGTTTTACTGCTTTGTTTGAATCCAGCTGGAAATATAAATTGAGACATCACTCCGGGTAATTATCCGCAATTAGGCTTTATATGTGCACGGACTACAACCCCTAATATCAGATGACAACAGCGCCACCTACTGGATAACATTGGAATAGTCGCACCTCAAACACTAGCTCACTCACAAAAACTTAGAGATATTGGGATTTTGGGTGAACGTTATGGAAAATGTAAAAAGTTCCGGCTCCGGTGATATTATTATCATGAAAGTTGTGGATATAAGTAGAAGCCGCGATGGTGATCTCCTCATCTTACACAATTTATTGAGACAAAAGCCGACCCCAGTGCTGGGTATATCGCCACAAAATGTCAGCGTCTCACCGACCCCAGTGCTGGGTATACCGCCACAAAATGTCAGCGTCTCACCGACCCCAGTGCTGGGTATACCGCCACAAAATGTCAGCGTCTCACCGACCCCAGTGCTGGGTATACCGCCACAAAATGTCAGCGTCTCACCGACCCCAGTGCTGGGTATACCGCCACAAAATGTCAGCGTCTCAAGAACTTGTCCTGTGGTCTTGAGCATCAATAACAGCTTGACAACGACGTCCCCTGCTGTTCACAAGTCTCCTTATTGTCTGCTGAGGCATGGCACCCAACTCTTCTTGAAGGGCGGCCCTCGGGTCATTGAGGTTCTGGGGTACAGAGTTATGAGCCTCTACACGGCGACTCAGCTCATCCCAATGGGATTCAGGTCTGGAGAAAGTGCAGGTCACTCCATGTGAGGTCCCCCAGTCTCCAGCAGCCGCTCCATGTGAGGGCCCCCAGTCTCCAGCAGCCGTTCCCTAATGATGGGACCTCGATGAGCCGGAGCATTGTCCTCTATAAGGATGATATTAGGCCTGTGTTATTCCTGCAGAGGCACAATGACTGGATTCATGACGTTCTTCAGGTAGTATGGGCTGTCACTGGGCCATTCACAGTGTAGGGCAGTTCTGTATGGACTAGACACCTGCCCACACAGTAACACCACCACCACCAAAGGCTCGTCTGGTGACAACAGTGGCTGATGCACAGTGGTCTCCTTGACGTCGCCAACATCGTTGGTGGCCATCATTTCTGCTCTGCATGAATCGACTTTCATCAGTGAACAGCACTGAGGCCCACTGGCCCCTCATCCAGCGTAGATGCTCCCTGGCCCCTGCAAGGCGATGACACCTGTGGTCAGGTCCCCTTGCAGGTCGTCTAGCACGCAGACCACGCTGATTTAAACGGTTTCCAATGGTCTGACGTGACACTTGGGTGCCTCTCTCCTCCCTTCAATGTCCCTGGAGTTGTGTGGCTTCATCATCCGGTTCTGCAGGGAATTGTTCGCAATGAAGCGGTCATCAGTGTGGGATGTGGCCAAAGGACGTCCACTTCTCTGCCTTTCTGTGACTCTTCCAGTCTCTCTGATACAACCTGCTGATGACACTCTAAGCTCAGTGGCCACTTCTGTCTGGGAACATCCTGCTTGACGCCTCGCAATGGCGAGGTACTGTTGAGCGATCAATTGTTAGGTGTCATCTTGGTCTCATGATGTCAGAATGTGAGCAGCATGATGAGGAGGACTGTTTTAAATACCAATTCTTATTGAACCAGGAAATTTATTGGGCGATTCGTGGATCAAACGCCTGATGGGAATTTTTCCGTTAAGCTCCTTGTGAGAGAACAGCAAGTTGTGCAAAAACTACTGAAACACTGAACAGTTGGACATGTGCATTCAAGAGTTTAGAGAAGGTCACATGAAGTTCACCTGTAAAGGTCAGAGGGCATTTTAGGTTCATCGTGAAATTTCACCCACAAGCCAAGAATCCCAAACTTTTTGTGAGTAGTGTATATTCTTTACATGTATGTGCTGCACCCAGACTGCTCCCCAAATGTGGAGGTAAGGGTACCTTCACACTAGCTTTAGAGAAATCCGGCAGGCGGTTCCGTTGCCGGAACCGCCTGCCGGATCCGGAAATCCGTGTGCAAACGGATACCATTTGTTTCCGGATGGGGATCCGTTTGACAAATGCATTGAAATACTGGATCCGTCTCTCCAGTGTCATCCGGAAAAACGGATCCGGTATTTATCTTTTTCACGTTTTTAAAGGTCTGCGCATGCGCAGACCGGAAAACCGAAACACTTGGTACCGGATCCAGCATTAATACATTTCAATGTAAAATAATGCCGGATCCGGCATTCCGGCAAGTGTTCCGGAATTTTGGCCGGAGAAAATACTGCAGCATGCTGCGGTATTTTCTCCAGCAGAATACCGTAAAAGTTACTGAACTGAAGACATCCTGAACGGATTGCTTTCCATTTAAAATGCATTAAGACAAAACTGAAGCGTTTTTTCCGGTATTAAGCCCCTCAATACCGGAAAACTTTAAGGCTAATGTGAAAGTGCCCTAACAGCACCACCTAGTGGTCAACACTGGAATAGTCAGATGTGACATGTGAGCTGTTATGTGTTCTTTACATGTATGGTCTGCACCCAGACTACTCTGCTAATGTACAGGTGACAACAGCACCACCTAGTGGCCAACACTGGAATAGTCAGATGTGACATGTGAGCTGTTATGTGTTCTTTACATGTATGGTCTGCACCCAGACTACTCTGCTAATGTACAGGTGACAACAGCACCACCTAGTGGCCAACACTGGAATAGTCAGATGTGACATGTGAGCTGTTATGTGTTCTTTACATGTATGGTCTGCACCCAGACTACTCTGCTAATGTACAGGTGACAACAGCACCACCTAGTGGTCAACACTGGAATAGTCAGATGTGACATGTGAGCTGTTATGTGTTCTTTACATGTATGTGCTGTATAGAGCGCCCATTGCTTCCAGCGCAGTGCTGTGTGATACAGACTATATACATAGACCTGTAGTTTTCTGGAACTTGTAGTCCTACATCAGAAAGAGCTGTAAACATCCGGCAGCCATACTGTCTCCTGCCGGTTTACATGAATTCAGTGAGTTATCCAATAAATGGGAATGCGACCGCTGGATCAGACTTTATAGTTTCTTGTACGTTGCCATGGAGATGCATAACTTTTCATAGGAGCTGTGGGCTGTTTTAAAAATTCCCCATTTGCAGTGATGCTTCATTTTCCATTGATACATTGCAATTAGGGATGAGCGAATTATATATTTTGAAACTCGGGTTCAGGCTGTGGTACAATCTGAATTGCGTTATGGATTCCGTTACCACGCACCATAACGGAACGCATATTCATTCTCTCATAATAGAAGTCTATGGCCTGCATAACGGATCCGTCCCGTTTCCATTATGTATCCCGTTATGGTCCGTGGTAACGGAATCCATAACGCAATTCAGATTGTACCACAGCCCCAACTCTAATTTCAAAATATATAATTTGCTCCCCCCTAATTGCAATAATAATAATAATAAAAACTTGTTACAGAAATGGACCCTTTCAATGATAATTCTGTCTACCTGCAGTCACCACTAGGGGGAGCTCTCTGTATGCAGGTTTCTTATTGAGTTAAATAAGAGGACTTTTCCTGTATCTCATGGTTGGTGAAGTCCTGGAATGAGTTTAACAGAACATTAACCCTTCAGGTGCAGATTATCTTTACTCACAGGGTGTGTGTGTGTAATAAATATATATATCGCTGCCCGTTGTCTAACGTCACTGTCTTCTCTCCTCCAGTTTCACAATGCAATATCAGCCTGAAGAAGCAGCGCGACAGAAGCATCTTCAGCTCCTTATTCTGCTGTTTTCGGAGCTACAGCGTCGAGCCGCCGGCCTCCAATAACAACAGCAGCCCCCTGCCCTCACAGGTGGAAGAAAATGGCGGCGTTCAGAAGGTAAGGGTTTCCCAATGGAAATAAAGCTTTTATCACACTACGGATGAATGAAGTTTTTGCAGACTTCCTATTAGACGTTGTGTTTCACGTCCTCACCGTTTTCAGGATCTCTGCTTGAAGTCAGTGTATGGTAACCTTGGTGACATCTGGGGACTGAAAACCTTTGCAGCTCTGGACTTGATACATTTAAAGTGGCTCTGTCACCAGGATCAACCCCATTATACCAGATATACTGCCTGGTAGGGCTCATCGCGCTGATGAAAACGGTACTTTTCTTTTGTCTGTATGCTAATCAGCTGCAGATAATTCTGCGTGTTATTCATATGCAAATGAGAAGTTAGAGCACCAGGGGGCTGAGCTGAATCCTTCAAGCACTACTTTGTAACGCCCCCTGTGCTCTATACACTCCCCCCCTTGATTGACAGGGCTAGACATGCTGCGGGCAGGGCTGTGTCCTAGCACCTACATATCATATCCTCTATGTACTATAGCTTCACCACACGGAGATCTGCTCAGGAAGCTGATATACATAATACCGCTGTGTTCACAGGCACAACATATGATTATAAAGACACCAGTAATATGTGTCGGCTTATAACCATAGAAAATAAATATATCTCCATGTGGTAATGCTATAGCTTAGTGGTAAGTGTGTTGTTTTGCATGTAGAGAGCCCAGGTTTCTTTATAATCATATAATGTGCCTGTGAAAAACCAGTAATGGGTTTCAGGTTTCTAAGCAAAAAAAATAAAAAAAACACTAGTCTCAATATAGTCCTTTTATTATTATATGGTTGTATATTTTTTATTATAGCATACCCTTTTATTAGGCTAAATGAGAGAAAAAAACAAGTTTATGTTAGTCTCCCAGGATTCAAGCCTTGGCTCTCTACATGTAAAACAACACACTTACCACTAAGCTATAGCATTGCCACATAGAGAAGTATGTCTTTTCTATGCTTATAAGATAACACATATTTCTGGTGTCTTCATAATCATACATTCTGCCTGTGAACACAGCGGTATTATGTATACCAGCTTCCTGAGCAGATCTCAGTGTGGTGAAGCTATAGTACATAGAGGATATGATATGTAGGTGCTAGGACACAGCTCTGCCCTCAGCCTGATGTCTAGCCCTGTCAATCAAGTGGAGGGTGCAGAGCGCAGGGGGTGTTACAAAGCAGTGCTCAAACCATTCAGCCCCACCTCCTGGTGCTCAAACCTTTCATTTGCATATGAATAAAACCACAGATTTCTCTGCAGCTGTTTATCGTACAGACAAAAGAAGGGTATTGTTTCAATCGGCATGATGAGCCCTACCAGTCAGTATATCTGGTTTAATAGGGTTGATCCTGACAGAGCCACACTGATAGGCAGGTAAGCAGTGTTGGGTCGGAGCAGGTTTTCTGCCTTGGTGTAAGAAGAATATTCCTTTTCACTGACAGCAAGCAGATGTGCCGGAAACCCATGCAGACTGTGTCCTGCGCACACTCTTGGTTTGCTGCAGTTGTATCCAATCTAAATATACATGAGTGAGAATTCCAGGCACTGATACATTGTAACGGATCAACACAACAATTGATGTGTTTACCTCACGGGTGACTGCCGAAAACTGGATACAATTGTAACAAAGCCTCTGCTGTGAGAAGTATTGAACTAACCAATGAATGCTCCTATTCACTGACAGTAGGCGGAGATCTTTCAAAGGATGAGGGAATGAAACACATAGTTTTACATGATTCGTAATATTATTGGGGCGAGCGGCCGGCCTGTGACCTTACATACTGCCGGTCCTCCTGTTCCCCTCCCCCCTTTTATTTCTCCCTCCGTCTCCTGTAGATCTGATAGTGACTCATCTCTGTTTTTGCTTTTCTCTCTTAGGGCGATCAGACGCAGGTCATTTCCATTCCCAGTGTATGTATTTTATTTTACCCTCCTTCCTTCCTCTTCTTTTTGCTTATTTTGTTGTCATTTCCGTCCGTCTCCATCTTCCATCCCTCATCAGGACATGGTTGTTCCCAGTCATCTGTGCAGCAGGGCAGGTTTACCGTGGGTTTGTAGGTTCAGGGCGCCCTCTGCTGGACGGACCCTGTTATTATCAGAGGGATCTCGGCTGTACAGTCGTGGCCAAAAGTTTTGAGAATTACATAAATATTGGAAATGGGAAAAGTTGCTGCTTAGGTTTTTATAATAACAATTTGCATAGACTCCAGAAGGTTATGAAGAGAGATCAGATGAATTGCATAATCCTTCTCTGCCATGAAAATTTACTTAATCCCAAAAAAAACTTTCCACTGCATTTCATTGCTGTCATTAAAGGACCTGCTGAGATCTTTTCAGTAATCGTCTTGTTAACTCAGGTGAGAAGGAGGGTGATGCTTGAAATCATTGTTCTTCCATTGTTAACCATGGTGACCTGCAAAGAAACGCGTGCAGTCATCATTGCGTTGCATATAAATGGCTTCACAGGCAAGGATATTGTGGATACTAAGATTGCACATCAATCAACAATTTATAGGATCATCAAGAACTTCAAGGAAAGAGGTTCAATTCTTGTTAAGAAGGCTTCAGGGAGTCCAAGAAAGTCCAGCAAGCGCCAGGATCGTCTCCTAAAGAGGATTCAGCTGCAGGATCAGAGTGCCATCAGGGCAGAGCTTGCTCAGGAATGGCAGCAGGCAGGTATGAGCCCATCTGCATGCACAGTGAGGCGAAGACTTTTGGAAGATGGCCTGGTGTCAAGAAGGGCAGCAAAGAAGCCACTTCTCTCCAAAAAAAACATCAGGGACAGATTGATCTTCTGCAGAAAGTATGGTGAATGGACTGCTGAGGACTGGAGCAAAGTCATATTCTCCAATGAAGCCTCTTTCCGATTGTTTGGGGCATCAGGAAAAAGGCTTGTCCGGAGAAGAAAAGGTGAGCGCTCCCATCAGTCCTGTGTCATGCCAACAGTAAAGCATCCTGAGACCATTCATGTGTGGGGTTGCCTCTCATCCAAGGGAGTGGGCTCAGTCACAATTTTGCCCAAAAACACAGCTATGAATAAAGAATGGCACCAAAACAACCTCCAACAGCAACTTCTCCCAACAATTCAACAGCAGTTTGGTGAAGAACAATGCATTTTCCAGCACGATGGAGCACTGTGCCATAAGGCAAAAATGATAACTAAGTGGCTCGGGGACCAAAACGTTGACATTTTGAGTCCATGGCCTGGAGACCCCCAGATCTTAATCCCATTGAGAACTTGTGGTCAATCCTCAAGAGGCGGGTGGACAAACAAAACCCACTAAGGCCTCATGCACACGACCGTTGCCTGCCTCCGCGTCCGCTCCTCCTTGAAATTTCGCGTCCGTCAAAAAAAAAGGATGACGGACCGTTTTTTTTTGACGGATCCGATTTTTATGGCAGATCATTGTAAAAATGCCTATCCTTGTCCGCGACCGTGAAAAAAATAGGACATGCACTATTTTTTTGACGGAATGAAAACACGGATCACGGAAGCGGAAGGAAAACGGTTGACCATCCGCATTTTTTGACGGACCCATTGAAATGAATGGGGAAGCATCCTATCCGTGAAAAAAAACGGAACGGACGCGGAAACAAACAACGGTCGTGTGCATGAGGCCTTATTCTGACAAACTCCAAGAAGTGATTATAGAATGGGTGGCTATCAGTCAGGAATTGGCCCAGAAGTGGATTGAGAGCATGCCCAGTCGAAACGCAGAGGTCCTGAAAAAGAAAGGCCAACACTGCAAATACTGACTCTGCATAAATGTCATGTAATTGTCGATAAAAGCCTTTGAAACGTATGAAGTGCGAGTAATTATATTTCACTACATCACAGAAACAACTGAAACAAAGATCTGAAAGCAGCAAACTTTGTGAAAACTAATATTTGTGTCATTCTCAAAACTTTTGGCCACGACTGTACACTGTGGTGCCCCGTGTTCCGCACGATGATCTGCAGACGTTGAAGAATCGCAAGAAAACTGTTCTAACACCATGAACCCAGTAAATCTGGGGAATACCTCTTTAAGAAATCCCCTAGCGAGCATACATATGTCAGCAGGGCCAACCCTATTAAACTAGGTATACTGCATGTTAGGGTTAATGCTGCTGATTAAAACGATACCGGTCCTGTGAAAACCCGTTGCAGTGTTTCTGAGAACAAAAGACTGTCTTTTTGCAAGTGAGGCCTCCAGTGCACTGTGAGGTGGGCCTAGCCCCTCCGTTCTCCTCCTCTTTCTGCGCTGGCCCTGCCTCTCAGTGCACTGAAGGCCTCACTTGCACTTGGAACGTACAACCGATTTTCACAAGACAGATGTGTTTTTAGTATTTTTTTGTTTTGAATTTTTTATTTTTTTTTATAACCAGAAAAATGTAAAAAAAAAAAAAGATAATTAATGCACAACGTGCAACCAAAAATATATATATATTTTTTAACTGTGTCCCCTTTCCATAATGGGGGTTATGATCTCCGGGGGGCAGGACTAGAAGCTGCGGATTGGCGGTATTTTTTTTTTAAATATAATTTTCATACGTTTTTTATTTTTTTTATTTTTTATTTTACACCTTGTGCCCCCATAAGGTCATACGAGACGTTTAACGTTACATTTTTTTAAATTTATTGCTGATTTCTCCGGTAGCTGGGGCTGACGTATCAGTCTCAGTTACAAGGAGACCACAGCCCTCAGGGTGTGGGCGTGCAAAGAACCAGCAGCTCATGCAGACTTGCGGCCCCCGGTGATCACATGACGCGCTGAGAACCAGAGCGGAAATGGGTATTGTGATGGGGAAGGCAAGGAAGGGTTAAAATCGTCCCTGCCTTCTCTATGCGGCACCCTGCTGTCACTGACAGCTGGCTTCCCCGCTCCTGCAGCTGCACGCTAATCGTCCGCTAAAACCTCCATGCAGAGATATGTGCCGACCACCTGGACCTATGTAGTCAGCTCTGCGGCCACTCGGTTAAAGGGAATGTTACACTGTGACAAACCTCAGTGGGATATAACCCTTCTGGGGAGGAAAAGAAAGCGCTTCTTGATTTTGCAGCGTCACATGACTTCCATCTGCCTATCATCAGCTAGGAAGAGGATCATGTGACAGGCACAGGGGTCACAGACTGCATCACATGGTCCTGTTTGGAGCTGCTCATTGGTGAAGAGTAGACGGTTCGCACCATGTGACTCCACAAAACCAGGAACGGCTTTTATCATCATCACCCCCTCTGACCGTGGAACTGCAGGGAGTAGCCCGCACAAAACAATAGGCCATTTTCTAGTCTCTCTGCGCACTCTATGCCAGTACGTTTGCTGACATTAAATGTACCCATAGGTTCCCATTGAAAGAGTGTGCTTATGGCCTCTGTCAGGTGGTATGTAGACAGGATTGTGTTTTTTTTGGCGGCGTAAAAATTGCTGCAATAATGTAAGTGATAAAATTCTGGCTTCCTGCAGGTGCCACTAGGGGGAGCTCACACTGTATGAACGTATCCAGCGTTCACTGTGCTCTCTAATTGGTAGCTCCCTTTAGTGGTGGCTCCAGAAGTTCATCTTTTAACTCTTTATTAGAAAAACAAAGTTCCTTTTATGAAAAAACAAAAAAAAAACTAAAGACTGCATGATGTTAAAAGTTGGAGGCAGACTTTAACCAGACTTGCAGGATGTTAGATGCTCATGCTGGTTATACTTACTATCTTGTATGCACTGCTTATTTCCCGTATTACCTGCTGGTGATCTCATCGGTTCCCGCTTTTTTAAATACTTTATTTTTTGTTTTTTTTATCCTTTACAGCCCCCTACGAAATACCTCCTGCCAGAGCTGAACGACTCTGAATATGGAAAGAAGTGTGTGGTGATTGACCTGGATGAGACCTTGGTGCACAGCTCATTTAAGGTATGGTTCACCTCTCCCACGTGCTGCACCTGTCCCTACGTACTCTGTCACTCGACCAGTTGCTCTTCCCCTGCCGATGCTTCCTGGTCAGGTCTCGACACCCAGGAAAGGTCCCGCTCAGCCAATCACTACTTGAGGCGGGTCACTGCTGCGGCTGTGCAGGGATTTCCTGTGTGTCAAGACAGGATCAGGAAATGGAGACCAACCCTTGGCACTTTTAAGCATGACTGACCCTTCATAATTTTTTAATTTTTTATAAAATTTTGCCTTACACCCTTCACCGCTGTGATCGGGGGGATTTTTTTTCGCTTCGTCTATTGTAAATATGTAGACATAGACTTAAGTGACCTTCATGACCTCTGAACTTTTATTTTTCGGAGGTGCTGTGTTCCAGGACCTGCTTAGTTCAGATATTCAGAATTTTTTTACGCATTTTTGCTAAAATGTTTTTTTTTTTTATGCAAAATTGCATGAAGGTGCCCTTTTAGTCCTATTAAGTGGTTTTTCAGGATTCCGATATATTTTGACCTACCCTCAGACATGTAGGCGTCCAACTCCCGGAACTCCCACCGATGAGATATTTGAAGGAGCCTCTCTAAATCATAATTTCCAGTTGTTGTTCTTTTTCCCCCATTGGATAGCGCCTACCTGTCACATGACTTGCCAAATAACTGGTATTATTCATGTTTTTATGGGAAGTGAAATTGTCGGAGTTTTTATATATTTTTCTTTAATCGGGTGTTTTCTTTGTTCCTCCAGCCAATTAACAATGCTGACTTTATTGTCCCCGTTGAAATCGATGGAACGATACATCAGGTACGTGGGGAGCGCTTTCCTTCGAAGAATTTCCCGAATATAGTGAAATGCAAAAAAAGTGAAAAAGCAATGAAGGACATTTATCAAGACTGGCGTTCCCACACTCCGAACATGATCCCCCTGCACTAGATTAAGATGCACCTAAGTGGGCTGCCATAGTCTTCGCCCGTCCCACTAAACATTGCCCCCTTTTCACGCCATTTCAGAAAAGTGTTTAGAAGCTTAAAAAGTTGCAAATACAGCATGTGTCATAATTTGTGAGTTTTATTCACTACAAAAGTCACGTAAAAGCTTTGATAAATGTTCCCAGATGAGTTCAGATTCCGAGAGGGCGGAGCATGTCACAGATGAGTCAGAGGGCACCAGTGTCATGCCCCGCCCATGAGGTTCTGCATTACTTGATTGATCATCTAGAACTGCACAGGCGTTTTTAGTTGAGCGGTTTTGTTGTTTATAATTATTATATTGAAGTTCTTTGTTCTACTTTTTGTTTTTGGTGGAATGGTCTTTTTAATTCATATAATGATTGTATTGATGATTTTCTTTGTTTTTATCATTTGAACTATTTGTGCATTATTCTATTGTCATTTTGTTCATCTAATGTCCTGTCAACAGTCTTAAAGGGACACTTCCATCAGGAAGGGGTCATTTTTTTTTTTTTAAACTCCATATTCGTAGAAAAACTTTAAGAATATTTTTTAGCCTTTTTTCATTTTGGCAGTACAATACCATTGGAAAGTAAATACAAATTATTGGTCTTCTGTAAAGGCCAACACAAATAAGACCAGACCTCCTATTTAGAAAGGTAATCCATTGTCGCTTTACTGCTGTTGTGAGGGGAAGATGTTCTCTGAAGGGTAATCCTCATTATAATAGTAGGTATAGAACTGGGATTAGAGCTTGACCGCTTTATTGCTCTCTTGATAGAGGAGCATTGCATTGATCAGCGTAATGTGTGATGCTGTAACGGAGTCTCTGGTCGCAGTGATGGTCAGACTGAGAGAGTTGTGCAAAGGCAGGACAGGAAGTAGAATGCTTGAAGTAACTTTAAAAAGTTATTTGCAGAAATCTATCTACCTGTTTTTTATTAAGAAAAAATGTACATAAAACATTCACATTAGGCTGCTAATATGTGATTTAAAAATGGGTATGGAAGTGTCCCTTTAAAAAAACAGCTCCTCACATGTGACCGGCCCCTGGGAAGAAGGTGACTCCAGGATCCGTCCGTCAAGTGGGCTTCAGCCGGGTTCAAGTAATCCAGGATAGGCTGTTCACATTCTACCGAGCCTATCCTTGATTACTTGCTTTTGGAGGAAGCCATATTGATCAGCGTCGGGACCGGACCACGGTAGGTTTGTGCAGCAAAAAAATTATTTATATCCTACATTTATATTCTAGATTCTTAGTATTTTGTGCTGTTATTTTATTTCGTTTAGTTTATTTTTGTTTTCACCTTTTTTTTATATCGCTTTCCTGTTGACATTCTCAGACTGTATGCCGAATTTTAAAGAGCACCAGTCAGCAGCATCAACTCCATCAAACCCAGGTATACTGCTAATGCCTGGTAGGGTTGATCCTGCTGATCTAAAATGATACCTATCTTGTGAAAACAGTTTTATTCATTATACAGATGAGGGCTTCAGTTGACCAAGGGCGGGCCACGAAAGCTGAGTCTCACGTAGGGGCCAAGCCACGCCCTTCAATGTAGTGAAGCCCTTTTTGACATGAAGAATAAGTCTTTTTTTTTTTTCTTGGGAACACCAGAACCGATTTTTTACAAGGCCGGTATCATTTTAATCAGCACTACCAGGCAGTATGCCCAGTTTAATAGGGTTGAACCTGCTGACAGGTACCCTTTAATACTGATAGGCCATCAATATCTGATTGGCGGGGATCCGACACTCCCGCTGACTTCTGCCCCAATAAAGGGACTGCCTGACCAATTATTTTTTTTAGAATGATATAAAATAAACCCTACTTCTGGATCCCCACCGCTCCAGGTCCCTTCCGGTCTTTACTTCCTGGCGTCTCCCGACACACAGGAAATCACGGCTGGATTCAGACATGACCCACCTCTAACCGTGATTGGCTGAGCAGTCCCGCTCGGGGATAAATATTTAAGCAACCGGACAGCACATTAAATGTCTGAAAAACTCTGCTTTTAGCATTAAAAAAAAAAATCTTTCTTTCTTTCCTAAGGTGTACGTATTAAAGAGGCCGCACGTGGACGAGTTTCTTCAGAAGATGGGCGATCTCTTCGAATGCGTCCTATTCACGGCCAGCCTGGCAAAGGTGAGAGCAGTCTTGTCCTCGTATCCCCTCGTTACTTTGTGTCTTTTTTGTTTTTTTATCATTATTACTTTGTGTCTGATTCTTTTTTTATCCATTATTTTTGTCAGTTTTTTTATATCTAGAGGGAGTGGATTGTTTTTTCAGAAATTGTCTTACGTTTCTCCCTTTTCTTCCTCGCTTCTTTTGTCTACCAGTGTGTCTTTGTCCTTTCTGCTAGTTTGTGGGTAAGTGTCCCCCCCTCCAGAACAACCCCCCCCCCCCCACCATGGTAACGAAACGACATATGGGCTCTGCTCATCATGTAGCTTCCATGAACAGCTCATGAAGCCGCACCTAGCAAGTTACCATGGTTAAAGTAGCGCCCGTGAAGACAGCGCCGCCTTCCTTCGCTGGCTTCAGTTACCTGCAGGAAGGGGGCCGCTGCTCGCCCGGATACTTAGTCTGCCGCCTGTAGTGTTAGCATTATACCGCATGCAGCGTCCTGGTCACTTAAATGACCCCCCCCCCCCCACACCATTAGCGGTGCAGTAGTCGCTTGTAATTAGTGTGACTTTTATTTACAAGCAAATAGAAATGATGGGAGTTATGGTAAAATCCCAAGTCCATGAACCCTGCCGTCAAGCAGTTGAAACCCTACTAAAATTCTGGGGCACCCTCTCTCTGAATTCTGCAATGTGTCGACCCTCTATTATTCCTACTGTATGAATAAATTGGCAACTGGGTGTTACCATTCCTCTTGTCAAAGGGGTGTGTCCCTTCACATTCTGATGCTGTCAAAACTGATTGGAAAGTGTCAGTGTGTACAGGAGGAGGAGGAGGGGACTAGTTAGTTGTCAATTTATTCAACATTTCCAGTAGGAATGCAAAACGGTGCAGAATGCACCAGAATTGGTAATTCGTGAATAGTTCAGGTATGTACTAAAACAGACTTGGCAGGAGAGATTCTTTTAACCCCTTAATGACGAATGACTGACCTATCCTGCTGCTCACATTGTTTGATAATGGCACTTGCATGTGCCGAAACACGCGTAAACCTGATATAATTGCAGTACAAAGTGCCGGTTCCTTCCTTCATTTGACCAATACATCCGTCATGATTGGGTAGGGGCTCACTTCTGCAATGTTCCCGCCTATAACTGTTGGGATTGTAGCTACCTCTGATCCCAGCAGTTTAACCTCTTAGGTGCTGCAGTCAGTGGCGGCTGTGGCATTTAAGTGGTTGACAGAGGCTCCCTGTGACTGGCCATGGCAGCGAGAGGACCATGAAAAGATCCCAGGCCTGCCATCGAGTTCTCCAATAAGAGACTAAAAATGAAGAAAAAAACTATATATATCTCGTGTATATATACACAGGGTGAGTCAAAAGTCGCAGGGCACCCTTCTTAGTTCAGAAACAAAAGGGAACGTGAAATATCTGAATACCCCAGAAAGTAATCTGTGAGGGGGGAGCCTATCTTTTAAGCCATATCTGGTGGAACGTGGCCGCCATCTTGAAAGCCACCGTATTGCATCAAGGGAAAAATTTTCCAATGGGAAGGGGGTCATGCAGCATATCAAAGAATTTCTCAGAAATCGATTGCCCCAATCACATTTGCAATATTTCTTGTGGTTCAAAAATTATCAACACAGAAAGTTGCAACGACAACGAGGAATGTTCCCTGTGATCAGTGTGTTCTCCCTGGTGCTGAACACCGAACTTTGAAGTTTTGAACTTTCTGTGTTTAACTTTTGACCCACAAGAGATATTGCAAATTTGATTGCGGCAATCGATTTCTGAGAAATTCTTTGATATGCTGCATGACCCCCTTCCCATTGGAAAAATTTGCCCTTGATCCAATATGGTGGCTTTAAAGATGGCGGCCATGTTCCGGACATAGCCTAAAAGATAGTCCCCCTCCACCCATTACTTGCTGGGGTATTTAGGTATTTCATTTTCCCTTTAGTCTCTAAAATAAAAGGGTGTCCCGAGACTTTTGACTCGCCCTGTATATATCTTTTTATTTTTTTTAATTGGTAAATCATAAAGGATGGCCGTATTTGGTATCGCTGCCCTCTGAACAAACTGTAATAAAGCACAATGCATTGTGTAAAAAAATATATATCAGGTTTGCTTTTATTTTCCATCCCCCCCCCCCTTTCCCCCATGAAAAATTCTTAAAAATTAATCCATACATTTTTTTTACATTCCCCAAATGATGCCAATAAAAACTACAACACGTCCCACAAAAAAACACCTCCTACTTCACAGGAGAAATGAAGTTATGGCTCCAGAATGTGGCCCCCCAGCAATGACTTTTATTTTTCCCATAAAACCTGTTTTTGATTGCGCAAAAGTACTAAAAATAAAAAATACTATATGTCTTTGGTGCAACTGCATTCGTACAGTCTCCTAGAATAAGGCCTCTTTCACACGGCCGTAGGCGCCCCGTTCCTGCAATTTGCGGTCCGCAGCACGGGACACCTACGGCCGTGTGAAAGAGGCCTAAGTCTGAGATGTCCTTTTTGCTCTGTGGGGGGGGAAAAAAAATTCCTGAATTGCGGAGGTTTGCTTTCCCATTATACATGTAATAAATCTGTTTCCCAGGGATCCTGAAAATGCAGAAGAATTGGAGCAGCGCTTTTGTTTGACAGTTGCAGAACTTTTCATTGTAAATCAATTTGGCTTTGATTAAAGGGTGTGTCTGATCGTTAAGGGGCCACGACCACAGGGACCCCTCATGAGAACGGTGCCCCTCGACTTTGGGACTGCAGGGAGAGCAGAGCACCGGGCTCATGAGTCCCATAGAGACTGGAGCGGCAGCCCCAATGTGTGACCACAGGGGACATGAGCCCCCATTCTCATGACCTGTTGGGGTCCCAGTAGTCAGAACCCTGGCCTGTGTATAAGTGATAAATGCCTTTCGTGTTAGAGTTTGTCTGGCATCCCCCCCCTCCTTGTTTTGTGGATCTCCAGATAGATTTGTAGTTGTGTTTCCTCCTGGGAAGGCAACTACAACCCCCAACATGTCCTGGCAGCCAAATTCATTTATAGGTACTGAGATGTAAGAGCCATAGAAGGACAAGTGACACCCCATGAAGCATCTGGACGGTCCATCACCCACAAATGTCTGGGTGCCACCCCAAAATAGCCAACTAGACTTGTGTTCCACCTGAAATAATTCTGGAGCTTCTGTTCTTAGAACTCGGTGCTGTTCCTCTGTTATTCCTCCTGTAAATGAATGACTAGACAAGAGGTTGTTATCAGTTGGGGGTGTGTCCACTGTGATGTTCTCCAGTCAGTGCCAGCAGTGTCAAACTGTATATGGACACCCCCGGACCCTAACACATAACACCTTATTTATACATTTCCAGGAAAAGGCCAGATTTCACCATTTTACTACAGGAAGTTTGTTCTTAGTAAATTACTGGCCATTTATGAAGCAGATGCAGTGTGAACTTTGGCTGACGGACGCCACATCCCCGGGTGCATTGGCCGGTGGTACCTCTTTGTATAGCCGCCAGGGCATCCGCTTACTATTCACCCCTTTACTACATTCAGCCTTAGCGTACTTCCACACTTGCCTTGCTGGATTCCGTCGCCGGAACTGCCTGCCGTATCCGGCAATCTGCATGCAAACGGACAGCATTTGTAGACGGATCCAGATGTGGATCCGTCCCACAAATGCATTGCAATACTGGATCCGTCTCTCCGGTTGTCATCCGGAAAAACGGATCCGATATTTATTTTTTTTCACATTTTTAAAGGTATGACCGGATCCGTCAATGCGGTAATTTTAATGCCGGATCCAGCACTAATACATTTCAATGGAAATTAATGCTGGATCTGGCATTCCGGCAAGTGTTCCGGAGTTTTAGACGGAGTCAATACTGCAGCATTATGCGGTATTATCTCCGGCCAAAACGTTGTTCAGTGACTGAACTGAAGACATCCTGATGCATCCTGAGCGGATTTCTCTTTATTCAGAATGCATTAGGATAAAACTGATCAGTTTTTTTCCGGTATTGAGCCCGAAGACGGAACTCAATACCGGAAAAGAATAACGCTAGTGTGAAAGTACCCTTACCTAGCATGAGATGGCTGAAACCTGAGAACAGTAGACTGTATCTAATCAACAGAAGACAGGCTGCGGGTGCAGGGTCCTTCTCGGGCCTTCTTTAACCCTTTAGAGGCATAGTGTGCTGTCATAGTGAATTTTCTTTCTTTTTTTTTTCCTCCGCATTCGCTCTCGTTCAGTATGCGGACCCCGTGGCCGACTTGCTGGACCCTTGGGGCGTCTTCAAGACGCGGCTCTTCAGAGAATCATGTGTGTTCCACAGAGGAAACTACGTGAAAGACTTGAGCCGTCTAGGGAGAGAACTGAGCAAAGTCATCATCGTGGACAATTCCCCGGCGTCCTACATCTTCCATCCCGAAAACGCGGTAAGCGCAACGGCAAACGTGTAAAGGGCAATTAGAAGAGGCTTGCCGTGTCACCTTCAGTAGCAAACACTAGGGATGAGCGAATCGACTTCAGGTGCTTCATCCGACGTCAATTCGCATATAACTTTGTTTTAATACTGTATGGAGCTATTACTTTGCAAAGTAACAACTTCGGCTCATCGAAGCGAACACAAGGGTCCATTCACACGTTCTTAGTTGTTTTGCGGTCCGCACATCGCCGGCACTATAATAGAAAATGCCTTTTCTTGTCTGCAGTTGTGGACAAGAATAGGACATGTTCTATTTTTTTCGGTAATGGAATTGCGGATCCGGAAATGCGGATGTGAACAGCACATAGTGTGCTGTCCGCATCCGTTCCGACCTCATTGAAAATGAATGGGTCCGCAGCCGTTCAGCAAAATTGCGGAACCGATCTAGACCCAAGTTGCGGACGTGTGAATAGACATTTATACTGTATGGAGCTCCTGCTCCGTACAGTATTACAGCAAAGTTTTATGTGAATTGACTTTGGATGTAGCATCCGAAGTCAATTCGCTCATCCCTAGTAATCACCATTGTACAGATTGCACCCTGCTGTCGCTGCCCAGATCGGTGAGATCCCAGCATCCAGGTGGATAGAGAGAGGGAGGGGTTAATAGGCATTATGTGAGATTTACTGTGACTGGCAGAAGCATTGCAGTGTGTTATATGGACGATCAGGGGATCACAGGTTCAACTTACTTTTTTTGTGCACGGACGCGGCCAGATCAATTCTGTTTTTTTTTTTTTTGTTTTGTTTTGTTTTTTTATAGCAATAAAGGAATTTGAAAGGAGAAAAGTCTTTTTTTTACTTGAATTTTTATTTTTACAAAATTGTTGTGTCCTGTGGTTCACAATAGCCCGCATCCTTAAAGCGGTTCTCCCATGATTAATGTAAAAGATGAAAATCGGACATCTTATAGAACACGACAATCTCTTTCTAACAAAGCAGAACCAGCCCTGCACCTCACATGGATCCAGAGATCTCCCCATTCATTGCTCTGCTAGATTTATATCAAGCTGGCAGCTCAGGGGTGTGTGACCTTTCTACTGCAGCTTTCTTCCAATAACAGATTAGGGGGTATGTCCTTTCTGTTGCAGCACTCTCCCTACATAGCTCAGGGGTGTGTGACCTTTCTACTGCAGCTTTCTTCCAATAACCGATTAGGGGGTATGTCCTTTCTGTTGCAGCGCTCTCCCTACATAGCTCAGGGGTGTGTGTCCTTTCTGCTCTACTCTCTCCCTGTAACTGTCAAAGCTTTTAACAGTAGATGGGGCTGTTGGCATTTGAAGGATAGGTCTGAGCACGTGTGACCACCTCTGTGCTGTTACTGAGGCGGACAGAGAAATAAGGAAAAGCGCAAACAGCAGGTGGCGCTGCACAGATACATTTTATTGGATAACTCGGTGGCTATGCTAAATGTTTAATTTCCTGCAATTACCAAACTATTCAGAACCAGGCGCTGGCTTGAAAATTGTAGACTATTTTTCATGAGACAAGCCCTTAAAGACAAATTTAGAAAAGAGAATATAATAGAGAAGAAAAAACAAATATAGCATACACATTTGGTCTGATGACGGTCACAATGACCTGCACAATAAATGTAATAATAATTTAATTGATGAACGGTGTATGGTGTCAAAAGATATTTTTTAAAAAAATTGCAGAAATGTCGTTTTTCCTGTATTTTTGCAGAAAAAAAAATTAATTTTTTTAAAAAATTGTAGGCAGCTTCATAAAGCCCAACTTGTCTTGCAGCAATACCCATCACTACTCTTATGCTTATTCTGATTATCATCAGTATTGTTTTTGTGGCTCTTTTTTAGTATTTTTCTCACGATTGCCCTTCTCCCCGCTGCAGGTCCCGGTGCAGTCTTGGTTTGACGACATGTCGGACACGGAATTGCTTGATCTGATACCTTTCTTTGAAGGACTGAGTAAAGAAGAGAACATTTACAATGCACTCAATAAACTGTGTAACAGGTAGCCTTTATGGAGCGCCCCCCGGTGGACACGGCTCTCGCCTGCAGCAGCCGCCCCTGTGCTCTCATTCGGACACCCGTTTTCCTCTCTTTGCGCTCCACCCTTGCGACAAAACAGAAATGCTTGAAGGAAGACGCTCGTCTGGTGCCATGGTGAAGGGGAGAGATGCCCTTGATCTTCCCAGCAAATTAGTCCTGAAGAAGCTCCGCCCTCGTAAAGAGGCGGAGTTTGTGACGGGGTGAAAGGGCACTTTTTTTTTTTTTGAGTCTGTTTAACAATGGACTCGGAAATACAAAAAAAAAAAGCTAAATATTTTTAGAAAACGCTTTTCACTAATTTTCATACAACGGATGAGAACTTTTCAAGCTTTTATAAAGGAAAAAAAACACCAAATGTTTCAAATTTACAAAAAATGTAACTCCACCCCCCACCACCCCTGCGCTTGGTTAATGCTGGCAATGGGGTTTCTTTGCCCACCCACTCACACTATGCAGACATTTACCCCTCCCCCATGCTTTGGGGCAGTTGACCTGCCCCCGGGGTGTGTATATTTTTGGTTATTTCCTCCCTACAGATTGAAGTGCCTTTTTCAAGTGTTTGATTTTAAAAATACTAGAAAAAAAAATAACAAACATTTTCTACTACAGACAAAAAAAAACATTTTACAAACCGGTTCTCTTTTTACCATCTACCGGAAGCGAACAAAACGTTCTACGTGGAGGCCTCCTGCCGCTGGCCTACTAACTCTACAGCAGTTCTAGACGCAGGCCGCATGTGGTTGCAACACTATTATGTTATGAGACATTTGCATATCCTGTTTTTTTTTTTTTTTTTTTTTTTTTCATATTTTTGGGGCGATTTGCCTCCACCCTCATATTTTGTTTCCTATACAGTTTGGTCAGGACTGGTGTACATTTTAATTATGGTTTTGTGTGTATTTGTTTTTGTTTTTTTTCTTCTCCCATATAAAAAGTTTTTTTTGCTGCCTCCATGTATTCAGAGCTCCAGTTTTTGGTAGAGCAACTGTGCTGTTTTTCGATTTGGAGCGTCACGTACCTTCCCCTTCCTTAATGTGAATATCCATCTTTGAACACCTTTTTTGTTATGTCCAGAATTTGCACAAATTGCTTTCTTACCTAATCTTTGTAGCAAACAAAAGTTTTTTTTTTTTTGTTTTTTATAATTTTTTATTTTAAATCCCCAGTATAGACACAGTTTTAAAGGGAATCTGTAACCTGCATATTACCATATTTTTTTTTTTATTAATCCAGGTGTAATAAATTACCTTATTTCCATATGTCTTCTTTTAATTGTGTGTCTTGTATTTTCTTTATAAAAAACGCTTCATCCAATATGCAGATTAGGCTGTAAGGAGCCCAGAGGGGCGTTTTTCATCTTCCAGGGTGCCCAGGAACGCCCCCCTGATGTGCCCGGCCCGCCTAAATTTGAAAAATAGGAACGCCTCCAACATGTAAAATCGCCTCCCAGAGGCGATTTTACTTGCTGGAGGCGTTCCTATTTTTCAAATTTAGGCGGGCTGGGCACCCTGGAAGAGGAAAAACGCCCCTCTGGGCTCCTTACAGCCTAATTTGCATATTGGATGAAGCGTTTTTTTGAAGTAAATACAAGACACACAATTAAAAGAAGAATACATATGGAAGAAGGAAATTTATTGCACCTCGATTAATGAAAATTTTTTTTGGGGTAATATGCAGGTAACAGATTCCCTTTAAGTTATCTACCACTATTGGGAGCTCAGGAGCTCATTGCATACAGATAAACACAGCCACCACTAGAACAGTGTTTCCCAACCAGTGTGCCTCCAGCTGTTGCAAAACTACAACTCCCAGCATGCCTGCACAGCCAAAGGTTGTCCGGGCATGCTGGGAGTTGTAGTTTTGCAACACCTGGAGGCACACTGGTTGGGAAACACTGCACTAGGGGGAGCTTATTGCATGTAGATATATGCAGCCACCGCTAGAGAGAGCTCAAGAGATTACTGCATACAGATATATACAGCCACCACTAGAGGGAGCTCAGGAGATTACTACATACAGATATATACAGCCACCACTAGAGGGAGCTCAGATTACTACATACAGATATATAAAGCCACCACTAGAGGAAGCTCAGGAGATTACTGCATACAGATATATACAGCCACCACTAGAGGGAGCTCGGGAGATTATTGCATACAGATATATACAGCCACCACTAGAGGGAGCTCAGGAGATTACTACATACAGATATATACAGCCACCACTATAGTGAGCTCAGGAGATTACTACATACAGATATATACAGCCACCACTAGAGGGAGCTCAGGAGATTACTGCATACAGATATATACAGCCACCACTAGAGGGAGCTCAGGGGATTACTACATACAGATATATACAGCCACCACTAGAGGGAGCTCAGGAGATTACTACATACAGATATATACAGCCACCACTAGAGGGAGCTCAGGAGATTACTGCATACAGATATACACAGCCACCACTAGAGGGAGCTCAGGAGATTACTGCATACAGATATATACAGCCACCACTAGAGGGAGCTCAGGAGATTACTGCATACAGATATATACAGCCACCACTAGAGGGAGCTCAGGACATTATTGCATACAGATATATACAGCCCTCACTAGAGGGAGCTTAGGATATTACTGCGTACAAATATATACAGCCACCACTAGAGGGAGCTCAGGAGATTACTACATACAGATATATACAGCCACCACTATAGAGAGCTCAGGAGATTACTGCATACAGATATATACAGCCACCACTAGAGGGAGCTCAGGTGATTACTACATACAGATATATACAGCTACCACTAGAGGAGCTCAGGAGATTACTACATACAGATATATACAGCCAGCACTAGAGGGAGCTCAGGAGATTACTGCATACAGATATATACAGCCACCACTAGAGGGAGCTCAGGAGATTACTACATACAGATATATACAGCCACCACTAGAGGGAGCTCAGGAGATTACTGCATACAGATATATACAGCCACCACTAGAGGGAGGTCAGGAGATTACTACATACAGATATATACAGCCACCACTAGAGGGAGCTCAGGAGATTACTACATACAGATATATACAGCCACCACTAGAGGGAGCTCAGGAGATTACTGCATACAGACATATACATCCAAAACTAGAGGGAGCTCAGGAGATTACTGCATACAGATATATACAGCCACCACTAGAGGGAGGTCAGGAGATTAGTGCATATAGATATATACAGCCACCACTAGAGGGAGCTCAGGAGATTACTGCATACAGACATATACATCCAAGACTAGAGGGAGCTCAGGAGATTACTACATACTGATATATACAGCCACCACTAGAGAGAGCTCAGGAGATTACTACATACAGGTATATACAGCCACCACTAGAGGGAGCTCAGGAGATTACTACATACTGATATATACAGCCACCACTAGAGGGAGCTCAGGATATTACTGCATACAGGTATATACAGCCACCACTAGAGGGAGTTCAGGAGATTACTACGTACAGGTATATACAGCCACCACTAGAGGGAGCTCAGGAGATTACTACATACAGCCACCACTAGAGGGAGCTCAGGAGATTACTGCATACAGATATATACAGCCACCACTAGAGGGAGCTCAGGAGATTACTGCATACAGATATATACAGCCACCACTAGAGAGCTCAGGAGAGTACTGCATACAGATATACACAGCCACCACTAGAGGGAGCTCAGGAGATTACTGCATACAGATATATACAGCCACCACTAGAGGGAGCTCAGGAGATTACTGCATACAGATATATACAGCCACCACTAGAGGGAGCTCAGGACATTATTGCATACAGATATATACAGCCCTCACTAGAGGGAGCTTAGGATATTACTACATACAGATATATGCAGCCACCACTATAGAGAGCTCAGGAGATTACTGCATACAGATATATACAGCCACCACTAGAGGGAACTCAGGTGATTACTACATACAGATATATACAGCCACCACTAGAGGAGCTCAGGAGATTACTACATACAGATATATACAGCCAGCACTAGAGGGAGCGCAGGAGATTACTGCATACAGATATATACAGCCACCACGAGGGGGAGCTCAGGGGATTACTACATACAGATATATACAGCCACCACTAGAGGGAGCTCAGGAGATTACTGCATACAGATATATACAGCCACCACTAGAGGGAGGTCAGGAGATTACTACATACAGATATATACAGCCACCACTAGAGGGAGCTCAGGAGATTACTACATACAGATATATACAGCCACCACTAGAGGGAGCTCAGGAGATTACTGCATACAGACATATACATCCAAGACTAGAGGGAGCTCAGGAGATTACTGCATACAGATATATACAGCCACCACTAGAGGGAGGTCAGGAGATTACTGCATACAGATATATACAGTCACAACTAGAGGGAGCTCAGGAGATTACTGCATGCAGATGTATATAGCCAGCACTTTTGGGAGCTCAGGAGATTACTACATACAGATATATACAGCCACCACTAGAAGGAGCTCAGGAGATTACTGCATACAGATATAAACAGCCACCACTAGAGGCAGATCAGGAGATTAATACATACAGATATATACAGCCACCACTAGAGGGAGCTCAGGAGATTACTGCATACAGACATATACATCCAAGACTAGAGGGAGCTCAGGAGATTACTGCATACAGATATATACAGCCACCACTAGAGGGAGGTCAGGAGATTACTGCATACAGATATATACAGTCACAACTAGAGGGAGCTCAGGAGATTAGTGCA
Source organism: Bufotes viridis (assembly GCA_033119425.1). NCBI lineage: Eukaryota > Metazoa > Chordata > Amphibia > Anura > Bufonidae > Bufotes > Bufotes viridis. The sequence continues at coordinate 373,648,406 of CM065593.1, read as the reverse complement.
TATAGATATATACAGCCACCACTAGAGGGAGCTCAGGAGATTACTGCATACAGACATATACATCCAAGACTAGAGGGAGCTCAGGAGATTACTACATACTGATATATACAGCCACCACTAGAGAGAGCTCAGGAGATTACTACATACAGATATATACAGCCACCACTAGAGGGAGCTCAGGAGATTACTGCATACAGACATATACATCCAAAACTAGAGGGAGCTCAGGAGATTACTGCATACAGATATATACAGCCACCACTAGAGGGAGCTCAGGAGATTAGTGCATATAGATATATACAGCCACCACTAGAGGGAGCTCAGGAGATTACTGCATACAGACATATACATCCAAGACTAGAGGGAGCTCAGGAGATTACTACATACTGATATATACAGCCACCACTAGAGAGAGCTCAGGAGATTACTACATACAGGTATATACAGCCACCACTAGAGGGAGCTCAGGAGATTACTACATACTGATATATACAGCCACCACTAGAGGGAGCTCAGGATATTACTGCATACAGGTATATACAGCCACCACTAGAGGGAGTTCAGGAGATTACTACGTACAGGTATATACAGCCACCACTAGAGGGAGCTCAGGAGATTACTACATACAGCCACCACTAGAGGGAGCTCAGGAGATTACTGCATACAGATATATACAGCCACCACTAGAGGGAGCTCAGGAGATAACTGCATACAGATATATACAGCCACCACTAGAGAGCTCAGGAGAGTACTGCATACAGATATACACAGCCACCACTAGAGGGAGCTCAGGAGATTACTGCATACAGATATATACAGCCACCACTAGAGGGAGCTCAGGAGATTACTGCATACAGATATATACAGCCACCACTAGAGGGAGCTCAGGACATTATTGCATACAGATATATACAGCCCTCACTAGAGGGAGCTTAGGATATTACTACATACAGATATATGCAGCCACCACTATAGAGAGCTCAGGAGATTACTGCATACAGATATATACAGCCACCACTAGAGGGAACTCAGGTGATTACTACATACAGATATATACAGCCACCACTAGAGGAGCTCAGGAGATTACTACATACAGATATATACAGCCAGCACTAGAGGGAGCGCAGGAGATTACTGCATACAGATATATACAGCCACCACGAGGGGAGCTCAGGGATTACTACATACAGATATATACAGCCACCACTAGAGGGAGCTCAGGAGATTACTGCATACAGATATATACAGCCACCACTAGAGGGAGGTCAGGAGATTACTACATACAGATATATACAGCCACCACTAGAGGGAGCTCAGGAGATTACTACATACAGATATATACAGCCACCACTAGAGGGAGCTCAGGAGATTACTGCATACAGACATATACATCCAAGACTAGAGGGAGCTCAGGAGATTACTGCATACAGATATATACAGCCACCACTAGAGGGAGGTCAGGAGATTACTGCATACAGATATATACAGTCACAACTAGAGGGAGCTCAGGAGATTACTGCATGCAGATGTATATAGCCAGCACTTTTGGGAGCTCAGGAGATTACTACATACAGATATATACAGCCACCACTAGAAGGAGCTCAGGAGATTACTGCATACAGATATAAACAGCCACCACTAGAGGCAGATCAGGAGATTAATACATACAGATATATACAGCCACCACTAGAGGGAGCTCAGGAGATTACTGCATACAGACATATACATCCAAGACTAGAGGGAGCTCAGGAGATTACTGCATACAGATATATACAGCCACCACTAGAGGGAGGTCAGGAGATTACTGCATACAGATATATACAGTCACAACTAGAGGGAGCTCAGGAGATTAGTGCATATAGATATATACAGCCACCACTAGAGGGAGCTCAGGAGATTACTGCATACAGACATATACATCCAAGACTAGAGGGAGCTCAGGAGATTACTACATACTGATATATACAGCCACCACTAGAGAGAGCTCAGGAGATTACTACATACAGGTATATACAGCCACCACTAGAGGGAGCTCAGGAGATTACTACATACTGATATATACAGCCACCACTAGAGGGAGCTCAGGATATTACTGCATACAGGTATATACAGCCACCACTAGAGGGAGTTCAGGAGATTACTACATACAGGTATATACAGCCACCACTAGAGGAAGCTCAGGAGATTACTACATACAGCCACCACTAGAGGGAGCTCAGGAGATTACTACATACAGATATATACAGCCACCACTAGAGGGAGCTCAGGAGATTACTGCATACAGATATATACAGCCACCACTAGAGGGAGATCAGGAGATCACTGCATACAGATATATACAGCCACCACTAGAGCAAGCTCAGGAGATTACTACATACAGATATATACAGCCACCACTAGAGGGAGCTCAGGAGATTACTACATACTGATATATACTGCCACCACTAGAGGGAGCTCAGGAGATTACTGCATACAGATATATACATCCACCACTAGAGCGAGCTCAGGAGATTACTGTATACAGATATATACAGCCACCACTAGAGGGAGCTCAGTAGATTACAGCATACAGATATATACAGCCACCACTAGGGGGAGCTCAGGAGATTACTGCATACAGACATATACAGCCACCACTAGAGGAAGCTCAGGAGATTGCTACATACAGGTATATACAGCCACCACTAGAGGGAGCTCAGGAGATTACTGCATACAGGTATATACAGCCACCAATAGAGGGAGCTCAGGAGATTACTGCGTACATATATATACAGCCACCACTAGAGGGAGCTCAGGAGATTACTACATACAGATATATACAGCCACCACTAGAGGGAGCTCAGGAGATTACTACATACATCTATATACAGCCACCACTAGAGGGAGCTCAGGAGATTACTACATACAGATATATACAGCCACCACTAGAGGGAGCTCAGGAGATTACTGCATACAGATATGTACAGCCACCACTAGAGGGAGCTCAGGAGATTACTACATACAGATATATACAGCCACCACTAGAGGGAGCTCAGGAGATTACTGCATACAGATATATACAGCCACCACTAGAGGGAGCTCAGGAGATTACTGCATACAGATATATGCAGTCACCACTAGAGGGAGCTCAGGAGATTACTACATACAGATATATACAGCCACCACTAGAGGGAGCTCAGGAGATTACTGCATACAGATATATGCAGTCACCACTAGAGGGAGCTCAGGAGATTACTACATACAGATATATACAGCCACCACTAGAGGGAGCTCAGAAGATTACTGCATACAGGTAAATACAGGAAACTAAATAATACAGTGCAGTTTGCTCCCTCTAGTGGTGGCTGCAGTCAGACAGAAACTTTGCGTTTCTATGCATGGGATTTGCAGCTCTCCATCAGGACAAGTCGCTCTGACCGCTGGGCCAGAGGATGTTAGACGTAAAAACAACATGGTGTTAAAAGATGGAGATTCAGTCGCCCATACACATTTGGAGAATAGGCTGAAACTGCTTTTTTTGGTTAGATTGGTCAGTTATCGAATGTGTGGGTGTCCCAGCTGTTGTGGGGAATAAATGATTGGGTAAGCTGGATTCCAACATGCCCAATCCTTTTGGGAAGTTAAGACGATGCCAGAGGTGTTTTGCAGCAGCTTATTCCCCAGTCTCAGTTGAGAACATGTATGCTTGGCCGAGCCCAGTGTGCATGTGTACGGGGGAAGGTCAGAAGGAGTAGCGGGTCTGACAGGTTAGGGGGGGCACCTTAAGGCGAGCTCCTTTGACACGAGCCTTTCAAAGACAATGAAGAGAATCTCGTGCTGGATAACACTCCATTAACTGGTAATTCTACTTTAACAAAACGGTAGGTTAAATCTGCATAAAATGTGAAGTGACTTTTTACATTTTTTGGATAATTTTGCAGTGATTTAGCTAATTTCCGGTTCTTTTCTCCATTCACATCCAAAGCTGCTTTCAAGATTCTTCTGGTTGCCGTTGGAAACCCATTCTCAGAGCTCACAGTACAGTTAGGTTATGGTGACCCCAGGGCCACCATGTGTCCCCCTGCAGCCATAACCTTACTGTGTGTGCGCCGGCTCAGCTCCCACAATGCACTGCTCAGAAGAATATTTTATTTTAGCTTTGTGTCTGAGAGGAGAAGAAAACCTCAGGTAATTAGAGAGCAAAGCAAATTGTATGATATATGTTTTAATAATTTATCAATGTAAAATGGGATGTTAAAGGGGATCTTCAGCGTTGGGAAAATATGGCTGCTTTCTTCCTAAAAGCAGCGCCACCCCTGTCCACAGGCTGAGGCTGGTACTGCGGCTCAAACCCTTTCAGTTCATTGGCTGGTTGAGCTGCAATACCGCATTCTGTGTAACCTATGAACAGGTTTTTGGAAGAAAGCGGCCATGTTTTTCTAATCCTGGACAACCGCTTTCATGTCTCTCTGGTTGCTATCCAGCATTAGGTTTTCACTCACCGATGCAGTTGTCCTTTAAATTGGTCGTCCTATCCGGCTGTCCTTATGAGCCCTATTATGGGTGAGGGTCCCTCGCAGAGTCTGTTTTGATCCGGTCATCTCTGCCCCCGTGCTGGCAAACTAGAAGGGTCCACATATTACATGATTGCTCTTGTGTTTGAGTGAGCGCCATGTAATACTGCATTTCACCAGCAGTGGCCGCCACTTCCCGGCAGGTAACGGCTGATCACTGCAGTGGCTGCAATCTAAAGGGGTTGTCCGAGTGTTTAATACTGATAATTTATACTCAGTAATTGATGGGGTAGTCCTGCACCCCCTTCCCATTGATCAACATTTTGAAGAGGCTGGTGAATGCCGCAGCCTCTTCCTTGCTCTGCGAGGTCATGTTCATTGATCGCTTGGAATGCCGCAGCCTCTTCCTAGGTCTGCGAGGTTATGTTCATTGATCGCTTGCAACGCCGCAGCCTCTTCCTCGCTCTGCGAGGTCATGTTCATTGATCGCTTGGAATGCCGCAGCCTCTTCCTTGCTCTGCGAGGTCATGTTCATTGATCGCTTGGAATGCTGCAGCCTCTACTTAGGTCTGCGAGGTCATGTTCATTGATCGCTTGGAATGCCGCAGCCTCTTCCTAGCTCTGCGAGGTCATGTTCATTGATCGCTTGGAATGCCGCAGCCTCTTCCTAGCTCTGCGAGGTCATGTTCATTGATCGCTTGGAATGCCGCAGCCTCTTCCTAGGTCTGCGAGGTCATGTTTATTGATCGCTTGGAACGCCGCAGCCTCTTCCTAGGTCTGCGAGGTCATGTTCATTGATCGCTTGGAATGCCGCAGCCTCTTCCTAGCTCTGCGAGGTCATGTTCATTAATCGCTTGGCCTAGGCTCAGCTCAGTCCCATTCCAATGAATATGGCTGAGCTGCAATACCAAGCACAGCCACTATCCAATCAATGGCGCTGTGCTAGGTAAGCTGCGAGAAGACTGCAGCACTCACCGGGGGTGCCGCGTGTCGGACCCCCAGGGATGACGTACTGATGACCTTTCCTGAGGAGAAGTGATCAGTGTAAACACTCGTAAAACCCCTTTAACAACCCCTTTAAAGGGATTATCCGAGACTATAAAAAGCTCCCCCATATGCTGGACTCCTCATAATGAATATACTTACCTGGCTCACTGGTCCCCTCACCAGCGCTGCTGCTTCTCCCTGTGCGTGGATGAAAACATCCGGTTCCGCGGGGGTGGGAGGTTGGCAGCCAATGGCAGGCCGGGACGTGGACGAACCTCTCCGGTGTCCCCTGCGATGCTAGGGTTCCTCCTCCCCCCACCCCCCCAGAGTATTAATTCGTGCACGTGGAGAAGCAGCCGTGGCGGTGCGGGGAGCCAGGTAAGTATATTCATTATGGGGGAGCTTTTTATAGTCTTGGATAACCCCTTTAAGATTGTGGCCTGTTGCTAAGAAGCAGCGGAGGTAAACTCCCATTATTCATTGCTAAAGAAGTTAGTAATCGGGCACCAATGAATCAAGGTCTTAAAGGGATTGTCCAGGATTAGAAAAACATGGCCGCTTTTATTCGGAAACTGCACCACCCGTTTCCATAGGTTGTGCCTGGTAATACAGATGAGATTTATTAGACGTGAATGGGGTTCTGCGGGAATACCAAACAGAACCTGCGGACGGGTGTGGCGCAGTTTTATAATCCCGGACAACCCCTTTTAAAGGAAAATTCCATCTTTTGATTAAAATAATCTCCTATCAAAGGAGGAGAACTGATACACCTAGCTTTGGGCTGAGTGGGAGGAGCATGACACTGCGATTCAAGAACACCTGTGTCATGCTCCGCCCCTTCGGACTTTGCACTGGCTCCGGAACGTATCGGTTTTGCCCAGATGGCCCTTTCGAAGTCTATGGATCAGCAAAAAAACTGAATGCAATCCGTTTTTTTGCGGACACGGATCCGTTTTTTTGCGGACAACATACGGTCGTGTGAATGGAGCCTTACACTTCAGCAACATTGTAACGCTGCGTGGTAACAAAGTGTCAGTTTGCGCTCTGTTGCTAAGAAACCATTCTGAGAATTCTGAAGCTCTGCAGAAAAGGAACCGAAAGATCGGGGAAGTTTTTAATGGCGACACGTTTTCGGGGATGCTGGGAGAACTATTTATTGAGCAGGTTTTTTTTCCTTTATATTAAGCCGGATGCTTTTGTGTTGAATTATTATAAGAGGTTTATAATTGCTGCTGCTGTACAGTCTCCTCCAAAAAAAAACAGGAAAAAACAAAAAAAAAATCCTCTGTTGATCACCGGCTATTGACTGTTCTTTGCCACCGTGCCTAGGCTTTCAGTGTGTTTGCTGCAAAACTGGAGCAGTACACAATGCGCCCCTCACCATCACTGCCCCCTCCGCCCTCGTTCTGTGTCCTGTAGGCATCTGTTGCCTTACAGCAGTGATTTTTCAACCAGTGGGTTCCAGCTCGTGGGAAACTACAACTTCCAGCATGCAGAAGGGTATGCTTGGAGTTGTAGTATCACAGCAGCAGTGGTTGGAGACCAGCGCCCTGCAACCTCCACGCCATGTGTATTTGTTCTCAGGAATACACATTTCCAATTGTGCCAACCTTCGCAGGTCCTACGACCTATCCTCCAGTCCCTGCCGAAGCTGCATTCACAGTTCTATCTGCCAGCTAGCTGCTTACCCCAGATTTGTCCTGCGACCTGTGCGTTCTGGGAGACGCGGCTATCCTTTTGTACCCCAGACGGTCAGCGGCTTCTGCTCTCAAAGGGACTTTTCCCCATAATGCATCAGCAAACCAGGGGTCACGAGATAAAGCCTGAGAGGAATTTTGAGTGCAGCTCTGGAAACAATTGGGATATAAGATAAAAATGATAGAATAGGAAGTCATTGTGAGACTGGAAGACTCATTGCCTGGGACTTGTAGTTCTACAGGACACAGAGGGTCGGAGGTTACCTCTTGTGTGGCTTCATCACATGGTCATACGGCTTTGGTGACAGTTAATTCCTTTAATTACCGGGATCTCCGTCATTATTTTTTATTTTTTTTTTAAATTGCTGATTTTGCCGATAAAGTTTTTGAATCCTGAAGCTTTGGTTCTGTTTTGCCGCCTCTGTACTGTTTTCGGTTTGCAGCGCTGATCAGTGGAAGTCTTGTTACCAGTATCATGATGTTTGTAATAAAACCAGATGGCACGTACATCACTTTTCCACCGTTTTTGTCCAATTTAAATTTTTTTCATTTTTTGCATAAATTGTAGGGTAAAATGTATTTTTTTTTCTGTGTATATAAAGCAGCTGATACTGATAAAAAAAACAACTCATATCTCCCTAACTGACCATGGTGTTCACACCCAGAAACCAATGTTTGAGAATTTCCTTTCGCTGACAGCAAGCACAGATCTTGAAAGCGCTGAGGAGCAAGAATGTGATGTCTCTAAAGGAGTAAGTGGGTCTCAGCTAATAAGGGTTAACTTTTCTTTATGCAAAAACTTCCAGTTTTCAAGATCAGTGCTTGCTGTTATTTAATAACTGGCTTGGATAAGCTGTGCATTTGTCACTTGATTTGGAGAAGTTATTGTCCAATGGAAGTAAATAAGGTTCCCATTCGTTGACTGCAAGCAGTGATCACGGAAATTGATAGTTTTCCCTTATGATTTCTTGTCCAGAATAGATAAATGTTTCATTGCACTTTCTGCATCAGTTCCTCTGCTTTTGCAGTCAGTGAATGGGAACCTTTATTATTTTCTCCCTCTCTCTGGAGGACCCGTCCTGTTCTGCATTACACAGATGAATCATTGCTATGGATGAACATGGTGTAATGCTTCATTTCCCCTGTGGTGGCGCTGCAGAGAATCGGAACACTTACTGCCACGGATCACAGCTGATTGCTGGTGGTCACAGGAGGGGAAGGCTTCACGAGCTTCTCGGACATGACCTTTAGCTCCTTGGCTACAACTGCTGGGACTCTAGGTCCATTTTCTTGCCGTGTTCCGACAAATGGATGTATTGTCCCCCTGTCCCTGGCAATACGGTGGTGTAAATCGGTAACAGAACGTCCCCAATGGGGTTTGCTCATTTCGGATATCGCCATCACCAATGTCAGATAGGTGTGGGTCTCGCCTCTAGAATCTGATCCTATCTTCAGAACAGGCTCCTCCAAAGGGAAGGTGAATGTCCTGCGCAAGCATGGCCACCCTCCATCCACTTCTATGGGATTTCAGATAATAGCTGAGCACTGGCTTGGCCATTTCCAGCTGTGCCATAGAGGTGAAAGGAGAGTCTGCCGCACATGCCGGGTGTGCTCCGGTCAAGGTGATGGGACTTGGCCCGCTTGACTATTTTTGGAACTCCTATAGAAGCGAATAGATGGTGGTCAGGCTTGCTCGGTGAGGTCTCCTTCTCTTCGAGAGGCCCATTGTGGAGACAGGAGTTGGTCCAAGAGGTTGGACCCACACTTTATGGGACATTAATGACATGGGGAAGACTGGGAACTTAAGGTGGCCCCAATGTTGTGGGTGGGTCTAAATTGATGAACACAAGTAGATGGGGCCAGTCCAAGTTGGCAGAGTCATCAATGCCATCCTACAGAACCAAGTACCATAGTGCAGCACAAAATACCTCCCCAGAAGCTGTCCCTCTCTGGTGGGCATCAGTAGCTGCCATGTTTTGCCTTCCTCCGCTTGTTTCGAATCTGGAGATGGAGAAGGGGGCTTAAGAGGTGAAATGTCTACATAACTCCAAGCCAGCCCTTCCTCCAGCATACTGCCTGTAATAATGACCCGCTATAATTTACCAAGTAGTAAGTACCCGGCCAGCGGCAGTGCAGTGGGCTTGGGTGGCACTGTGGACATCGGCCCACCAGGAAAATTCACAATAGTGTCTGGCCAGTCTGACCCTGTTAATGGCACATCTTAGTGTCTTGAGATGACACAACCCCTTTAATTTTTGGACCCCTGGACGCTGTTGGTTACGTCACATTACCATGCCAGGGGCCACCAGATGATATTTTTGATCAGGCTATCATTTCCAGTTCTCCCTCATGTCTAGTGCCACAAAGGATACTGCGGTATGTGTTCCTGTAAAAGGAAATAAACTTTGAGGCTATTCTCCCATTGGAGGAACTGTCAGCGGTTTTGACCATACTGAATTGCTGCCTGCATTAGGAAGGGGCGGGGGAGGGTGGGTTAAACATTCTTTCTATGGCGCTTTTATCACCAGGAGTAGTGTGAATAGGAAGTTTTAGGGAGCCTTCACTCGCGGCAGATTTTGTGGCAGAAAATTCTGACCAACTGGTCACAAGTACTTAACTTTAGCCCTCAAAATGCTTCTCTGTTTATTAACTTTCGCTGTGCATCACCCCCCAATAGACATAGAGACCGGTTTAGTACATTGTACCATGATATTTGCTGCATGAAGCACATGGTGTGACTCTGCTGAAACAAACATGGCACAACTAGGAAGGAAAAACGGCTTCGTTATTTTGAGTCGTGCTCAGTTAGCAGTAGTTTGCACTAAAAATAAGAGACTTATCTTTTTTTGAGCATCAGTTTCGATCAGTTTGCATCCATTTTTTTATCAGTGCTCTGTGAGATGTTCAGTGCTTGGGATATTTTTATGACCTAACACTGCTTTACACTTCTCGGCAACTTTATCCCTGACCTGTCTGGTGTGTTCCTTGGTTTTCATAATGCTGTTTGATCACTAACTTCTCTAACAAACCTCTGAGGCCTTCACAGAACAGCTGTGGTTATACTGAGCATACATTACACACTGGTGGACTCTATTTACTAATGAAGTGACTTCTGAAGGCAATTGGTCACACTGGAATTTATTTAGGGGTATCAGAGTACATGGGGCAGAATAGAAATAAACGCCACACTTTCCAGATTTTCATTCATTAAAAATGTGGCAAACCATGTATGAATTTTTCACTTCACACACTTGCTACTTTTGTGTTGGTTTATCACATAAAATCCCAACAAAATATATTTGTGTGTGCGCGTAACATGAACAAAAATGTTGAAAGATTCAAGGGGTATGAATACTTTTTCACGGCACTGTATACACTGTAATTGCAAAAATTGTGCTATGGGGCTCTTTGATGTTTGTGAAGTTGTGTTTTATGCTGCACCGTAGAGTAAGATGGGTCAGGGTGATGTAAGAAGGCAAAAAGTGTGTGAACTGAACATAGGTGGGGGAAGAAATGATGTGGGTGGAAGGGACAGAGGGTGGACGTTGTTGATGAGTTTGAAGGTAATCAGCAGATACAATGAAACCAGAAGATCGAGCAAGGTGAGACAATACTGCGACATACTGTGAGCAACTTTGTGCAGCTGGCATGGCATCCCCATCTCCTGCCCTGTCTATCTGCCATGATAACTGCCCGAGCTTAGACAATACGGCGCATTGACTCGTTCCTGTACAAACAATCAGTTCTGTTCCTGGTGAGGATCTAACGTGGGCCAAGTAAACCTGTTCTAGTTTGGAAACTTACCAGCAGGGGCAGGCCTCTCTTCTTTACCCTCAGTTCACACTTGCGCGTTTTACAGCGTGTTCGAACACGCGGTAAAACGCTCAACAGGAGAAAACTCATGTTTCCCCATGGTTCTCACCTGAGCGTTTTACAGCGCGTTTGAACGCGCTGTAAAACGCCCTACGCCCAAAGAAGTTCTTGAGCTTCTTTGGGGCGTTTTGTCGCGCGTTTGCACCCATAGACTTCAATAGGAACGCGCGTAAAACGCGCGTTTAACACGCGTTAAAGTGTAGATATGCCTTTTTCAATTGGTCTCCAGAGTCACGAACGTGCGTATGACTGTTTCCTATTTGCAAAAACGCGCTGTAAAACGCGCATCTCAAACGCTCAGGTGTGAACCCAGGGTTGAGGACTTTTAAGTGCTAGACTGCAAATAGCAGTTCGCAATGCACGGGCACCAGCCGTGTGTCCGGCGTTTGCGGACGCTGACCCATTCACTTGAACAGGTCTGTTGTACACAAGATACGTTCCGCAATGCAAAAATTTTGAGGCGGGTTTTACACATGTGCTCAAACAAGATATTATAACTGACTTCCGTGTAGGGCTAAGGCTGGGGTCACATCATGTTTTTTGCCTCAGTTTAACGTATACATTAGATTAAAAAATTAAATACAAAAACGCAGCACACCATGTTCTTGTATCCTGCACAATCTGGTAAAAAAAAAAGTATAATAAATATATTTTTTACAATGGAACTCTATGAATGTATGCCATCAGTCTGAGGAATCTGTTTAATGTATACGTTTTTTGTATATGTTAAACTGACGGGGGGAAAACGTGATGTGAACCCAGGCTAAAACATTAGGCCAGATTTTATCACCCATTTTTGATGTCGTTTTTTTTTGCCTGTTCTTCTGACCTGTCAGAAGAGCAGAAAAAATTTGAGCATTGGTTGTGATGAGTTTGCATGCGTTTTTCTCAGTTCCATTAGAGATCTGTTATTTTAGACTCCGCACAGGACGTATTCTTCTGTCTACAATAACAGATCTCTGATAGAACTGAGAAAACGGAAGCAAACTGATCTTAATGGGTGCTCAAAAAAAAAAAGCCTGTTCTGTTATTTCTAGTTATACTAACTGAGCGCGACTGATGCTCAAAATAACGCATCCATTTAAAAAAAAATTCTGTTCTTCTGATCAGAAGAACGGAAACCAAAACAGAAATGTGAATGCGTCCTTATAATCAAAAACCTGTAGGGTTAATAACATCTGGTTGCAACACATGGCTACGTCGCAGTGCGGACACAAGAATTGTGTTTGTTGCGGGCATTTGAAGGAGATTGTCTGTGTCTTTTTCTAATATATTGACAGTTCTGAAAACTCATATTATTAACTGCAGCACACAAAATGCTGTCTGATTTCTTGTACCACAGGTAAATTACAATACGTGGGGCGCATATCTGGCCCTTTGAGGAGTACGAAGACACCTTTCAGATGCCATTAACCTTTAGACTTTTCCCATGTTCTAGTAAAGTTACATGTGCTTCATGCTGCGCATATTTTGGTACAATGTATTGAACAGGTCTCTATGTAACATAGTAACATAGTATATAAGGCCAAAAAAAGACATCTGTCCATCCAGTTCGGCCTGTTTCCTACAAGTTGATCCAGAGGAAGGCAAAAAACCCCTGTGAAATCTCTGTAAATTATGTTTATTTTTAGGTTTTAAGTGAATTTCTTAAAGAAAATAATACAGAGATTTATATAATTACGGAGTTACTTCACTCCGAGATGAAAAGGAAATAAGTGATACAAATGTAACAATGGTTCGTACAATAATCATTATTGTAACAACAATACAGATATTGTCATAATTTGGCTTCTATAGATAACGGTATGTAAAAGAATAAAGAGAGGGATGGGGGGAGAGGGGAAGGGTTAGGGGGTCATAGTCAGATTCTGAGAAGGGAGTTATATGTCATAAATCCTACCATCACATTACATTATACATTATAAGAGATATAAAAGAAACAATGGTATAAATTGGTGATGCCTAGAGAAACAGCTACTGATGGGAGAGATCTCTGTACTGACCCCTGAGGTACCCCACTAGTGACAGTGACCCCTCCAGTACTGACCCCTGAGGTACCCCACTAGTGACAGTGACCCCTCCAGTACTGACCCCTGAGGTACCCCACTAGTGACAGTGACCCCTGCAGTACTGACCCCTGAGGTACCCCACTAGTGACAGTGACCCCTCCAGTACTGACCCCTGAGGTACCCCACTAGTGACAGTGACCCCTCCAGTACTGACCCCTGAGGTACCCCACTAGTGACAGTGACCCTGCAGTACTGACCCCTGAGGTACCCCACTAGTGACAGTGACCCCTCCAGTACTGACCCCTGAGGTACCCCACTAGTGACAGTGACCCCTCCAGTACTGACCCCTGAGGTACCCCACTAGTGACAGTGACCCCTCCAGTACTGACCCCTGAGGTACCCCACTAGTGACAGTGAACCCTCCAGTACTGACCCCTGAGGTACCCCACTAGTGACAGTGACCCCTGAGGTACCCCACTAGTGACACTGACCCCTCCAGTACTGACCCCTGAGGTACCCCACTAGTGACAGGGACCCCTCCAGTACTGACCCCTGAGGTACCCCACTAGTGACAGTGACCCCTCCAGTACTGACCCCTGAGGTATCCCACTAGTGACAGTGACCCCTCCAGTACTGACCCCTGAGGTACCCCACTAGTGACAGTGACCCCTCCAGTACTGACCCCTGAGGTACCCCACTAGTGACAGTGACCCCTCCAGTACTGACCCCTGAGGTACCCCACTAGTGACAGTGACCCAATCTGAGTATCTACCGTTAATACCCACCCTCTGTTTTCTGTCACTCAGCCAGTTACTTACCCACTTACAGACATTTTCTCCCAGTCCGAGCATTCTCATTTTTTATACTAACCTTTTATGAGGTACAGTGTAAAATGCTTTGGAGAAGTCCAGATATACGACATCCATTGATTCGCTGCTGTCAAGTCTAGAACTTACCTCCTCAAAGAAGCTGATTAAATTCGTTTGGCATGACCGATCCCTCATGAAGCCATGCTGATATTGCGTTATTTGCTTATGTCCGTTGAGATCCTCTAAGATAGCATCTCTCAGAAAACCTTCAAACTGTTTACCCACAACAGATGTTAAACTTCGGGGAAGGGGGTGATTCACACCGTAACAATATATAGGAGTATTAAATACTTGTGTGTCGCCAGGTCGGAGTATTTATGTTTTGGCTGTAAATTCCATAATAGGTAATATCCAATAAACAGGCAAAAGTCACTGTAATAGCAGAGACAAGAGGCGCAACGGAGAATAATATAAAACTCCAAAAATGGAGCCTCACCTTCTTTGGTTGTGCACTATTGTAGGCTTATATGAATGGAAATCCTAGTTGCCAGGTATGCTGCCGATGGTGGATTGCCTTGAGGCAGAGGTGCCCAATCTGCCAAAAGGACGGATACAGCTTCAGAATTGTTCACCTTTTCCGGCGCAAGAAACCGTCACAACAGGCATGTGATGAAGGATCTTCTCTTTTATCTTGTTTGATCAATATAAAATCTAAAGGAAGCAATGCGTTTCGGGATCCCCTTCCCCTTCATCTGGTTTAAGTTGCGGAAAAGACATTATGTGTGGGCACAGATAGATATATATATATACCCAAAAGGCGCCAAAAATGGGGCGGTGTAACCCTGTATGAAAAGAAACGCTCATTCCAGCAACTATATAATAATAAAAATAAGAAATTACATTCATGAAAAAATGTAGACATTCAAGTAAAGGGTCTTGGGTATCGATTAACCCTATAAAGAATGAGCCCTGAGAGGCATTCTGTTATTCATTTCGTCATAATAGAAGTCTATGGCTTATAACGGATCCGTCCCGTTTCCATTATGCAGCCCATAGACTTGTATTATGACGGAATGAATACTAGAATACCTCTAAAGACATTCCATTATACATTCCGTGGTAACGGAATTCATAACGCAATTCTGCTTTTACCAGTAAACTAAGCGTGAACGAATTTCAAATATGAAATTCGCTCATCTTTAGACATTATGATAAAAACTGGCTAGCAGCATCTTTCATATTCTACCAGCATATTTCATTAATCACATTATATCCATTTCGGGGTATGGATGGCAAAGGGTTGTTCCTCCCCTCTTGGTAGGAGTGGCTGATCCTGCTTCTTGCCAGCAGGGGGAGTTCCTGCGTAGTCTTTAAATGGAGAGGAAGAAAACTGCAGAGCTCCTGCTCCTTGGAAAGATTCCCCACAGAGGCCAAATTAATTCGGGCTCCATAAAACACTTGAGTGACAAGACAGCAGATGATCAGCCAAATTCTGAATTACAGACACTGCTACAAGGTGAGGGACTACGGCTCAGACACCAATCACCCAAAACTACCACAAGGCCATATAAAGTTCAAGTCTGGCAGTGGTAATAAGGATGAGCGAATCGACTTTGGATGAAACATCCAAAGTCGATTCGCATAAAACTTTGTTTCTATACTGTATGGAGCGAGCGCTCTGTTCAGTATTAGTATGTATTGGCTCCGATGAGCCGAAGTTATTACTTAGCAAAGTCTCACGAGAACTTTGCATAATAACTTCAGAAATTGATTTATACTGTAAAAAACCATTTCCCGAACTCTGGTTCGGTTCCAAGGTACCACTTGGAACTGTTGGGGCAAAACCTCCACCTATGATTGTCTGGATTCCAATTGGAGTTTTATGAGCGCTCAGAGTGAGATGACACAGACACACTGCTGAATCAACTACTCTCCTTTATTTCCTAAAAGCATAATATACTATAGATGACAACAGACAAATCTGGCACACCACCAAGGGGCTGCAAATCGAAACTAATGATTTGATTGGTTATTCATAAAAGGCTATACTTCCGTACCAAAATTCTACTAACAAAATTCTACTAATTAAAAGGCTTCTGTCACCCCCAAAATGCATTTTTCATCAGCTGACATTAGCTATTTGCTAATGTCAGCTTATTTCAAACATACTTTTCCTACATTCCCCTGAAATTTGGTTCTTTTAAAATTCTTACTTTTATTATATTCAAATATCTTCACTACCAGCAAGTTGGGCGGTAACTTGCTGGTAGCCGCCGCATCCTCCAGTTGCCGACACGCCCCCTCTCCTCTTAAAAAACAGGACCAGTGAGCGCTCTCCTGCCGCTGGCCCTGTCTTCTCATTAAGTCTCGCGCCTGCACCGTAACATTCTTCAATCGGCACAGGCGTACTGAGTGAAGGACGCCAGCTCCGTCCTCAGTGCCCCTGCGCCAATTACGTCATGAGTGTACTGTGACTTAATCGGCGCAGGCGCACTGAGGGCGTAGCTGGCGTCCTTCACTCAGAACGCCTGCGCCGATTGAAGAATGTTACGGTGCAGGCGCGGGCCTTAATGAGAAGACAGGGCCAGCGGCAGGAGAGCGCTCGCTGGCCCTGTCTATCAAGAGGAGAGGGGGCGTGTCGGCAACTGGAGGATGCGGCGGCTACCAGCAAGTTACCGCCCAACTTGCTGGTAGTGAAGATATTTGCATATAATAAAAGTAAGAATTTTAAAAGAACGAAATCACAGGGGAATGTAAGAAAAGTATGTTTGAGATCAGCGGACATTAGCAAATAGCTAATGTCAGCTGCTGAAAAATGCATTTTGGGGATGACAGAAGCCCTTTACGTTTCTGCAGCATCTTATCTCAAAGCTGACATTCTTCAGTAGTACCTCCCAAACTTACTCTCTCTTGTATGTCAGCCTCTGATAAGGGGAGCGAGGGGGCTGATTACCTTGGCCTTGCAGCTAGAACACATTTTAATTACCCACATCCTGCCAGCTGGCTCATTAATTTTTCCACAAGATGGAGGACATGTTCATACAAAATGGATTCTCATCCCTCACAGAACCGAACCCGAGTTCGTGAAATGTTTTTTTACAGTATAACTCAATTTCTGAAGTTATTATGCGTAGCCTCGCGAGACTTTGCGAAGCAGTAACTTTGGCTCATCGGAGGCAATACATTCTAATACTGTATGGAGCGGTCTGAGGCAGGGATCAACGGCCTGAGGCAGTATACAGTGACACAAAATCTCATCAGGGCCACTACTACTCCCATCCTCAACACAATCTTCACGGGAGCGCTCTGCAAAAAAGTCTCTCAGCATACACCTGCTGTAATTAGGGCTGTTACCTCATTTTTTTCTATTGTTTTCATCGGGTCATTTGTTTTTTATTATGTTTTTTGTTTATGTTAAAGGGAACCTGTCATCAACGTTATGCTGACCTCACTGAGGGCAGCAAAAAATAGTGACAGAAATGCTGATCTCAGCGGTGTGTCCCTCATCAGCTAAAAATACGTGGTTGCTGAGAACCAGCATCATAACCATTGCAGCCCAGGCCTTGAAAAGATTTAAATCTACCTGAAAAGAGTCCTGGTTATTATAATCTCCTGCTCTCTCACCCATCAGCTGATGATTGGCAGTTCTCTCCTAGAGAGAAAGGGAGAAAACTAGGTAGAAGCCTGTCAGTCATCAGCAGGAGGGCGGGAGAGCAGGAATTCATGAATAGCCAGGACTCTTCTCAGGTGGCCGTGACTCTTTTCCAGGCCCAGTCTGCAATGATTGTGATGTTGGTTCTCGGCAACCACTTACTTTTAATTTATAAATGACAGACCGCTGAAATCAACTCATCTGTCTCTACTTTATACTGCCGTTAGTATGGGCAGCATAACGTTGATGACGGGTTCCTTTTAACTTATGTCTATTTGCTTTTCATGGATTTGTTAACATCATAGGGTTCTCAAATGTAACCACTCTCAAGGATAGCTTGGAGTTGATGTGTTCACAGGTGTTAGTGATTTTGCTTTCACCTTCTCCTATATAGCTCAAAGTGGTAGTTGTGAAAACCCAGCATGGTGACTAAAGACTCATGCACACAGGCATTGCCGTTTTCGTGGTCTTCAAATCGAGAGCCTGCCGCCATTTTTTTTCTACCTGCAGAAATGTCCTATCCTTGTCCGCAAAATGGACAAGAATAGGATATGTTCTATTTTACTGTGGGGCCGTGAAACAGACTGATACCTCTCTTATGTTCAAAAATATAACTACTATAATACTGCTCCTATGTACAAGAATATAACTACTATAATACTGCTCCTATGTACAAGAATATAACTACTATAATACTGCTCCTATGTACAAGAATATAACTACTATAATACTGCTCCTATGTACAAGAATAAAACTACTATAATACTGCTCCTATGTATAAGAATATAACTACTATAATACTGCTCCTATGTACAAGAATATAACTACTATAATACTGCCTCCTATGTACAGGAATATAACTACTATAATACTGCCTCCTATGTACAGGAATATAACTACTATAATACTGCTCCTATGTACAAGAATATAACTACTATAATACTGCCTCCTATGTACAAGAATATAACTACTATAATACTGCTCCTGTGTACAAGAATATAACTACTATAATACTGCTCCTATGTACAGGAATATAACTACTATAACACTGCTCCTATGTACAAGAATATAACTACTATATAATACTGCCTCCTATGTACAAGGATAAAACTACTATAATACTGCTCCTATGTACAAGACTATAACTACTATAACTGCCTTCTATGTATAAGAATATAACTACTATAATACTGCCTCCTATGTACAAGAATATAACTTTTATAATACTGCTTCCTATATACAAGAATATAACTACTATAATACTGCCTATGTACAAGAATATAACTACTATAATACTGCTTCTATGTACAAGAATATAACTACTATAATACTGCTTCTATGTACAAGAATATAACTACTATAATACTGCATCTATGTACAGGAATATAACTACTATAATACTGCTCCTATGTACAAGAATATAACTACTATAATACTGCTCCTATGTACAAGGATATAACTACTATAATACTGCTCCTATGTACACGAATATAACTACTATAATACTGCTCCTATGTACAAGGATATAAGTACTATTATTCTTCTGCAGTGCCTTCAAAAAGTATTCAAAAGAATCGGTTCGCATCCTCAAACATGCTCATGGATGGCGCTTGTGCATTGCGGACTGCTATTTGTGGTCTACAGTATGTGGCACACACGTTCGTCTGCTATAATTTATTTTATTGGTATTTTATGTGATAGACACAAAGTAGCAAATATGTGTGAAGTGAAAAGAAAATGATACATGGCTTTCAAAATAAATAAAAATCTGGACAGTGTGACGTGTATTCGTATTCAGCCCCTCTAAGTCAATATCATGCAGGACCACATTGCACTTACAGCTGCACTCTTTTGGGGTTTGTCTCTACCAGCTTTGAACATCTATAGAGGCTGACATTTTTGCCAATTTGCCCCAATTTTTGCCCAAAATAGCTTGGGCTATTGGATGGAGAGCATTTGTGAACAGCAATTCTCAAGTCTTGCCAAAGATTCTCAATGGTATTTAGGTCTGGACTGTGACATTCTAACACATGAATATGCTTTGATCTAAACCAGTGATGCCCAACCTACGGCCGGCGGGCTACATGCGCCCCGCTAAGCTGTGTCATGCGGCCTGCGCAGTAACTGGAGGCCTTAGTCTTTTCCCTGCTTTTTATCAGCGCAGGGTGAGCTGTGAACGGCACAGGCAGTGAAGCGATGCTGCCTGTGCCTGCAATAACCAATAGCAAAGCTCCAGACAGCACGGAGCTTTGCTATTGGTTAGATTGGGCGGGCACCGGAGTGATACAGGTTCGGCATCAGGGGAAGCTGGCGGGAGCAGGAAGGAGGAGGGGCCAGCTCCCAGGGGTGGCTGATGCAAAGAGTTCCGGGCATGCTGCGCAAGCAACCCGAGAAGCATGGCGGCGGAGGAGCTGAAGCCTACAGCCTAGACATCAAGATGGACCTGCTGAAGAAGGTGACAGCGCCGGGTGTAATGTATCAATGTGTGTAATATATGTAGTGCAGTGTGTGATCATCATATACTACACATACATCATACACATTTATACATCACATGCCCCCTCACAGTAATAATGCCAGATATGTGCCCTCTTCACAATAGTAATGCTCACTTGTGCCCCCTCACAGTAATAATGCCAGATTTGTGCCCTCTTTACAGTAGTAATGCTCACACGTGCCCCTCACAGTGTTTGCATTTCTTTCTGGCAAAGCTACCTGGTACTGGCCCGCGAAATATATACCAAGTCTAGTGCAGCCCTCAGACGAAAAATGGTTGGGCACCACTGATCTAAACCCTTCCATTGTAGCTCTGGCTGGATGTTGAGGGTTGTTGACCTGCTGGAAGGTGAACCTCCTCCCCAGTCTCAAGTCTTTTGCAGCCTCTACCAGGTTTTCTTCCAGGATTGCCCTGTATTTAGCTCCATCCATCTTCCGATCACCTCTGACCAGCTTCCCTGCCCCTGCTGAAGAAAAGCCTCCCCCAGCATGAGGCTGACACCACCATGGGTCACGGTGGGGATGGTGTGATCAGGTCGATGTGCGGGGTTAATTTTCTTCCCCACAGCGTTTTGCATTTAGGCCAAAAAGTTCAGCTTTGGTCTCTTCTGCCCAGAGCACCTTCTTCCACATGTTTGCTGGGTCCCCTGCAAACAGAACTTCTTATGGTTTGCTTTCAAAAATAGCTTTCTCCTTGCCACTCTTATTAAAAGCCAGATTTGTAGAGTTCACGACTAAAGTTTCTCCTGTTGACAGATTCTCCCACCTTAGTTGTGGATCTCTGCATGGGCCTCTTGGTTGCTTCTCTAATAAGTGCTCTTCTTGCCTGGGCTGTCAGTTTAGGTGGACGGCCATGTCTTGGTAGGTTTGCAGTTGTGCCATACTCCTTCCATTTTCGGATGATGGATTGATCAGTGCCCTGTGAGATGTTCAGAGCTTGGGATATTTTTATAACCTAACCCTTTGCTTACACTTCTCCACAACTTTATCCCTGACCTGTTTGATTTGTTCCTTGGTTTTCATGATACTCTAACAACCCTGTGAGGACTTTACAGAACAGCTAGAGTTATACTGAGAATACATTACACACAGGTGGACTCTATGTACTAATTAGTAGTGATAAGAGAGCACCAAAGTATTCCAGTGTTCGGATGTTCGTGGCGAACACATTGCTATGTTCGTGTGCTCGGCCGAAGTCTATAGGAGACAACCAGGCACCCCCTTCTCTGAAGAGGGGAGGGTGCTTGGTCCATAGGAAAAGGTCAGAAAGTGACAGAAACACCACCGAAATGGTTCGGGAACAGCGTGGGGAGGATGTCTGGATGCATCTTGGACTCCCAGGTCGCTACTGCGACCCATGTTGTCCGAGTTGTACGGCACTTTTACAGACTGACAAAAATACACACACCTCCCAGCCCCCCCCCCCCCCCCCTCCTGCCAAAAAAAATAAAAATCATTCTCAAAGGAGAAATTGTTAGGAAACATTCTTTCCTGTATATTCAACAATTGTATATAAAGTACAAGTGCTGCCAAAAATTACAAGGAAGAGGCACTCCGAAACAACCTGTATATCACATAAAGAAGGGCCTCATTCACATTGTGGTACAATTGTTCAGGTAGTGGGACTCCAACACCCATAAAGCCTATGCACTAAGTGAAAGGGCTGCCAAAAATTACAAGGAACCGGCACTCCAATACACCCTTTATCACACATAAAGGAGGGCATTATACACAGACTACAGAGACTGGACTTAGTGGAAGAGAGGGTGGTGCTTAACCGACTGGAAGCATTATCTTCAGCAATCCAACCGACCACCTGATCGCACTGGTCCGACTTGCACAGTGTTGTCCTGCAGCGCCCAGCTAAATTGCACATGAAGCTGGGTACGGTGGATGTTTTTTTTTTCTGGTGCACTGGCAGCAGGCACAGTTTCATTGCGCCCAGGGCCGTGGCCTCTGTATGCACCATCAGCATCACGCCCACTTTCCCGTCCCTTAGTGCTCGCCTTCTTCATATTAATGGTTTTGTCTGTAGATGTGTAGATTGTTTTACTGTCCGCTAAAGACACAGTTTTCTGATGCAGGACAGTACTGGATATAGAAAACCACAGATTTTGGACACTACACTAGGCCCAGATTAATGGAAGTTGTAATATAGACAGTGTTTTTAGATGCAGTTCAGTACTGGATACAAAAACCCACAGATTTTGGACACTATACTAGGCCCAGATTAATGGGAGTTGTAATATAGACTGTGTTTTTAGATGCAGTTCAGAATTGGATACAAAAACACACAGATTTTGGACACTATACTAAGCCCAAATTAATAGAAGTTTTAATATACACAGTATTTTTAGATGCAGTTCAGTACTGGATATAAAAACCCACAGATTTTGGACACTATACTAGGCCCAGATTAATGGAGGTTGTAATATACTGACAACACTGGCTAATCCCTCACTCTGATGTTAAAAGCTGAGAGATTCGCCAATATTTCCAATCAGGAACATATCGGAGCCCCTTCAAGCACCACGTCACGGTATCTCAGCATGACATGGGGTCCTACCACTAGACTACCTATGGTGTGTGAACAAGGTCTGAAAAGGTATTAAGCAGCCTACAGCCCCCTCCCACTCACCTGCATTGCAGGACCAACAATGCAATGGGGAACAAATGAGGCCGCAAGCTACACCTACAACAGACCATGTGACACCGGCTTCCAGGTGCAACAGAATGTTTACCAGCCATATGCAATGGCACATTCAATACATATAAAACAAGAATCACAGAAATAAACGTGGCCTAAATGGGTGGGACTGCTCCAAACCCCAAACACTGTGGCGTGTTTCTAACTGGGGGGCAGTACCTCCGCATGTGGTTCGCAGCAAACGGCTATCCCCAGCAAAAATTGCATACAATGGAGGATACCGGCGCGAACCACAAGCACCACACAAACATCCTACACAAAAAAACCATGTGCGGATGAAAATATATAAACACATACCTCACAGAAAAAAGATGATGTGCCATTGAATATGGCTGGTAAACATTCTGTTGCACCTGGAAGCCGGTGTCACATGGTCTGTTGTAGGTGTAGCTTGCGGCCTCATTTGTTCCCCATTGCATTGTTGGTCCTGCAATGCAGGTGAGTGGGATGGGGCTGTAGGCTGCTTAATACCTTCTCAGACCTTGTTCACACACCATAGGTAGTCTAGTGGTAGGACCCCATGTCATGCTGAGATACCGTGAAGTGGTGCTTGAAGGGGCTCCGATATGTTCCTGATTGGAAATATTGGCGAATCTCTCAGCTTTTAACATCCGAGTGAGGGATTAGCCAGTGTTGTCAGTATATTACAACCTCCATTAATCTGGGCCTAGTATAGTGTCCAAAATCTGTGGGTTTTTATATCCAGTACTTACCTGCACCTTTATTGGCTGCTTAATACCCGCGAAACATGCGCGGCGGAGACTTCAGCATTTCGCTCGAGCACATGCAGTACTCGGCAGAGTACCGCCATGTGCCGAGCATAGCAATGCTCGAGCCGAACCGGTAGTCGGCAGAGCATGCTCGCTCATCACTACTAATTAGGTGACCTGAAGACTTGGTGACACTGGATGTTATTGAGGGGTATCAGAGTACAGGGGGCTGAATACAAATGCACAACGCACTTTCCAGATTTTTATTTATTAAACATTTTGAAATTCATGCTGCTTTGAATTCATTGCCACTTTATGGTAGTCTATCACATAAAATACATTTAAGTTTACGGATGTAACATGAACAAATGTGAAAAAGTTCAAGGGGTATGAATACTTTTTCAAGGCACTGTATGTGATAGAATATGACTACCATAATCACCACAGACAATGGACTTATACACAGCTCCTTTTTTGTACGTTCCTTTCACCCCTTCTAGATTACTTTTCTCTGGATCTGACCCAGTCCCGTTCGCCGGAGCCGCAGACACAAGATCCTTTTTAGCCACTTCCTAATTTATTGCTATACAGTCCCCGGACTCATGGGAACCAGGTATTTATTTCCTTGTTGCTATAGTTACTCGGAGGCGCAGGTCACCTGTTCAATGTGCAGCTATAAAACAACCTTTGCTCGGCGAGGGATCAGGCAGTGCACGTATCAGCAGAGGCACGCCTGAAGGTGAGTCCGCACTCTCCCGTTGTGATTTTCTTATTTGCAAAAATTCCTTCTAGAAGGAATCTTCCTTCTATATAAGGAAACATTGTAACTGCAGTCTGTTTACCTGCTGGGATTTGTAGTTCTGAATTGTAAAGTCGACTTTAGAAGGAAAGGTTTGACACCTACTCGATTGACATTGGGGCGGGGGTTACGGGTTCTTAAAGGAACGTAACAGATTAAAATTCAGCGTTTCTGTTCTGGTGTAGGCATTGCTACAGGTGGATCCGCTCATCTGTTACATATTTGTCTACACCAGGGATGGGCATATCGCGGCTCTCCAGCTGTTGTAAAACTACAACTCCCACCATGCCCTGCTCATAGCCAGACTGGGCATGCTGGGAGTTGTAGTTTTGAAACAGCTGGGGAGCCGCAGTTTGCCTATCCCTGGTCTACACAATGCTCTGCGAGGTAAAGACATCAGTGAGAGCTGTAGAAATCTCTCTGCTAGTTTGTTACAATGTATCAGTACAGTATCTGGTTGGTCCCCCCTCAAAATCTCCCATTACCCATACATTTGTCTTTGGTTCTAGATTCTTATGATCTCTACATGTGATCCTTGGATTCTTACTATGTTTCTATCCATATATCAATGGATTTGTATCATCTATTCGTGGGTGTAAGGTTCTAGATTCACCTTTCCCTGTTCCGGATTCTTACTGTTAATGCATAGATTAATGATTCTGGATTATTTCTACGGTTCAGTAATAAAGTTAAAGTTCTACATTTTTCTGGGTCATCCATGTGTTTATCCGATACTCTCCTGTATATGGCTAAATTAGTGTATGGTTCTAGATTCTCATTATCCAGCACATATGATGCTTTGGATCTTTACTGTTCATGCATACAGTGGATATAAAAAGTCTACACACCCCTGTTAAAATGTCAGGTTTCTGTGCTGTAAAAAAATGAGACAAAGATAAATCATTTCAGAACTTTTTCCACCTTTAGGGTCCATTCACACGTCCGTGTGTGTTTTGCAGATCCACAGATCCGCGGATCCGCAAAACACGGACATCGGCGATGTGCGTTCCGCAATTTGCGGACCGCACATCGCCGGCACTCTCATAGCAAATGCCTTTTCTTGTCCGCAATTGCGGACAAGAATAGGACATGTTCTATTTTTTTCGGGAACGCAATTGCGGACCCGGAAGTGCGGATCCGCAATTGCGGACCCGGCCGGGACATAGTCTGTCCCCATTGAAATTAATGGGTCCGCAATTCCATTCCACAAATGCGGAACAGAATTGCGGACGTGTGAATGGACCCTTAATGTGACCTATAAACGGTACCACTCAATTGAAAAGTAAATTATTTAAAAATCTGGATTATTATGGTCCATTGAAAAATTTGTTTAGCGTTCTAGCTATTTTTGGAGGTCCGTCCACATGTCCTTCTAATGCTCTAGGTTCTTACTGCTTGTCTAAGGTTCTGAATCTTCATACTTCATGAATTATTCTGGATTTTCATTCTCCATCCATGTCATATTGATTTTGATCCCCATGATAGATCCGGAACTATAGAACGATTTGGCAGATCACCATTCATGTCTTTACTGTACGTTCTTGCTCCTTACTATCCCTCTGTAAATTCCCCCCCGTGATCCATTCTCCTGGTTTCCCAGAAGCCATCCTTACATCTGTCCTTACTCCATGCATTTCATGTCTTCCTTTGCTCCTCGGCTGATCGCTCAAACCTTGAGTTGACCTCTTTACACCTTGAAGGGAAATTCTAGGGTTCTGTATATGACAGTAGAATATAAAAGCTCTGCAACTTTGTAACATAATTTGTTTCCATCCCATTTCCAAGATCTGTGCTTGCAGTCAGTGATTGAAAACACAATTATTTGTATTAAACCTGTCCACAGCTAGTCCTGCTCTCAGCTGATACCATGTGTCAGTCTGGACAATGCTCTGTAAGCTAAACACATCAGCAGCTGCACACATCTTTTTGCTACAATGTATCAGTCTGGAGTCACAGGGCATTGTCTAGAATAGATACCATTTCATCTACTTTGCTGTGTACAGGTTTAATGTCAATAATAGTGTTCCCATTCACTGACAGCAAGCAGAATTATTGCAAACGACAAGGAACTGAAACGCAAAGTATATTATAAATTTGTAGACCTTTCCATTTTGAATGGGTTGTCCACGAAATGCCAAAGGAAATGATGAAACTCTCCAGGGCTTACCTTACTCTGAATGGTGAAGGCCACCTGGGGGCTCAGGTAGGTGATAAAGCGTCTTAGCGTGTCTAATGCCCATTACACATCGGGGTGCAGCATTTCTAAAATTTGAGCAGAAAATGGACAATCCCTTTAAGACTTTGGAAGACCCCTTTAATGATGTTCATTATATCTATAGTAATAATTCCCACATCCCAGTGACTGTAATAATGATATAATATTCAGTACAGTCGCAGCGTCCAGGCCGCCCCCATAAGATCGCTGCGCTGATGGAGGATTTTCTCATCACAGGAGGTCGTCGACTGCAAAATCGAGGAGCCATAATGTATATGTCAACGCTGGCGGTGTCGATCGTCCTTATTACCTTGTCCTCCAACTTGGCCATGGCGGTGAAGAAGGCGATCCCCTCACCACAGATGCTCTCGAGAGGTCCCGTGTCCGCAAAAGTCTCCAGTCTGGAAATTACAGGGTTAAAAAAAAAAACGCCCTGAAGCCTGACTCAATGTCCTGTTTTCTTCTAGGTTGGGGAGATGAGCTCTCCTGGGTGCCGTCCTATGAAGAAGGATTGTACAATGCAAAAAAGAGGTAGGGGGCGCCACTGAGTTTGTTATATCACTGTATGTACGTTCTTAAAGGGCCGACATGGTTTGAACCGGTCACTTGGAGACAGGACGACGGCAGGGGCCCCGCATTGAGACCCTCCAACCTCAGCTCACTGTATTGTGTGTACACCATGATGACTCACTGAGGCAACATGAAATATGCGCTATACAGATGACATCACCACGCACGGTGCCACATCACAAACCCAGCTCTGCTACATCCGCCATTTCAGGTAATATCCAATCGATATACATTCCGGTGACGTTTTTCATTAAAAGAAATTTTCCAAAAGTTAAATGGGTGTATCATGAGAAGTTCTGAACATTTAGAATATACTTTGTCTCTCCATTTCTCACCATTTCTGCTTGCTGTCAGTGAATGGAAACATTTGCATTCAGAGGCCGGAGAACCTTCGTGACGAAATTCCGCTCATGATGCTGTAGTTTATTACAATGTATCACTGTAGATAAGAGCAATCAGCCTGGGGTCTAAGCCAGGGGAAGAGATTTGTGTTGACAGCAAGCGGAGGTCTTAAATATGGTATATTTGAGAATAGAAAGTATATGACAAGGGTTCAGAACTTTTCATTGTAGAAATGATTATGAAGAGCAAAAATAGTATAGAATCCTAAATGGCGCTCTTAAGTCCCAGTAAGTCCTCGTGAAATGGACCAAGAAACAACAAACATCAATAATAACCGGACTTGGAGCAAGTCCTGATTACTTGACAAGTGAAGTCTATTCACGCATATGAATTGTCCAGATCTTACCAAATCGGGTCCTGTCTTAAGTTTCCAGTGGCCCCTGCGCAGTCCAAGCAATCAGCTATACAATACAGGATTGTTCCTCTATTATTCCTCCTGGCCGGTTTGTCTACAAGATACCAGGTTCCTTAATGGGAAGCAGGAAAGCCCTGTATATAGATTGGAAGGAGAAGACACGCAACCTAGGTAGGATCTGATAGTGCTCACAATATTAAAACTTGGTATTCAGCATATAAAACTCATACTGGCTGACCGGTCTTGCCTTGCAGCTTTCTCAAGGGCATGCAAGCAGGGTCGGCGTCAGCACCCGGCAAAGAGCTGAACAGTGGGGAATCCCAGAGTCAGGACTCTTCCTGGCTTAGGAGTCCCTGCTCTTACTCCATATAAGGAATCAATGCTATGACCATTACCATTGTCAGTATGCTTGGGGACACCCTGTGTATTTAAGTCTTTCTGAAATGTTCCTGCTGGGATTTGAACTCACAACCCTCTACTTTAAAGGCAAAAAATTTAACTACTGAGCTATTGAGCTCAATGCTAAGCTGTGTCCCTACACAGCAGAAGTATTTTTTTTTTCATAGTAATTGTAAAAAAATGTATGTCACAAAATATATAAAATCATACCTCTGATATATATGAATGCATAATATGTGGGAAACTACTACTGAGGTTTTTAGCCATAATATAGTTATGGCAGGCTAACGTAAAGCTCTCTAGCTCAGTGGTTAAGTTCTTGACTTTAATGTAGAAGGCTGTGAGTTTGAATCCCACCACAGTCATTTAAAAAATAGAGGCTAAATAGACACACCAACCTTTTTAATTTGTGTAACTATAATTTTTTGTTGGGAAAGGCGGCAACCCTAACCGAACCCCTGCCCCCGGGGACCCCATAACTTTTTTTTATAGTTATGTCTACCGAGATGTGTGGGGGTTCATTTGAGGGAAATCTGTCTTTTTTGACAATACCATTTTGGGGTCTGTATGACTTGAACACTTTTTATTACATTTTCTTGGGAGATAAAGTGATGAAAAAATGGCATTTGAGCCTTTTTTATTTTTTTCTGTTACATGCTTCACCATATGGGCTAAGCTTTTTTAAATATTTTAATAGTATTGGTGTTTTCGCATGCGACAATGCCCAT
This sequence comes from Bufotes viridis, assembly GCA_033119425.1. Lineage (NCBI taxonomy): Eukaryota > Metazoa > Chordata > Amphibia > Anura > Bufonidae > Bufotes > Bufotes viridis. Next base: position 373,619,505 of record CM065593.1, on the reverse strand, counting down.
AATGTTATTCTTTCTTTGTTTGTTTTTTATTTTGGGGAAAGTAGGGTGATTTTACTTTTTAAGGTTTTTTTTTATAACTTCAAAACTTTTTTTAATTACTTTTCATTAGATTGCAACTTATACATAATAATAGAAATTGCTACATTATTCTGTATAGAAATCACAATATCACAGTTTAGTGCTGCCACCTAGTGGCCTGAACTGGGATATACTAATAATGAGCCTGAAAGACTAGTACAGGGTGCTTTCCCCGATCCCCGCTGGGCGAAGGCGCGTCTGAGCAGGAAACTCGCTCTTCCGTCTTTTTAACACTCTCAGATGCCGTGGTGACATTTGACAAATGCCACAAGGGGGCCCACTGAGATTTATCACTCAAGGGCCCACGTGAACCTGGAGCCGGCCCTGCATGCGAGTAATTTTGGTATTGTCACCTAGTGTTACTGGAAACTTTTCAAGTTGTCAGTGTCTGGAGTGTAATTCAAAGTTCGCCCACTAGATGGCGACATTCGCCTGATAATAAAAGCTTTATTGGAAAAGTGACCAAAACCTCAGAAGAATCGGTTCTGAGTCCTGACTGGACCTCACTGCACAGCCACGATCAACCTGTATAAATGTCTTGTGTTGCTGCTTATATCAAAGCGTCTGCACAGTGGACAGACAGACCCCGGATGAAGAGGTGCCATGCCATCGGGGGTTCTCATGAGAAATTGGCCCCTCTGCCAGGGGTCCCAGTATTATAGAGTCACGTGGTCAGTAGGGGCTGTGTTATAGAGCTTGTATTGAAAAACCTAGTCCGAAAAACCATATCAAGATATTTCTTGTGGCTCCTTAATCTACCCTTATTTAGGGTCAGCATACCCTCTATACCATGGATCAGCAACCTCCGGCACTCCAGGTGTTGTGAAACTACATCTCCCATCATGCACACTTGCTTGGCTGTTCTCTGAACTCCCACAGAAGTAAAAGGAGCATGCTGGGTATTGTAGTTTCACAACAGCTGGAGTGCTGAAGGTTGCTGATCCCTGCTCTATACCAAGCAATGTTTCTGCAGATAGACAGCAGTATATCGAGAATTCCCGAGTAGGCAGCAGGAGTAGAACCGGCTCAGCTGCACAGGGACCCAGAAGGAAGAAGGGGCCCGTCTAGCCACAGGGGAGTGTGTAAAATGAGTATCCTGCTTCTGTTGCACTCCTGCCTCTCTATGATTAACAGTAGAGATGCAAGAAATCCTGCAGCTGTCTGTACAAGGAGACGACCCCTTCACCACCCAAGACCACCAGGGATGTTATCAAGAACCCCTTCACCACCCAAAACCCGCACAAATGTTGCTATAAACCCCTTTAACCCCCAAGATCACCACGGATGTTATCATGAACCCCTTCACCACCCATGACCACCAGGAATGTTATCATGAACCCCTCCACCACCCAAGACCACCACGAATGTTATCATGAACCCCTCCACCACCCAAGACCACCACAAATGTTATCATGAACCCCTTCACCACCCATGACCACCAGGAATGTTATCATGAACCCCTTCACCACCCATGACCACCAGGAATGTTATCATGAACCCCTCCACCAAGCAAGACCAGCACAGATGTTATCATGGACTCCTTTCCTTCCCAAGACTGCAGGGATGTTGTCATTCAGCTATGGTTTTACCATTAATCCCTACACTTCTCTAGACCACCAGGATTGTTACTGTTAACCAGCTCATTGCCTAGCCCACCAGAGATGTTACCATTAACCCCGCAACTACCCTAGACCACCAGGGCTCTTTCTTGTGAAAGCAGAATTTCATGTAGAAGCAAATACGTAGGGGATAATAAGATACGGGATCAGTGTCTGGATTATGGAGTCCAACCACAGGGACCCCTGCCAGTCATGAGAATGAGGGTCCTGTGTTCCCCTATATGAATGGAGTAACAGTCAACTATAGACACTACCACTCTATGGGAATGATGGAGAAAGCTGAGCACTGTATTCTGCTGGCGCAGACAGTCCCATCTGGTGGAATCGGGCATAAGTAATTGAACTATTAGTATATTGAGGTCAGAGGGGACGTTACTAAACATAATACAAATGTGACTGCAGTACCAGTTGTGACCATTGGGTGGAATCCTCTCCATGCATAGCATTGTACAGTATACTGGACAGGATCCCATACACTTCTAGTCTGTGTGGATATTCCATATATGTGGATCTGAGATATACAAAATTCAGCATAAGAAGCATAAAATAAAAAAAATAAAAAAAATTCAGCCCTAGCCAAAATGTTAAAATAGTATTCTGATTTCACAGTTTCAAAGTTTACTGATATTGTGCTGACTTTATGTTATGTCATGGCATTTTCTGCATCCACATCCAATTACCAAAGTCTGCGGTCATGAGACCTAACAGATTTTCTCTGTGTCGCTGCACTGGTAACAGGGTTCTACAGAATCCCGAACGCAGCTTTGGATGTGAATGGAGAATTAAAGAGAAAAACATATTTTGGAGAAGCAAAGTGTTTACAGATTTACTGGACATTCTGGTATATTAGACCCGGGCATGGAGAGGGGTTACATGTCCTCTTCTCTTGCAGTAACAAACCTCTTATGGTGATTCATCATTCGGAAGATTGTCAGCAGTGTCAAGGTAAAAGATTTATGACTAAATGAGCAGGAAAAGTGGAGTCACTGTGTATACATTACAGTACTTATAATGGCGTAACCAGGAATGACTGGGCCCCACAGCAAATTTTTTGCAAACCCCACTGCTGAGGCTAAGCAAGATCACAAGATCACTCTCTCGGACCAGGCCCGGCCGCCGCTCTGTCAGTTTCCTACCCATATATACTATATACATACATTACTTATCCTGTACTGATCCTGAGTTACATCCTGTATTTTACTCCAGAGCTGCACTCACTATTCTGCTGGTGCCGTCACTGTGTACATACATTACTTATCCTGTACTGATCCTGAGTTACATCCTGTATTATACTCCAGAGCTGCACTCACTATTCTGCTGGTGCAGTCACTGTGTACATACATTACTTATCCTGTACTGATCCTGAGTTACATCCTGTATTATACTCCAGAGCTGCACTCACTATTCTGCTGGTGCAGTCACTGTGTACATACATTACATTACTTATCCTGTACTGATCCTGAGTTACATACTGTATTATACTCCAGAGCTGCACTCACTATTCTGCTGGTGCAGTCACTGTGTACATACATTACATTACTTATCCTGTACTGATCCTGAGTTCCATCCTGTATTATACTCCAGAGCTGCACTCACTATTCTGCTGGTGCAGTCACTGTGTATATACATTACTTATCCTGTACTGATCCTAAGTTACATCCTGTATTATACTCCAGAGCTGCACTCACTATTCTGCTGGTGCAGTAACTGTGTACATACATTACATTACTTATTCTGTACTGATCCTGAGTTACATCCTGTATTATACTCCAGAGCTGCACTCACTATTCTGCTGGTGCAGTCACTGTGTACATACATTACATTACTTACCCTGTACTGATCCTGAGTTACATCCTGTATTATACTCCAGGGCTGCACTCACTATTCTGCTGGTGGAGTCACTGTGTACATACATTACTTATCCTGTACTGATCCTGAGTTACATCCTGTATTATACTCCAGGGCTGCACTCACTATTCTGCTGGTGCAGTCACTGTGTACATACATTACTTATCCTGTACTGATTCTGAGTTACATCATGTATTATACTCCAGAGCTGCACTCACTATTCTGCTGGTACAGTCACTGTGTACATACATTACATTACTTATCCTGTACTGATCCTGAGTTACATCCTGTATTATACTCCAGAGCTGCACTCACTATTCTGCTGGTGGAGTCACTGTGTACATACATTACTTATCCTGTACTGATCCTGAGTTATATCCTGTATTATACTCCAGAGCTGCACTCACTAATCTGCTGGTGGTCACTGTGTACATTATATTACTTATCCTGTACTGATCCTGAGTTACAGCCTGTATTGTACTCCAGAGCTGCACTCACTATTCTGCTGGTGGAGTCAATGTGTACAAACATTACTTATCCTGTACTGATCCTGAGTTACATCCTGTATTATACTCCAGAGCTGCACTCACTATTCTGCTGGTGCAGTAACTGTGTACATACATTACATTACTTATTCTGTACTGATCCTGAGTTACATCCTGTATTATACTCCAGAGCTGCACTCACTATTCTGCTGGTGCAGTCACTGTGTACATACATTACTTTACTTATCCTGTACTGATCCTGCGTTACATCCTGTATTATACTCTAGAGCTGCACTCACTATTCTGCTGGTGCGGTCACTGTGTACATACATTACATTACTTACCCTGTACTGATCCTGAGTTACATCCTGTATTATACTCCAGGGCTGCACTCACTATTCTGCTGGTGTAGTCACTGTGTACATACATTACTTATCCTGTACTGATCCTGAGTTACATCATGTATTATACTCCAGAGCTGCACTCACTATTCTGCTGGTGCAGTCACTGTGTACATACATTACATTACTTATCCTGTACTGATCCTGAGTTACATCCTGTATTATACTCCAGAGCTGCACTCACTATTCTGCTGGTGGAGTCACTGTGTACATACATTACTTATCCTGTACTGATCCTGAGTTATATCCTGTATTATACTCCAGAGCTGCACTCACTAATCTGCTGGTGGAGTCACTGTGTACATACATTACTTCTCCTGTACTGATCCTGAGTTACATCCTGTATTATACTCCAGAGCTGCACTCACTATTCAGCTGGTGCAGTCACTGTGTACATACATTACAATACTTATCCTGTACTGATCCTGAGTTACATCCTGTATTATACTCCAGAGCTGCACTCACTATTCTGCTGGTGCAGTCACTTTATACATACATTACATTACTTATCCTGTACTGATCCTGAGTTACATCCTGTGTTATACTCCAGAGCTGCACTCACTATTCTGCTGGTGCAGTTACTGTGTACATACATTACTTATCCTGTACTGATCCTGAGTTACATCCTGTATTATGCTCCAGAGCTGCACTCACTATTCTGCTGGTGCAGTCACTGTGTACATACATTACTCATCCTGTACTGATCCTAAGTTACATCCTGTATTATACTCCAGAGCTGCACTCACTATTCTGCTGGTGCAGTCACTGTGTACATACATTATATTACTTATCCTGTACTGATCCTGAGTTACATACTGTATTATACTCCAGAGCTGCACTCACTATTCTGCTGGTGAACTCACTGTGTACATACATTACTTATCCTGTACTGATCCTGAGTTACATCCTGCATTGTACTCCAGAGCTGCACTCACTATTCTGCTGGTTGAGTCACTGTGTACATACATTACTTATCCTGTACTGATCCTGAGTTACATCCTGTATTATACTCCAGAGCTGCACTCACTATTCTGCTGGTGGAGTCACTTTGTACATACATTACTTATCCTGTACTGATTCTGAGTTACATCCTGTATTGTACTCCAGAGCTGCACTCACTAGTCTGCTGGTTGAGTCACTGTACTGATCCTGAGTTACAGCCAATATTCTAGTAGTGTCTATTCTGCTGGTTGTTATTGGAAACAGTAAGCAAGCCTGTCATCAGTCACACCCCTTACAGCTTAGCCCAGCTTGTGGCTGGGGGGGGGGGGGGGGTGTTAGTTACTTTTTCCATCATCGGTTCAAAGAAAACACTTCTCAGAATGCTAATCACCAATGCAAGCGCAGTGATCAAGCAGAATTGTGAATGCAGCTCTGGAGTATGATGCAGGCTGGAGGCACATGACATTATTGATCCCTAGTTAGAAAGTTACTCAACTGTAGATTATATTGATAAATAAGCTGTCAAATGTTAATTCCGTACTATAAGCTAATTTTGGGAATTGCCCCTTATATCAAATTGTATGCATATTTCTTGTGATTGTCCTACAGCTGTGGTCAGCAGAATGCTGGAACCTTCTGACAACACATAGGGGTAGATAGGACTGACAACTAATAAATAATAAAGTGGTATTATGGAATTGTTATAAAAGCTACAGTTGCAAGAAAAAGTATGTGAACCCTTTAGAATGATATGGATTTCTGCACAAATTGGTCATAAAATGTGATCTGATCTTCATCTAAGTCACAACAATCACAATCTGCTTAAACTAATAACACACAAAGAGTTAAATGTTACCATGTTTTTTTGAACACACCATGTAAACATTCACAGTGCAGGTGGAAAAAGTATGTGAACCCCTAGACTAATGACATGTTCAAGAGCTAATTGGAGTGAGGTGTCAGCCAACTGGAGTCCAATCAATGAGATGAGATTGGAGGTGTTGGTTATAGCTGCCCTGCCCTATAAAAAACACACACCAGTTCTGGGTTTACTTTTCCCAAGAAGCATTACCTGATGTGAATGATGCCTTGCACAAAAGAGCTCTCAGAAGACCGACGATTAAGAATTGTTGACTTGCCTAAAGCTGGAAAGGGTTATAAAAGTATCTCCAAAAGCCTTGCTGTTCAGCAGTCCACGGTAAGACAAATTGTCTATAAATGGAGAATGTTCAGCACTGCTGCTACTTTCCCTAGGGGTGGGCATCCTGTAAAGACGACTGCAAGAGCACAGCGCAGACTGCTCAATGAGGTGAAGAAGAATCTAGAGTGTCAGCTAAAGACTTACAAAAGTCTCTGAGATATGCTAACATCCCTGTTAGCGAATCTACGATATGTAAAACACTAAACAAGAATGGATTTCATGGGAGGATACCACAGAGGAAGACGCTGCTGTCCAAAAAAAACATTGCTGCACGTTTACAGTTTGCACAAGAGCACCTGGATGTTCCACAGCAGTACTGGCAAAATATTCTGTGGACAGATAAAACCAAAGTTGAGTCGTTTGGAAGAAACACACAACTATGTGTGGAGAAAAAGAGGCACAGCACACCAACATCAAAACCTCATCCCAACTGTGAAGTATGGTGGTGGGGGCATCATGGTTTGGGGCTGCTTTGCTGCGTCAGGGCCTGGACAGATTGCAATCATCGAAGGAAAAATGAATTCCCAAGTTTATTAAGACATTTTGCAGGAGAACGTAAGGCCATCTGTCCACCAGCTGAATCTGAACAGAAGATGTGTGCTGCAACAGGACAACGACCCAAAGCATAGAAGTAAATCAACAACAGAATGGCTTAAACAGAAGAAAATACGCCTTCTGGAGTGGCCCAGTCACAGTCCTGACCTCAACCCGACTGAGATGCTGTGACAGGACCTCAAGAAAGCGATTCACACCAGATATCCCAAGAATATCGCTGAACTGAAACAGTTCTGTAAAAAGGAATGGTCAAGAATTACTCCTGACCGTTGTGAACGTCTGATCTGCAACTACAGGAAACGTTTGGTTGAAGTTATTGCTGCCAAAGGAGGTTCAACCAGTTATTAAATCCAAGGGTTCACATACTTTTTCCACCTGCACTGTGAATGTTTACATGGTGTGTTCAATAAAAACATGGTAACATTTAATTCTTTGTGTGTTATTAGTTTAGGCAGACTGTGATTGTCTATTGTTGTGACTTAGATGAAGATCAGATCACATTTTATGACCAATTTGTGCAGAAATCCATATCATCCCGAAGGGTTCACATACTTTTTCTTGCAACAGTATTTCAGAAGGTTACCTGCTGGAAATTCTTCTGCATGTCAGTATTAGGGAATTGTAATTTTAGCAATTGCACCGTGCAGGCTCAGCAGGGCAGGACACACAGATATCACAGGACCGCCATGTTCTAGGTTTATTTCCACCCTTTGTGTGAATCTACAAATAATCTTTTTCTCAGCCCTGAAGAAAGCGTTTTCCGAAAGTGCGGAAGTCCAGGAACTGGCAAAGAAAAACTTCATCATGCTGAATCTCATGGTAGGGGGAGAAAATGGGAGTCATGCACCAAAAGCGTTGATTATACGGCGCCCTCTGATGGGAAATATTAAAGTGCCAGTCTACATACTGAGCGGCTATACGTGTACACCAGCGGCATTACACATATGTCATAGGGCGGTAGATTATTGCCCGCCGCCCGTACCACGATATATGCAATTATACATATTTTGTGTGTTTTATATGCCATTTTCATCTACAATTGCTCCTTTTTTACAGCGCTATCCAATGCTTTCAAATATTTCCATCCTCTTTTGACATTTTAAGTTTTGCCCCATTTGCCCACGAGTCCTTCCAGAAACGCTCTCTTTGGGGCACATTTGCCCCTCTTTAGGGTCCATTCACACGTTCGTTGTTTTTTTATAATCCGAAAATAGGACCATTTTTTGCGGATCCTATTTTCCAAGAATTCTTTCCGTTTGTCATCCGTTTTTTGCGGATCCGCAAAAAAAAATGGATAGAAGAATACATTTTCCTATTTAAATGAAGTTGGACGGACCGCAATTTTCGGATAAGAATAGGACATGTTTTATTTTTTTACGGACACTATGTACTGAGAAAATTATGCGAACAGCACTCTTTGTGCTGTCCGCATATTTTATAGACCCATTGAAAATCAATGGGTCCGAATTCTGTCCGCAACTATTCCGTGACTAGTCCGAAAAATCTGGATCAGATGCGGAACTAAACAACGGACGTGTGAATGGACCCTAAAGGTCCCACCAAAATGGGAGCATAGTTTGGTTCTTAGATCTGATGCCAGTCTCTATTTCCGGCACTTTGGAAACAACCATTCAATGTGGGGGGTGGGCCCCCCTTCCCTCAGTGCTTTGTGTGTCTTCTTATGCGGCACAAGGGTCTTTGGGCCCCCTCAGGCTCCTGGACCCGATAGCGACTGCTACCTCTGCAACGCCTATAGCTATGCCCATGGGGGGGCAGAGATGTCCCTGTGGTCTGCACCCCATATAATCTATGAATTATTATGCTGCACACACTGTATATAAGATGAACACTTATAATGAAACTCCTTTTTCCAGCACGAGACAACGGACAAAAACTTGGCCCCGGACGGTCAGTACGTGCCCAGGATCCTGTTCATTGGTATGCGGAGTCCGGGACTCCATATTATTATATTGCCCAGTTTAGACGGCTGCCGAATCGCTGGCGTCACTGCTGAGATGCATTCAAAATGATGGCGACATTTGCTGGACGTTAAAGTGGGCGGTTGTATTTATAGATCACCTTTGGGGAAAAAAACTGCGAGTGAAACGTCGATACATAAGTTGCAATATTGTATCACTGTCTAGCCACGCCCCTTTATTTCAGGTATAAAAACCATCAATATGGAGGGGCACCAGGCATGATAAATATGACACGGCTGGTGATGGCTCTCTGTCGTAGACTGGTATCTGAGCTCTGCATCCAGCACCAGTAATGTAGGGAAGAACGAAAAGGTGGGAGACTCCATAGCAAAGATAAAAATGAGGCCCCTTTCAGCTGCAGCTTGACTCCACTTGTACATTTCCCACAAGAACAATGTGGAATGAGGGTCCTCTCTCCAGGGGCCCCCATAGCAGCCTCATTTATGGTCTTGCAGGGGGCAATAAAAATGTTGTTGCATTGCCCGTTGAGTCTACTGTCGCCTTCTGACGTTAGCACATCTTCTTCTTACAGATCCATCCTTAAGGGTCAGAGCTGAGATCACTGGGCGTTATTCCAATCGTCTATATGTGTATGGATCACAGGACATACCACTGTGTAAGTCACGTCTTCCCATGGACAGTATCGTATGTATGTACCTCTTAACATAGGTAGGTGGCCAAGCTGAAGTTTGGTAAATGTCCCTTTCAGACAACCCCCATATATAGGATAGTTTAGGATAGTTGGCTCTAGATGTCCTATCTTACAGCATGCTTTATACTCTGCAGCGGAATGTACAATTTTGCGGTTTGTTTTTGGAAACAATCAGTAAGCTTGTGGACAGACACCTCTTCCCCCATAACAGTTTAGCCGGGTGCCTTGCTGTTTAAGAAAAACTCAACCTACTCAGCCTTCCAAATTTTTCTAGGATCCACAAAAGGCATCATCTCACTGTGAAATGTATGATGCTTTTAAGGTACACTTTCCCTTTAAGGATTTTCTTGCTGTCAGTGAATAGAAACATTCCTGTCCTGGTCATGTTATTTTTGCGCATCCTTCCCTGCTGAGTAATTCACTTTAAATAAGGAGCCGGGGAAGGGAAGAACAACTACTCAGAGCACGTTTGTGGCTCGCAAAAGTTGTCACTTTCTAAACCCATTCGGTCATTGTCAACTATTCCCCTCAGCAGAGTCTGACTAGATGATGGGAGTAGGAGTCTGACTAAATGTATCTAATCTTTTGTACATTCTTCTTAGTGATAGAAAACATGAAGAAAGTGCGCCATCTTTCTCAGACTGAGCTATGATCCACCACACGGGAGAAGCTTCGGAAGGGCCCGCACCATGAAAGGGGCCCATTGTCACTGCTTCCACCAGTCTCCTCGAATTGCATACATTGTTACACAGCGGAGTAAAGTTGGATTTTAATTGAAAAACCAAACAAAAAACTTGCACAGAATTTATAATGCAATTTACATTGTTAAAGGTGTTTTTCCTATCAAATATGTTTTTTATTTTTTAGAAATATCTGATTACAAAGTCTAGCTGAGGTGAGCAGTCCTATGTGCGGCAGGTGTCCTTTTCTCATCTGTCAGTATAGCGCTAATTCAGTCCTGTCTGACAATCTGGTAACTGTGAGAAATATGGAACAACTGTAGCGTTTTCTATAGAGTTGTCAGCCAGCATGCACCTACCAACCAGTCTGTCTCTGATCGATCAGGTCTTTAACTCAAGGACAAACTGGCCTGAAGATGAACGTAATCAAGAAGTAAGACAGTATCAGAAGCGGTCTTACCAAAATTAGGATTCAGGACAGAAAAAAAAAAATAATTGTTGTGTGAACTTTATAGATTAGAGCACTGGTTTTCTGATAATGCACTCCAAATCTTCTGCATAGACTTAACTTACATGATAGAATTCTGCTACTTGCAGCCACCACTAGAGGGAGCTCAAGAGATTGCTGTATACAGATATATACAGCCACCACTAGAGGGCGCTCAGGAGATTACTACATACAGATATATACAGCCACCACTAGAGGGAGCTCAGGAGATTACTACATACAGATATATACAGCCACCACTAGAGGGAGCTCAGGAGATTACTACATACAGATATATACAGCCACCACTAGAGGGAGCTCAGGAGATTACTACATACAGATATATACAGCCACCACTATAGGGAGCTCAGGAGATTACTACATACAGATATATACAGCCACCACTAGAGGGAGCTCAAGAGATTGCTGTATACAGATATATACAGCCACCACTAGAGGGCGCTCAGGAGATTACTGTATACAGATACATACAGCCACCACTAGAGGGAGCTCAGGAGATTACTGCATACATATATATATATATATATATACACAGCCACCACTAGAGGGAGCTCAGGAGATTACTGCATACAGATATATACAGCCACCACTAGAGGGAGCTCAGGAGATTACTGTATATATATAAATATATATATATATATATATATATATACAGACACCACTAGAGGGAGCTCAGGAGATTACTGAATACAGATATATACAGACACCACTAGAGGGAGCTCAGGAGAATACTATATACAGATATATACAGCCACCACTAGAGGGAGCTCAGGAGACTACTGCATACAGATATACATAGCCACCACTAGAGGGAGCTGAGAAGATTACTGCATACAGATATATACAGCCACTACTAGAGGGAGCTCAGGAGATTACTGCATACAGATATATACAGCCACCACTAGAGGGAGCTCAGGAGATTACTACATACACATATATTCAGCCACCACTAGAGGGAGCTGAGAAGATTACTGCATACAGATATATTCAGCCACCACTTGAGGGAGCTCAGGAGCTTACTACATACAGATATACACAGCCACCACTAGGGGGAGCTCAGGAGATTACTACATACAGATATATACAGCCACCACTAGAGGGGGCTCAGGAGATTACTGCATACAGATATTTACAGCCACCACTAGAGGGAGCTTAGGAGTTACTACATACAGATATACACAGCCACTACTAGAGAGAGCTCAGGAGATTACTACATACAGATATATACAGTTATCACTAGAGGGATCTCAGGAGATTACTACATACAGATATATACAGTTATCACTAGAGGGATCTCAGGAGATTACTATATACAGATATATACAGTTATCACTAGAGGGATCTCAGGAGATTACTGCATACAGATATATACATCCACCACTAGAGGGAGCTCAGGAGATTACTGCATACAGATAAATACAGCCACCACTAGAGGTAGCTCAGGAGATTACTACATACAGATATATACAGCCACCACTAGAGGGAGCTCAGGAGATTACTGCATACAGATATATACAGCCACCACTAGAGGGAGCTCAGGAGATTACTACATACAGATATATACAGCCACCACTAGAGGAGCTCAGGAGATTACTACATACAGATATATACAGCCACCACTAGAGGAGCTCAGGAGATTACTACATACAGATATATACAGCCACCACTAGAGGGAGCTCAGGAGATTACTACATACAGATATATACAGCTACCACTAGAGGAGCTCAGGAGATTACTGCATACAGATATATACAGCCACCACTAGAGGAGCTCAGGAGATTACATACATACAGATATATACAGCCACCACTAGAGGAGCTCAGGAGATTACTACATACAGATATATACAGCCACCACTAGAGGGAGCTCAGGAGATTACTACATACAGATATATACAGCCACCACTAGAGGGAGCTCAGGAGATTACTGCATACAGATATATACAGCCACCACTAGAGGGAGCTCAGGAGATTACTGCATACAGATATATACAGCCACCACTAGAGGGAGCTCAGGAGATTACTACATACAGATATATACAGCCACCACTAGAGGGAGCTCAGGAGATTACTACATACAGATATATACAGCCACCACTAGAGGAGCTCAGGAGATTACTACATACAGATATATACAGCCACCACTAGAGGAGCTCAGGAGATTACTGCATACAGATATATACAGCCACCACTAGAGGAGCTCAGGAGATTACTTATATACAGATATATACAGCCACCACTAGAGGGAGCTCAGGAGATTACTGCATACAGATATATACAGCCACCACTAGAGGGAGCTCAGGAGATTACTACATACAGATATATACAGCCACCACTAGAGGGAGCTCAGGAGATTACTGCATACAGATATATACAGCCACCACTAGAGGAGCTCAGGAGATTACTACATACAGATATATACAGCCACCACTAGAGGGAGCTCAGGAGATTACTACATACAGATATATACAGCCACCACTAGAGGGAGCTCAGGAGATTACTACATACAGATATATACAGCCACCACTAGAGGGAGCTCAGGAGATTACTGCATACAGATATATACAGCCACCACTAGAGGGAGCTCAGGAGATTACTACATACAGATATATACAGCCACCACTAGAGGGAGCTCAGGAGATTACTACATACAGATATATACAGCCACCACTAGAGGGAGCTCAGGAGATTACTGCATACAGATATATACAGCCACCACTAGAGGGAGCTCAGGAGATTACTACATACAGATATATACAGCCACCACTAGAGAGAGCTCAGGAGATTACTACATACAGATATATACAACCACCACTAGAGGGAGCTCAGGAGATCACTACATGCAGATATATACAGCCACCACTAGAGGGAGCTCAGGAGATTACTTTATACAGATATATACAGCCACTACTAGAGGGAGCTCAGGAGATTACTGCATACAGATATATACAGCCACCACTAGAGGAAGCTCAGGAGATTACTGCATACAGATATATACAACCACCACTAGAGGGAGCTCAGGAGATTACTGCATACAGATATATACAGCCACCACTAGAGGGAGCTCAGGAGATTACTGCATACAGATATATACAGCCACCACTAGAGGGAGCTCAGGAGATTACTACATACAGTTATATACAGCCACCACTAGAGAGAGCTCAGGAGATTACTACATACAGATATATACAGCCACCACTAGAGGGAGCTCAGATTACTACATACAGATATATACAGCCACCACTAGAGGGAGCTCAGGAGATTATTACATACAGAAATATACAGCTACCACTAGAGGGCGCTCAGGAGATTACTTGATACAGATATATACAGCCACCACTAGAGGGACATTAGGAGATTACTACATACAGATATATACAGCCACCAGTAGAGGGAGCTCAGGAGATTACTATATACAGATATATACAGCCACCACTAGAGGGAGCTGAGGAGATTACTACATACAGATATATGCAGCCACCACTAGGAGGAGCTCAGGAGATTACTGCATACAGATATATACAGCCACCACTAGAGGGAGCTCAAGAGATTACTGCATACAGATATATACAGCCACCACTAGAGGGAGCTCAGGAGATTACGACATACAGATATATACAGCCACCACCAGGGGAGCTCAGGAGATTACTACATACAGATATATATAGCCACCACTAGAGGGAGCTCATGAGATTACTACATACAGATATATACAGCCACCACTATAGGGAGCTCAGAAGAATACTGCATAGAGAAATATACAGTGACCACTAGAGGGAGCTCAGGAGATTACTTTATACAGATATATACAGTCACCACTAGAGGGAGATCTCAGAAAATTACTGCATACAGATATATACAGTCACCACTAGAGGGAGCTCAGGAGATTACTACATACAGATATATGCAGCCACCACTAGGGGGAGCTCAGGAGATTACTGCATACAGATATATACAGCCACCACTAGAGGGAGCTCAGGAGATTACTACATACAGATATATACAGCCACCACTAGAGGGAGCTCAGGAGATTACTACATACAGATATATACAGCCAGCACTAGAGGGAGCTCAGGAGATTACTACATACAGATATATACAGCCACCACTAGAGGGAGCTCAGGAGATTACTTCATACAGATATATACAGTCACCACTAGAGGGAGCTCAGGAGATTACTACATACAGATATATACAGCCAGCACTAGAGGGAGCTCAGGAGATTACTACATACAGATATATATAGCCACCAGTGACCATAAAGTAATTAGTGACCATAAAGTAATAACCTTCCAATTATCCTTCAAACGAGAGTTTCTTCAGGGAGGAACAAGAATACCGGACTTCAAAAAAGCAAAATTTAGCCAACTAAGAGAGGCCATAGGCCCAATTAACTGGGACATAGTCCTCAAAAATAAAAATACAACCACAAAATGGGAGATTTTTAAAAGCATTATAACATCAAATTGTGATCGATGCATACCTTATAGAAATAAAAGGCTAAGAAATAAGAAGAAACCAATGTGGATAAATAGAACCGTAAAAAAAGCAATAAATGACAAAAAGAAAGCATATAAATCACTAAAACAGGAGGGGAGCCAGGAAGCACTGATAAACTATAAGGAAAAAAATAGAATATGTAAAAACTAATAAAAACTGCCAAACTAGAGACTGAGAGATTAATTGCCAAAGAGAGCAAAACTAACCCTAAAATGTTTTTCAATTATATAAATGGTAAAAATATAAACCTGAAGGAGTCGGCCCTCTACATAGCAATGAGGGGAGTTGCAGAAAGCGATGAGGATAAAGCCAAGCTATTAAATATTTTCTTCACCACTGTTTTCACTGAGGAAAATAAACTGTCAGATGAAATGCAAAATGTAAAAGTAAATTCCCTTTAAAATTGTCCTGTCTGACCCAGGAAGAAGTACAGCAGCGACTTAAAAAGATTAAAATAGACAAATCGCCAGGACCGGATGGCATACACCCCGTATCCTAAGGGAATTAAGTGATGTCCTAGCCAGACCCTTATTTTTGATATTCACGGACTCCATACTGACAGGGAATGTTCCACCAGACTGGCGTATAGCAAATGTGGTGCCAATATTCAAAAGGGTCCAAAAACAGAGCCTGGAAATTATAGGCCGGTAAGTTTAACATCTGTTGTTGGTAAACTGTTTGAAGGTTTTGTAAGAGATGCTATCTTGGAGTATCTCAATGAAAATAAGCAAATTACACCATATCAGCATGGCTTCATGAGGGATCGGTCATGTCAAACTAATTTAATCAGTTTCTATGAGGAGGTAAGTTCTAGACTTGACAGCGGCGAATCAATGGATGTCGTATATCTGGACTTCTCCAAAGCATTTGACGCTGTACCTCATAAAAGGTTAGTATATAAAATGAGAACACTTGGACTAGGAGAAAATATCTGTATGTGGGTAAGTAACTGGCTCAGTAATAGAAAACAGAGGGTGGTTATTAACGGTACACACTCAGATTGGGTCACGGTCACTAGTGGGGTACCTCAGGGGTCAGTATTGGGCCCTATTCTCTTCAATATATTTATTAATGATCTTGTAGAAGGCTTGCACAGTAATATATCAATTTTTGCAGATGACACTAAACTGTGTAAAGTAATTAACACTGAAGAGGACAGTTTTCTGCTACAGAGGGATCTGGATAGATTGGGGGCTTGGGCAGAGAAATGGCAGATGAGGTTTAACACTGACAAATGTAAAGTTATGCACATGGGAAGGAATAATGCAAGTCACCCGTACATACTAAATGGTAAAACACTCAGTAACACTGACATTGAAAAGGATCTAGGAATTTTAATAAATAACAAACTAAGCTGTAAAAACCAGTGTCAGGCAGCTGCTGCTAAGGCCAATAAGATAATGGGTTGCATCAAAAGGGGCATAGATGCCCGTGATGAAAATATAGTCTTACCACTTTATAAATCACTAGTCAGACCACACATGGAGTACTGTGTACAGTTCTGGGCTCCCGTGAACAAGGCAGACATAGCAGAGCTAGAGAGGGTTCAGAGGAGGGCAACTAAAGTAATAACTGGAATGGGGCAACTACAGTACCCGAAAGGGTATCAAAATTAGGGTTATTCACTCTAGAAAAAAGACGACTGAGGGGAGATCTAATAACTATGTATAAATATATCAGGGGTCAGTACAAAGATCTCTCCCATCATCTATTTATCCCCAGGACTGTGACTGTGACGAGGGGACATCCTCTGCGTCTGGAGGAAAGAAGGTTTGTACACAAACATAGAAAAGGGTTCTTCACGGTAAGAGCAGTAAGACTATGGAACTCTCTGCCTGAGGAGGTGGTGATGGTGAGTACAATAAAGGAATTCAAGAGGGGCCTGGATGTATTTCTGGAGCGTAATAATATTTCAGGCTATAACTACTAAAGATGGGTCGTTGATCCAGGGAGTTATTCTGACTGCCTGATTGGAGTCGGGAAGGAATTTTTTCCCCTTAAGTGGGGAAAATTGGCTCTACCTCACAGGGGTTTTTTGCCTTCCTCTGGATCAACTTGCAGGAAACAGGTCGAACTGGATGGACAAATGTCTTTTTTCGGCCTTATATACTATGTTACTATGTTACTATGTTACCACTAGAGGGAGCTCAGGACATTACTACATACAGATATATACAGCCACCACTATAGGGAGCTCAGAAGAATACTGCATACAGAAATATACAGTGACCACTAGAGGGAGCTCAGGAGATTACTTTATACAGATATATACAGTCACCACTAGAAGGAGCTCAGAAAATTGCTGCATACAGATATATACAGTCACCACTAGAGGGAGCTCAGGAGATTACTATATACAGATATATGCAGACAGCACTAGGGGTAGCTCAGGAGATTACTGCATACAGATATATACAGCCACCACTAGAGGGAGCTCAGGAGATTACTGTATACAGATATATACAGCAACCACTAGAGGGAGCTCAGGAGATTACTACATACAGATATATACAGCCACCACTAGAGGGAGCTCAGGAGATTACTGCATACAGATATACACAGCCACCACTAGAGGGAGCTCAGGAGATTACTACATACAGATATATACAGCCACCACTAGGGGGAGCTCAGGAGATTACTACATACAGATATATACAGCCACCACTAGAGGGAGCTCAGGAGATTACTATATACAGATATATACAGCCACCACTAGAGGGAGCTCAGGAGATTACTTCATACAGATATATAAAGCCATCACTAGAGGGAGCTCAGGAGATTACTTCATACAGATATATACAGCCACCACTAGAGGGAGCTCAGGAGATTACTTCATACAGATATATACAGCCACCACTTGAGGGAGCTCAGGAGATTACTTCATACAGATATATACAGTCAACACTAGAGGGGGCTCATGGCTTACTGCATACAGATATATATAGCCACCACTAGAGGGAGCTCAGGAGATTACTACAGAGGGAGCTCAGGAGATTACTACATACAGATATATATAGCCACCACTAGAGGGAGCTCAGGAGATTACTACATGCAGATATATACAGCCACCACTAGAGGGAGCTCAGGAGATTACTACATACAGATATATACAGCCACCACTAGAGGGAGCTCAGGAGATTACTGCATACAGATATACACAGCCACCACTAGAGGGAGCTCAGGAGATTACTACATACAGATATATACAGCCACCACTAGGGGGAGCTCAGGAGATTACTACATACAGATATATACAGCCACCACTAGAGGGAGCTCAGGAGATTACTACATACAGATATATACAGCCACCACTAGAGGGAGCTGAGGAGATTACTACATACAGATATATACAGCCACCACTAGAGGGAGCTCAGGAGATTACTTCATACAGATATATACAGCCACCACTAGAGGGAGCTCAGGAGATTACTACATACAGATATATACAGCCACCACTAGAGGGAGCTCAGGAGATTACTTTATACAGATATATACAGTCACCACTAGAAGGAGCTCAGAAAATTGCTGCATACAGATATATACAGTCACCACTAGAGGGAGCTCAGGAGATTACTATATACAGATATATGCAGACAGCACTAGGGGTAGCTCAGGAGATTACTGCATACAGATATATACAGCCACCACTAGAGGGAGCTCAGGAGATTACTATATACAGATATATACAGCCACCACTAGAGGGAGCTCAGGAGATTACTGCATACAGATATACACAGCCACCACTAGAGGGAGCTCAGGAGATTACTACATACAGATATATACAGCCACCACTAGGGGGAGCTCAGGAGATTACTACATACAGATATATACAGCCACCACTAGAGGGAGCTCAGGAGATTACTATATACAGATATATACAGCCACCACTAGAGGGAGCTCAGGAGATTACAGCATACAGATATATACAGCCACCACTAGAGGGAGCTCAGGAGATTACTGCATACAGATATATACAGCCACCACTAGAGAGAGCTCAGTAGATTACAGCATACAGATATATACAGCCACCACTAGAGGGAGCTCAGGAGATTACTACATACAGATATATACAGCCACCACTAGAGGGAGCTCAGGAGATTACTTCATACAGATATATACAGCCACCACTAGAGGGAGCTCAGGAGATTACTTCATACAGATATATACAGCCACCACTTGAGGGAGCTCAGGAGATTACTTCATACAGATATATACAGTCAACACTAGAGGGGGCTCATGGCTTACTGCATACAGATATATATAGCCACCACTAGAGGGAGCTCAGGAGATTACTACAGAGGGAGCTCAGGAGATTACTACATACAGATATATATAGCCACCACTAGAGGGAGCTCAGGAGATTACTACATACAGATATATACAGCCACCACTAGAGGGAGCTCAGGAGATTTCTACATACAGATATATACAGCCACCACTAGAGGGAGCTCAGGAGATTACTGCATACAGATATACACAGCCACCACTAGAGGGAGCTCAGGAGATTACTACATACAGATATATACAGCCACCACTAGGGGAGCTCAGGAGATTACTACATACAGATATATACAGCCACCACTAGAGGGAGCTCAGGAGATTACTACATACAGATATATACAGCCACCACTAGAGGGAGCTCAGGAGATTACTGCATACAGATATACACAGCCACCACTAGAGGGAGCTCAGGAGATTACTACATACAGATATATACAGCCACCACTAGGGGGAGCTCAGGAGATTACTACATACAGATATATACAGCCACCACTAGAGGGAGCTCAGGAGATTACTACATACAGATATATACAGCCACCACTAGAGGGAGCTCAGGAGATTACTTCATACAGATATATACAGCCACCACTAGAGGGAGCTCAGGAGATTACTACATACAGATCTATACACCCACCACTAGAGGGAGCTCAGGAGATTACTTCATACAGATATATACAGCCACCACTAAAGGGAGCTCAGGAGATTATTTCATACAGATATATACAGCCACCACTAGAGGGAGCTCAGGAGATTACTTCATACAGATATATACAGTCAACACTAGAGGGGGCTCATGGCTTACTGCATACAGATATACACAGCCACCACTAGAGGGAGCTCAGGAGATTACTACATACAGATATATATAGCCACCACTGAGGGAGCTCAGGAGATTACTGCATACAGATATACACAGCCACCACTAGAGGGAACTCAGGAGATTACTACATACTGATATATACAGCCACCACTAGAGGGAGATCAGGAGATTACTTCATACAGATATATACAGCCACCACTAGAGGGAGCTCAGGAGATTACTACATACAGATATATACAGTCACCACTAGAGGGAGCTCAGGAGATTACTTCATACAGATATATACAGCCACCACTAGAGGGATCTCAGGAGATTACTTCATACAGATATATACAGCGACCACTAGAGGGAGCTCAGGAGATTACTTCATACAGATATATACAGCCACCACTAGGGGGAGCTCAGGATATTACTTCATACAGATATATACAGCCACCACTAGAGGGAGCTCAGGATATTACTTCATACAGATATATACAGCCACCACTAGAGGGAGCTCAGGAGATTACTTCATACAGATATATACAGTCAACACTAGAGGGAGCTCAGGAGATTACTGTATACAGATATATATAGCCACCACTAGAGGGAGCTCAGGAGATTACTGCATACAGATATATACAGTCAACACTAGAGGGGGCTCATGGCTTACTGCATACTGTGTTTTTATTGACTCCGAAGTGTATAAACAATAAGCTCCCTCTAGTGGGGGATGCAGTATCACATAACATTTTTAGGTAACTGTCTGTGCAGGGGATTTGGAGCTTTGTTCCACTTAAGCAGATCTCTGACTGTTATACAGCAGTTAATCAGTGCACAATGTGACATTAAAGAATCCATAAATTCTTATGTTTTTGGTAATAAAAGAGATGGGTTTCGACTTCAGCATGTCAGATCAGGCCTTGAAGGATCTGAATTCTTCGCACGGCCAAATCTTTACTTCTGTTGTCAGTTCGAGTAATCAGATTTTTCAAAAAATTAATGAAATTGAGGGTTTTTTCAAATAGTTGGTAGTAAGCACACACTTGCGCTTTTGCTTTCTGTACTAGAATTCCGTCCTCGGGGCTCTAGGACGGAAAGATGCTGATCAGGATTATCCTAATGCCTTCTGAACAGAGAGAAATCCGTTCCGGATGCATCAGGATGTCTTCCGTTCAGTATGTGAACGTTTTTTGGAAGTTGACAAAACCGTAGCATGCTGCGGATTTGTCTCCGTCCAAAAATCCGGAAGACATGCCGTAACGCTGGATCCGGAATTAATGCCCATTGAAAAGCATTAATCCGGATCCGGCTTTAAGCTAAACGTCGTTTCGGCCTCATCGCCGGATCTGCCGTTTAGCTTTTGTGAATGGTTACCATGGCAGCCAGGATGCTAAAGTCCCGGCTGACATGGTAAAGTGTAGTGGGAAGGTAGGGGAGAAGTCTACTTACAGTCCGTGCGGCTCCCGAGTCCTGGGGCGCTCCACAATGACGTCAGAGCGCCCCATGAGCATGGATCAAATGATCGCATAGATCACGTGATCCATGCGCGTGGGGCGCTCTGACGTCATTGTGGAGCGCCCCGGGAGCCGCACGGACTGTAAGTATCTGCTCCCCCGCTCCCCACTACTTACTATGGCAACCAGGACTTTAGTAGCGTCCTGGCTGCCATAGTAACACTGAAAGCTGATCAGTCTTCAAATGCTTTCAGTTGTCTTGCGTTGTGACGGATCCGGCGGGCATTTCCGGCGACGGGAGTGCACGCCGGATCCACACAACGCAAGTGTGAAAGAGGCCTAACCAATGGTTATTCACCACCCTCTTTTTCTTCGCTGATTGCAAGGTGTAAAATTTGGTGGGGGGAAAATGAATAAATAAAAATGCATTTAAAAAAATAAAATTTTTCAAAAATATTCCTGTACAAATGATTTGATTGTCTTTATTCTTTTTAATTTATCTTTGTAAAATGAATTTCTTTGTCTTTCTGACTATAACTGAAGGAATTCAGAATGTTCCTGAAAATTTTTTTTGGGATTTATGCCTGAAGGTGGAGCCGTGATCCAAGCTGAGGAGTCATTTGTAGCTCCTGGGCCCCCGCGTTCCATGTTCCATTTATGATACTGGTGTCGTCCTCTGTGCTAGAGGGTCCTTTGGCCCCAGATGCGACTGCTCCCTCTGTGGCTACAAAGGAGAACATCGATGAGAATCAACAGCTGAAATAAGACTCTGGGTGGTAATAGTCTTCCACCTTCTTAAATTTTTGTCATATCATTCAGTTTTTCATTCACAGAATAACAGAGTGTCATCCACAGATCCCCCATAACAGTGTCATCCACAGATCCCCCATAACAGTGTCATCCACAGATCCCCCATAACAGTGTCATCCACAGATCCCCCATAACAGTGTCATCCACAGATCCCTCATAACAGTGTCATCCACAGATCCCTCATAACAGAGTGTCATCCACAGATCCCCCATAACAGTGTATCATCCACAGATCCCTCATAACAGTGTCATCCACAGATCCCCCATAACAGTGTGTCATCCACAGATCCCCCATAACAGTGCCATCCACAGATCCCCCATAACAGTGTGTCATCCACAGATCCCCCATAACAGTGTCATCCACAGATCTCCCATAACAGTGTCAGCCACAGATCCCCCATAACAGTGTCAGCCACAGATCCCCCCATAACAGTGTCATCCACAGATCCTCCATAACAGTGTCCTACACAGATCCCCCATAACAGTGTCATCCACAGATCCTCCATAACAGCGTGTCATCCACAGATCCCCCATAACAGTGCCATCCACAGATCCTCCATTACAGTGTCATCCACAGATCCCCCATAACAGTGTCATCCACAGATCCCTCATAACAGAGTGTCATCCACAGATCCCCCATAACAGTGTCATCCACAGATCCCCCATAACAGTGCCATCCACAGATCCCCCATAACAGTGTGTCATCCACAGATCCCCCATAACAGTGTCATCCACAGATCTCCCATAACAGTGTCAGCCACAGATCCCCCCATAACAGTGTCAGCCACAGATCCCCCCATAACAGTGTCATCCACAGATCCTCCATAACAGTGTCCTACACAGATCCCCCATAACAGTGTCATCCACAGATCCTCCATAACAGCGTGTCATCCACAGATCCCCCATAACAGTGCCATCCACAGATCCTCCATTACAGTGTCATCCACAGATCCCCCATAACAGTGTCATCCACAGATCCCTCATAACAGAGTGTCATCCACAGATCCCCCATAACAGAGTGTCATCCACAGATCCCCCATAACAGTGTCATCCACAGATCCCTCATAACAGTGTCATCTACAGATACCCTATAACAGTGAGTCATCCACAGATCCCCTATAACAGTGTCATTCACAGATCCCCCATAACAGTTTGTCATCCACAGATCCCCCATAACAGTGTGTCATCCACAGATACCCCATAACAGTGTCATCTACAGATTCCCAATAACAGTGTCATCCACAGATCCCCCATAACAGAGTGTCATCCACAGATCCCCCATAACAGAGTATCATCCACAGATCCCCCATAACAGAGTGTCATCCACAGATCCCCCATAACAGAGTGTCATCCACAGATCCCCCATAACGGTGTCATCCACAGATCCCCCATAACAGTGTCATCCACAGATCCCCCATAACAATGTGACATCCACAGATCCCCCATAACAGTGTCATCCACAGATCCTCCATAACAGTGTCCTCCACAGATCCCCCATAACAGTGTCATCCACAGATCCCCCATAACAGTGTCCTCCACAGATCCCCCATAACAGTGTCATCCACAGATCCCCCATAACAGTGTCATCTACAGATCCCCCATAACAGTGTCATCCACAGATCCCCCATAACAGTGTTATCCACAGATCTCCCATAACAGTGTCAGCCACAGATCCCCCCATAACAGTGTCATCCACAGATCCTCCATAACAGTGTCCTCCACAGATCCCCCATAACAGTGTCATCCACAGATTCTCTATAACAGCGTGTCATCCACAGATCCCCCATAACAGTGCCATCCAAAGATCCCCCATAACAGTGTCATCCACAGATCCCCCATAACAGTGTCATCCACAGATCCCTCATAACAGAGTGTCATCCACAGATCCCCCATAACAGAGTGTCATCCACAGATCCCCCATAACAGTGACATCCACAGATCCCCCATAACAGTGTCATCCACAGATCCCTCATAACAGTGTCATCCACAGATACCCCATAACAGTGAGTCATCCAAAGATCCCCATAACAGTGTCATCCACAGATCCCCCATAACAGTTTGTCATCTACAGATCCCCCATAACAGTGTGTCATCCACAGATCCCCTATACCAGTGTCATTCACAGATCCCCCATAACAGTGTCATCCACAGATCCCCCATAACAGTGTTTCATCCACAGATCTCTCATAACAGAGTGTCATCCACAGATCCCCATAACAGTGACATCCACAGTGCCCCCCATAACAGTGTGTCATCCACAGATCCCCCATAACAGAGTGTCATCCACAGATCCCCCATAACGGTGTCATCCACAGATCCCCCATAACAGTGTCATCCACAGATCCCCCATAACAATGTGTCATCCACAGATCCCCCATAACAGTGTCATCCACAGATCCTCCATAACAGTGACATCCACAGATCCCCCATAACAGTGTGTCATCCACAGATCCCCCATAACAGTGTCATCCACAGATCCCCCATAACAGTGTCATCCACAGATCCCCATAACAGTGTCATCCACAGATCCCCCATAACAGTGTCATCCACAGATCCCCCATAACAGTGTCATCCACAGATCCCCCATAACAGTGTCATCCACAGATCCCCTATAACAGTGTCATTCACAGATCCCCATAACAGTATCATCCACAGATCCCCCATAACATTTTGTCATCCACAGATCCCCCATAACAGTGTGTCATCCACAGATACCCCATAACAGTGTGTCATCCACAGATCCCCTATAACAGTGTCATCCACAGATCTCCCATAACAGTTTGTCATCCACAGATCTCTCATAACAGAGTGTCATCCACAGATCCCCATAACAGTGACATCCACAGTGCCCCCCATAACAGTGTGATCCACAGATTCCCCATAACAATGTGTCATCCACAGATCCCCCATAACAGTGTCATCCACAGATCCTCCATAACAGTGTCATCCACAGATCCCCCATAACAGTGTCATCCACAGATCCCCTCATAACAGAGTGTCATCCACAGATCCCCCATAACAGAGTGTCATCCACAGATCCCCCATAACAGTGACATCCACAGATCCCCCATAACAGTGTCATCCACAGATCCCTCATAACAGTGTCATCCACAGATACCCCATAACAGTGAGTCATCCACAGATCCCCGATAACAGTGTCATTCACAGATCCCCCATAACAGTTTGTCATCCACAGATCCCCCATAACAGTGTGTAATCCACAGATACCCCATAACAGTGTGTCATCCACAGATCCCCTATAACAGTGTCATCCACAGATCTCCCATAACAGTTTGTCATCCACAGATTTCTCATAACAGAGTACCATCCACAGATCCCCATAACAGTGACATCCACAGATCCCTCATAACAGTGTCATCAACAGATCCCTCATAACAGTGTCATCCACAGATCCCCCATAACAGTGTATCATCCACAGATCCCCCATAACAGAGTGTCATCCACAGATCCCCCATAACGGTGTCATCCACAGATCCCCCATAACAGTGTCATCCACAGTGCCCCCCATAACAGTGTGTCATCCACAGATCCCCCATAACAGAGTGTCATCCACAGATCCCCCATAACGGTGTCATCCACAGATCCCCCATAACAGTGTCATCCACAGATCCCCCATAACAATGTGACATCCACAGATCCCCCATAACAGTGTCATCCACAGATCCTCCATAACAGTGTCATTCACAGATCCCCCATAACAGTGTGTCATCCACAGATCCCCCATAACAGTGTCATCTACAGATTCCCCATAACAGTGTCATCCACAGATCCCCCATAACAGAGTGTCATCCACAGATCCCCCATAACAGAGTGTCATCCACAGATCCCCCATAACAGAGTGTCATCCACAGATCCCCCATAACAGAGTGTCATCCACAGATCCCCCATAATGGTGTCATCCACAGATCCCCCATAACAGTGTCATCCACAGATTCCCCATAACAGTGTGTCATCCACAGATTCCCCATAACAGTGTCATCCACAGATTCCCCATTACAGTGTGTCATCCACAGATCCCCCCATAACAGTGTCATCCACAGATCCCCCATAACAGTGTCATCCACAGATTCCCCATAACAGTGTGTCATCCACAGATCCCCCATAACAGTGTGTCATCCACAGATCCCCTATACCAGTGTCATTCACAGATCCCCCATAACAGAGTGTCATCCACAGATCCCCCATAATGGTGTCATCCACAGATCCCCCATAACAGTGTCATCCACAGACCCCCCATAACAATGTGCCATCCACAGATCCCCCATAACAGTGTCATCCACATATCCTCCATAACAGTGTCATCCACAGATTCCCCATAACAGTGTCATCAACAGATCCCCCATAACAGTGTCATCCACAGATCCTCCATAACAGTGACATCCACAGATCCCCCATAACAGTGTCATCCACAGATCCCCCATAACACTGTCATCCACAGATCCCCCATAACAGTGTGTCATCCACAGATCCCCCATAACAGTGTCATCTACAGATTCCCCATAACAGTGTCATCCACAGATCCCCCATAACAGAGTGTCATCCACAGATCCCTCATAACAGAGTGTCATCCACAGATCCCCCATAACAGAGTGTCATCCACAGATCCCCCATAACGTTGTCATCCACAGATCCCCCATAACGGTGTCATCCACAGATCCCCCATAACAGTGTCATCCACAGACCCCCCATAACAATGTGCCATCCACAGATCCCCCATAACAGTGTCATCCACAGATCCTCCATAACAGTGTCCTCCACAGATCCCCCATAACAGTGTCATCCACAGATCCCCCATAACAGTGTCCTCCACAGATCCCCATAACAGTGTCATCCACAGATCCCCCATAACAGTGTCATCCACAGATCCCCCATAACAGTGTCATCTACAGATCCCCCATAACAGTGTCATCCACAGATCCCCCATAACAGTGTCATCCACAGATCCCCCATAACAGTGTCATCCACAGATCCCTCATAACAGTGTCATCCACAGATCCCCCATAACAGTGTCATCCACAGATCCCCCATAACAGTGTCATCTACAGATCCCCCATAACAGTGTCATCCACAGATCCCCCATAACAGTGTCATCCACAGATCCCCCATAACAGTGTCATCCACAGATCCCTCATAACAGTGTCATCCACAGATCCCTCATAACAGAGTGTCATCCACAGATCCCCCATAAAAGTGTATCATCCACAGATCCCTCATAACAGTGTCATCCACAGATCCCCCATAACAGTGTGTCATCCACAGATCCCCCATAAAAGTGCCATCCATAGATCCCCCATAACAGTGTGTCATCCACAGATCCCCCATAACAGTGTCATCCACAGATCTCCCATAACAGTGTCAGCCACAGATCCCCCCATAACAGTGTCATCCACAGATCCTCCATAACAGTGTACTCCACAGATCCCCCATAACAGTGTCATCCACAGATCCTCCATAACAGCGTGTCATCCACAGATCCCCCATAACAGTGCCATCCACAGATCCCCCATAACAGTGTCATCCACAGATCCCCTCATAACAGAGTGTCATCCACAGATCCCCCATAACAGAGTGTCATCCACAGATCCCCCATAACAGTGACATCCACAGATCCCCCATAACAGTGTCATCCACAGATCCCTCATAACAGTGTCATCCACAGATACCCCATAACAGTGTGTCATCCACAGATCCCCTATAACAGTGTCATCCACAGATCTCCCAAAACAGTTTGTCATCCACAGATTTCTCATAACAGAGTGTCATCCACAGTTCCCCATAACAGTGACATCCACAGATCCCTCATAACAGTGTCATCCACAGATCCCTCATAACAGTGTCATCCACAGATCCCCCATAACAGTGTATCATCCACAGATCCCCCATAACAGAGTGTCATCCACAGATCCCCCATAACGGTGTCATCCACAGATCCCCCATAACAGTGTCATCCACAGTGCCCCCCATAACAGTGTGTCATCCACAGATCCCCCATAACAGAGTGTCATCCACAGATCCCCCATAACGGTGTCATCCACAGATCCCCCATAACAGTGTCATCCACAGATCCCCCATAACAGTGTCAGCCACAGATCCCCCATAACAGTGTCATCCACAGATCCTCCATAACAGTGTCATTCACAGATCCCCCATAACAGTGTGTCATCCACAGATCCCCCATAACAGTGTCATCTACAGATTCCCCATAACAGTGTCATCCACAGATCCCTCATAACAGAGTGTCATCCACAGATCCCCCATAACAGAGTGTCATCCACAGATCCCCCATAATGGTGTCATCCACAGATCCCCCATAACAGTGTCATCCACAGACCCCCCATAACAATGTGCCATCCACAGATTCCCCATAACAGTGTCATCCACAGATTCCCCATTAAAGTGTGTCATCCACAGATCCCCCCATAACAGTGTCATCCACAGATCCCCCATAACAGTGTCATCCACAGATTCCCCATAACAGTGTGTCATCCACAGATCCCCCATAACAGTGTGTCATCCACAGATCCCCTATACCAGTGTCATTCACAGATCCCCCATAACAGTGTCATCCACAGATCCCCCATAACAGTGTGTCATCCACAGATCCCCCATAACAGTGTCATCCACAGATCCCCCATAACAGTGTCATCCACAGATCCCCCATAACAGAGTGTCATCCACAGATCCCCCATAATGGTGTCATCCACAGATCCCCCATAACAGTGTCATCCACAGACCCCCCATAACAATGTGCCATCCACAGATCCCCCATAACAGTGTCATCCACATATCCTCCATAACAGTGTCATCCACAGAGCCCCCATAACAGTGTCATCCACAGATTCCCCATAACAGTGTGTCATCCACAGATTCCCTATACCAGTGTCATTCACAGATCCCCCATAACAGTGTCATCCACAGATCCCCCATAACAGTGTGTCATCCACAGATCCCCCATAACAGTGTCATCCACAGATCCCCCATAACAGTGTCATCCACAGATCCCCCCATAACAGTGTCAGCCACAGATCCCCCATAACAGTGTCATCCACAGATCCCCCATAACAGTGTGTGATCCACAGTTCCCCCATAACAGTGTGTCCTCCACAGATCCCCCATAACAGTGTCATCCACAGATCCCCCATAACAGTGTCATCCACAGATCCCCCATAACAGTGTCATCCACAGGTCCCCCATAGCAGGGTAATCCACAGATCCCCCATAACAGTGTCATCTACAGATTCCCCATAACAGTGTCATCCACAGATCCCCCATCACAGTGTGTAATCCCCATAACAATATACTCAAAGGGCTGGGGTGTTTTCTCTCACTCCTCTTGGTCTCCTCCAAGAGACTTGGCTTAGGGTACTTTGACACTTGCCTTTTTCTTTTCCGCAATAGAGTTCCATTGTCGGGGCTCTATACCGGTAAAATACTGCCTGCTGCGGTTTTATTGCTTGCCGGAATTTCGGATCCAGCATTTTTTCCCGTAGTAATGTATTAGCATTCAAAATACCGCAATGCCGGATCCGTCCTTCCGCATGACAAGCGGAGAGACAGATCCGTTCTTTCAATGCATTTGTAAGACGGATCCGTAGCCGAATCCGTCCTCAAATGCTTTCCGTTTGCATGCAGATTGACAGATCCGGCAGGCAGTTTTGGCGATGGAACTGCTTGCCGGATCACTCTCTGGCAAGTGTGAACGTACCCTTATCTTGTCTAGTCTCCTTTATCAGACTTTGCAGCCTCTGCCCAGATAGTCATTCACTTTGGCTTCATTTTGTACACATTTTATTATTGGGGGTGAGGATTGGATTTTCACCCAGCTTTCCCAGACCCCTGAACATCACATGCTCCTGATTGAGCAGTGATACTTAATCTGCACTGAAGTAAACGAGGTAACTAATCCTGTAAATGAAGAGAAATGTCGATAATCTGGGTTCAGGTGAACTGGCGGAACAGGATCTGCGCGGAATTTGTCTCGTGGGGCAGCAGGGTGTGACCGCCTCAGCAGATGTTAACTCTGACAACCTCCATGTATTTCCTATCCTGACACATTAAATATTTGTTCAAGATGAGGACAAAGGAGGGTGAGAAAGCCGTGTGGGGAGTGGAGGTTAGGACACCTCAGCATTTGTGGCTGGACACGACACTCTCTAGATGTCATTACAATAGCATCCAGTCAGCGTAGAAGGTTCAGGAATGTACTGTACTATAATGCTACCATAGCAACGCCCCCTATAATGTAACTATAACAATACCCCCCTTATAATGTTATCATAGCAACATCCCCCTATAACGTCATTATAGCAATGCCCCCATAATGTTATCATAGCAATGCCCCCAATAACGTTATCATAGCAATGCCCCCTATAATGTTATCATAGCAATGCCCCCTATAATGTTATCATAGCAATTCCCCCTATAATGTCATCATAGCAATCCCCCCTTATAATGCTATCATAGCAATCCCCCCTATAATGTCATCATAGCAATGCCCCCTTATAATGCTATCATAGCAACGCTCCCTATAATGTCATTATAGCAATGCACCCCCCCCCCCCCCCTATAGAGTTATCATAGCAATGATCCACAATAATGTTATGTGGTAAAGTATATGGAAAAGTCCTGGAAGGGGTGTATATTTTAAAGAGGGTCCTCAACTGGTTGCGGTAAGTAAAATCATGAAAAGCTAAAGTGGTTTCAGCAAATTGTAGGTTGCTGAGACAGTTTTGTTAAAATTTCAAGGGCTGGTATTTATTTGGACTGGGAAAGTAGGTTTGGAAGTGGGACCTCCCCAGTCCATCCCCATTCCAGGGCATGTTTTCCCCTAGCCTGAGGGATCCCCAGGTGTAGACAGCTGGGATTGGTAGGGGGAAATAAAAGCACATCCCAGGCTGTCAGTCTGAGAGAGTTATGCCAGTATAATCTTACTTCCCCACCTGCCAGATAAGTGCCCCGGCCTCACATTTTCGTAGTCCTTTAGTGCCTCTTCCCATCACTGAGATATCTTTTGAATGAATTGCAATGGATTTGGTGGGTCCCATTGTTAAGTCGGCTAGGGACACCAGTATATCTTGGTTGTATTGGACTATGCCACTCTTTACCCGGAAGCGGTGCCCCTATGAAACATGGCATTCAAAAAATATTGCACGGGGGTTGTTCTTCATGTTCTCCCGCACGGGGATCCCTAAAGAAATTCTCACAGACCAGGGTACACCCTTTATCGTGAAGGTGATGAAATAATTATGCAAATTGTTTAAAATCACCCAAATACGTACATTCGTGTATCACCACCAGACAGATGGGTTGGTCGAAAGATTCAACAAGACCCTGAAGTAGATGTTAAAAAAAGTGGTAGAAAAGGATGGTCGGGACTGGGACTGCCTCCTACCCTACCTTATGTTTTCTATCAGAGAGTTGCCCCTGGCTACTACAGGGTTATCGCCGTTCGAGTTAGTATATGGCCGTCACTCAAGGGGTTTACTAGATGTGGCCAAAGAAACCTGGGAGACCGAGGCTACTCCCCATAAAAGCTCCATCGAACATGTGGCTCAAATGCAAGACCAGATAGCGACTGTGATGCCCATAGTTAAAGAGCATCTACAAAGAGCTCAGAAGGCTCAAAGCAGAATCTATAACAGATCTGCCAGGGTAAGGGGCTTTAATCCCGGGGACAGAGTCCTGATTTTAATCCCCACCGTAAAGAGAAAGTTTCTGGCAAAGTAGCAGGGTCCCTACGAGATTGTGGAAAAAGTGGGCGAGGTGAACTATAAGGTGCACCAACCAGGAAAGAGAAAACCCTTCCAGATTTTCCCACGTAAATCTGATCAAGCCGTGGAAAGATCGTGAATTATTGGTGGCCACACAGACCATGACTAAGGAGGTGTCGCAACCAATTCCCCCAGTAAAAATTTGTGAGGCATTGTCAGTGCACCAGAAACAAGAAGTAAAGGAGTTTTCTGACCTACCAGTACCCACCTGATAAAACATTATGTGAGAACTGAGCCCCACAGTAAGGTTAATCTAAAGCCCTACAGGATGCCAGAAGCACACAGAATAGCGGGGTCCTCTGAGTTCAGGCGCATGCTTGAATTAGGGGTCATTGTGGAATCTACCAGTGAGTGGTCGAGCCCTATTGTATTAATCCCGACGCCCAATGGGACTTGGAGGTTCTGTAATGATTTTCGGAAGCTAAATGAGTTGTCAAAATTTGAAGCGTACCCCATGCCCAGAGTAGATGAACTAATTGAGAGGCTTGGGAAAGCAAGGTACATCACAAACCCTTGACCTTACGAAGGGTTACTGGCAGATACCATTGTCAGATGGGGCTAAAGAAAAGACAGCATTCTCTACTCCAGAGGGGCTGTTCCAGTACACAGTGATGCCGTTCGGGTTACATGGAGCCCCTGACACATTTCAGAGGTTGATGGACCTAATCTTGAGGCCACATCGTGACTACACTGCCGCTTGACTTGATGATGTGGTCATTTTTTCATCTGATTGGAAAAGTCACCTCTGGAAAGTACAGGCCATGATAGACTCCATTAGTAATATATATTAGTATATTAGTATAATAGCAACGCCTCCCTATAATGTTATCATAGCAATGCCCCCTATCATATTATCATAGCAATGCCCCCTATAATATTATCATAGCAATGCCCCCTATAGTGTTATCATAGCAATGCCCCCCTCTCATATTATCATAGCAATGCCCCCCTTATATTGTTATCATAGCAATGCCCCCTTATAATGTTATCATAGCAATGCCCCCCTCTCATATTATCATAGCAATGCCCCCTTATAATGTTATCATAGCAATGCCCCCTATAATGTTATCCTAGCAATGCCCCCCTATAATATTATCATAGCAATGCCCCCTATAATGTTATCCTAGCAATGCCCCCCTATAATATTATCATAGCAATGCCCCCTATAATGTTATCATAGCAATGCCCCCATATTGTTATCATAGCAATGCCCCCCTATCATATTATCCTAGCAATGCCCCCCTATAATAATATCATAGCAATGCCCCCTATAATGTTATCATAGCAATGCCCCCATAATATTATCATAGCAATGCCCCCATAATGTTATCATAGCAATACCCCCTTATGTTATCATAGCAATGCCCTCCTATAATATTATTATAGCAATGCCCCCCTATCATATTATCATAGCATTGCCCTCCTATAATGTTATCATTGCAATGCCCCCATAATGTTATCATATCAACACCCCTCTTGATTTATTCAGTATGGAGTATGAGCGCTACGCATTCTACGCCTTGGCTGCTATCAATGCGGTTATTAATGGTTGTCTGAGGAATGTTCTGCCATGCTGAATGCACTTGGGCACACAGATCATCAAGATCCGCTGCTGGCAGCAACCCTTACAATTGCCGACCAATGACGTCCTAGACATGCCCGATGGGAGACA
Organism: Bufotes viridis; assembly: GCA_033119425.1. NCBI lineage: Eukaryota > Metazoa > Chordata > Amphibia > Anura > Bufonidae > Bufotes > Bufotes viridis. The sequence goes on along the minus strand of CM065593.1, from coordinate 373,585,249 downwards.
AGTCTGGAGACCCTGTGGGCCATGGTAGCACGTTTATACCATGCAGACTGCTCACAGTAGCACCAGCCACAGTATACCTGGCGTTATCCTGTTGAAAATTGGCTCCTGGGACACTGTGGAAAAAAGGCCGTACCACTGGTTCCACGACCAAATCAATGCAATGCAGAGCTGGTAGTACCTGAAATAACGATCAGAGATTAAGATTATGCCACCCCAGACCATATCCCCAGGAGTAGGACCTATTCCCTTGTGAAGGCCTCTTCATGTTGTGTGGATATCTTCTGATGGTTTGTGTAGACACTGTTTGCCGCCCTAGGATTGGGAGGTGACGTCCATTTCACTTGCAGCACAGAATGGATCACCATGCACCATTCTTCTATCCAGTAGATACATTCATGCAGAGGTTCTCCTCTGTGCACCTCCTGCTGTGATTTCAGTTCCTCGTTGTTCACCCAACCTCCGGACACGCAACGTTGAACAGTCCTGATATCTCAGCCTAGGCCAACCCTGATTACTAACATTATAGTAGAGAATTGCTCGTAATACACTTCCATAGTATAGGAAAGTTGCTCCAGAGACTCTAAAATGTGAATTGTCCACTTTGGTCAACCCCTGCTGAGGTTCCAGGTTCCCAGGACGCAGACCGATAGTAGGGGGAAGGGTGTGACAGATATGGGAAGCTGCCGTGTGATAAGTGGTTCTCCCTGCAGATTATATTACGGCATTACAGGGGGACCATTGTCCCGAGTCTTATGCCTTGTAGCTGGCTGGGGGCCTCCAGAAGAAAAGCCTCGCCGTCCATCCGTGGTCAGTCACCTGGAATGTCGCAGGACTTTGAGCGCTGGAACCTGATGTGGTGACGCTCTCATGTAAAGTACTCCGCCATACAGTGCACCCTAAAAAGTCTAATCCTCTGTGAGGTAAACCCATCATCAGCACGATTCTCTCTCCTGTCCTGATGAGAATGCTACAAAGTATCAGTGCAGGTAAAATGTATCAGTCGGGATATATACAGAATCTCACAGAGGATTGTCCAGACTGGAATCAATGTAACAAACCCTCAGCTGTGAGAGTTATTAGGTTTTCTGTCTCTATATGTAAGCAAGGATGCTTGCAGCAAGCAGAGATCTTGAAAAGGGTGAAAAGTATTTTAAACAGTTGCAATTTTTTCATTAAACTGCTCATTTGTTTTCGTTTCCTGGTTTCATGTAAATGAAGCATTTTCTATTTGGTCCATAAGGGTTTATGGAGGAAATGCGGGGAAAAAAAACACTGTTATACATTTAAAAGTGCAGAAAAACGCGACAAAACAACGACATGTGAAAGCAGCCTTAACCTTTTCATGACCAGGCAATTTTCCTTTCTTGTGGTTTCATTTTTCATTGCCTGTCTTTCTGGTGCCATAACTTTTTTTTATTTTTCTGTTCACATAGCCGTATGAGGGCTTGTTTTTTTTTTTGCTGGACAAGTTTCGCTTTTTTTTTTTTGCTCTATTTAATATTTCATACAATTTAATGGGATGATGGGAAAAAATATAAATGGGCTGAAATTGGGAAAAAAAATACTATTCTATAGTTTTATGGGTTTCATTTCATTGAAGATGTTCCCTGTGCGGTGAAACTAGCCTGTTTCCTTCATTCTCTGGGTCAGTACGATTACAGTGATACCACATTTGTATAGTTTTTCTTGTGTTTTAATAAAAAAAAAAAAAAAACTTTAGAATGTTTTTTTTTTTTTAAATTGCTATACTCTGACCCCCATAACTTTTTTATAGCTATGATTATGGAGCTGTGTTGCGGCTCATTTTTTGCAGGGTGATCTGTAGTTTTCAGTAATACCATTTTGGAGAGTGTGTGATTTATTTATTTTTTACCCCTTTTTGTAAAAATTTTTGGGGGAGGTGAAGTGATGAATAAAACAGCGAGGACACATTTAGGGTGCTTTCACACTTGCGCTTTTGCTTTCCGTCCTAGAGTTCCGTCCTCGGGTCTCTACGCCGGAAAGATACTGATCAGGATTATCCTAATGCATTCTGAATGGAGAGAAATCCATTCAGGATGGATCAGGATGTCTTCCGTTCAGTATGTGAACGTTTTTTGGACGTTGACAAAACCGCAGCATGCTGCGGATTTGTCTCCGTCCCAAAATCCGGAAGACATGCCGCAAGGACGGATCCGGAATTAATGCCTATTGAAAAGCATTAATCCGGATCCGGCATTAAGCTAAACGTCATTTCGGCGCATCGCCAGATCCGACGTTTAGCTCTGCGCATGCGCAGCAGCAGTTCCGATCGGGGCCCCAGTGTAAGCTGGGGCTCCGATCGGTTACCATGGCAGCCAGGACGCCACTGAAGTCCTGGCTGCCATGGTAAGTACTCCGCAGCAGTGTACTTACCTGCGCTGCGGCCTACAGGGTGACGGCGCATTGATCTATGCACCGCAGGGACCTGTGACGTCATGAAGGAGCGCCCGGGGGCCGCAGCTCAGGTAAGTACACTGCTGCGGAGTACTTACCATGGCAGCCAGGACTTCAGTAGCGTCCTGGCTGCCATGGTAACCTGAAAGCAGTTCGAAGACTGATCAGGATCCTGATCAGTCTTCAAATGCTTTCAGGCGACTTACGTTCTGACGGATCCAGCGGGACGGAAGTGCGCGCCCGATCCTCAGAATGCAAGTGTGAAAGAGGCCTTATACAGCGAATGCATTTTAATGGTACAGACGTTTCGGGACTTGGCGGTGCAGATGATCATTTTTTTTGTTGTTGTTTATTTATTTTTATTATGGGTAGAGGGTTGATTTGAATTTTTACTAAAATGTATTTTATTTTAACACATAATAAGTCCCCTTAGGGGACTTGAAAATGCAGTCATTAGATCATTTGTCCCACTGGCAGGGCTCCATAGGAACTACTGTTGTGGTAGCCTCAGATAGTTCAGAGGGACCGAGACTACCACACAAACATCTCCCCCGATCTCTGCTGTGGAGCAGTTAAAGATCCAACTTCAACTGTACATGTATGGCAGCGGTAGGGAAGGGGTTAAAGGGGTTATCCTGGGAAAACTATTACTATGCAATAGATAGGGCATTGTTGAATTGTTTGCCAATAAAAGTATTTTTGGGAATATACATACAATAATAATATTTTTTATTTTAGGCACATTATATTCTCCCCTCTGGTAGTGCCCCCTGCTGTTTATCCTGTGTCATAGAAATATATAGCGCAAATATCTCTCTCTAGACAGGGGAGATAGAAATCCTAAAGGCATTATGCACAAAGTGATATCTCTTGGACTATATGAGAGGGACCCTATGCGGAGGAGGAAGGGGTTAACAGGAGCTAATTGCAATGCTTCCTGGGAGAAGCAGGTGTCCGATGAGCTGCTGCCACCTACAGAAAGGGAAGATATCTCCAGATATTGGGAATAAAAATGTGATAATCCCTTAAACTGACTCTGCTGGGTGAGGCCTAGAAGCCAACAAGATGGCACCGAATAATATAATTCCACTGGATGTCACAGCTTTCATCTTGTACAGGAGCAGATATCGTACATATCATACAATCCAGATTTTGTCTCAAGCTCCGCATTGTTTGGCTACAACCTGTTTAATCACTTCACAAGTTGTGAGAATTCAGCCAAAGTACACGATTGGAATCTAACACAAATATACTCAGGACCCGAAGTCTAATACAGTCATGTGACACAACATGTCACATACCGCCTGCTGGACTAGTCACCGCTAGAACGCCCCTATATTACAGCCAAACACAGAGCTCTCCGAAAATACGCTATAATTCACCTCTACCCTGGGACTCCACAGAGCTGGCGATTATTATAGTAGTAATACTTTTGTATATGGGAGCAGTATTATAGAAGTTATATTCTTGTACATAGGAGGCAGTATTATAGTAGTTATATTCTTGTACATAGGAGCAGTATTATAGTAGTTATATTCTTGTACATAGGAGCAGTATTATAGAAGTTATATTCTTGTACATAGAAGCAGTATTATAGTAGTTATATTCTTGTACACAGGAGGCAGTATTATAGTAGTTATATTCTTGTACATAGGAGCAGTATTATGGTAGTTATATTCTTGTACATAGGAGGCAGTATTATAGAAGTTATATTCTTATACATAGGAGGCAGTATTATATAGTAGTTATATTCTTGTACATAGGAGGCAGTATTATAGAAGTTATATTCTTATACATAGGAGGCAGTATTATATAGTAGTTATATTCTTATACATAGGAGGCAGTATTATAGAAGTTATATTCTTATACATAGGAGGCAGTATTATATAGTAGTTATATTCTTGTACATAGGAGGCAGTATTATAGTAGTTATATTCTTATACATAGGAGGCAGTATTATAGTAGTTATATTCTTGTACATAGGAGAAGTATTATAGTAGTTATATTCTTGTACATAGGAGCAGTATTATAGTAGTTATATTCTTGTACATAGGAGGCAGTATTATAGTAGTTATTCTCTTATGTCAGAGTCAGGGGCCTAACTTTTGATACCCTCTAGAAAACATTTAGGAAAATCTATTGAATACTCTATAATGTCGTTTAGGACAGTTTACGGTGTGACTGACATTAATGTCACCTGTCACAGGAAATCTCCTGTAATTGCTCTGTGTTGGGATACTAATTAGTAGTATGAAACAGCTCTTGTAATTACAAGGATTTAGATTGCCTGATACGGGTGCAGACTGGTGCAGCAATTACTGATGTGATTAATTAGACTTACAGTATAGATTTGCATTGTCTATTGACCATTTTGGAGATTACTGGAAGGGTTTGTAACCCCTAAGCCTTTGTAAACCAGATCCATAAAAGAAATGGAGATTTTTTTAACGCCCCACCAGCAGACAGGGTATTAACTTATTGGGCAGGGGTATTTTCTTTAGCTGTTTAACATATAAATGATAGAAACCTGTTCCACTACAGGATTCAGACATAGACATTTTTGAATTCTCATGATTACTCCCTAACGTCTCCTTGAGTCTCTTTTTTGCAAATTCACAAACTATAGAGGAAACATTTTCAAACACCCTACTAGGGCACAAAAGGGGTTGTGCTCTTTTATTTTTAAGTTTTATTTGGGTAAATGGACATTATGTTTGGGGCCCACTTATGTCGCCCCCGCATTATTCCACCCACTTAGGACCTCCCTCCATATTCCAGAGTGGAGAACCGCTAACAAACACCTCTTCCTTCGAGAATCCATGTATCAGAATGGCCGCACACACAGAGTAGAAGAGGCGCTGCCAATGGTCTGATGGGTTGGGCCTTCTCCCAAAATGTCCTGAAGATTTTTTTTTTTGTAACAGGTGTATGATTTGCACCATCATTTATAGCTTTGCAGTCCATTCACCTCTAGCTGCTGCTGCACTGGTCTGGGGGTCTCTATTTTTGAGTATGGAGGGTAGATTTATTCAGAGTGTCTGATCTGGGGTTTGTAAAAATCTTGAGGTCTGGTCTGGGGTTTGCATAGTCTTGGAGCCTGGTCTGGGGTCTGTATTAGTTTTGGAGCCTGGTGTGGGGTCTGCATAATCTTGGAGCCTGGTCTGGGGTCTGCATTAGTTTTGAAGCCTGGTGTGGGGTCTGCATTAGTTTTGGAGCCTGGTGTGGGGTCTGCATTAGTTTTGGAGCCTGGTGTGGGGTCTGCATTAGTTTTGGAGCCTGGTGTCAGGTCTGCTTAATCTTGGCGCCTGGTCTGCATTAGTTTTGGAGCCTGGTGTGGGGTCTGCATTAGTTTTGGAGCCTGGTGTGGGTGGGGTCTGCATTAGTTTTGGAGCCTGATGTGGGGTCTGCATTAGTTCAAGGGATCTGAAAGTAGGGGCTTCGTCTGGTGTCTGTATTGACTGTCAAGTCTTGTGGCTGGATTTATTTAGGGATCTAGTCTAAGGTTTGCAATAATCTTGGCGTCTGGTCTGGGGTCTGGATTATTTTAGTCTGAGGCCTTTGACTGTTTGCACCCATCTTCCTCCTCCACGGCTTCCACAATGTATTAGATAGGGGGTGGAGTAGGATTGACCTCCACAGGCGACGGCTGCTCAGGTGGACAGAGGCTGGGAATCCGCCGGGCGTAGGAGGAGGGCAGCTCAGGGTCTCCCGTTAAATTCTTTTATGTGCTTCTTATTCCGGAGGACTCAGGTGAATGATTTCAGTGACAAATGAATAATACTTTATTTTTCCTTTGGCGCTGTAGGGAAATCAAGCACATTTCTGGGTTTCTCCACAGATTACAGCTGACTGCTAGGGGTCCCCCCCCCTAGCAGGAAACCCAATTACTAGTTATTTATAGGACAGAAAAAGTGTAAAAAATTGCTTTGTAACCCACAAGTAAACAGCGGCTGTTCTTCCTGACTTTTCTGGTCCTTTAAGTGTTTGTCTGAGACTCGCTACTCGTATTTACTCAGTTATTGTGAGCAGAAAATAGCCTCCCGGATGTAGTTCAGCCCAGGATCTGTCCAGGAAGAGAGGAGACAGCTACTGATGAATCAGCACTCGAGAAGCGATTGTCCTAGTGATGACGAGTCACTGCTCCGGGATACATAACATATGAGGGCGTCATGTGGACCCCAGCTTCTGCCACAATCCCTGGGGGGTACATTAACTGGGTCTGATCATTCTAGCAAACAGGGGGTCCCAACCCATAGACCACCCCCCCCCCACCCCGCCTACAGGGGCGTAGCTAACGGCTCATGGGCCCTGGTGCAAGAGTTCAGCTTGGGCCCCCCTTCCCTCAGTGCTTTGTGTGTCTTCTTATGCGGCACAAGGGTCTTTGGGCCCCCTCAGGCTCCTGGGCCCGGTAGCAACTGCTACCTCTGCACCCCCTATAGCTACGCCCATGCCCGCCTATCAACATCCAGATTAGCATCTCACATGCTCCATTGATGTTCCATAGAAGATACTATAAATAGATGTCTAATTTAACCCCCGGTCAGCCAAATCTTTCTGCACATGGTGACACAAAAAGATCCAGATACTTACGTTTTTTATACCATTTATATAGCGATCTATTTTGTGTTTAGTGTTAATAAAAGTCAAAAGGGCAAAAAAATGAAACATTTGTAAAATGTATCTTATTTTTATTTACATTATTTATTTATGTAGCGAATTCTCAGTAACGTTTTGATACAGGACGTGTGATTAAGGCTAGGTCTACACGACGACGTGTCGCGCGACACATAGGGCACAACTACACTGCAACATGTCTCGCGCAAATGTCATGTGACAATTCTTATAATGATAGTCTATGGTGTTGCACTGCGACATGCGATATGCTGCGACTGCGACAAGACAGTTGCAGAAAAATCCATCTTTATTTTGCTACTGTCGTGTCGGTCGCAGCATGTCGCAGTGTAGTTGTGCCCTATGTGTCTCGCGAATTATTGTCGCGCTACACATGTTGTCGTGTAGCCCTAGCCTAAAGGGATTTTGCAGGATTTTGATATTGATGGCTTAATCCTCAGGAGAGGTCATCAATATCAGATTAGAGGTGAGACTGCAGCAGTTCGAAGAGGTGCTCTGTACTTTGTGACCACTGCAGCCTCTTTCACGGCCAGGGAGATGCCACGGATGTCACATTCATCGGTCACATGGCCTAGGCACAGCTCTGTCCCATTCAGGACACTGAGCCCGGACTGCAATACCAAGCACAGCCACTATACAGTGGACGGCGCTGTGCTGCAAGAAGGCCACAGAGCTCACCAGAGAGTGTTGGGAGTCGGACCCCCGCCGATCTGATATTGATGACCCTAGGATAGGCCATCAATATCAAAATCCCAGAAATAAAACCTTTGAGGATAGTGTGAGAGGTACATTTTGGTTGCTGGTGTTTCTCCCTTCCCTCCTAATCTTCTGTGTGCTTTTATAGTACCGGGGTCTTATGTGGTAGAGGGGACTTCGTCACTCTCAGGCACCGGGGCAGGGGTGCGTTTGCTGTACCCCCAATAGTTATGCACCTGCAGTCAGAAAGGGTGGGTCTAACCTCACCTGCATAGGGAATCCAGCACTTGCATCACTGGTCATATCGTTGCGGCATTGCTTCTAGTCAAAGCAAAGCGCCAGTTTTTAAGCTTAAACAGAACCCCAAAAGTTGCAGATTGTGCAAAATCTTGCAAAAGCCACAAATCTTGCAAAAATTTACTGTGAGCCAATCACATCATCCCCACAAATCTCTATCCTGCCCTGATTGTTACAATGTATCTGTGCAGGTAAGGCCTCATGCACACGACCGTTGTTTGATTCCGTGCCCGTTGAGAGCCGTTTTTCGCGCTTTTCTGCGGACCCATTGGTTTTCAATGGGTCCGTGGAAAAATCGTCCGCATCCGTGGTCCGTGATTACTGTCCATCCAAAAAACATAACCTGTCCTATTCTTGTCCGCGAAAAACGGTTCAAGTCAATGGGACCGTGAGAAAATGCAGAGGCACATCCGACTGTCATCCGCGTCCGTGACCTGCATATATATTTCATTATCCTGGGTAGAGATATTAAAATCACACTTTTTTTTTTCCTTCCTTTTTTCTGGCGGACCACGGAAACACAACGGAACCAAAAACGGACACGGATCACGGAACAACGGAACCCCATTTTGCGGACCGCTAAAAACAACTGTCGTGTGCATGAGGCCTAAAATGTATCAGTGTGGACTCTGGAGAGTATTGTCTAGGCTCCATACAATTGTAACAAACCTTCAGCTGTGAAAAAGTATTAGGACTGTATAGGTTTTCTGCTTTTGAATTAACTGACAGCAAGCAGAGATCTTGAACAAGGTTAAAGATTATAACATAATTTAAGTCAGGAAGTTGTAAAACTTTCCATTATGGAGTGATGAATCGACATTTACATGGACCAGCCCTTTAAGGCGGCTTCGGATCTACACACATCAGGAGTCTGGGTGCACTTTGAACAATTCTGGGTTTGGTGACTTGTCAATTATTAACCCTGCATCAGGAACTGCATTACAGCTCCCGGTATCAGCGCAGATAGGCTGCTCTGGTGGCACACATGAGGTATCGGCGTGCCCGGAGCCGCCAAGCTGACATTCTAGGGTTAGATGCAATGGAGAGTCTGAGAAATAGCGCCATGCTTTTAGTAGTGGCTCTGCCCGGTACTGCAGCTCAGTAAGTATAATTTATTTCCATAACATTTTATGGGAATATCAACATAATTTTCATTCAGCTAATCTCATCAACTGCCCGCTCCATGACTGGTGTACAATTCACTAAGGGAAAACCACCCACTTACCTCTTATTAAATTCCTGCAAACACTATTTACAAACCGTCAGAATAAAGCAGAGGCTGCTCCAATAAAGAGTCATTACACCGCCGCACGTTCAATATTTACCAGCGCCCGGAGCCAGGGTTTATGGAACGCTCAAATGTAACCACATCATGAGAGGCGACATGTGCCAAATTACCGAACGTTCTTAGATAGATAGATAGATAGATAGATATGAGATAGATAGATAGATAGATAGATAGATAGATATGAGATAGATAGATAGATAGGATATGAGATTGATAGATAGATAGATATGAGATAGATAGATAGATAGATAGATAGATAGATAGATAGATAGATAGATATGAGATAGATAGATATGAGATAGATAGATATGAGATGGATAGATAGATAGATAGATAGATATGAGATAGATAGAAGACACTGACATACATAGCTGTGGGTAAATGCACATTTGACGATGTTAACAAACAACATGTTAAAAACCACACTGCGCCGGCACATCTCATGCTTTTTCATTTTCAAAAGTTTCTGAAAGATGTTGCTTATCGACAGATGATTTTTAACACACACAGCGTTATGGAGAAAAACACTGGCTTGTTGGGGGACAAAGCAGCCAAAAATTATGCTTTAACAGGGTCAGAATGCCTGCCCATATGACACACGCTGGTGTTACTTGCCAGAAGAAACAGTGGCTGGTTCTGAACAAGCCTGAAAAATCCTCCCTTTTAATTGGGAGCATCCCGCTGGTGCTGGAGGTGGTGAGAAAAAGCGTATAAAACACTTATGAATTGTAGAAATGTAAGTTTAAAAAAAAAGTTGGTTGTTCATGTACGGAAAAATTTGTGCAGGATTTTGGTGATTGTAGAATTTGCAGTTCATACATAAACTTTCCACTGACTGTGTCCCTAATCTGTAAGATAGCTGCCTGTGTCTGTGATTGCTTTTTGGTAGAGACATCAGACTGTCACCCTCTGAGACGATCAAAGCAAGCCCCCTCCATCCCAGGGCCATGTGAGGATAGATAGATAGATAGATAGATAGATAGATAGATAGATAGATAATAGAATTATAGGGATAGATAGATAGATAGATAGATAGATATTAGATAAGAGAAACGTGCCGTCCTTACGGTGTCTAATGGAGAGGCCTCCATTTCTTTCATATGGCAACGCATAATATGTATATAAAAAACCCCGGTAACACCGCTCCCGGTTCAGATACAGATCTGTTTGTATCTATGTATATTTTGTGTGTATGCATTTATTTTTATGTAGTGTGCTTGTGTATTTGTTTGTGTGACCATATGGACATGTATGCCATGCATGATATGTATATAGGCTTGAGTGTGCATGTATGCGGATCTGTGTGTTTGGATTTATGTATGTGCATGTAGGTATGGGTATGACGTGTGTGTATATCTGTATGTGTGTGCGTATAGGTATCAGCCTGTGTGTATGACTATGCGTGTGTAGCTATGAAGATATGTGTATGTCGTGTGTGTGTAGATATGTGTATGCAATTGCAAAGTCTGTATGTAGGCATGGTTATATCATGTGTGTCTATGTAGGTATGTGTATGCCATGTGTATGCAGGTATATAAATGTTGTGTGTATATGTGTGTGCAAGTATGCATGGGCATGTCATGTGTATGCGGGTGTGTGTAGATGCTGTATGTGTGTAGAAGTCTATGCACGTATGTTTATGTAGGTATATGGTATATGTGTTGGTTTGTATGCCTTTGTGTGTGTGGGGATATGTCATGTGTATGTAGATATGTGTATGTCATGTGTATATAATGTGTGTCTATAGGTCTGTGTATGTTCTGTGTGTATATAGGTGTGTGTATGTTCTGTGTGTATATAGGTATGTGTATGTTCTGTGTGTATATAGGTATGTGTATGTTCTGTGTGTATATAGATGTGTGTATGTTCTGTGTGTATATAGGTATGTGTATGTTCTGTATGTACATAGGTATGTGTATGTTCTGTGTGTGTATATAGGTCTGTGTATGTTCTGTGTGTGTATATAGGTATGTGCATGTTCTGTGTGTATATAGGTGTGTGTATGTTCTGTATGTATATAGGTATGTGTGTGTTCTGTGTGTATATAGGTGTGTGTATGTTCTGTGTGTATATAGGTATGTGTATGTTCTGTGTGTATATAGGTATGTGTATGTTCTGTGTGTATATAGGTATGTGTATGTTCTGTATGTATATAGGTATGTGTATGTTCTGTATGTGTATATAGGTATGTGTATGTTCTGTGTGTATATAGGTATGTGTATGTTCTGTGTGTATATAGGTGTGTGTATGTTCTGTGTGTATATAGGTCTGTGTATGTTCTGTATGTATATAGGTATGTGTATGTTCTGTGTGTATATAGGTCTGTGTATGTTCTGTGTGTATATAGGTATGTGTATGTTCTGTATGTATATAGGTGTGTGTATGTTCTGTATATATAGGTGTGTGTATATAGGTATGTGTATGTTCAGTGTGTATATAGGTGTGTGTATGTTCTGTGTGTATATAGGTGTGTGTGTATGTTCTGTGTGTATATAGGTATGTGTATGTTCTGTGTGTATATAGGTGTGTGTATGTTCTGTGTGTATATAGGTATGTGTATGTTCTGTGTGTATATAGGTATGTGTATGTTCTGTATATATAGGTATGTCTATGTTCTGTGTGTATATAGGTGTGTGTATGTTCTGTGTGTATATAGGTATGTGTATGTTCTGTGTGTGTATATAGGTATGTGTATGTTCTGTATGTATATAGGTGTGTGTATGTTCTGTATATATAGGTGTGTGTATATAGGTATGTGTATGTTCTGTGTGTATATAGGTGTGTGTATGTTCTGTGTGTATATAGGTGTGTGTGTATGTTCTGTGTGTATATAGGTATGTGTATGTTCTGTGTGTATATAGGTGTGTGTATGTTCTGTGTGTATATAGGTATGTGTATGTTCTGTGTGTATATAGGTATGTGTATGTTCTGTATGTATATAGGTGTGTGTATGTTCTGTATATATAGGTATGTCTATGTTCTGTGTGTATATAGGTGTGTGTATGTTCTGTGTGTATATAGGTATGTGTATGTTCTGTGTGTATATAGGTGTGTGTATGTTCTGTGTGTATATAGGTGTGTGTATGTTCTGTATGTATATAGGTATGTGTATGTTCTGTGTGTATATAGGTATGTGAATGTTCTGTGTGTATATAGGTGTGTGTATGTTCTGTGTGTATATAGGTGTGTGTATGTTCTGTGTGTATATAGGTATGTGTATGTTCTGTGTGTATATAGGTGTGTGTATGTTCTGTGTGTATATAGGTGTGTGTATGTTCTGTATGTATATAGGTATGTGTATGTTCTGTGTGTATATAGGTATGTGTATGTTCTGTGTGTATATAGGTGTGTGTATGTTCTGTATGTATATAGGTATGTGTATGTTCTGTGTGTATATAGGTGTGTGTATGTTCTGTATGTATATAGGTATGTGTATGTTCTGTGTGTATATAGGTATGTGTATGTTCTGTGTGTATATAGGTATGTGTATGTTCTGTATGTATATAGGTGTGTGTATATTCTGTGTGTATATAGGTATGTGTATGTTCTGTGTGTATATAGGTATGTGTATGTTCTGTGTGTATATAGGTATGTGTATGTTCTGTGTGTATATAGGTATGTGTATGTTCTGTGTGTATATAGGTGTGTGTATGTTCTGTATGTATATAGGTGTGTGTATATAGGTATGTGTATGTTCTGTGTGTATATAGGTATGTGTATGTTCTGTGTGTATATAGGTATGTGTATGTTCTGTGTGTATATAGGTATGTGTATGTTCTGTGTGTATATAGGTGTGTGTCTGTTATGTGTGTATATAGGTATGTGTATGTTATGTGTGTATATAGGTATGTGTATGTTCTGTGTGTATATAGGTCTGTGTATGTTCTGTGTGTATATAGGTATGTGTATGTTCTGTGTGTATATAGGTCTGTGTATGTTCTGTGTGTATATAGGTGTGTGTATGTTCTGTGTGTATATAGGTATGTGTATGTTCTGTGTGTATATAGGTGTGTGTATATAGGTCTGTGTATGTTATGTTTGTATATAGGTATGTGTCTGTTATGTGTGTATATAGGTATGTGTATGTTCTGTGTGTATATAGGTATGTGTATGTTCTGCATGTATATAGGTATGTGTATGTTCTGTGTGTATATAGGTGTGTGTATGTTCTGTGTGTATATAGGTATGTGTATGTTCTGTGTGTATATGGGTATGTGCATGTTCTGTGTGTATATAGGTATGTGTATGTTCTGTATGTATATAGGTGTGTGTATGTTCTGTGTGTATATAGGTATGTGTATGTTCTGTGTGTGTATATAGGTGTGTGTATGTTCTGTATGTATATAGGTATGTGTATGTTCTGTGTGTATATATGTATGTGTATGTTCTGTATGTATATAGGTGTGTGTATGTTCTGTGTGTATATAGGTATGTGTATGTTATGTGTGTATATAGGTATGTGTATGTTCTGTGTGTATATATGTATGTGTATGTTCTGTGTGTATATAGGTCTGTGTATGTTCTGTGTGTATATAGGTATGTGTATGTTATGTGTGTATATAGGTATGTGTATGTTCTGTGTGTATATAGGTGTGTGTATATAGGTCTGTGTATGTTATGTTTGTATATAGGTATGTGTCTGTTATGTGTGTATATAGGTATGTGTATGTTCTGTGTGTATATAGGTATGTGTATGTTCTGCATGTATATAGGTATGTGTATGTTCTGTGTGTATATAGGTGTGTGTATGTTCTGTGTGTATATAGGTATGTGTATGTTCTGTGTGTATATGGGTATGTGCATGTTCTGTGTGTATATAGGTATGTGTATGTTCTGTATGTATATAGGTGTGTGTATGTTCTGTGTGTATATAGGTATGTGTATGTTCTGTGTGTGTATATAGGTGTGTGTATGTTCTGTATGTATATAGGTATGTGTATGTTCTGTGTGTATATATGTATGTGTATGTTCTGTATGTATATAGGTGTGTGTATGTTCTGTGTGTATATAGGTATGTGTATGTTCTGTGTGTATATAGGTATGTGTATGTTCTGTATGTATATAGGTGTGTGTATGTTCTGTATGTATATAGGTGTGTGTATGTTCTGTGTGTATATAGGTATGTGTATGTTCTGTGTGTATATAGGTCTGTGTATGTTCTGTGTGTATATAGGTGTGTGTATGTTCTGTGTGTATATAGGTGTGTGTATGTTCTGTGTGTATAAAGGTATTTGTATGTTCTGTGTGTATATAGGTATGTGTATGTTCTGTGTGTATATAGGTGTGTGTATGTTCTGTGTGTATATAGGTGTGTGTATGTTCTGTGTGTATATAGGTCTGTGTATGTTCTGTGTGTGTATATAGGTATGTGTATGTTCTGTGTGTATATAGGTCTGTGTATGTTCTGTGTGTATATAGGTATGTGCATGTTCTGTGTGTATATAGGTGTGTGTATGTTCTGTATGTATATAGGTGTGTGTATGTTCTGTGTGTGTATAGGTGTGTGTATGTTCTGTATGTATATAGGTATGTGTATGTTCTGTGTGTATATAGGTATGTGTATGTTCTGTGTGTATATAGGTATGTGTATGTTCTGTATGTATATAGGTCTGTGTATGTTCTGTATGTATATAGGTCTGTGTATGTTCTGTGTGTATATAGGTGTGTGTATGTTCTGTATGTATATAGGTGTGTGGATGTTCTGTGTGTATATAGGTATGTGTATGTTCTGTGTGTGTATATAGGTCTGTGTATGTTCTGTGTGTATATAGGTGTGTGTATGTTCTGTGTGTATATAGGTGTGTGTATGTTCTGTGTGTGTATATAGGTATGTGCATGTTCTGTGTGTATATAGGTGTGTGTATGTTCTGTATGTATATAGGTGTGTGGATGTTCTGTGTGTATATAGGTATGTGTATGTTCTGTGTGTATATAGGTATGTGTATGTTCTGTGTGTATATAGGTATGTGTATGTTCTGTGTGTATATAGGTCTGTGTATGTTCTGTATGTGTATATAGGTATGTGTATGTTCTGTGTGTATATAGGTGTGTGTATGTTCTGTATGTATATAGGTATGTGTATGTTCTGTGTGTATATAGGTGTGTGTATGTTCTGTGTGTATATAGGTATGTGTATGTTCTGTGTGTATATTGGTGTGTGTATGTTCTGTATGTATATAGGTGTGTGTATGTTCTGTGTGTATATAGGTCTGTGTATGTTCTGTATGTATATAGGTGTGTGTATGTTCTGTATGTATATAGGTATGTGTATGTTCTGTGTGTATATAGGTATGTGTATGTTCTGTGTGTATATAGGTCTGTGTATGTTCTGTGTGTATATAGGTCTGTGTATGTTCTGTATGTATATAGGTATGTGTATGTTCTGTGTGTATATAGGTATGTGTATGTTCTGTGTGTATATAGGTATGTGTATGTTCTGTGTGTATATAGGTGTGTGTATGTTCTGTATGTATATAGGTGTGTGTATGTTCTGTATGTATATAGGTATGTGTATGTTCTGTGTGTATATAGGTGTGTGTATGTTCTGTGTGTATATAGGTATGTATATGTTCTGTGTGTATATAGGTCTGTGTATGTTCTGTGTGTATATATAGGTATGTGTATGTTCTGTATGTGTATATAGGTATGTCTATGTTCTGTGTGTATATAGGTGTGTGTATGTTCTGTGTGTATATAGGTGTGTGTATGTTCTGTGTGTGTATATAGGTCTGTGTATGTTCTGTGTGTATATAGGTCTGTGTATGTTCTGTGTGTATATAGGTGTGTGTATGTTCTGTGTGTATATAGGTATGTGTATGTTCTGTGTGTATATAGGTCTGTGTATGTTCTGTGTGTGTATATAGGTGTGTGTATGTTCTGTGTGTATATAGGTATGTGTATGTTCTGTGTGTATATAGGTGTGTGTATGTTCTGTGTGTATATAGGTGTGTGTATGTTCTGTGTGTATATAGGTATGTGTATGTTCTGTGTGTATATAGGTGTGTGTATGTTCTGTATGTATATAGGTGTGTGTATATAGGTATGTGTATGTTCTGTGTGTATATAGGTGTGTGTATGTTCTGTATGTATATAGGTGTGTGTATGTTCTGTATGTATATAGGTATGTGTATGTTCTGTGTGTATATAGGTGTGTGTATGTTCTGTGTGTATATAGGTGTGTGTATGTTCTGTGTGTATATAGGTCTGTGTATGTTCTGTGTGTATATAGGTGTGTGTATGTTCTGTGTGTATATAGGTGTGTGTATGTTCTGTGTGTATATAGGTCTGTGTATGTTCTGTGTGTATATAGGTGTGTGTATGTTCTGTATGTATATAGGTGTGTGTATGTTCTGTGTGTATATAGGTCTGTGTATGTTCTGTGTGTATATAGGTCTGTGCATGTTCTGTATGTATATAGGTATGTGTATGTTCTGTGTGTATATAGGTGTGTGTATGTTCTGTATGTATATAGGTGTGTGTATGTTCTGTATGTATATAGGTATGTGTATGTTCTGTGTGTATATAGGTATGTGTATGTTCTGTGTGTATATAGGTGTGTGTATGTTCTGTATGTATATAGGTGTGTGTATATAGGTATGTGTATGTTCTGTGTGTATATAGGTGTGTGTATGTTCTGTGTGTATATAGGTGTGTGTATGTTCTGTGTGTATATAGGTCTGTGTATGTTCTGTGTGTATATAGGTATGTGCATGTTCTGTGTGTATATAGGTATGTGCATGTTCTGTGTGTATATAGGTGTGTGTATGTTCTGTGTGTATATAGGTATGTGCATGTTCTGTGTGTATATAGGTGTGTGTATGTTCTGTGTGTATATTGGTGTGTGTATGTTCTGTATGTATATAGGTCTGTGTATGTTCTGTGTGTATATAGGTGTGTGTATGTTCTGTATGTATATAGGTGTGTGTATGTTCTGTGTGTATATAGGTGTGTGTATGTTCTGTATGTATATAGGTGTGTGTATATAGGTATGTGTATGTTCTGTGTGTATATAGGTGTGTGTATGTTCTGTGTGTATATAGGTGTGTGTATGTTCTGTGTGTATATAGGTGTGTGTATGTTCTGTGTGTATATAGGTAGGTGTATGTTCTGTGTGTATATAGGTGTGTGTATGTTCTGTGTGTATATAGGTATGTGTATGTTCTGTGTGTATATAGGTGTGTGTATGTTCTGTGTGTATATAGGTCTGTGTATGTTCTGTGTGTATATAGGTCTGTGTATGTTCTGTGTGTATATAGGTGTGTGTATGTTCTGTGTGTATATAGGTGTGTGTATGTTCTGTGTGTATATAGGTCTGTGTATGTTCTGTGTGTATATAGGTCTGTGTATGTTCTGTGTGTATATAGGTGTGTGTATGTTCTGTGTGTATATAGGTGTGTGTATGTTCTGTGTGTATATAGGTCTGTGTATGTTCTGTGTGTATATAGGTGTGTGTATGTTCTGTGTGTATATAGGTATGTGTATGTTCTGTGTGTATATAGGTCTGTGTATGTTCTGTGTGTATATAGGTATGTGTATGTTCTGTGTGTATATAGGTCTGTGTATGTTCTGTGTGTATATAGGTGTGTGTATGTTCTGTGTGTATATAGGTATGTGTATGTTCTGTGTGTATATAGGTGTGTGTATGTTCTGTGTGTATATAGGTATGTGTATGTTCTGTGTGTATATAGGTATGTGTATGTTCTGTGTGTATATAGGTCTGTGTATGTTCTGTGTGTATATAGGTATGTGTATGTTCTGTGTGTATATAGGTGTGTGTATGTTCTGTGTGTATATAGGTCTGTGTATGTTCTGTGTGTATATAGGTCTGTGTATGTTCTGTATGTGTATATAGGTATGTGTATGTTCTGTGTGTATATAGGTGTGTGTATGTTCTGTGTGTATATAGGTGTGTGTATGTTCTGTGTGTATATAGGTCTGTGTATGTTCTGTGTGTATATAGGTGTGTGTATGTTCTGTGTGTATATAGGTCTGTGTATGTTCTGTGTGTATATAGGTCTGTGTATGTTCTGTGTGTATATAGGTCTGTGTATGTTCTGTGTGTATATAGGTATGTGTATGTTCTGTATGTGTATATAGGTATGTGTATGTTCTGTGTGTATATAGGTCTGTGTATGTTCTGTGTGTATATAGGTATGTGTATGTTCTGTGTGTATATAGGTCTGTGTATGTTCTGTGTGTATATAGGTATGTGTATGTTCTGTGTGTATGTAGTTACTTGTGTATACATGTAGGCCGCATTTGTAAGTCATGTTGAGTATATCAGTCTATGTAGTAAGTACATGTCTATTATACGTCTTGTGTGCTTCGCCTATTGACCATTCCTTGTATGAGCGGCTCTACCCCTGATCCTCGCAGATTACGGCCCCTGGTCTGGTCTGTGCACAGACCATTATTACATGATCCTATCTGCACATTTCATCCTGGCCTTTCCAGTAAAACCAGTGACTTATCTGTAATCACTTAATGGCCCCAGTTACAGCGAATGTCTGAAGGATACGGTATATACCAACGAGCCCCATTACACAGTCTGGGGGATTTTACAAAACAGAGGAACCAAAATACAGCTCCACCAGTGCAGGGCATTGACTCCATATTTATCACAGATGGAAACAGCCAACAAGCAGGCAGCTTCTGTTATAATCACAGCAGTAATATTCCAACGGTCTGATTATTACTCCAGCACCTAATCATTGCATGAAGTATTCACGTATTAATGGCCATGGTTGCATGGGAGATGAAGGAGTTAATGGGCTGCTAACTGCAGGACACTGTTATGCCCTGAAAGCATAAGAGATACATAACAGGAACATTAGATCCGTCAATAGCAACTTGTTGATAGTTTCCAGTAATTTTTTTTTCATACTGCCCTACTGAAAAGTAAGTAAAAAGAGCAAAACAGGCTAAAAAAAAATATTACAAGGAATTGCAAAGTTGACAATTGTTGACTATGGAGCCAATGTCCACCTGAGGTGGAGTATCCCTTTAAGGTTTCCGCTTTCCACCGCGCATTACGTAGGGAATCTATTCTTCCTCGGTAACCAGTGCATTACACAGGCCGCGGTAATGTAACCATGTGACCTCGTGTCTGGGCGACCACCACTACACTACATGATCTCCTACCTGAAACCATACATTGGTCTTCAGCCTCTGGATTCAACAAGAATGCTTCCATTCATGTACAGCAAGCAGAAAGCTCGGACATACTGTCATGCTTTGAGTCAAAGGTCAATCTTGCTCTGATTAAGGCCTCTTGCACACAAACCTTTTTTTTTCAGTTTCCGTTCCGTTTTTTGCGTTCCATATACGGACCTTATACGGAACCATTCATTTAAATGGATCCGCAAAAAAAATAGAAGGTACTCCGTATGCCTTCCATTTCCGTATTTCTGTTTTTCCGTTTCGTTCAAAGATAGAACATGTCCTATTATTGTCTACATAACGGACAAGGATAGTACTGTTCTATCAGGGGCCAGCTGTTCCGTTCCGCAAAAAACAGAATGCACACGGACGATATCAGTATTTTTTGTGAATCCGTTTTTTGCGGACCGCAAAATACTGAAAAAGCCATATGGTCGTGTGCAAGAGGCCTAAGAGGTCCAGATCCCCTGCTTCCCTTTAAAGCCATAGAGTGACATAATAAGATTCTGATTACCTGCAGTTACCACTAGGGGGAGCTCACTGCATACTGACTGACACAGTGAGAGTAATAATACATGAGTCTGCAGTAAGTTTAGTGCTTCCTCTAGTGCAAGCTGCCAGAATTTACAGGAAAACGGGATTTAAAGAGCACGTGTCAGTAGGATCAACCCCCAAAAAAACATGTATACTGCATAGTAGGGTTGATCCTGCTGGTTAAAATGGTACCAGGGCATGGAAATATCATGTAGTTGACATGACACTGCATAATCTGCATAGTCCCAGTCATTTATGGTTTTTCTTTCTCTTATGACCTAACACACTTTTTTCTTGCCCCTTCCTGAACATTACATGGCCTGCCAGCCTTATGTTGTGGGCATGCTCTCAGGATGCCCAGGCTAGGTGTCTCCTTCCAGTCTTACTGCTCTGGCCTTAACTCCACTGAGGCGCTCAGCTATAGATGCCCCTGAGGTGGTGCACCCTTATGTCTGGTGCCACCCACCTCCACTGTCTAGCTAGCTATTTGCAGGTATCTTACACCACGGACCAGCTCCCCTGTAATGTCTTGATCTCTCTGCACTTCATATATATCCCTTATAGGGGACCTGCAGTTAATGTGGAGACACCAGTGGCATAGCCCTCACATTGGCCTCATTACTCAGCCCATGCCGTTTATTCCTGGCAGTTAATGGGGCTTTATATATTGATGGTCTATCCTCAGGTACGATAAACGTGACATCACATGCCCTGCGGAGCTCTGAGGCCTCTTCCTACAGCTGATTGGTGGGGGTGCCAGGTGCTAGACGCCCCAATCCTATTTTGATGACCTCATCACAGTATATCACAAAAACCCCTTTAATTCTTTAATGCTTTCTAATCAGTCAGGGTCTGAGCACTGAGATCCCCAAAATTGCTCCATAGTCAAAGCCCCTCTGATGAGAAAGTGTAGGCACATCCAAAAAGGACAGTACAGGTGGAACCAGGACTAAGTCAAAAAAAGGGGTCCCCACGTGTCACCCACCTTCCGAGAGTCACCTCATAGGCCTCCCACACTTGTACTAAACGTATGGGCGTTTAATTGTATGGCGCCATACATGTTGGCCCTATACCCTAAGGATATACGGTCACTTCTTTAGGTGGGAAGGGTAAGGCCCCTTTCACACGGGCGTGATTTCCGCGCGGGTGCAATGCGTGAGGTGAACACATTGCGCCCGCACTGAATCCGGACCCATTCATTTCTATGGGGCTGTGCACATGAGCAGTGATTTTCACGCATCACTTCTGCGTTGCGTGAAAATCGCAGCATGCTCTATATTGTGCGTTTTTCACGCAACGCACCCGCCTCTTATCCGGGTGTCAAACATGACGCCTGTGTGAAAGAGGCCTTAAAGGGGTTGAGGCATCAGTCGCAATTCCCTTTTACATTGCAGGTGCTGCAAACGGTGGATTTTACCAAGGGAAGGAGCAGCCAATCAGATGTGTCCTCTAGCGACCACTACAGGGGGATTGTAGCATTACATGGCAGCGGCTCCGCTCCCTTTAAGAAAGAGCTTGTCCAGATTAGAAAGCCCATTTTAGTAAATAATAGAGGGGGGTTCTCTGTTCAGGATCAGGATCTCTTGTTCAGAGCAGAGAGATCGCGTATGGAGAGCGTCTCTATCCGTGGACGACCTGCCCTTGATGTAAATGGACATTGTGTAATCATTAATATCCCCAGTGGTGGCGCTGCAGGGAAACTGAACACTTACCGCCAGGTTTCCCTAAAGATTGCAGATGCTTTCTGGTGGTTTCATTAAGGGGAGAAATCTAAGGGTACTTTCACACTTGCGGTATGGCTATCCGGCAGGCTGTTCCGGCGGGTGAACAGCCCGCCGGATCCGCCATGCCGCTCCATCCCCATTGACTATAAGGGGCAGGGGCGGAGCTACGGCAGTGCACGGCAGTAAATGCCGGACTAAAAAGTCGGACCTGCAGTACTTTTAGTCCGGCGATCTCCGGCCGTGCAGTGCTGTGCTGCTCCGTAGCTCCGCCCCCCGCCCCATTATAGTCAATGGGGACGGAGCGGCAGCACACGAGTACTTGCAGCATGGCGGATCTGGCGGGCTGTTCACCCGCTGGAACAGCCTGCCGGAGAACCCCTTTAAGCTTAATGAATGTATTCTAATCTTAATAATTATATATCAGATGTCTCCTATTAGCTGTAAATGGAAATGTACTATTTATTTTCAATTAAATAATATAATATGAATATACGCTTATTATTCGATTTAATTAGCAGTACATTAATGTTTGTATATTTATAATTATTTTATAGGTATTATTATTATTAGATGATTATTATTTACATTGCTATTATTATAATTAGCCCTTTACTGACCAGGCACTTCCTTCGTGATTTAGGGCACACATAGCTGTTTTAGGCCTCTTGCACACGACCGTATCGCTTTTTCAGTATTTTGCGGCCCGCAAAAAATACAGATGACGTCCATGTGCATGAGGCCTAACGCTGGGTTCACACCTGAGCGTTTCTGAGACGCGCGCTTTCCGTGCATTTTTGTCGCGCGTTATCCGTGTGTTTTTGGCAATAGTAAACGCGCGTTTTACACGCTTTTGTGTGATTGACTGCAGTGTTGTCCAATGACCAAATATCCCTGTCTATATGAAGTTTGGCCAATCAGAGCTGGGGTTTGGCCTTTCCAGCATGTTACAAATTCATAAATGCGCGTTCGAACGCGCGTTTTCAGTGTCAAAAATGCGCAAAATACAAGCGTTGCGCGTTCCCATTGAAGTCTATGGGCCAAAACGCGCGACAAACGCCCCAAAAAAAGCTCAAGTACTTGTTTATGCGTCGGGCGCTTTTCAGCGCATTCGAACGCGCTGTAAAACGCGAAAATGTGAACCAGTCCCATGGGAAAGCATTGGTTTGCATCGGTTATGCGTTTTACAGCGCGTTCGAACGCGCTGTAAAACGCGCAAGTGTGAACTGAGGGTAACAGTTGTAACTTTTTTATTTGTTTGCAACATTTTTTGAGACACATTGGGTTTTTTATTAATATGGCTTTTAGTGATTTTTTTTTTTTTTTTTGCATTTCTGTTTATTTGGGAAATCTGCAAAAAAATATTTTAAAAAATCATTTTTTTCCACCCTATAGTTCCTTTTTCATTAAAAGGGTTGCGCAATCTCAGATTTTCACAGCATATCACTAGGATACGCCATTAAAGTCAGATAGATGTGGGTCTCTGAGAGCCACGCCTTTCGTCAGAATGGGCCCCTGAAAGCAAAGGAGAGCGCACCATGCATGTGCAGTGTGCTCTCCATCCATTTCCATGGGAGTTCCAAAAACAGCAGACCCAGTGCCCCTGACTATTTTCAGAAGTCCCATAGAAATGATTGTATGCTGGCCGCACAAGCATGACTGCTCTCCATTCACTTTAGGGAGATACTGTAGGTGCGGGTCCCAGAGGTGGAACCTGCTCCTATCTGACATTGGTGAGAAGATGAGACAACTCCTTTAAATATAAAAACTGACACCATATCTTAGGTTCCCTATTTTGTGGCGGTCGTTTTGATATATAATATGTATAGTATTGCACAAATGGAGCAATAATGGTGGTGCTTTCTGTTGGCGTGGGTGTTTTTTTTTTATTTCTTTCTGGCACATAATATGTTCTCCAACAGGGGGACACGTAGGCCGTTTTTAGACAAGCGGATGTCACGCTGCGGACTCGGAGCGCAGCACCCGGCCTGAACTTCCAGCACTGCCTGGGTTGCATAGCATTATATTCATTTATGATAGTTTGTAACCCTTAGAGGTCTGGAATGTATTAGCTAACACTGACATAATGCTGTGCGTGATCCAATACTTTCCAGAACTGTAAAGGTTACACAGCATCATAAATCAATATAATGCTATGTGACCCCGTCAGTGCTGGGAGGTCAGGACGGGAGCTGCACTGTGAGTCCACAGCGTGACACTCGCTCATCTAAAAGCGGCCTTATGCTTTTTTTTTGTATATTTTTCACTGTAGCAGGTGCATCCAAAGGAGGGGAAAACAGCCCTCTGTGGGGGCACTGTACAAGGCTGAGCTGATCATGGGCCTGCCATGCTATGTGACCCCATCAGTGCTGGGAGTTCAGGACGGGTGCTGCACTGCGAGTCCAGAGCGTAACACTCTCTCATCTGAAAGCGGCCTTATGCTTTTAAAAAAAATATTTTTCACTGTAGTAGGTGCATCCAAAAGAGGGGAAAACAGCCCCCTGTGCACTGTACAAGGCAGAGCTGATCATGGGCCTGCCATGCTATGTGACCCCGTCAGTGCTGGGAGTTCAGGACGGGTGCTGCACTGCGAGTCCTCAGCGTAACACTCGCTCGTCTGAAAGCGGCCTTATTCTTTTTTTTTTGTATATTTTTCACTGTAGTAGGTGCATCCAAAGGAGGAGAAAACAGCCCCCTGTGCACTGTACCAGGCAGAGCTGATCATGGGCCTGCTTAGACAGTTCTGCTAGCAAGTGATTGCCGGATCCAATGGAGCAGGGATGGGGCCATATTGTCAGCCTTAACCAATTCCAAGGGCTGAAAATAAAACTTAAAGGAGTATTACCAACTGAAATACTGTAATTACGGTGTACCGTACATACTATAAATGTCTGATTACACCTTCAGGATTCCCATCTAAGGCCTTATTCACACGTCCGTAGTGTGTTTTGCGGAAACACGGATCTGCAAAACACGGAAACACGATCCGCAAAACACGGACGGCTGCAATGTGCATTCCGCATTTTGCGGACTGCACATTGCTGGCACTATAGAAAGAATGCCTTTTCTTGTCCGCAATTGCGGACAAGAATATGACATGTTCTATTTTTTTGCGGAAACACGGATGCGGAAACACGGATGCGGAAACACGGATGCGGACATCACATAGTGTGCTGTCCACATCCATTCCTGCCTCTATGAAATGAATGGGTCTGCAACCCTTCCGCAAAACATGCTAAGCGTACCTTCACACTTGCGTTTTTCTTTTCCGGCATAGAGTTCCGTCATCGGGGCTGTATGCCGGAAAATAACTGATCAGGATGATCCCCATGCATTCTGAATGGAGATGCATCAGGATGTCTTCCGTTCAGTATGTGAACGTTTTTGGATGTTGACAAAACCGCAGCATGCTGGATCTGGCATCAGTCCCATTGACTTACGTTAGTGCCGGATCCGGCATTAAAAAATGACTGGCAAACAGAGAGACGGATCCGCACTTGCAATGCATTTGTAGATGGATCCGCAAGCCGAATCCGTCTACAAATGCTTTCAGTTGTTATGCGGTATGCCGGATCCGGCGGGACGGAACTGCCTGCCGGATCCACACTCCGCAAGTGTGAAAGTACCTTAACTCCATGCAGATGTTGTCCTTGGTCAGATTCAAACTCAGAAGTCGGACCCCAGTGTGGCAAGGCAAAATGGCTAACCACTGAGCCGCAGGCTGTCAATATCAGTATTAATAGTGTCTTTATAATTAGATACATTATATTCTATTGCTGTCTTTATTTGTAGCACTAGAATAATGTTTATTTATACACAAAAACACACAAAAAACCCAAACAGAACACCGATCCATCATGTAACGGCACTTAGCAGACATGAATACTGGAGCAGAACTTTTTCCCACTGTATTGGACACTCGACAGTCACTGACATAGTATATTAATCTGTATACTACGCTTATGGCCATGTGTCCAATCGCACAGGGACAAATCAGCCTTCAGGCGAATCACTATTTCCCATTTACCTGCCCGCTCATCACCCCTCCCTGTGGGGACGTTGTGTGAGATTCTTCCACTTCGAGGGAGTGTCCACCCCTGGGATAATAGTGAGATTAGTGGAGGCATGCACCTCACCTATTCATATGCAGATTCCTGGGCAGGGTCTGCTGTGCCCAGGTGAGTATATATAGGCAGGTGAGCTCCAGCAGGTCACTGACTCACAGCTGAAACCTACCCCTGGCACCGGAGAGAAGGTGAGTCCCTGGCAATGAATTGTCTCATTCTTTTGGGTTCTTAGGATTGAGTTACCTCAATTATTGGGAGTAACAGACATTGACTGTCCTGGGATGAGATCTGATACAACGTACACTTCTAGTACGCTCTTTGTTACATTAATTCCAGGTTGCCATGGAGACCGTGTTTTAATTAGCGCGATATCCAATTTATTCAGCAGGTGCGCTCACGGCCCAGGATGCCCGGTATTCACGGCTCCTGCCAAGGGGGAAATTGTGCGTTACACATTAGTCTTTGAGTCGTCCTCTTCTGCCAAAAAATTTAAATTTTTGCCAAAAATATATATATATATATTTTTAGTAGTTTTTAGGAATGCTGGGTGACAACCGATATGGTCGTCGTCAGCTCTTGTAAAGGTTGTCATCCACTGTACAGCTAGACAGGGGTCTGGTAAAGCTGGGTAATAATCACTATAGGAGCTATGATGGAAGTCACCCAGCTTTCCTAGGTTATACAGTACTATACTCATAACGAGACCGGGGTCTGGAAAAGCTGGGTAATAATCACTATGGGAGCTATGATGGAAGTCACCCAGCTTTCCTAGGTTATACAGTACTATACTCATAACGAGACCGGGGTCTAGAAAAGCTGGGTAATAATCACTATGGGAGCTATGATGGAAGTCACCCAGCTTTCCTAGGTTATACAGTACTATACTCATAACGAGACCGGGGTCTGGAAAAGCTGGGTAATAATCACTATGGGACCTATGATGGGAGTCACCCAGCTTTCCTAGGTTATACAGTACTATACTCATAATGAGACCGGGGTCTGGAAAAGCTGGGTGACAAACTCTCTTGTCGATGTCATAGTTGTCACTCAGCTTTCCTAAGCTCCTGACAGTGTTTCTAATGAAATATTTTCATTTTGTTGCATAACTCATCAGAATTATCCGTTCAGGGGTCTGAAAAAGTTCTGTTGGAGATGTAAGGGTTGTCACCCAGCTTTCCTAGGCTCCTGACCACTATATCATCATATCTCTACAGAGCCATTCAGGGATCAGGAATAGTTGCGTGATAACCCCTGTATGAGCTGCAATATCGGTCACCCTGCTTTCCCAGGCCCCCGACTGTCCATTAGACTGCGATACTCTTATTTTCTGCAAACTTTACAGAGTTGCCATTCAGTGGTCTGGAAAAGTTAGGTTACAATCTCTGCTGGAGATAATATGGCTGTCATCCAGCTTTCCTAAAAAAGCACTGACAAGAGAGCAAGTACCAGTTATTGTACCACTTTTTGCCTTATTTGAGTCTATGAGAGTTACATTGTATCAGAGAATAAGATTGTGACTTGTGGATTCAGTGGGGGAGGGGCATAGCAGCTCTCTTCCTCATGGGCAGGGCTAAACTGATCCTCCCATGTGTAGCTGTGTTGTCTATGATGCAGCAATTTTTTCACATTTTTATATAGGAATCACTCAGGCCCCCAATACAACAGTAAATGCTTCCTAATGTATTGTGATTCATGGATAAAATAACTTCCTACTATAACATGAAGAATAGGTGGCTGTTAACAAAAATCCAAAAGGCCCCCCCCCCCCCCCTCCTGGTGCTGGCTCATATCATCACATCCTTGCAGGATTAGAAAACAAATAGCTTTAACCCTTCCCTTCCTCTTTCTTTTCAGCCACAAGGGCATTTGCTTCTCATGACTTTTCCTTCTAGCCTTGATTGCCACCATAACTCCACCCACGAGGAACCTGTATGACACTAACATGAGCCCAGCCCCATGATCATGATGTATATGACCCCCATAGCTCTTGCCATACAAACAGACATTGCCTATGACCCACTAGACATAACCATGCTGACTGTGCCATATATGTGTGATTTTCTTCTCAGCAATTATCATGGAGGCTGTACTGAAGTCCTTGATTCTTCTGATTGTGGCTACCTCGCTCTCTCTGTCCAAAGATGTCAGCCCCAAAACCAAGACTGAAACCGTCAAACCTCAGACTCTGTCCAGAGGTAAGATACATGACATATACAATGCCTCAAGTCTAGGCTGTCCCATGTCTACACTGATGTAGCAGAGCTGTGTATGTCATTCAATTTGCGGATCCGTAGATTTGGCTGGTCCCCCGAGGCTGAGACCTATGTTTGACGCAGCCCCTGGTACCTAGTAGGGCTTCCCACAAAGAACAGTTGTGCCAAACAACTAACACAGTTCTGTTCTTGCAAATCCACAATCGGTGACGTGTTCAGCTCTGCTCCATTGGACAAACCTCACCTCGTTTTTGCTGAATTTGCCATGCAATGGTCGGCACTCAGCCTCGTTAGGCGCCTGCAGACTGGGCTGGACGGGCCGAAACGCGTCCATTGTTACTATTGATACATTGTTACAGATTAAATAAAGGATACATAAACTAAAGATCGAGCGCTCGCTAGGATTTCTTCATTACGTTGTGTTATATCTACACACTGCTGCATCTCACAAGCTCAACTTTGTTTCACCTGACAAATTCAGCTCTGCTGCATCTAAAAATCAACTATAGCATGCCTCACAAACTCAGCTCTGCTACATCTATAGCCCTTATGTGTTTTAGATGTGCACTAGTAACTTGGAAGCCATTAGATAGATAAAGCTCGCTATAGACTAACCCATAGTCCAGGGGCAGACTGGAACTGCCTGGGTTTCCTATGCTAGTGATGTCACCATACTTGGTGACATCACCAGCCCAGTAAACCAAGATTGGTGATGTCACTTTAATATGGTGACCTCTTCAAATGGACCTGCTGAGCTTCAAGTACTACCAGACAATAATCCACTCCGCTGACAATTGCAGAGCTTGTTCCACTGCTGGAATCAATGGGGCTCAGCTGTAATACCAGACACAACCTGCAGACAAGAGGGGTGCTGTTTGTGAAAAAAATACTTTTTCTTTTTTGTCAAGTTCCCCTTTAAGGGTGACTTATAAAGTTACAGCCATGTGATTGGAGGAGAAATCTTTACGTCAATGTCCTGTGTACTTACAGCCTGCGTTATGCACAATCTGTCAGATAACTCTGTACGTGATCTCTCTCTGCAGGGTGGGGCGACAACCTGGACTGGGTGCAGACGTATGAGGAAGCTCTGTTCAAAGCCAAGTCTGGGTCAGTACCAGGGCAGTTGTGGGAGATGCCTTGTAGCTCTTGGATCTAGGGCGCCACCTAGTGTAACATTGTCATATTGCAGCCCTGCTTTTTACCATGTTGCTGCTTATGTAATAAAGAATGTATTGTATAGCCAGTTTCAAAAGTGGCATTTTATTTCATAATTTTTGTATATATTTTTTTTTTCTGGATGTTTTTGCATTCATGTATTTATTTAAAAAAAAAAATTCAATTTTTTTGTGGAGTGTTAATAAGCTTATTTTATTTATTTATTGCATTTTTTTAAAATAACGATGATGAATTAAATTTCCACAGAAACAAACCCTTGATGGTCATTAACCACAGAGAAGACTGCCCACACTCACTAGGTAAGGCGGTGCTATAGTAATATAGCCATCAATGAAAGGCTCCCAGCAGGAGCGTAACTATAGCCATAGCACTTGCTATGGGCCCCACAGGTTGGAGGGGGGCATTCAGGTGTAAGATCAATGTACGTTTTTGTGGGAATAACAATATGGTGACTTTTTGCTGTAATGTGGGTTTTCTGATATATAGGGCAATAATACATAACTTTAATTATTGTTACTTGCGCTGTTTTTTTTATTTTACACTAGTAATCTTAGTGGGGCCCCATCCTATATTGCTATAGGGCCCTACTGATACATAATAATAATTGTATGATGCTGTATATGACAGGTCAATAATCAGAAACAGGACCTCAATGTATGAACTGTATGCAGTAGTCTCCTAAGCTCCCCCTAGTGGTGACTGCGGGATGATACAATGTTACCATTTATCTCTGTGTTCTATGCAGAGGGTTTGGCGCTCTGTAACTGAATAAATATATAGTAAAGAATTAAAAATCTCTGAATCAAAGTTTCATTAAAGATGACAGCCAACTTTTTTAAGCCTGGAGGGCTCATCTTGGGAGGTTTCCTTTTCCTTTGAAGTCTAAGGCCTCATGCACACGACCGTTGTTTGATTCCGTGTCCGTTGCTCCGTTTTTCGTGATTTTCTGTGGACCCATTGGTTTTCAATGGGTCCGTGGAAACCTCGGCAAATGCACCGTTTGTCCTCCGCGTCCGTGGTCCGTGATTCCAGTCCGTCAAAAAAATATAACTTGTCCTATTCTTGTCCGTGAAAAACGGTTCACGGACCCATTCAAGTCAATGGGTCCGTGAAAAAATGCGGATGGCCATCCGTGTGTCATCCGCGTTCCGTGTCCGTTTTTTTTGCGGATCCCTTGGCAGGCACTTGGGAAAAATTGTCAGCCTGTCTTTTGGTAAAATCTTTTGGGTCATGTCCGCTAAAAAAAAACGGAAGACACACGGAAACACAACGGAAGGCAAAAACAGACACGGATCACTGAACAACGGAACCCCTTTTTGCGGACAGCTTAAAAAAACGGTTGTGTGCATGAGGCCTAAGTGTGCAATGGCTTCCACAGCACTTTTTTTTCTAGAATTTCTAGATGGAACCAGTAATTATCTGCAAAAAAAGATGTACTTTCCTATATTAAATATGAACCACATATTTCTTGCAGCTCTGAAGAAAGAATTTGCAGAACACAAGGGAATTCAGAAACTTGCAGAACAATTTGTCCTCCTCAACGTTATCGTAAGTCATGAAAATTCAGCCACAAATCTCTTTCTAAAATAGAATAAGACACGAACAGAGACTTTTATCTGCTATTAATATGAATAATGACAGTAGTAATAGTAATAACAGTAGTAAGGACTGATGTAACAATATCAGTAATAGTACAGTAGTAATAATATCCATTCTAATGGTGGCAGTAATAAAAATAGCAAGTAACAGAGGCAATACTAGCAGTAATTATAACCGTAGCAATAATAATAGTGACAATAGTAGTAAAAATGGTCATTCTAATAGTAGTAATAATAATAATAGTGACAATAGTAGTAATAATGGCCATTCTAATAGTAGTAATAATAATAATAATAAAAAGTTGTCAGTAAGTAATAACAGAAGTAGTAATAATATTAGTAAGCAAAAATAAAGGAAAACAGTAATATTAATAATAACAATAATAGAAGAAATAATAGTAGTAATTATAAAAGTAGTAGTATTAGTAATAATAGTAATAACAATAGTAGTAATAATAATAACAATTGTAATAGTAGTAATAATATTAAGTAATAGTCATATTAATAGCAATAATAATACGTAATAGTGGAACCAGTAGTAGTAATTATAACAGTAGTAATAAAAGTAACAGTAACATTAGTTGTAATACTGGCCATTCTCATAGTAGAAAAATTATAGTAATAGGGTAGAGAATAATAGTAATTACAACAGTAGTAGTAATAATAATTATAATAGTGACAATAGTAGTAATAATGGTCATTCTAATAGTAATACAAAAAGTGAAACTAGTAGTAGTAATAATAGAAGAAATAATAGTAGCAATAGTAGTGAGAATGATACCACTATTAATCAGAATAACAATGTCTACACTTGAAAAAGACATTTATTAATGCAAAAGAAAGTCAAAAGTTTATGCAAATAGGAAAACAAAATATAACAATCATAGATATAAAAGTATCACACTAATACCTCACTTCCCGAACTTATTCAAATAGTTAACCCCTTTGGTGCCGTCTCGGGCTTTAATATCAACTGGTCAAAGACGACGCTTATGCCTGTGGATAGACCGGACTATTCTATTGAGGGGCCCCTGAGTTTACTTAGGATTTCTGATTCATTTGAATATTTGGGCATGATTATATCCCCTAAAGTTGAAGATTTTTTACATCTAAGGCTACATTCACACGTCCGTAAGTGTTTTGCGGATCCGCAAAATACGGACACCGGCAATGTGCGATCCACAATTTGCGGACCGCATATTGCCAGCACTATAATAGAAAATGCCTTTTCTTGTCCGCAATTGCAGACAAGAATAGGACATGTTCTATTTTTTTCAGGAACGGAAATGCGGAACCTGAAAAAACGGATCCCCAAAAAACAGATGCGGATCCCGAAAATGTGGATCTGCATCCGTTCCAGCCCCATTAAAAGTGAATGTGTCCGCAAATTGCGGAGCCAAATTACGGACTCGTGAATGGAGCCTAAATCTGATTCCATTGATAGGTAAATTGAGGTCCAAAGTGACGGTCTGGCTTCGACTTCCTTTATCTAGAGCCGACAGATTCTCGCTGGATAAGATGGCGATATTACCCCAACTCATCTATATTCTTAGGAATTCCTCATTGTGGATTGAGGATACATTTTTTAAGTTAATTGAGAGAATTATTAATGATCTGGTGTGGGGCTTAAACTGGAATACCTGTATAAGGCCTCTTTCACACTTGCGTTGTGAAGATCCGGCGTGCACTTTCTGTCGCCGGAATGCACGCCGGATCCGGCACAACGCAAGTGAGCTGAAAGCATTTGAAGACTGATCAGTCTTCAAAATGCTTTCAGTGTTACTATGGCAGCCAGGACGCTACTAGCATCCTGGTTGCCATAGCAGCAGTAGGGAGCGGCATACTTACATTCCGTGCGGCTCCCGGGGCGCTCCTGAATGACGTCAGAGCACCCCGCGCGCATGGATCACGTGATCCATGCGATCACGTGATCTATGCACTGGGGCGCCCTGACGTCATCCTGGAGCGTCCCGGGAGCTGCACGGAATGTAAGTATGCCGCTCCCCCTACTCTTTACTATGGCAACCAGGGCTTTAGCGTCCTGGCTGCCATAGTAACCATTGACAAAAAGCTAAATGTCGGATCCGGCGATGCGCGGAAACGACGTTTAGCTAAAGGCCGGATCCGGACTAATGCCCTTCAATGGGCATTAATTCCGGATCCGGCGTTGCGGCATGTCTTCTGGATTTTTGGACGGAGACAAATCCGCAGCATGCTACGCTTTTGTCAACGTCCAAAAAACGTTGACATACTGAACAGAAGACATCCTGATGCATCCTGAACGGATTTCTCTCTATTCAGGATGCATGGGGACAATCCTGATCAGTAGCTTTCCGTCCTAGAGACCCGAGGACGGAACTCTAGGACGGAAAGCAAAAACGCTAGTGTGAAAGTAGCCTAAGCCGATGGAACAGGAAGGGCTGAACCTTCCCTATTTTAAGGGCTGTTTTATAGCTTCACAGCTGTGGCTTTATGACCACGGGGAGGAAAGTCCACTTCGTAGGTATTTGTTGAGTAGATCCTCATATGATAATATGTTTACACTATTACAGTCTGGGTTATTATCCAGACTTCAACAGAACTATAGGGAATCTAGGAAGTTATTGATTAAGACGTGGAGCACTTTTAGAGCTTGGATTTGATTAAGTGGATCTCTCCTCTGTACGCCCCTTTGGCATCATTATCATTTACAGGAGTTTATAATCTAACTGAATATAAATACTGACCAAAAAAAAATCAATATTCTGTATGTTGCACAAGTGGTGAGTAATGGAGATATACTTCCTTTTTTGGAGTTGACACAAAGAGAGCATATAATTAATTTATCTTGGTTTAGATATTAACAGTAACGTTCGGCACTTTGTAGTGTAAAGTGAAAATTCTTGTTACAGATAGATACTTTTACACCTTTGAATGATTTGATGGGAAATTTGGGGCAGAAGTTTAAAATTTCTCAACTTTATAAATTGCTTCTTGAAGCACGATTTAATGGTATACGTTCACCCGGACAAAAGGCTTGGGGATCAGCTTTAAGGATCCAACCAGACGACTGGGGGAAAATAATGACTAATTTAAGATTCGTGTCACACAATGTTTTGGTTCAATGCAATATCATGCATAGAGTATATGTCACACCAGCGTGGCTCAATAAATGTGGGTTGAGAAGTGCGTCTAATTGTCCCCGGCGCGATTCACTTGGGGCTGATTATTTACACATGCTTTGGTCGTATACACAACTAACAGAATATCGGGAGGCAATAGCTAAATTTATTACCCAAAAACTGAAAATAGTGATTCCGTTTACGGTGGAATGTTGGATCCTGGGCGAATTTTTCCAAGTTGATTGTGATAAGTATAAAAGAACCCTCCTGATTAAATACTAATCACGCGAGGTTGGTTTTCAGGAAATACTCCTAGTGTATATAGGGTTAAATCTGGTCAATAAGATTAAGAGATATAAAAAAATCTTATATAATCAAAGAAATAGTGCAGAGAAATGGAAAAAAGTATGGGGGATTTGGAAGACTTAAAGGGCTTCTGTCACCCCCACTGATGTAATTTTCACTAGCTGACATTAGCTACTTGCTAATGTCAGCTGAGTTCAAACATATGTTTCTTAACTTTTTTCCTGTTTTCTATCTTCTAAAAAACGTACTTTTGTGATATGCAAATTATCTTCGCTACCAGCAAGTTGGGCGGGTACTTGCTGGTAGCCGCCGCATCTTCATGCCCTGGGAACGCCCCCTCTTCTTTTGATAGACAGGGCCAGCGCGCTCTCCTCCTCCCGCTGGCCCTGTCTGCAGCTGCAATCCTGCGCCTGCGCCGTATCGGTCTTTAGTCGGCGCAGGCGCTCTGAGTGAAGGCCGGCGTCTTCTCTTCCGGGTGTAGCTCTGACATCATCGGCGCAGGCACACTGAGGACGGAGCGCCTAAGCGAGCGTCCTTCACTCAGAGCGCCTGCGCCGACTAAAGACCGATACGGCGCAGGCGCAGGATTGCAGCTGCAGACAGGGCCAACGGGAGGAGGAGAGCGAAGAGGGGGCGTTCCCAGGGCATGAAGATGCGGCGGCTACCAGCAAGTACCCGCCCAACTTGCTGGTAGCGAAGATAATTTGCATATCACAAAAGTACATTTTTTAGAAGATAGAAAACAGGAAAAAAGTTAAGAAACATATGTTTGAACTCAGCTAATGTCAGCTAGTGAAAATTACATCAGTGGGGGTGACAGAAGCCCTTTAAGTCTTCTTGCTTTCTCCCCCTCCGTCATTCCTGCTCCCACCTAGCGGTCAGAGGGCATAAAAGACGCATCACAAGGAAGAGGGAGGGTTTGGGGGGGGGGAGTTTTAGGGTAAAAATGAGAAATTTAATAATGTGGAAGATTAAGATGTTTAGAAAATAATTTTCTATTTTTTCTGTCAATAAACAAATTAAAGTAAATAAATATAAAAGTAAAGAAAATGCAAAATTAAACCCCTAATTAACTTCTTCTGATTGCAATTTACCGTTTCTTTCTTTCTTTTTGATTGATTTTTTTTCGTGTGCGTGTCTTTTAGTATGACCCCACCGATAAGAACCTCCTTCTGGATGGACAGTACGTGCCAAAGATTGTGTTTGTGGGTGAGTTAAATACACTGCAGAAAATGTAAACCTGCCCCGAACCCCTGGTGGATGTGCACTGTCTATACTAGAAAATGACATTAATAACATATACCTGCTACATACCGATCACTATAGACCCCCCCCCCCCTGCCCCCATTATACAAACCATAGTAATCCAATAATATCACAGAGCAGAGGTACTATATTAACATCTCAGCTTATGAGCACTGTGTACATACATTACATTACTTGTCCTGTACTGATCCTGAGTTACATCTTGTATTATACTCCAGAGCTGCACTCACTATTCTGCTGGTGCAGTCACTGTGTACATACATTACATTATCCTGTACTGATCCTGAGTTACATCTTGTATTATACTCCAGAGCTGCACTCACTATTCTGCTGGTGGAGTCACTGTGTACATACATTACTTATCCTGTACTGACCCTCAGTTACAGCCTGTATAATACTCCAGAGCTGCACTCACTATTCTGCTGGTGCAGTCACTGTGTACATACATTACTTATCCTGTACTGATCCTGAGTTACATCCTGTATTATACTCCAGAGCTGTACTCACTATTCTGCTGGTGCAGTCACTGTGTACATACATTACTTATCCTGTACTGATCCTGAGTTACATCCTGTATTATACTCCAGAGCTGCACTCACTATTCTGCTGGGGGAGTCTCTGTGTACATACATTACATTACTTATCCTGTACTGATCCTGAGTTACATCCTGTATTATACTCCAGAGCTGCACTCACTATTCTGCTGGTGCAGTCACTGTGTACATACATTACATTACTTATCCTGTACTGATCCTGAGTTACATCCAGTATTATACTCCAGAGCTGCACTCACTATTCTGCTGGTGCAGTCACTGTGTACATACATTACATTACTTATCCTGTACTGATCCTGAGTTACATCCTGTATTATACTCCAGAGCTGCACTCACTATTCTGCTGGTGCAGTCACTGTGTACATACATTACATTATTTATCCTGTACTGATCCTGAGTTACACCCTGTATTATACTCCAGAGCTGCATTTACTATTCTGCTGGTGCAGTCACTGTGTACATACATTACTTATCCTGTACTGATCCTGAGTTACATCCTGTATTATATTCCAGAGCTGCACTCACTATTCTGCTGGTGGAGTCACTGTGTACATACATTACTTATCCTGTACTGATCCTGAGTTACATCCTGTATTATATTCCAGAGCTGCACTCACTATTCTGCTGGTGCAGTCACTGTGTGCATACATTACATTACTTATCCTGTACTGATCCTGAGTTACACCCTGTATTATACTCCAGAGCTGCACTCACTATTCTGCTGGTGCAGTCACTGTGTACATACATTACTTATCCCGTACTGATCCTGAGTTACATCCTGTATTATACTCCAGAGCTGCACTCACTATTCTGCTGGTGCAGTCACTGTGTACATACATTACTTATCCTGTACTGATCCTGAGTTACGTCCTGTATTATACTCCAGAGCTGCACTCACTATTCTGCTGGTGCAGTCACTGTGTACATACATTACTTATCCTGTACTGATCCTGAGTTACATCCTGACTAATAATCCCTGGATGCAGTCAGATGCTGCGGCCGGGGGTTACGCTGTTCCCTACGTGTTGATAATGTACAGGTCAAGGAGAGTGATACCCAATTGCAGGATCGGACTCAGTCATGTATTCTGTATTGTGTTCTATGTAACTATAGAGACACATAGTTTTGCATAGGAACTGTAAACACAAAACTGTAGATTTTAAATCAAGACTATTTGCAACATTGTTTAATTTGTCTTTTTGGGAAAAATAGAATTTGGTTGCATACACTTTCATGATCAGAACCCCAAGATGTAAAAAAAAATGTTTTTTATGAGATTTTCTGGATTATCAAATGCGGGATTAAATTAATCTTTCCTGTATTTTTGTGTCTTTTTCACAGATCCCTCCCTTGTAGTCAGAGCAGACATTCCCGGAAAATATTCCAACCACCGTTACACATATGAGCCGACCGACATTGATCTGTGTAAGTAGCAATTCCATTATTGTCAGGACTCACCCAGAAGTAGAGTGGAAAGATTGCTTTTACCTGCAACGACCACTAGGGGGAGACCTTTACATAAGATTCATTCTCAGCTTTGAGAACTGGCCGGTGAGCGCCTCCTGGTGGTAGCTGCAGGTAGCTGTCCTATAAAGATATAAAATACAATTTGAGTGCAGAATTTTGAACCTATTTAGATACAATTAAACCCTTCACCCCACTTGAGCATGAGAAATCATCAGGGGTATGGGGTAAAAAGCTGGTGATATTACAGGAATACCATCACTAACCCCTAAACTATGGCCATATGAAATACACCCAAAAATTTGTATATACTTTTTTTCCACCATACCAGGTTAGGGCATTGTTCATAATGCCAACATTTTTTGATACAAAAATTCTCTATGATCTGAATCTTGCTCCATCATTAATCTGAAATATTTGCTAAGGACAAAAAAAAATAATTTCAATACTAAAAATCTAGAAACTGCAACAGCACCACCTAGAGGAAGAAAGTGAGAATTACAGGCAGCCTTTTTCTGCAGGAGAGCGGGAATTGAAGCATATGTTACTATATCTAATACATTTATATTAAGTGTGTCAACAGTCTATGGCCTCTGAATGGACAAAAAAAAATAAAAATGTTTCCATTCACTGACAGCAAGCAGAAATCTTAAATGGTGAAAACTCGTAGTATATCAGAACGTTACAAACCTTTTAATACACATTTGTACATAAAACCATGGCCCATGGATTCATGCTATGGGCATGGGTATGTAAAGAAAAATGGGCCCTTACAGTGTGGCCCCTGAGATCTCAGTTCTGGGACCACATTGATATTGAGAAAGATAACTTTTGCCTCTTCTGAGTGCCTGATATATACTGATAAATTCTGGAGTTCATTGTATAGACTGTATACAGTAAGCTCCTGAGCTCCCCCTAGTGGTGGCTGCAGGTAGTCCGTATATGATTATAGAATTCTAGGCCTATGCAGGGGATTTGGAGATTAGTATCAGAAAAATGGATCCCCAACTACAATATATAGGTCTAACTGGTTGAGTTTAACCCTTTGTGATACATTTACTTGAAAGGGCATACATTATGGTATAAGCCCTTTATTTAATCATTTACATTCATTATGTTTTTTTTTTTAACGGGTTTTTCTCTTCTTTTTGCTTCTAGTGTACGAGAACATGAAGAAAGCTCTAAAACTCCTGAAGACCGAGCTGTAGAGCGCCTCTAACTGTATATACATAGATTAAATATTCATTGTATGGATGTGTCTGATACCGTAATATATTGGCATACACAAGTAGCGGTTTTTGAAGGATTCATTTTTTTTTTTAATATGTGCAATTTCCCCTTTTTTTAAAAATAAAACAACCTCCATTTTACGATTGTGCTTTGTGGCTTCTTGTCTTAAAATCGCTGCATGGATATTTATTTCCCGCATGTATAGAATATAAAAGAGTTGTCAAGTGGGCTGCCCATTTAAAAAAAAAAAAAGTATTCACACCCCGTATGGTGTAGTTTTTTTTCCATTGATAGACGTAAAAGATGGAAAAAATATTCTTACATATGTTGTCCGGCACTTGGAGGTGTTCCTCTCCGTAATAATACATGCTGGATGTGAGGTCTGTGTGTCCAGGATGCTGCTGTCTTTACTAGCTCATGTATCAGCCGAGATTCGTTCCTGGACTGATTTCTCCTACATTCCTTGAGGGATCTCCCCTCGCTTTTACTGAAGTCACTGATGCTGAGTAGTATGCGATTCCCCCACCTGCAGAGTCTGCCATAGTGCTTTGCTTTCGCTTTACACAGCCTATATCATTCTGCCCCCATAAACTGTCTTGCGTTCGCGTTCCTCCTAGGAGCTGTACTCCTTTAATATAATTCCTCTTCTGCACACTCTGATCGATGTGTGAAACTTCCCCCTCTAAAACCAAGAGAAGGGAGGGGGAGAGCAGAGAGAACAATCCGAAACATGAGTAGGTGAAGGACTTGCACACACACTGCAGGAGCAAAATGCTAGGAATTTTTTTAAAGGGGATGTCTCATCTCAGACATTGATGGCATATCACTAGGATATGCCACCAATGTCAGACAGGTGTGGCTCCTACCTCCGGGACCCACATCCATCTCCAGAACGGGCGTCTGAAGTGAAGAAGAGCTCACCGAGTAAGCAGGATCACCCTCCTTTCACCAATATGGGAGTTCTGAAAATACCTAAGTGCTGGCTCGGCTATTTCCGGCAGTCCCATAAGGCAGGGTTCACACCTGCGCATCCCGCTTCGCGCGTACGACGCTCTATCTTTACTTTTATTTTCGCATCGTGAAAATGAAAGTAAAAATCGCGGGTCGTGCGCTATATATCCCTATGAGGGACGCGCGACAATACGCCCCAAAGAAGCTCCTGTACTTCTTTGGGCGTAGGGCATTTTATAGCGCGTTCGTACGCGCTGTAAAATGTTCAGGTGAGAACCATGCCCATAGGGAAACATGGGTTTTCGCCTGTTGAGCGTTTTACAGTGCGTAGGAACGCGCTGTAAAACACTCAAGTCTGAACCCAGCCTAATGGTGAATGGAGAGGTGGCAGTGCACGTGCGGTGCGCTCTCCATCCAGGAACAGTCGAGAGCAGCCATTTTCTGAACTTCCGTAGCAGTAAATTGGGAGCACCTTCGCAGTGCGGTGTAGTCTCCTTCTGGAGATAGGAGGGACCCGCACCTATCTGACTTTGATGGCATTTCCAAGTGAGCCATCAAAGTCTAAGATGACATAACCCCTTTAATGCCCATTATTAAACAGTTGCTTAAATTTGCGTTTAGCAAGCAAAGAGATGGTGGACGCTGATCAGAGTGAAAAAAAGTTTTAGCTCCATGTATACTCAGCAATTTAAAGGAGTTGTGTAGGATTAGAAAAACATTTGGTTCCAGAAACAGCGCCACACCTGTCCCTGGGTTGTGTCTGGTATTGCAGCTCAGCTCCATAGGAGTGAAGGAGCCTGGACTGCAATACCACACCTAACCTGTGAAAAGATGTGGCGCTGTTTTTGGAAAACAATCCCTTAAATTGTTAAAAATATACTTGAATGTCCAAAAATCTATCTGCTTGCTGATCATGGGTGTACGGAGTCAGACACACCAGCTGCTGTGGGACCCATAAAAGAAGGAGATCCCAATCATGCTGGCCCGTAAATCTAACATTGATGCGAGACCATGGGGTCTAGCTTACATTTACTCCGGTATGGAAACCGTTAGACCCTCATAGCCGTTAGCATCCTCTTTAGAGTAGTCTTGTACCCTCTTCCCCGACACGAGCCAGCACAGCCTCTATCTACAGTGCCACAACACTCTACCTACAGTGCCACAACAGTGTCTGAAAGGTTCCCATTTACTAACCGCGTGCAGTGGCCTTAAAAATGGTTGCAGAACGATTGCATCACCTGTTTCTTCAGTATTTTTAGGCTAGAAGGCCTCTATTTAAGCAGAAATTGCATTTTTTTTCCAACTTTGCTCATCAAAAGTTGAGATGAACCTTTTTCCTAAATGTTGGTGATCACTTGTGTGTTAATGGGTAACATCAGGGCATCCAAACATTTCCCCTCTTGCTGGGTGGATCCAAGCAGGAGACCTCCCCCTCTGATGTCCATATGCCCTAATATAGCACAGAGTCCTCCAAACCAAATTCTCTCTTTGCTCTGGCTCCTAGTAGGCAGAGCCACGCACAATACCTCCCCCTCTGATGTCCATATGCCCTAATAAGGCAGAGTCCTTAGAGAGAGCTTAGATCCGCCCTCTAGGAGCCAGAGCAAGGGACCTCCCACTCTGATATCCATATACTTCGATATGCTTTAAAACCTAGTGCTGCCTTATAGTTATTAATGACTAAATCTGGTCATAGATGCTACGAGGACACCACACATAAGGGGCCCCTGGATCCCAATAACACATGACAATTTATTATTTTTTTCCATTTTGTTTTTTATTTTTACGTCATTTCTGCAGTGCAAATCGAGATCAATTCTGTAACTAATGAAAAAAAAAAAAAAGTCCATATTCACAGCATTAAAACTGGACAGAACATCAATACGTGAAGATGCTGAACTAAAACGTATCTAAGAACACAAACAACATGGAACCATAAGAAAATATTGCTGGAAATGAAGGGGGTGAGGTTGGGGGTCAGTAGTCATGATAATTATGTGTTCCATTCACTGACTCACTGAGGGCTCTTGTACCTATAGTGTCCCATCATTGCCCCTCTGTCTTGACATCCATCGAAGGCACCACATACAATATACCAGGCCTGGGTCAAAGGGTACAGCAATGGTCCTCGCCCTGTAGCTCACCAACTGAAGACCATCAGACCATGCTAGGAGTTGTAATTTCACAACCACAGTCTAGAGACCATTGATCTAGGGCACATTTTTATTAAAGTGCAACATCCATTATCAATTTTGCTGTAAGAAACAGGCAGCGTAAATCATTTGGAGCATGTTCCTAATATATTTGATGAGGGTTCGGAGCTCCATTTCTTTAGCACGCAACACCGAAACCAAACACGCACTTCCTGTTGTCACCATTAGAGGGCAATCTGTATAAAACATGTTAGTAGACGCTGTGTACAGGTCGCCATCTAGTGGCAGCGAGAAGCAACTGACAATTGTCTATGGAGTAGCAGGGAAGCTGAATACTAAAGAAATGGAGCCTTGTCAAGTACATAAGGCAAACGCTACAAATGTTTTATGCTCCTGGTCCACAGTGTTGAGAAATCGCAGAGGTCAGTGCCATGAAGCGCCTGACCTTAATGTCAGGTATAGCACTAATGTTATCTGCCTGTTAAAAAGCAAGAAGCTGTTTTTTCCCCCCAGAAACCGTTCCATCATCGCCAGGTATTGCAGTTCAGCTTCATTCACACAAATAGGCTTGAGCTGCAATACCAGACGCAGCCTGAGGACAGCAGTGGTGCTGTTCTTGGAAGAGAGCGACTCTTTATATATTACTCCTCCCAAAACATACTGCTTTAGACACCACAATGGAGTCAAATCAAGGGGTCAATGTAATGATAGGAACCCAAAAATATGCTACAGATTAGTAAATAGTTTATTATTACAATAATATAAGTAACACACAAGTATTTTCCCCAAAATACAACTAAAAAGAGAAAGCCAAGGCTGTATAAGATTGCTTTCCCTTTTAATAAGTCTTGTGCGATTCTTTCAAGAAGGAGATGGTACCCTCTGAAGCAGAGAGTGCATGTACCCTATAAATATATTAAAGGGGTTTTCCAAGATCGAAAAAATATGGCTGCTTTCTTCCCAAAACAGCGCCATAACTGTCCACAGGTTGTGTGTGGTACTGCAGCTCAGCCCCATTCACTTCAAGGAGCTGAGCAGCAATACCGGACACAACCCACAGACAGGTGTGGTGTTGTGTCTGGAACAAGACGGCCATATTTTGTGATGCTGGACAAACCCCTTTAAGAAGGTCATACTAAGGGCTCTTTCACATGAGCGGATGCCGTGCGTGGAATCCGCTGCGTGACAGAGAGCTAAGGCCTGTTCCGGACAGCAGAGACACGGAGCGTTAACATGATTGATAATGCTCCGTGCCTCTCCGTGGTCATTTTACTACAAAATCACAGTCAGATAAAGTTGTCACCGTGATTTTGTAGCAAAAAGGTCAGAGGGAGGCACGGAGCATTATCAATCATGTTAATTGCTGTGTCTCTGCTGTCCGGAACCGGGCTTGGCTTTCTTTCACGCAGCGGATTTCACTCGCGGCATCCGCCCTTCAGAAAGAGCCCTAAATCAGTGCATTGTGTATTTTTAAGTCTTAGGTGAATTCTAGAGTAGTCAATCTGCAGGGATCGGCAGGTGGGGGGTGGCTTGGAGACTCACAAGTTGCCTATTTAGAGATAGTAGGTTTAGAAATGATCCTCATGGGCGGGGCTGTTAGTATAAAAACACAAGCTTTCTTATACTCCTAAGGGGTGGACCATGGAGGTTTTCACTTTTTAAGCTCCACCCCTCAAGGCAGGGGTGGATACATATAGAAAGCAACTTAGGAACGTACAAACCCAGTGGTCCCACAAACCTGGGAGTCAGGACCCATCAGCCATTACCCCTTGTGTCAGTTGAAATTGTGTCAATTTTTCTTATGCAAATTTTCAAAGCAAAAATATCATGAGCACAATTATTTAGTAGCAAAAACAATAATGTCCCATAAAATCCAGTGATGATGCTGTTGGTCAACTGTCCTCAAATATCCTATGAGTGAGACCCTCTTCTAGTATATCTCTCCAAAAAACGCAAAAACGAAAAATTTAAATTTTTTTAGTTTTTTTTTTTGTGGCCAAATTTAGCAAGTTTTTTTTAATTTATTTTCTTTCCATATTTACAAACAGGAGCCACTGAAATGATCCGACTGCCTATCTAGTCTTATGCTTTGTTAGAGGCGTAGCCTAAAGCTCCTGGGCCCCCCATGTCAAATCTGTACTGGGGCCCCCGCAACTGACAATGACATGTTATTTTTTAAATCGGGTTATCTCAGGAATAAGAGCCAGCTTTTACTACAATCTCTAAAGTTGTGTCCCTGGGAGAGATGAAAAAAAAAACAACAATTTCCTGCGACCACCAGGGGACACGTGCGCCAAGACGGTGGTCACCCAGACAGGAAGTCTACGGTTTTCTAGGCAGCCTGCACTCAGACACTTACTAGAATACACTTATCATGGAGTGCTTAGAACAAGAGTAATAA
Organism: Bufotes viridis; assembly: GCA_033119425.1. Classification (NCBI taxonomy): domain Eukaryota; kingdom Metazoa; phylum Chordata; class Amphibia; order Anura; family Bufonidae; genus Bufotes; species Bufotes viridis. The sequence goes on along the minus strand of CM065593.1, from coordinate 373,541,028 downwards.
AATGGAATCTGTACAGGTAACGAATACTAAATTACTCCGTGCGTGCGCGGTTATTGCCGTGGATTTAGGCCCTAACACCCAAATAACACAATGCATAACCCTCTACAGGGATGGCTCCGTAAAAAGGACTTGCAGGATCCTTTACTTCGAAATGTAAGTTACCATCTAGAAATATTTCTACCGAGAGCTTAGAAAGGTGAAGAATGTGAAAACCCCGCCCCTGAATAGCAAAAATTCAAAAAGGGTGTGGCCACAACAACCCCTCCCCCATCAACCAACCGATTCCGTAAGCAAATGGGGGGGGGGAATGATCTTCAATTAAACAGCTAAATAATGTGCATATGGTGTTTAGAATCTACTGAGGTTTTTGTTTTCTTTTTTATGTGTTTCCATGGATACCTAGGCTTTATTGGAGTTTTTGTTTTTTTATCTGGTATGTTTTATTTCTTTCTTCGAATTTGAGACTTGAAAATTGTGGTAGTTTTATGTCCCTCGAAAAGGAGGGGGGAGGGGATAGAAAAAAAAAAAAAAAAAAAAAAGGTTGACGTTGAGTCCTTCAAACAAAATCAACCACAGCAATCAGAGGAGCTGTAAAGTCGGGGTGACAAGAAAGAGTCTAACAAAAGGGAGTTCAATCAAAGAAATGCGCTGGGGTTGGCCCGCGGATCTTTCTGGTTTCTGTATCTGTAAGTCAACCAAACGCCAAGGATCTAAAATTGAAAAAAAAAATTATAATAATTATCTAGATTTCACCATGCTTTACACTGCAGCTCTTTACAATGGCTACTGTGTAGAAGCGCAAGCTCAGTAAGAAGTCATCACAAGGGTAGAGGATTCCCAAAGACAGAGTGATTATAAGTGGATGACAGAAGACCATCCTCACATGACTGCCATGCTCAGACCGAGGGGAGGAGCCTCAATAAGGAGGAGGAGCCTCAATAAGGAGGAGGAGCCTGGATATTTGTTTAAATTTGACTGAGACCATTTTTCCATTATTAAAAGGAGCCTTCGTCAGAACGTTACAATCTAAGGGTGCACTGATACGACCGTAATTCTGGGTCTGCACCCGTTCCGCAATTTTGTAGAACGGGTGCGGAGCCATTCATTTTAACGGGGCCGCCAAAGATGCGGACAACACACCGTTTGCTGTCCGCATCCGTAGTTCCGTTCCTTGGCCCCGCAAAAATATAGAGCGTGTCCCATTCGCAGACTAGAATGCGCATTCTCTATATAGCACCGGCCAAATGTGGAATGCACACGGGCGATATTCGTGTTTCGCTGCGGACCACAAAACACTTACGGCTCATGCACACAACCGTATGTATTTTTTGGACTACAAAACATAGATCCGAAAAAAAAAAAAAAAAAAAAACGGTTGACATCCGTGTGACGTCCGGTTAACTTTTTTTTTTACGGATCCATTGTTACAATGCCTGTTCTTGTCTGCAAAACAAGCAGGAATAGGACATGTTCTACGTTTTTTACAGAACGGACTCGTGGACATACGGATACGGAATGCACACAGAGGTTTTTTTTTTTGTGGCCCCATTGAGATGAATGGTTCCGCATACAGGCACGTTTGCGTGCATGAGCCCTAAAGCTGAACCTTTTGCACAATGGACCCACCTCGGTAAAGCTGAAGAAGAAGCCGATCCCTCCCACCACTTTCAGCACATCCTCCGCGTGCTTCTCGATGATGGAGCCGCATGTTGTGCAGTTATGGGACGGATAACATTCCTGCAAACAAAAAGGACATGAATGGGTTAAGAATCCAGTCCCGGCCCGTGCGGCCGATCAGGCAGGCACACTGACTACGCCCATGCAATAGTCGGTGGCCGTGTCTGGGCGTGTTACATGAGGCTCGGTACCACTTTGCATACGTAGGGGTTAAATCTTCTTCCCGTGACCCGTCCTGCACTTTTCAGGATGTCCTGCGTACACTTACCGCGTCACAAGGCTCTTCCACCGAAAAGTAGTGAAATCCGCAGCAGTTTAGGTTTTTCTCGATTTCGGACCTCGCGGTCGCTGTGTGGTTCCACCCGATTTCCAGGAGCTCGTTCTGCAGGAGAAATGAGAGACTCTAATATCCTGTATTCACGTAGATTTAAAGGGATTGTCTTTATTCCTCCAGCATTTGCTTTAGTGGAGGCCATTCACAGTCAGTCCACAGAATCTGGAGCTTCCCACACATTATGTGGTCATCTGGTTTTGGCGAAATTGCTCGTGTATGTGTGTGGGCAACCTCATAGGGTCTCCAAATGATGAGCTCATCACAGAGTGTCCAGATCCCCAGCAATCAGCTGTTATCTGCTCAAATTTCCCTGCAGCACCCCCACAGGTGACAAGAGGTATTACACCATCCCCTTTTAAATCAATGGGCTGTCGGTGTAAGGTATGGCTGTCCAGGGTCCTCCAGAGAGAGGCGCTCTCTGGTTTGGCACATAGTGAAGGACCCTGAACGAGGGGAAGGGGGGGTTCCCTACCCCCTTTTTACTCCATAATAGCAGAATAGAGACCAAGGGAGTGCAGAAGCTCTACTCCGCTGCCTTCATTGGTCTGGGACCCATATCTAGCACTAGGAGAGTGCGCCATTAAACCTGTTCTGCATAGGATATTTGATTTCTAAAGTGGACAATCCCTTTAAGTCCCAGTTCTGGCGTAACTAATTACAGTGCAGCTACGGTATATAAAATGAGAGGTAAGTACCCGCTGATCGTGGTTTATTGCCAGAGAAGCGCAAGACACGGAAAACTGGACGACAAACACCAAGAAGAGGATGATCATGTACTGGACGGAACAGGTTAAGGATGTGATTCACGGATCTACTGTGAAAGGTCATTTTAGTCCCCAGAAGCCGAACCCAAATTCTCCAATTTCACCTCCCTTAAAGGGATATTCCATTTGTTAAAAGTTATCCACAGGGCAGGGGGATAACTGTTAGATCCAGGCTCAGACTGGCCCACAGGGAAAAAGGTGAATCCCCCAGTGGGCCCCTGAGAAAAGCGGGCCCCTAGTTTCCCACCCTCTACACAAACGGCACTGACTGCGCTCTTTCATTTCTAAGGAAATTCCGGAGTTAGTAGAGTACAGCTACTGGCTACTCCTATAGAAATGAACGGAGAGGCAGTCTGCTTGCCTGACCTGCCGCTGTGTTCATGTCGGTGACCCCTAAGGTGTATAGGACCCCCACTGAAGAAATAGTTATTGAAATGGAGTAACTTTTAACAACCGGAATACCCCTTTAACCACAAAGGTGAGAAGTTACAAACGGTTACATTGTAGACAGCCTGCGAGGTAAACAATGTATCAGCAGGCTGGATACAAATGTAATAAAACAGTCAGCTGTGAGAAGTATTAGCTTTACACAGATCTAGGCTGAGGGTGGAAGCAAGAGAGTTTCCATTCACTGAGAGCAAGTGGACATCTTGAACACGCTAAGGCTGGGTTCAGACTTGCGCGTATTTGATACGCGCGTTTCTGTCTCGCGTATTACAGCGCGTTTTTGGAAATAGGAAACGCGCGTCTGTAGCGTCAATCACAATACGTGCGACAAAACGCCCCAAAGAAGCTCAAGAACTTTTTTGAGCGTAGGGCGTTTTTCAGCGCGTTCAAACGCGCTGTAAAACGCTCAAGTGAGAACCAGGGCCATAGGGAAGCATTGGTTTTCATGTGTTGAGCGTTTTACAGCGCGTTTGAACGCGCAAGTCTGAACCCAGCCTAACTCTATTTATTCTAGAGATTTTAGATTTAGGGTCCAACATGTAGAAGTTCAGAGGCTACAAATGAGTCCCTAAAACGGACCACTACCGCCACCTACTGGTCTGTTTACTTCTCGCCCATCTCGGACCTATAACAAGGACTGGCTGAGCTTGTAGAAACGCCGCCTTCTCCACGTCAGACTGTGCACAGTCCCTGCGGCTGCTCCCACTAACCAAACACTGCCGTGACTCAGGGCCACACCTCACGGTCACACAGCCCGGGGCCAGTTACAACACGCTGCCTTGTGCATTGTAACCAGTCATTTGTGCTGCAAAGTGTCTCGCTGGGAATCGTTTCATTGCAGCAGCTGCCGTCGTATTGTCCGAGCATGTAACTGTGTATACAGAGAATGAATGCACCGCCACATACAGTTTTACGGAAATATCAACTAGATCGTCTTACTAATTAAAATTAGATACAGATTTGCAGTTTTATTTTTTATTTGTTTTAGGGGGATGCTGGTAACAGTGGTTCGGAGATTTGCTTTGCAGCGGCCACATGGACCATAGAAACCTGTAGACGACTCTAAATTCCATGGCAGAGTGTTGTGGGCATGCTCTGTACATGCAAGGAGCATTCCCATCTAATCTAGTGATGGCAATCCTGAGATTCCCAAATTAGTGCTGCATTCCCCTTTAAGTTTCCCTGCACGGTGGTGCTCCAGGTCCCCCGGCTGTGATGACTCCATTCTGTGTCATGCCGCAGTCACCTGCGCAGTGTGTGACCAGCGCTCTGCTGTGCAGGGAGAAACCGTGAATGGGACGCCACGCCAAATCAGCACTGCATCCCCTTCATTGGCAGGACCAGTGGGGGTCGCAGGGGTCAGACCCCAGCGAACATAAATGCTCTAGAGATAGAAAGATCCGCAGCTTCCTTTGTGTTTCAGGTTCTCGCGATACTCAAGATCACTGCTTGCTTTCAGGGAATGAAAACCCAATATACACCCAGGAGCTTTGTAGACCTAATACTTTGCAGAGCTGCAGGTCTGACACAATTGTATCCAGCCTAGATGATCCGGCGTGAGCTAAATGCATCAGCGGCACCTGAGCATGTGTTTGTTACACTGTATCAGCGCCTGGAGGTCCAGAAGGTTAATCTTACACAGGAGAGTCAAGGCTGGATACAACCTTATCACATCCTCACGTCTGTGTGGTTTCAGATTCTCTGAGTGTAAACGCAAGAATAGTCTTATTTCCAGAATGCAAGCAGAGATCTTGAAAAAGGGGGAGCAAACAAAACACAACCAATTCGTTTTCAAATCCAAGTGTTGTTGTCGTCCAGATCTTTCAGATCCCGATTGGCAAGTTTGTAGTATTACGTAGGAAATCTAAAAATTAAAAAAGCAGCTACTTGTAGCCACCACTAGGGGGAGCTGACGGCATGCAGATTCATGAAATTCCCACTCAGTACTAGCTGCATGAACCACTATGCAGCTAGCTCCCTCTAGTGGCGGCTGCATGTATTTGTATTGGTCCGGGGCCAAATTACTTTCTCACAGCCCAAGAATCACCTGTGACATTAGGACTTAGGTCGCCAACGTTGTGACAGATCACCGACGCTGCACATATTACAGATAAGAGCGCTATAAAAGTTCCCCGTTTTACGTGACCTGAAAATAGCGAACGCGAAATTGACGAGACTGTAAAAGGATACAAAGAACAGTAACACCTGGTGATGTTTAATGGCTCCAATTAACCCCACGAGGGCAATGATGAACAGGAGGATCCCGACCGCGACGGCGACTCCGACCACTCGCAGGCTGGAGATGAGACCGAATCCGATGCCCCAGGCGGCGATGCCGATCAGCAGCAGGCTGACCATCTGTAAAAGAGCAGAGAGCAAAGTTATCCGTCATCTTCTGCGTCCGGGAAAGCTGGGTGATGACCGATGTGGCTGGTATTACACCTCGTATCCAGCTTTCGTAGAGTCCTGCATGGAATCGGTCATAGTCCAGTTACGTAGAAAGACATCCCACCTGGATACATAGGCAGTGTGGGTAAGCTGGGTGACAACGGTAATAGTTAAAAGGGTCCTCTGGATAGGTCATCAGTATCTGATCGGTGGGACCCCGGCAGATCAGCCGCTTGAGAAGGTGCTCGCAGTAGCGCCACGGCCTTCTCAGTGCTCACCAAGCACAGCGCCGTACATTGTATAGTGGCCGTGCTTGGTATTGCACTCAGTCCTATTCACTTCTATAGGGCTGAGCTGCTCCTAGACGTGTCATCAATGGCCTAGGAAAAGCAGGGAGAAGGTCACGACGCTCACAGGAGCGCCGCTGTCTTCTCAAGCAGCTGATCGGTGTGCGTCCCGGGTGTCGGACCCCGATCAGATACTGATAACCTATACAGTGGATAGCCCGTCAGATATAAAGTCTCGGAAAACCCCTTTAAATGTCACTCAGCTTTCCCAGAAACACCAAGGAAATGGTGGAGGAGACGGTCTAATGCACCCACGCTGTCCAGCTATGCAGCACTATAAAGAAGGGGTTGGTTCTAGGTAGGTCATTCTGGCATCTGGGAAAGTTATGGCATTCTGGCAGCCATGTTGGTGGTCACCCAGCTTTCCCAAAAACAGATATGCCCGCCATACGCGGCAATCACTTCCATGATAAGGCTGCACTGCAACTAAACACATACATGACTATGTTAAGTGTCACTCCGCTAAAAAAAAAACAGAAAATCTACTCAACTAGTGTTAACCCTTAGGGCCAGTTCACATGACCGATTTTGAAAAACGGGCTTTAAAAAAAATAAATAAATCAGCGTGGAATTTAGCAGTTTTTGTCGCAGCTTTCTTTTAACTAATGAGTGTTCACTTCAATACAAAGCTCAATTTTTAGCTTGACGTTTCTGAAGCAGAAGTGCGGAAAACGCACAAAAACGCACGGACCTACATGGAGCTGTATTTTTCGGCCTCCTATTCGTTCTAGCGGGAGATTCAGCTGCTGCTGTTTTTCACGCTTAAAAAAAAAATGCAAGCGCTGATTCCCATTGAAATTAATGGGAGGTTGTTCTGAAGCTTTTTTTTTTTTTGGGGTGATTTTGTGGCAGAAACGCTCCAAAATCTGCGCCAAAAATCTGTGTGTGAACTGGCCCTTACTTTCCCAGTGTCCTTCTCCGGGAAGCTGTTAGCGATGATTTCCCCGCACCTCAGCTTCCTGGACCGGGCACCACTGGGGGGGTAACTGGATTTTCTAGTGTTCAGGTGAGGGCTTGTTACAATGGTATCCGGCGTAGAGGCTCCTCTGTGATAGTTTGTTACAATGTATCAGTCCCAGAGGATTGTCTAAACTGAAATCAGACCTAGAGGAAAGTAAATAAGAATTGTCCCACTCAATGACAGCAAGCAGAGATGCTGACAACAGTGAGGAAAGGAAACAGTCTACTAGAAAGCTGCCGAACTTTCCAATACGCGACGATTAGGCTTCATTAGCATAAACCTGGAAAAACCTGAAAGACTCCAATGACAGGTTCAGCTCTGCTACATCTGTGTGGGGCGTTCCCTTATATGAATAAGGAAAGTAAAACCTCATTAGTTTTCCTGTTCTTACTCGGAGCCCAGCGATGGATTGCTGGGGAGCGTTGCGTGGCAGGAGGGGAAATCCTCTTCCCCACAGACATTTCCAGCTTTTCCTCTGGAACAGGATAAAAGAGGGAACCAGAACTAGACCAAGGAAGACGACATTTTACAGGACGACCCCACGAGACGCCGTTATAACAGTGCTACATCGACCGCAGAACCAGAACAGTTGCTGCGGCTCCCTGCTGGGTATCTGTATAGGGCTGCATTATGTCTCCATGGTAACAGACTACACACCTTGCGTAGTCGGATCTAGAAGCCATGCGTTACTCCACCCACTCTGCTTCATACACTAGAAGAGGGCTCAGAAGGAGGGGAGCGACGCATGACTGTTCAAACATTTGGGGGTCATTTACGGATATCCTCCAGTTTTCTGGCGTATATGTGTCGCAGATTGCCACACAAAGGTTATATGTGCCGCAATCTGCGACTTTTCTCCGCCCACGCCAGGTCTAAAAATGGCGGCGTGGCATGAGTGGGGAAGGGGTTGGGTCGCCAGACCCGCCTCATTTATCATTTTCTACGCCTGTTTTAGGCGTAGAAAATGTTCTGAATCGACGCCAGCAAGAAAGCCGGTGTAGATTTCGGCAGTGGATGAGCCTAAGTTACGTAGAGGCCGTCACCTCTAAATAACTTCAACGGATCCACCGCCAGCGCAGGCGTTATTAAATGGACACAGCCTAATTCATTTTGCCCTAAAAGTAGAGTTTCCCTTTAAGGCCAGGGTTCCAAGGTCACAAATACTGTACGTTCCCTTTGAAGGTCCATGAGGACAGGTAGAAGTGTAAACTCTTAAAGTGACATGCGCCCTGACAGAGCAGCTCAGTCCTGACCTTTGGGGACAATAGACGATTGTGTCTGAACCTGGAATTACAGCGATTGCGCAGAACAGTGCGTCCTAATCGCCTTCTCCACTCACAAAGGTCGTCGGAGTCCAGATCTGCCGTAACAGCCACATCCTCCACAAATACCACAACCGAGAGTGGGAGAAAACAAAAAGTCCCCAAAAATAAAGATCCTCATGTCGTCCTCGTCTATCAAGGGGTTAATAAATGTTATTCAACCATTTAGTGTACTCTTATCTGTAGCTGAAAAAGCTGGGTGTCAACTAAAGTCTCTTTTACCCATTCTGTCACTCAGCTTTCTAAAGGTCCAGTCTGTATTACTTTAGGGGGTCCGGTCTGGGGTCTATATTACTTTAGGGGGTCCGGTCTGGGGTCTATATTACTTTAGGGGATCTGTATTACTTCAGGGGGTCTGGTCTAGGGTCTGTATTACTTTAGGCAGTCTGTATTACTTTAGGGGTCCGGTCTGGGGTCTCTTACTTTAGGGGTCCAGTCTGGGGTCTCTTACTTTAGGGGTCCGGAGTCTGTATTACTTTAGGAGGATCTGTATTACCTTAGGGCGTTTGGTCTGGGGTCCGATTACTTTAGGGGGTCTGGTTTGGGGTCTATATTACTTTAGGGGGTTCAGTCTGGGGTCTGATTACTTTAGGGGGTTCAGTCTGGGGTCTGATTACTTTAGGGGGTTCAGTCTGGGGTCTGATTACTTTAGGGGTTCAGTCTGGGGTCTGATTACTTTAGGGGTTCAGTCTGGGGTCTGATTACTTTAGGGGTTCAGTCTGGGGTCTGATTACTTTAGGGGTTCAGTCTGGGGTCTGATTACTTTAGGGGTTCAGTCTGGGGTCTGATTACTTTAGGGGGTTCAGTCTGGGGTCTGATTACTTTAGGGGGTTCAGTCTGGGGTCTGATTACTTTAGGGGGTTCAGTCTGGGGTCTGATTACTTTAGGGGGTTCAGTCTGGGGTCTGATTACTTTAGGGGGTTTGGTCTGGGGTCTGTATTACTTTAGGGGGTCTGGTTTGGGGTCTATATTACTTTAGGGGGTCCAGTCTGGGGTCTGATTACTTTAGGGGGTTCAGTCTGGGGTCTGATTACTTTAGGGGGTTCAGTCTGGGGTTGTATTACTTTAGGGGTTTTAGTCTGGGTTTGTATTACTTTAGGGGGTCCGGTCTGGGGTCTGATTACTTTAGGGGGTTCGGTCTGGGGTCTGTATTACTTTACGGAGTCTTGTCTGGGGTCTGTATTACCTTAGGGCGTTCGATCTGGGGTCTGTATTACGTTAGGGGGCACAGTCTGGGGTCTCTTACTTTAGGGGGTCTGGTCTGGGGTCTGTATTACTTTATGGAGTCTTGTCTGGGGTCTGTGTTACCTTAGGTGGTTCGGTCCGGGGATCTGTATTACTTGTGATGAAGTGTTTGATATTTATACATCTCTTCTCAGGATCTCTCTGGTACCCCAATGCCTGCCTAGAAGGTGGCAAGTCCCCAGGGAAGGGCAGTAATGGGAACGGCTACTAAAGTTGCAGTTACCCAGCTTTTCCAAGCTCACGAACGGCAGGTAGAAGTGTTAATAGGCAGGAATCTGAAAAAGCTGCGAGATATTGGCTTTAGGACCCTGATGGAGGATGGGATCCAGGGGTCCATGGGTGCCTGTTCCCAGGCCCGGCGCTCACACTCTGCCCCCTCCATTCACCATGTGAAATGTGACAACGCTACTTAACCCCTTGTCAAAGCCATTTGTGAATGGGTGACTGAGTCTTTCAGAGGAATCGACAATGGCTGAATGGAGCCGTCCGTCTCCATGGAAACAACTGTGCGCACAACCACACACACGGATGATGCCGCGGGCCCGGCGGGCGATGTCAGCGCTGTCATTGTTGGGAATGGTGGGAAGAGAGCCAAGGAAAGTGAGGAGAGGGGCGAGGATGCCGAAAATATTCTCCTGTACATCCATGGTCATTGTAATGATGAGACATCCATGGAGACACCTCTCTGATTAGCTGTATAGAAGGCATCACCCATAGCAACCAGGCGGTCACCATGGAAATGCTGGTGTCACACATAGCAACCGGATTGTCATCATGGAAATCCAATCAGACGGTCACCATGGAAACAACAGCGTCACACATAGCAACCAGACGGTCACCATGAAAATAGTAGTACCACACATAGCAACCAGATTGTCACCATGGAAATAATGGTTTTACATAGCAACCACAATGTCACCATGGAAATAATGATGTCACATAGCAACCATAATGTCACCAGGAAAATAATGGTGTCACACATAGCAACCCGACTCACCAATGAGATACTTGTATCACCCATAGCAACCAGAACATCACCATAGAGATGCTCGTCACCCCTAGCGACCAGGACGTCACCGTAGAGAAGCATACGTTCCCAACAAAATTTAAGACTTTTAAGCCCTACCTTGTTCCTGCCCATTTGCCAGGACTGTTGACCACTATGGAGATGCGGATGTCACCCTTAGCAACCACACCATCCCCATAGATAGGGTGATGTCAACTATGGCAACCGTGAGGTCACCATAAAGATGCTGGGGTCCACATGGTAACCAGAACAGGCCCACAAAACATGCTACTGTCACACTTAGCAACCAGACTATCCCCAAAGAGATGCCAGTGTCACCCACAGTGAAAAGGGCATCGCCATAAATACACTGGTGTCGTCCACAGTCTGCGCCATTTCTCCTGACCTGGTTTCCGGTGCCATGTTCACACCATAAAGTCAGAAGAGAATGTCACAGCCTGGAGAAGGCGACGGCAGAGAAGACGTAACTGTGATGACACCGCAGCAGTGACTGTGCTCCTGAGAGGTCACCACGTGGCAGCATTACAGGAGCAGGCATATCGCTTCCTCCTGGTATCGGATCTCTTGGCGCTGGGATTTTTCCATGTGACTCAGGACAGGTGACCTCATACGTACACGTCAGCGGCACATGGCCTCCTCTCCTTGAAGGATTGCTCCTATTTCTTAAAGTCACACTGGTGCAGTACACATCTAACAGTGCCAGCCCCACACCAGTGGTCACATACCAGTACTAGCCCCACACCAGTGGTCACACACCAGTACCAGCCACACACCAGTGGTCACACACCAGTACCAGCCCCACACCAGTGGTCACATACCGGTACCAGCCCCACACCAGTAGTCACATACCAGTACCAGCCCACACCAGTGGTCATACACCAGCCACAAACCAGTGGTCATATACCGGTACCAGCCCCACACCAGTAGTCACATACCAGTACCAGCCCACACCAGTGGTCATACACTAGCCACAAACGAGTGGTCATATACCGGTACCAGCCCCACACCAGTAGTCACATACCAGTACCAGCCCACACCAGTGGTCATACACCAGCCACAAACCAGTGGTCATATACCGGTACCAGCCCCACACCAGTGGTCATATACCAGTACCAGCCCCACTCCAGTGGTCATATACCAGTACCAGCCGCACACCAGTGGTCACATACCAGTACCTGCCCCACACCAGTGGTCACATACCAGTACCTGCCCCACACCAGTGGTCACATACCAGTACCAGTCACAAACCTGTGGTCATATATACTAGTACCACTACACCGCCAGCCATGGCAACTTCCATACTGTACAGCACTGTCCACCATATATACCGACAATCACAGCAATGCCCGCGTCACAGAAGTTCATTTACATAGCAGTGCCAGACCCAGGACCAGACCCCTTAAAACTATTTACAGACCCTGGACACTTCTGCATTCATCCCTTAGCCTTAGAACCTGCACACATGTGGTAAGGTCACTTGCAGGTCCTTCTACACTAACAGGGCCTGCACACATTTGCTCTCATGAGTTCTTAGATTGAGGGTGGGGTTTGCTGGGTGGTACTACATACTATATAGACAACCGCCTAGACAGCAGCGCCCATACTATATAGACAGCCACCTAGACAGCAGCGCCCATACTATATAGACAGCCACCTAGACAGCAGCGCTCATGCTATATAGACAGCCACCTACGGTATATAGCAGTGCCCATACTATATAGTCAGCCACCTACGGTATATAGCAGTGCCCATACTATATAGTCAGCCACGTACGGTATGTAGCAGTGCCCATACTATATAGTCAGCAGTGCCCATACTATATAGTCAGCTGCCTACGGTATATAGCAGTGCCCATACACTACACAGCAGAGCCTGTTGGACATTATTTATCTTGCACATTAACACATTCCATGCAGAGCTGCGCCTCCGTCACACTGTCACATGGCAGCAGGCCTTACTAGGTGACAGATCAGATGACTGTGGCTCCCATGTGAACTCCATGTACAGTATGAAGCAGTTTTACTCTCTGATCCTCAGTGAAGATAAAGCAGCGGCGCCTCCTACAATCCTCAGCCCAGCGGGAGAAGTGCAATCAGATAAGAAGGGGCACGACTGCAGTAACCAGAATTCACCTGAAAACATCTATTCAGCCATTTCTGATTATCTCAGATCCCGGGAAAGCTGGGTGACATAAAGGCTAGAATCCCAGCTCTCCCAGGGGCTGCCCCCTGAATGTGCCAGGATACAATCCCTCCCCAGATCACTACATGTAGGGGCCGACTGGTCATGCAGGACTCTTGGAAAGCTGGGTGTCCACCCTAGTGGGAGCTGCAATGAAGCCAATATTGGTGGTCACTCAGCTTTTCCATAGACAGGTTTCCTACAAGACGTCTGCAAAATAATTTCCCCACTCTACCTCTACTACTCTGCTAATACTCTGCGCTGCTGTGACCTTCTATGTAAGTCAGCCTGTGACCTCTCACAAGATCATCCCTCTCGGCTCCTTTAATACTCTGTGCTGCTGAACCCTGCTCCTTCTACAATGTAACTTTTAGTCCTGTGATCTCTCAGAAAATCAGCACACCCATCTCTGAAATACTCTGCACTGCTGTGGCCCCCTTCTCTCCTCACATCATGATGCTCCTCCAGTCACATGTAGTCTTCACTGACACCATCACATGATTGGACGGGACGGGTCACTGCTCCCACAGGACTGCTTTCCTGAAATACTCTGTTCTGCTGTGACTAAACACTCTTACATCATAACACTGCTTCTGGCACAGGCAGCCCTGTCCTCACTAAAAAAGCATCCCATGAGTGGAAAGGTTATGCTCCCTCTTCCTTCCAGCACTCTTGTCTCCTGAAACACTCTGTGCTGCACTCTGCATCTCAATGGTTGGAACCCACTGCACACATCCCAGTCATCGGATTCTGACAAACACGCTTCTCCTGAATGGGTGGGTAAAAGTCTTCAAGCTTAGGCCTCTTTTTCCGTTTTGCGGGCAGTTTTTAGCGGTCCGTATAAGGAACCATTCACTCCAATGGTTCCGCAAAAACAACGGAAGCGTTTCCGTATGCATTCCGTTTCCGTATTTCCGTTCCATGCAAAGATAGAACATGTCCTATTATTGCCCACAAATCACAAGCCATGGCTCCATTCAAGTCAATGGGTCCGCAAAAAAAACGGAACGCATACGGAAATGCATCCGTATGTCTTCCGTATCCGTTCTGCGGAACCATCTATTTAAAATTTAAGCCCAGCCCAACTTTTGACCGCAGGGTAGTGTTGGTGGGTGAAGGTAGGTGACCGCAGGGTAGTGGTGGTGGGTGAATGTAGGTGACCGCAGGGTAGTGGTGGTGGGTGAATGTAGGTGACCGCTGGGTAGTGGTGGTGGCTGAAGGTAGGTGACCGCAGGCTGGTGGTGGTGGCTGAAGGTAGGTGACCGCAGGCTGGTGGTGGTGGCTGAAGGTAGGTGACCGCAGGCTGGTGGTGGTGGCTGAAGGTAGGTGACCGCAGGCTGGTGGTGGTGGCTGAAGGTAGGTGACCGCAGGCTGGTGGTGGTGGCTGAAGGTAGGTGACCGCAGGCTGGTGGTGGTGGCTGAAGGTAGGTGACCGCAGGGTAGTGGTGGTGGCTGAAGGTAGGTGACCGCAGGGTAGTGGTGGTGGCTGAAGGTAGGTGACCGCAGGGTAGTGGTGGTGGCTGAAAGTAGGTGACCGCAGGGTAGTGGTGGTGGCTGAAGGTAGGTGACCGCAGGGTAGTGGTGGTGGCTGAAGGTAGGTGACCGCAGGGTAGTGGTGGTGGCTGAAGGTAGGTGACCGCAGGGTAGTGGTGGTGGCTGAAGGTAGGTGACCGCAGGGTAGTGGTGGTGGCTGAAGGTAGGTGACAGCAGGGTGGTGATGGGTGAAGGTAGGTGACAGCAGGGTGGTGATGGGTGAAGGTAGGCGACAGCAGGGTGGTGATGGGTGAAGGTAGGCGACAGCAGGGTGGTGATGGGTGAAGGTAGGCGACAGCAGGGTGGTGATGGGTGAAGGTAGGCGACAGCAGGGTGGTGATGGGTGAAGGTAGGCGACAGCAGGGTGGTGATGGGTGAAGGTAGGCGACAGCAGGGTGGTGATGGGTGAAGGTAGGCGACAGCAGGGTGGTGATGGGTGAAGGTAGGTGACAGCAGGGTGGTGATGGGTGAAGGTAGGCGACAGCAGGGTGGTGATGGGTGAAGGTAGGCGACAGCAGGGTGGTGATGGGTGAAGGTAGGTGACAGCAGGGTGGTGGTGGGTGAAGGTAGGTGACAGCAGGGTGGTGGTGGGTGAAGGTAGGTGACAGCAGGGTGGTGGTGGGTGAAGGTAGGTGACAGCAGGGTGGTGATGGGTGAAGGTAGGTGACAGCAGGGTGGTGATGGGTGAAGGTAGGTGACAGCAGGGTGGTGGTGGGTGAAGGTAGGTGACAGCAGGGTGGTGAAGGTAGGTGACAGCAGGGTGGTGATGGGTGAAGGTAGGTGACAGCAGGGTGGTGATGGGTGAAGGTAGGTGACAGCAGGGTGGTGATGGGTGAAGGTAGGTGACAGCAGGGTGGTGGTGGGTGAAGGTAGGTGACAGCAGGGTGGTGAAGGTAGGTGACAGCAGGGTGGTGAAGGGTGAAGGTAGGTGACAGCAGGGTGGTGATGGGTGAAGGTAGGTGACAGCAGGGTGGTGGTGGGTGAAGGTAGGTGACCGCAGGGTGGTGGTGGGTGGAGCATTTAGTTACAGCCATGCTTCATTCCCCCCATTGAAGTCAATGTAAAATCCGACAGGATAAGGCAGGGGCTGTGCCTCACTAGGGAGCCTGGGTGACTGACTATCTGCAGCGTAAGTGGTAGCGTTGAACGCGAATATTCCAATCGTGAATATCGCCACTTCAAGAATTCGCGAATATTGAGAATATAGTGCTATATATTCGTATTCGCGAATAGTGTTGATTGCGAATATCGGCATTAAGCAAAATCCCTAGCAACCAATAGGAAAGTTGCCTACCCCTTAGTGTTGATCGCGAATATTCTAATCGTGAATTTTTCTTGTGAATATATTACATTGCTGATTTTCGCAATCAAGTAAATAATGACTGGAGATCATGAATTCTCAAATTTGCGAATTTATGGTGAATATTTGGCCATAAATTTGCGAAATATCGCAAATTCGAATATTGCCTATGCCGCTCATCATTAGTAAGTGGCTGCAGCAGGACGGCGATCGGGGTTTATTCACACTTGTACCGTATAACAGGGTCCTTGATAGCATCAGGTATGGCAGTAATGTCACCAAACCGGCCAGACCGGGTCCTCCGCCCGCCAGGGGACTGTATGAGGAAACGCACAGCGGGACTATAGGATCACAGCAGTCACCCTGGAAAATGAAAACTGGTAATTGCAAAGCAAATATCCCCCCCTTCTATCGCCCTGAGCAAATAGTCACAGCCCTGCCACATGTCACCCTGCCACCTCTGGATTGCTGCCCCTGATGTGCCAGCATAGCCGGGTGAAGCTATAGTTATATCCCAGGCAATCGCTTAACCTGCTATTGTATAACATATACCTCTGTGACGGGGATCTTTCCCACCACTTTTTCCCAAAAAGTCACAATTTTTTGGCCACAAAAATGGCTTGCCTCCATATTTGCCACTGTTAGGGCAGATGGGCTGTATGTAGCAGGTAGGTTGCATGCCCCCAGGTGGCCCTTGAAAGTACGTAATGGTCATGGGCTGTGCATCTGATAACACTATAATAACATCCAACCTGCCTGCTTGTTGACGGTTTCCAGGCAGTCACAGGCATTTCTACATTACACAAAAAAATATATATGATATCAGCATTGGCTTATTGGTGGCAAAGAGGCGCCCCTTATCCCCAGGGAAATTTGGTGGAATCTACGGGCTTGTAACGACCCAGTACGGGTACATTCAGTCCCCTGCGGCCTGTGCAAATATGAAGAAAATACTTTTTTCAAGGCACAGACATGGACGTTTCTAGAACTATTCTGACACTTTACAACTCAGACCGGAGTGAGAGGCGAAGGAGACACGGGACAAGGGAACGGACTACTGCGCTGCATTATTCAGGTGAAATACAAACCGCCCGGCTCTGCTACATCACAGCCGATACCACAGGCCGACGGTGAACCTACAGGGAACTGCTGGTGACAGACCTGTACGGGACGGTCTTTGAAAAGTGGCAAGCGCTGTCTGAAACCGCCCAAAATTTTGCGCTGCCAAACTTTGAGGCTTTTTTGGTGCCAGTATTCTGACAAAGGGGGATGATAACGGTTCCCGTATATATTATACATGTTTACCTGACATCCGCGTGTCATCCGTAATTCAGAGACGTTGCTCAGCTGAAAATTAATTTCAAGAGCATTTCCTATCTGTCTTAGGCTACATGCACACGAACGTTGTTTGTTTCTGTGTCCGTTTTTTCTGCAGATAGGATGCGGACCCATTCATTTGAATAAGTCCGCAAAAAATGCTGATAGCACACCGTGTACTATCCGCATGTCTGTTCCGTAGCCCCGCAAAAAAAAATTGATCATGCCATACAGAACGTCATCCGTATTTATTTATTTCAGATCCGCAATTTGCGGACTGCAAAACACATACGGTCGTGTGCATGTAGCCTAAAGCTACATGCACACAAACATTGTTTGTTTCCGTGTCTGTTCCGTTTTTTTTGCAGATAGGATGCGGACCCATTCATTTCAATGGGCCGCAAAAAAAGCGGACAGCACTCCGTGTGCTGTCCACATCAGTATGTCCATTCCGTAGCCCTGCGAAAAAATAAAATAAAACATGTCCTATTCTTGTCCGTTTTAGGCATTGTTACAATGGATCCGCAAAAAAAATAAAATAAGAGACAGCATCCGTTTTTTTTTTGCGGACCGCAAAACACATACGTTAGTGTGCATGTAGCCTTAGGCCCAATGCACACAACCGTAGGTGTCCCGTTGCGTATTGTGGATCGCATATGCGGATCCGCAATGCACGGGCACTGTTCCGTGTGCATTTCGCATCACGGATGCGGACCCATTCACTTCAAGGGGTTCGCAAATCCG
The DNA here is from genome assembly GCA_033119425.1 of Bufotes viridis. Classification (NCBI taxonomy): domain Eukaryota; kingdom Metazoa; phylum Chordata; class Amphibia; order Anura; family Bufonidae; genus Bufotes; species Bufotes viridis. The sequence goes on along the minus strand of CM065593.1, from coordinate 373,523,441 downwards.
GAGATGTGGAACGGGCTCATGGAATGGAACACTACGGAGTGCTTCCATGGGGTTTCGCCCTGTACTTCCGTTCCGTAAAAAGATAGAACATGTCCTATCTTTTTGCGGAACGGACGGATCAAGTGAATGGGTCCACGATCCACTGCAGCTGCCCCAGGGTCGCTGTTTGTGCATTGCGGCCCGCAGAACCATAGACTCCCATGGGCGCATTTGGTCTGGGACACGGATCAAAGTAGGACATGCTTACGTTGTTTTTCTGCGGATGCACGGAACGTAACATTTCACAGAAATGTGAACAGACCATAGATTTCTTATGGCACAGCACACGTCCGTCAAAAACAGATATGTGAACGTGGCCTTATGTGCAGAAAATCCGCACCAAAACTACAAAAAAAAAAAAAAAACCCACATAAACCTGCATTTCGGGTGCGATTTTCCTACTGATCTTATTGAAAAGCGTGAAAACGCAACAATTCCCACGTTGCAGGATTTCAAAATCTGCACGGCAGGAGAATTTCTGCAGCTAAGAAAAAAACTAAGCCAAGTGCCCATGAGATTTTTCTGACCTTATTCACTCTGCTGGTAACGTACTACGGAAAAAACGTGCGTAATCAGCATCATGTGGGGGCACCCTTAGACTTCCTGCGCACGTTGCAGATTCCGCACTTTTTTTTTTACGCCAACGGAGTGAATGAGATTAGACAAACTCCTGTGCACGTTTTCTTTCATGTGGATTTTAAAATCCCCGGCGTGCCAATTGTTTCTGCAGATTTCACCCTTTTTCAATGCAAGGGGGAGATCTGCGCAAAAACGCATCTAATACGCCCCTCCGTTGGCGGTCATTGGTATTGTGCCTCAGTCTGATCTCATGCGCGCAGAGCCTGTAGGGCAGCAGGTTGAGCCCCTATGGCTCCACGTTATATATATACCGCGTATAATGCCTCCGTAGATCACCGCGATGCTTCTCGGGAAGAATACCTATATTATAGCCCAGCATGATACGGAAAATTCCAGTCCAGTTGGAGACATGCGGACATTTAGCACTGGCCTATAGATTTCTATGGGCGACGGATCCTTCGGATGTCCTGTGCATGAAAATCCACCCCACAAATCATAATAAATGTAGCAACATGGACGGTGCAGAAGGATACAATGTATCAAGTCAGCACAATGTATCAATAACACAGCAGAAAATGATAAATACCAGCGACGTATCACACTATAAGACAGAGTTCACACTACAGCAGCCGAATGAGGCAGGAAAAGCTGGGAATACCTACACTCTAAGTCTCAGGCAGTATATATGTCCATGCTATATACCCCCAGAGCAGATATACACTGCACATGGGTAGTGGCAGCTTCTGGAACATGAGAGAAGCCTCCATCTCCTGCATCAGGGCACAGCTGATCTAAAAATACCAGGCTGGTAAGAATATCCTGTTTATCAAGCAGGATATTGATCTGCCTCTGGTGCAACCCAATCCAGGCAGGACCCTCCCCAGCAGCTGATGAATGGGGGACTGGCAGGTGCAGGGAGCCCAGGGGCTGTGCCTCACCCTCATTACCTCTATATGGTGAGCAGACAGGGGGGAGGGGGACCCCAATACTTACAATATACAGCAGGTTGAGGACACATAAGGAGTTCTTGGAGCAGGTGAATCCACCACACACCATGTTGGCTGCTTGCAAGTTTCAGGCTCCCTCTGGGATGGTGTCCTGGGCCAGACAGAGGAGGAGGCCGGGGTCTGAGGAGCTGTGCGATGCGACAGCTGTGACCAATGTCTCCCCACCTCTTGTCTTAGGTGGAGAATAATGGAGGAGGGTGGTTCTTCTCTTACATATAGACCTGTTCTCATAGCTGAGGCTGGCGGGCGGGCGCCCTCTAGCGGCGAGCTCAGGAAGCGCAGCCTCTGCTGATAATGAATGACTTGTTACAAGGTAACCCTTTCCTGGGCAGAGGCAGGCAGCTTCCTCCTCTCTGCTTGCTGCCATGCTCTGCTTCATGTCAGAATCAATGGGAAGCTATCAGATGCCTTTAAGAGCTCAAAGTAGGGCTTGGTTTGTCTTTCTTGTAGCAGCTAATGGGTTACTTCGAGGGTAGGTATACTTTTCACAACCAATGTTCTGTATGGATCTAATACATCTTAAAAAAAACAAAAAAAAAACAACTGTCAAGATAGCCCTGAGTAAAACATCGCCTACCGTGTTGTGTATACAGATCCTAGGCAGATCAATGCGTATCCATGGTAACAGACCACAAACATACCCTGTGTAGTCTGATCCTGCAGTCATCTTATTGCTAACCTATTGATGTTTTTAAAGTTGCCCCCCCCAGGAGCAGGACCTCGGCACCCAGATTGTCACCAGGTCTGCGCTAATTTGGTGGTGAACAAGGGGCAGGTAAGGTGAATGCAGAGATCTGCACCGTAACACGGCATGATAAAAAACGTTTTGCAAATTTTTTATATACTTTGGGTCTCAGTTTCTCACCGATTTCAAGATCTCTGCCGGCTGTGAATGAATACAAACTGTCTGTGCATCCACATTTTGAAAGCCTGTACAGAACTAATACCTCTTCCACTGACCTGTCATTTGCAACGTGTGAAACTTCTCGGTTATCCGCTGTTAGGGGCCTGTACACCTACCATGGGGGCTGGGGGGGAGATTGGGGCCGCACTTCACTTTCCAGCAGCCACCCGCACACGACCGTATGTACTTTACGGTCCGCAAAACACGGATCCGCAAAAAATATGGATGCACAACATCCGTATTGCATCCGATTTTAGCGGATCCATTGCAACAATGCTTATCCTTGTCGAACGGACAAGAGTAGGATATATTAGGAACGGCCATGTGGACATACGGAAACGGAATGCACGCTGATTCATTTCCGTCTTTTTGCGACCCCATTGAAGTGAATGGTTCTGCATACGGGCTGCAAAAAAAAAAAAAAAACAGAATGTACACGGTCAAAAAATACGTGCGTGTGCATGAGCCCTTAGGCCTCTTTCACATGGGCGTCAAGTTTGACACCCGGATAAGATGCGGGAGGGCTGCGGGAAAATGCTCGATTGTGCGCGAACTGTTGTAATGTGGTTTGCACGCGCGTGTGAAAAATCGGCATGTTTAGTACCCAGACCCGAAGCCGGACTTCATCACTGAAGTCCGGTTTCGGGTTAGGTATTCTGTATATTTTATTATTTTCCCTTATAACATGGTTATAAGGGAAAATAATAGCATTCTCAATGCAGAATGCAAAGAAAAGGGTGATTGAAGGTTAAAAAAAAAATTAAAAAATTAACTCACCTCCTCCAATTGATCGCGTAGCTGCCGGTCTCCTGTTCTGTCTTCAGCTGATGGGGGTAAAGGACCTTCCGTGACGTCACTGGGTCACATGGTCCAATAACTTGCTCCCATCACAACCCAGTGACGTCATGGAAGGTCCTTTACCCCCACCAGCTGAAGACAGAACAGGAGACCGGCAGCTACGCGATCAATTGGAGGAGGTGAGTTAATTTTATTTTATTTTTTAACCCTCAATCACCCTTTTTACTTTGCATTCTGTATTTAGAATGCTATTATTTTTCCTTATAACCATGTTATAATGGAAAATATTAAAGATCGGGTCCCCATCCTGATCGTCTCCTAGCAACCAAGCAGGAAAATCGCACCGCATCCGCACTAGCTTGCGGATGCTTGCGATTTTCACGCATCCCCATTCATTTCTATGGGGGCTGTGTTGCGTGAAAAACCCAGAAACTAGAGCATGCTGCGATTTTCTCGCAACGCAGAAGTGATGCGTGAAAATCACCGCTCATGTGCACAGTCCCATAGAAATGAATGGATCCGGATTCAGTCCGTGTAAAAGGGGCCTTAGGCTTAACATTTGCATCAGACTTCTCTGGCAGGCTAGTCTATTCGGGTAGGGAGCAGTCCGCCGGAGATGTCTGGATCCGGCATTACTGAACGCTACCTGACACCTGCCAGCCCCATTAACTATAATGGGGAACGGCGGAGATCCGGCCGCAACCCAGCAAACATGCCGAAAATTTGGCCGGGCACCGTGGTTTTTGTTTGGCAGATTCCCTGTATACTTGCTGGGTTGTGGCCAGATCTATTCCGATCTGTATTCGGTATTCTGGCAGTGCCCGGCAGGGAACAGCCGGCTGGTTCTGTGCAACACAAATGTCACATAAGCCTCAAAGGGAGCTCGGTGCAAAGATATTTTTACAGCTTCCATTGATATCAATGGTAACTGTATAAATTCCTCTGCACTGAGCTCCCTCTAGTGGTGGTCTCAGGCAGCCGGGTTTATAATATACTGTGGGGAGGGAAGCAGGAGATTGATGAATGTATTAGGCCATTTGTCTGGTGTAAATACATTGATAAATCTGGTGAGTGTCATTTATAAAGCGTCACTAGTGGGACTTTTTTATTTTTTTATTAAAAATGTCCTCCACTTAATAAAAAAAAAAAATCATGTAATTTGTCAGAAATCTGGGGAGTCATGCTTTGTATTGTGTGATGCTTATGCACTAAATAGCCAGGATTAAGAAGGGGCCCATACTGAGTTTTTGCTCTGGGGCCCTATGAAATTTGTGTATGCCCCTGCATGCAGAGTGGTAGAATATGAGCAATGTTACCAGAAATGAGAGGGATGTAGTAGCAGCGTCTCTCCCTGAGAGTGGAGGAAGAGGAGGGGGTGCAGCGGCGGCGTCTCTCCCTGAGAGTGGAGGGAGAGGAGAGGGATGCAGCAGCAGCGTCTCTCCCTGAGAGGGGAGGGAGAGGAGGTGGATGCAGCAGCAGCGTCTCTCCCTGAGAAGGGAGGGAGAGGAGGGGGATGCAGCAGCAGCGTCTCTCCCTGAGAGGGGAGTGAGAGGAAGGGGATGCAGCAGCAGCGTCTCTCCCTGAGAGGGGCGGAAGAGGAGGGGGTGCAGGGGCAGCATTTCTCTCTGAGAGGGGAGGGAGAGGAGGGGGATGCAGCATCAGCGTCTCTCCCTGAGAGAGGCGGAAGAGGAGGGGGGTGCAGCGGCAGCGTCTCTCCCTGAGAGGGGCGGAAGAGGAGGGGGGTGCAGCGGCAGCGTCTCTCCCTGAGAGGGGAGGGAGAGGAGGTAAATGCAGCAGCAGCGTCTCTCCCTGAGAAGGGAGGGAGAGGGTGCATTGGCAGCGTCTCTCCCTGAGAAGGGAGGGAAAGGAGGGGGATGCAGCGGCAGCGTCTCTCCCTGAGAGTGGAGGGAGAGAGGGGGATGCAGTGGCAGCGTCTCTCCCTGAGAAGGGAGAGAAAGGAGGGGGATGCAGCGGCAGCGTCTCTCTCTGAGAAGGGAGGGAAGGGAGAGGGATGCAGCAGCAGCGTCTCTCTCCCTGAGAAGAGAGGGAGAGGAGGTGGATGCAGCAGCAGCGTCTCTCCCTGAGAGTGGAGGGAGAGAGGGGGATGCAGCGGCAGCGTCTCTCCCTGAGAAGGGAGGGAAAGGAGGGGGATGCAGCGGCAGCGTCTCTCTCTGAGAAGGGAGGGAAGGGAGAGGGATGCAGCAGCAGCGTCTCTCTCCATGAGAAGGGAGGGAGAGGAGGTGGATGCAGCAGCAGCGTCTCTCCATGAGAAGGGAGGGAGAGGAGGGGGTGCAGGGGCAGCGTCTCTCCCTGCGAGGGGAGTGAGAGGAGGGAGATGCAGCAGTTACCCTCCCTGCATGCTGTGAGAGAGGAGATGGAGCAGCAGGGAGAACAGCGCACCAGTTGGAAAAATGTACATTTACTGAATCGAGTACAGGGAAGGAAAGAGACCCCAAATCTATACATTACACACGTGCAGTGTTCCCTCTAAGCTGTGGGGATTAAAGCGTTAAACATTCCAACCACTGCTGCAGGTACCGCTGTTATTGGGCTCATTAATTCTCGTTAATATGTTTTAACCATCTCCTTTCCAGGGCTCACAGAGTTTAGAGGGAACCCTGCACACATCTATCATCTTCAGATACTAATATAAATTCCTGAGTTATAGCGGATTCTGGGAAAGCTGGGTCAATATACTGTACCTTCCATACAACACAACAGCAACAGCCACAGCATTTGCTATGAGGCCCAGAGACTGAGGGGCCCCAGTCAGGTTTAAGAACAATGTACCGTTCTGTGGGGAACAATATGGCGGCTTTTTGCTATAATGTGGGTTTCCTTTAAAGGGGTATTCCGGTTGTTACAAGTTATCCTCTATCCACAGGATAGGGGATAACTATTAGATAGGTGGGGGTCCTACCACTGGGACCCCCACTGATCATGAGAATGGGGGTCCTGTATGCCCTGCAGGCCCCCCTAAAAAAATTTAGCACCCGGTTGCACATGCACATGACCCCTATGGGACTTCCGGAGATAGGTGAGCGCTCTGCGGGTCAGGGCCCCCGTTCTCATGATCAGTGGGGTCCCAGTAGTAGGACCCCCACCGATCTAATAGTTAGTTCCTGTGGATAGGAGATAATGTGTAACAACCGGAATACCCCTTTAATTATTGCTACTGTTGGGGCCCTTACTCTGCTATGGGCCCTATGATTTATATATATTAGGGGTCTAGGAAAGCTGTGTGATATGTCCTCCTGAACAGCAGAATTGCGGAATACATGCGGACATATATGCGGACGTGTGAATAAGGCCTTAATGTTTTATAAACTGGCAGAAGGGGGCGACATGAGGGCTTTGCTGGGGACTTCTGAATTATAAGGGGGGATGAAAGAGATTTCCATGATTAGAAAAAAACATGGCTGCCTTCTTCTAAAACCAGCGCCACGCCTGTCCACCTGCTCTACTGAAGTGAATGGGACTTAAACCGCGCAGGCAGCCATTTTTTTTTTCTAATCCTGGAAACTCCTTTAAGGTCTCTTGCACACAAATGGTTTTTTTTTTCTGTTTCCGTTCCGTTTTTTGTGTTTTGTATACAAACCGTATACTGAACCATTGATTTCAATGGATCCGCCATACTCCGTATGCCTTCCGTTTCCGTATTTCCGTTCAAAGATAGAACATGTCCTATTAGGCCTATTGCACACGACCGTATGGCTTTTTAAGTGTCTTGCGGTCTGCAAAAAACGGATCAGCAGAAAAAAATACGGATGACGTCCGTGTGCATTCCATTTTTTGCGTAACGGAACAGCTGGCCCCTAATAGAACAGTGCTATCCTTGTCCTTACGTGTGACTACTAAGAGGACTCTGATCCTTCCACGGAGTCTGGATTGTGAAAGCACCGTCTTAGGAAGATGATGACGGGGAGCTGTATGTATACCGCCCTTGTGTGCACACACTTCAGTTATTTGGTCAGTTATTTCTAGGGATGAAACATCCGAAGTCGATTCGCATAAAGCTTCCTTCCAATACTGCGCGGAGCAGGAGCTCCGTACGGTATTAGAATGTATTGGCTCCGATGAGCCGGTTATTGCTCCGCGACGTCTCACAAGAGTTCGGGTAATAACTTCAGAAATTAATTTGTACTGTAAAAAAACATTTCCCGAACTCGGGTTGAACTTGAATAGGTCCGCAATCTGCTAGATACAACTGAAGATAGGAGCAGAGGCTCGGATCGGAAGCCCACGGAAGCACCACAAAGCCCTCCCGTGGGCTTTCTGGTCTGTTCCTCCGCATCGCAAAAAATAGAATATATCCTATCTTTGCCCATATCTTGCAGATCCTTGACTCATTAAAGTCAATGGGTCCAAATCCGCAAAGGTAGTGCACACGGGCAGTGGCCGTGCATTGTGGACCGCAGCACGGGCACTGAGCCGTTACGCTTGTGTGCACAAGTCCTTATTGTGGACCAAAACCAGGTGCGAGTGAAAAGCACAGAACAGGAGCTGATCTTTCCATTATACCGGATCTCGGCTTCAGTACGGGTTTTGGCTCCCAATCACTGATGGAAATAACTGACCAAATAACTGAAGTGTGAACTCAGCCTTAGGACTCATGGACACGACTGTATGTGTTTTGCGGTCCGCAAAAAAAATGGATGACATCTGTGTCGGATCCGTTTTCTTTGCAGATCTATTGTAACAATGCCTGTCATTCGCAAAACAGACAAGAATAGGACATGTTCTATTTTTTTGCGGAACGGACATACGGACACGGAATGCACACGGAGTCACTTCAGGTTCTTTTGCAGACCTATTGAGATGAATGGTCCTGTATACGAAAAAAATACGGTCGTGTGCATGAGCCCTTATTAGTTGTGTCTGGGAAAGCTGGATGATAACGGATACGTCCTCTATTACAGCTCCAATAGAGATTTCTGCTATTAACAGTCCTTGAAGGGATTATATATATATTCTCTTATATCGCTGCTAGGATAAAGAAAGTTGCTTTCAGCAAATGCTATATACATAACATTACAGCTTGTACAAGGGTTGTGAACAGGGTGGGATGTACACAGCTATACGGCCTGAGCTGGTGATATTCTGGCCGCCGGCAGCCACCACTAGGGGGAGCTCACTGCATGTGGATTTATACAGCTAGTAGTGAACTCAATGGGAGCTGTGTACATCTACATACGGTAAGCTCAGTAGTCAGGGGCATAGCTAACGGCTCATGGGCCCTGGTGCAAGAGTTCAGCTTGGGCCCCCCTTCCCTTAGTGCTTTGTGTGTCTTCTTATGCTGCAAAAGGGTCTTTGGGCCCCCTCAGGCTCCTGGGCCCGGTAGCGACTGCTGCTGCACCCCCTATAGCTACGCCCATGTCAGTAGTCACCACAGCAGCCATGTGTCCTGCCGCACTGATCAGCTATATATGTAGATTAAGTCTATATATTTAAACTATGTTTGTTACAATGTATCAGCACAGCTGTAATGTATCACTCTGGAGCCCAGGCCGTATCTCTTCTATCACACTAGCGTTTTCAATTCCGCTATTGAGATCCGTCATAGGATCTCAATAGCAGAAGAAAACCCTTTCGGTTTGTTCCCATTCATTGTCAATGCAGAATGCATTCCGTTATGTTTGGTTGTGCTCCCATCGCGGACAGAATACCGCTGCATTGGTACGGACACAATAGAAAACGGATCCGTCCCCCATTGACTTTCAATGGTGTTCATGACGGATCCGTCATGGCTATAGAAGACATAATACAACCGGATCTGTTCATGACGGCTGCATGCGGTTGTATTATTGTGACGGAAGCTTATTTGCAGATCCATGACGGATCCGCAAAAGACGCTAATGTAAAATATAGAGGACTTGTCTGGACTGGACATAGTTGTTGTAAAGCCTCAGCTTTGAGAAGTATTTTTGTGCTGTGCATGTAAGAAAGAATTTTTCTATGTGCTGACAACAAGCAGAGATCTGGGTGAGGAATGCAGCGCAACCTATAAAACTGCAGATTTTTAATTCTGTAAATTATGAGCTGCATTAAGCAGAGCATCACTTCCCCCATGTCATTCCGATTTGGCAGATCCAGCAGGACAGTCGGAGATTTATGTGCATTGTCATTAACAGCCTTACCTGCTGCGGCCAGCAGAGGGCAGCATAACAGAGCTAGCTAATAAATCCAGGGAGCTAAGTGGTGGTAGCGTTCTGCTGGGGCAGTAACTGGGCACTAAATGGAAAGCGGATACACATCTGGACAAAGCCTGGCATTTTCTGGACCATGTTTGGCACGGCACGATGTGGACACGATATGGCACTGAGTATTTCATGGCACTAGTTGGACACGGTATGGCACTGGGTATTGCATGGCACTAGGTGGACGCGGTATGGCACTGGGTATTGCATGGCACTAGGTGGACGCGGTATGGCACTGGGTATTGCATGGTACTGGGTGGACACGGTATGGCACTGGGTATTGCATGGCACTGGGTGGACACTGTATGGCACTGGGTATTGCATGGCACTGGGTGGACACTGTATGGCACTGGGTATTGCATGGCACTGGGTGGACACGGTATGGCACTGGGTATTGCATGGCACTGGGTGGACACGGTATGGCACTGGGTATTGCATGGAACTGGGTGGACACGGTATGGCACTGGGTATTGCATGGCACTGGGTGGACACAGTATGGCACTGGGTATTGCATGGCACTAGGTGGACACGGTATGGCACTGGGTATTGCATGGCACTGGGTGGACACGGTATGGCACTGGGTATTGCATGGCACTGGGTGGACACTGTATGGCACTGGGTATTGCATGGCACTGGGTGGACACTGTATGGCACTGGGTATTGCATGGCACTGGGTGGACACGGTATGGCACTGGGTATTGCATGGCACTGGGTGGACACGGTATGGCACTGGGTATTGCATGGAACTGGGTGGACACGGTATGGCACTGGGTATTGCATGGCACTGGGTGGACACAGTATGGCACTGGGTATTGCATGGCACTAGGTGGACACGGTATGGCACTGGGTATTGCATGGCACTGGGTGGACACGGTATGGCACTGGGTATTGCATGGCACCATATGGGCAGTGTTATCATGCTAGGCCGGCAGTATATATTTGTACAATATTCCATATATGCTAGGTTAATGAATTCACAAACCAAGTGATTCCACAAAGAAGAACATATCGGGGAACTGCTATTTATGCAATTTCCTGGTGTACTGACATCATGCAAACCGCCATCTCCTATTGACCCTGGCGGCATCAGTCCTAGGGTGCCCGACTGCTCCAACTGATAGTTACTGACACAGGAGAGGTTTTTGCTCTCACCTGTGTATTTAGAGTGTATGTCAATTTGTGGAGGAGCACACCCACCATAGGAGCACCACCACCCCCATCAGGAATCTGAGTGGAGCTGCTTTGCTACAGTAAGCCCTCTGTTTTGAAGATCCACGGATCCGCAAAACACGGACAACGGCGATGTGCATTCTGCAATTTGCGGACCGCACATCGCCGACACTATATAGAAAATGCCTTTTATTGTCCGCAATTGCGGACAAGAATAGGAAATGTTCTATCTTTTTGCGGAACGGAAGTGCGGATCCGCAATTCCGGATCCGGGCGGGACATAGTGTGTCCCCATAGGAATGAATGGGTCCGCAATTCCGTTTCCACAAATTGCGGACATGTGAATGGGGCCTAATAAGTGCGTTCGTCCCCATATTACATTAAGGTCAATGGACCGTAGTGGTAAGGAGTAGAGGAAACCTGTAAGGGCTGGCCGGGTGCCATGTGCCACCCGCTGTGCGCTCAGCCCCCCACTGATTGAAGGGCATGTCCTCTCCCTTATCCCATACCACAGTCAGCCTCGGCCCGGTCTGAAATGGCAGATAACAGAGAACAATAGATGACATTTACCTGAAGAGCAATCAGAGGAACCATGTGCAGTATTCTGTGTGAATCAAAGCTCAGGACTGCGGCTTCATTTATGCAAATACGAGAATATTGTATAACTGCTTGCAGTATTGCGGTATTATTTACACATGATGAAGCATTGTGGTTACAGTACAGTATGCAGGGGGCAGTTATCTGGGTACTGTATTGTGCTATTAGTTGAGCACAGTAAGTTGGTATCAGTTGAGTACTGTATAGGGGTAATAGTCGAGCATTGTATGGCAGTACAGTGCTCCCTCAAGATCGGCGGCGCGCTCCGCAAAAACTGATGCGGAGAGCACAGTGTGTGCTCTCCGCATCGTTCCGTGCCCCATTCACAGTCAATGGGTCCGCATGTATTCCGCAGAATTGCGGAATACATGCGGACATACATGCGGACGTGTGAATAAGGCCTTAGTTGCTAGTTAGCAGCTCTTCCTGACTGTTATATGTAAGGACTTGCTTTATCTGTCCTAGTTATCTGCTTATTTTTCTTAATTCTTCATTTTTTCTCATCTTGGATGACATTTTGGCGATTTGGATCTGATCACTTGCTACAATTAGAGATGAGCGAATTTCATGTTATGAAATTCGTTCTCGCTTCGTTTGGTGGTAAAAGCAGAATTTCTTAATGGATTCCGTTACCACGGACCATAACGCAATTCTATGACGGAATGCCTTTAGAGGCAGGAAAGGACTCCAGCATAACGGAAACAGGATGGATCCGTTATGAAGGCCATACACTTCTATTATGACGGAATGAATAACGGAATTTCTCTAAAGGCATTCCGTCATAGAATTGCGTTATGGTCCGTGGTAACGGAATCCATAACTAAATTCTGCTTATACCACCAAATGAATCGTGAACGAATTTCGGAATTCATGATCTTGAAAATGGTGTGAAATGGAAACACAAAGTATATTAGGAACTTGTACAACTTTGTATTATACAATTTATATATCTTTGAATCAGAGGCCTAGGGGCCCCAAGGAGTAGGGGCCCAGCCGTGACTGTTACCTCTGTGCCCCACTGCGTCTCATGAAGAAGGGGCTTAATGCTGTGTGTCGTATATGACTATGGGTGGCACGCGGAGGAGAATGGTTAAGATAAAAAGCCTTTATTCAAAAGGAAAAAAAGGGGTTAATCTTATGACATCCACAAGCCGATACTGAGCTACGACCACACACTAGAGACCTGGACACATGAGTCGGGCTGTGCTGTTCATTCGGTGCTTGAGAATACTAAGAAGTCGGAGGAGTCCACTGAGAAGCGGCGCCCGTCCCTGAATGGCTCCCGGGTTGGATGGCTTGGCCTAAGATCGCGAGACTGACCAGAGGTAGACGTCCAGATGAAGGATCTAATTGCCTGAGTGCACCGATTCTAATCCCGTTCTCCTAAGTAACACGGACGACTTGCAGCTTGAGGACTCCTGTCAGACGCTACGTTAATGCCGCTCGTCTGGCGGGGGCTCAGTTCTCCTCTCCTTCTGACTCCGATTCTAGAAGATGGAGAGAAATATACAGTTATGGAGATATAGCATAGCGGGGTACATCCATGAGAAGATGTGTGTACTGCCATCTACTGGTCATCACTATATGGTGAAGAACGAGAAGACTGTGCGCGCTGCCACCTAGTGGTCATCACTATATAGTAAAGAACGAGAAGACTGTGCGCGCTGCCACCTAGTGGTGATCCCTATATGGTGAAGAATGAGAAGACTGTGCGCGCTGCAACCTAGTGGTCATCATTATATAGTAAAGAACGAGAAGACTGTGCGCGCTGCCACCTAGTGGTCATCACTATATAGTAAAGAACGAGAAGACTGTGTGTGCTGCCACCTAGTGGTGATCCCTATATGGTGAAGAATGGGAAGACTGTGCGCGCTGCCACCTAGTGGTCATCATTATATAGAAAAGAACGAGAAGACTTTGCATGCTGCCACCTAGTGGTCATCATTATATAGTAAAGAACGAGAAGACTGCACGTGCTGCCACTTAGTAGTCATAACCATAAGGTGAAGAATGAGAAACTGTGCGTACTGTCATCTACTGGTCATCACATATGGTGAAGAACAAGAGGACCGTGCGCGCTGCCACCTAGTGGTCATCACCATAAAGTAAAAAACGAATAGACAGTGCGTACTGCCGTTTACTGGTCATCGCCATATGGTAAAAAATGAGAAGACTCCACTTGCTGCCACCTAGTGGTCATCGCCATATGGTGAAGGATGAGAAAATGTTGAGCTGCCACCTAGTGGTCATCACCATATGGTGAAGAAAGAGACGACGTGCGTGTTTCCACCTAGTGATCATCATCAAAATTATTTTATTTCGCATGTTTAACCCCTTCCTGCACAGTGGCATACATTTATGGCACAGGTCTGTGGTAATTTCCATGTAGTACAGTGATTATATATGGGCCTGGGTCAAAAGCAGGGGTTTCCGGCTGCAGGATACGGCTGGGGTTACAGATGTCTCCAATCCCAACCATTTAACTGTTTAGGCACCACAGTCAATATCCACCAAGTGGCTTGACAGAGAAAAGGGGTTTCCCTCCTTCAAACCAAGGGTCGACAGCTATCTCTCCCGATTCTCCCTTGGGTGAGCATGCCACTGCCTGATTCCTCCAGAATGCTGAGACCAAAAGGATCAGGCAGTTGAAATCTAACATGCCCGATCCTTATCTCCCACATCATTATCAGAGAAGCCCTATGCACATGGCGTGTTCAGCCCCCATAGATCTCATGTGTATGGCCAGCATAACACTACAGCCCTGCAGCAGTATGGGAGACAAGTCCGGAGACGCTGCAGACCATGGTAGCGTGTTTAGGCCACGCAGACTGCTCACAGTAGAACGAGCAACATGACATATGGCTCTTGGGACACTCTGGAGAAATGGCCGTACATCTGGTTCCACCAGGGCAGGATTGGCCATAGACCTTACAGGGAAATTTCCTGGTGGGCCGATGCCCAGGGGGCCGCCTGAGCCCTCCTCACGGCCGGCCAGTGGAAGTTTTTGGGGATGTATTTTGTGATGGACTGTGGTATTTGGCTCTGTTGGGGTGGTATAATGTGCCACAATAGGGTATTGCTGGCCCTGCCTTCCGTCAATTTGAAATAGACTACAAAACGGAGACACTTTCGGTATTTTTTTCCAGAGCCACTTTAAGTTCCCAGTCCGCCCCTGGGTTCCACAACCAAATTAATGTAACGCCAAGCTGCTAGTGTACCTGAAATGAAGACTAGAGAGGTCCGACGACTCTACATTATACCACCCTACACCATAACCCCCAGGAGTGGGACCAGTATGACGTTCTCTTGTGAAGGCTTCTTCATGGCGTTACCCACGTTGTCTCCGGGCCAATCGCGGGCCATCGTTGTGTCCAAGGCAAAAGCAGGACTCATAGCTGAAGAAGACAGATCTCCATTCCAGCCTCCATTGCTGTGCACCACGATAGCCTAGCCTTTGAGAGCGGTGGCGTTGCCCAGTGTTGTGCAGAGGCCTTCTGATGGTCTGTGTAGACAATGTTTGCCGCCCTAGGCTTGGGATGTGACAATTTCACTTGCAGTATAGATCACTAGGCGCCATTCTTCTAATCAGATGATCCGTCTGGGCAGAGGTTCTCCTCTCTGCACCTCTTGAGATCATTCCAGTTCGTCATTGTTCTCGGCCTAGGAGCATAGCGATCTGCCGGAGTCATAAATCAAGGTCTCTCGGGTCAAGGATTGTGTCCCTCTCTATTGGTGACAAGTGGTGATATCTGACACATCGATGAACAGGAGGCATCGCACAATCATCCCACACAACTTGACCTTGTTTTTTGCTTTCTATTTGGCTTTTATGCCGCTCCCACATGTCACAGATTGGAGCTAGGTGCTTGAAAATTTCATAATCTGCAGATGTTAGCGACACCTACCACTTCCTAGATTTCCATAACCTTACGACTCTTCCTTCTTGATGTTGCAATTTCAATGTAGAGGAGTGTATAGTGATAGCGGGCAGCATCATCCTCCCCTCTTCCAGTTGTCTATGGTTCCTCTTTCCCCAACAATTAACTTTACATTTTCAGAAACCTCCTCAGCCACACGAATTCCACCATCAGTAATACAGCAGAGGGAGGAGGGGGATGCAGCTGTAGCTCCTCACCCTCAATCTGCCTATGACACTGCATGCTGTGATGGAAGAGAATGTTAGTAAGTCTCATGCTGCTACATTGTTTCCAGAAACATTCCATAAGTTACCATGACTCACAAGCTACAAAATGTCGTTGTGTTCCTCCTGCCTAAGAAAGCCACAACACAGCCCAGAAACAGCACCACTGGATGGCAGCAGAGATACAGAGACGTCCTCTAGGGGGCAGCAGAGATACAGAGCCATCCTCTAGGCGGCAGCAGAGATACAGAGCCGTCCTCTAGGCGGCAGCAGAGATACAGAGCCGTCCTCTAGGCGGCAGCAGAGATGCAGAGCCGTCCTCTAGGCGGCAGCAGAGATGCAGAGCCGTCCTCTAGGCGGCAGTAGAGATACAGAGCCGTCCTCTAGGTGGCAGCAGAGATACAGAGCTGCCGTCTAGGCGGCAGCAGAGATACAGAGTCGTCCTCTAGGCGGCAGCAGAGATACAGAGCCGTCCTCTAGGCGGCAGCAGAGATACAGAGCCGTCCTCTAGGCGGCAGCAGAGATACAGAGCCGTCCTCTAGGCGGCAGCAGAGATACAGAGCCGTCCTCTAGGCGGCAGCAGAGATGCAGAGCCGTCCTCTAGGCGGCAGCAGAGATACAGAGCCGTCCTCTAGGCGGCAGCAGAGATACAGAGCCGTCCTCTAGGCGGCAGCAGAGATACAGAGCCGTCCTCTAGGCGGCAGCAGAGATACAGAGCCGTCCTCTAGGCGGCAGCAGAGATACAGAGCCATCCTCTAGGCGGCAGCAGAGATACAGAGCCGTCCTCTAGGCGGCAGCAGAGATACAGAGCCGTCCTCTAGGCGGCAGTAGAGATACAGAGCCGTCCTCTAGGTGGCAGCAGAGATACAGAGCTGCCGTCTAGGCGGCAGCAGAGATACAGAGTCATCCTCTAGGCGGCAGCAGAGATACAGAGCCGTCCTCTAGGCGGCAGCAGAGATACAGAGCCGTCCTCTAGGCGGCAGCAGAGATACAGAGCCGTCCTCTAGGCGGCAGCAGAGATACAGAGCCGTCCTCTAGGCGGCAGCAGAGATGCAGAGCCGTCCTCTAGGCGGCAGCAGAGATGAAGAGCCGTCCTCTAGGCAGCAGCAGAGATACAGAGCCGTCCTCTAGGCGGCAGCAGAGATACAGAGCCGTCCTCTAGGCGGCAGCAGAGATGCAGAGCCGTCCTCTAGGCGGCAGCAGAGATGCAGGGCCGTCCTCTAGGCGGCAGCAGAGATACAGAGTCGTCCACTAGGCGGCAGCAGAGATACATAGCCGTCCTCTAGGCTGCAGCAGAGATGAAGAGCCGTCCTCTAGGCAGCAGCAGAGATACAGAGCCGTCCTCTAGGCGGCAGCAGAGATACATAGCCGTCCTCTAGGCGCCAGCAGAGATACAGAGCCGTCCTCTAGGCGGCAGCAGAGATACAGAGCCGTCCTCTAGGCGGCAGCAGAGATACAGAGCCGTCCTCTAGGTGGCAGCAGAGATACAGAGCCGTCCTCTAGGCGGCAGTAGAGATACAGAGCTGCCGTCTAGGCGGCAGCAGAGATACAGAGCCGTCCTCTAGGCGGCAGCAGAGATGAAGAGCCGTCCTCTAGGCGGCAGCAGAGATGAAGAGCCGTCCTCTAGGCGGCAGTAGAGATACAGAGCCGTCCTCTAGGCGGCAGCAGAGATACAGAGCCGTCCTCTAGGCTGCAGCAGAGATGAAGAGCCGTCCTCTAGGCGGCAGCAGAGATGAAGAGCCGTCCTCTAGGCAGCAGCAGAAATACAGAGCCGTCCTCTAGGCGGCAGCAGAGATGAAGAGCCGTCCTCTAGGCAGCAGCAGAGATACAGAGCCGTCCTCTAGGCGGCAGCAGAGATACAGAGCCGTCCTCTAGGCGGCAGCAGAGATGCAGAGCCGTCCTCTAGGCGGCAGCAGAGATGCAGGGCCGTCCTCTAGGCGGCAGCAGAGATACAGAGTCGTCCACTAGTCCTTCATGACTGTATAACATACATTACCGGGGTTCTGTCACCTCGGACCACCCCTATGAACTACAGTAATAAAAGGATAGTATACAGGACACAGCTCAGATTTGTATTTCTTATCTTGCCGTTGGGCGCTGGTAAACCAGCCGTGCAGTGGATAGTGAGGTCTAGACCTGGAGCCCTCCCTATTACACACTCAGGAGTCCTCTGTAGGCATCGCACGGCTGGTCTGTGGGCAGATAGCAGAGTAAGAGCAGTGATCTGAGCTCAAAGTTGTGTATGCCATTCCCCCATTGCTGCAACTTATTAGGGTGGTCTATGGTGTCAGACGTTTTCCACTCTTAGATAGTGATGTCCTATCTTCAGGCTATGTCATCAGTATCAGATCGTGTCGGAGACGCTGCAGCCAACCAACCCCAATCCACTGTACAGTGCTGATTGGGGGGGGGGGAACAGGACTCAATGAAGTGACACCAATTCAAGGAAGTATACAGATTCAAACATTTCAGCAGATGACACAATGATCCGGTATGCTGGAATTCAGCATGCCCAATCCTTTGTTACCAAAGTCGAGAGCGGCTTACATGGATATGAATGGAGTCCTGATGGACTGTCCATAAAATGTAGGGGAGGTTGCTACCTGTAATCTCCACTAGGTGGCAGCAAACACCATCAGTTCCTACTGAAGGGCTCTCACACTGCGCAGTGATTACGGATAACGTATTTTTTACCTTCTTCTGCATTTTGTAACCACTCAACGAATTTCTTCATCTGGTCAAGAAAGACGCTTTTCCCCTTGGCGACGTGCGCCTCCTTGTACCACTTCAGGATGGCTTCTTCTCCCAGGACATCAGCTTAAATCCAAGAGAGCATAAGGTAAGTACTCAGCATCATGTGACACAAGACCGCAGATGTTATTTCAACCACTGAATTCATCACTCCGTAACTGGCTAGGGCAGGAATGGGCAAACTGCGGCCCTCCAGCTGTAGCAAAACTACAACTCCCATCATTTCTGGACAGCCTACAGCTATCAGCCTGCAGAAGGGCATGGTGGGAGTTGTAGTTTTACAACAGCTGGAGGGCCGCAGTTTGCCCATGCCTGGGCTAGTGTGTCAGAATATGGAGGAGTTAAATTAAAGGGACATATTTGCAGCAAGCTCCTCCCATCAATAACAAGATTTTTAAAACACTGAACTCCGCCCACTTTCCCAGGTGTATTGTTTTAACACTAGCACCTGATTATAGGCCACACCCTGGGAGCTGACAACAAAAAAATTGGAAAAATATTTCATACTATTAGCATAAATAACACATATAACCTTTATTCTATGGCTTGATATTTTGCACAAAACAAATGATAAAAAAACAAAGTTTTTTTTATAATCTTATTCAGAGAGGCATCACTTTTTGGGGGCAGGAGTTGACATTTTTCATGGTTACCATTTTGGGGAACAAACAAATTTTCATTTTTTTTTTTTTTTATTCATAGCGACAATTAGTGAGCGAAAATGGAAAAAACCTGAGCTGAATTCAATATGGAGGATTTCAAAATGGCAGCCGGAAATATTTCAACTCTCAAAAAATGCAGACTGCCTCTCAATTAATATTTTCAAATGTCCGAAATCAAATTTCTACAAAGTAACCCAAAGATTGATTAATATGGGATGTTATTAACATGAACAGTGGTCCATGTTATCCTTCTCCCTAGGGTCCATTCTCTCCTTTTTTCTGTAGCCTGTCAGTAGACTCCCCACTCCCCCTCTGCTTCTCCAGAACTACTCAAAATGGGAGGGACTATTTCAACCTGCTCCATCTCACACTGTATAGCAGCAAGAGAGGTGAGCTGGATATAGAACTTTTATAAACCTAGTCAGTAGTGAGATCTGCAGTTATTGACCAGAATTGTTTTAAATAGGACCTGTCACCACAAAATGTAGTACAATCTGACAGCACTATTTTATACAGCAGGAGGAGCTGAGCAGAATGATATTTATTTTTGTGGGAAAAGATTCAGTATAACCTGTAATTTATATATTTGCTTTTTTCAATCTGCTGCCATGTCGTCATGTGGACCTTTATCGTTATGTGGACCTTTATCCACATAATGCTATCAATTACTGATAACCCCTCTTCCCTTAACCGATAGCTGTTCACAGGAGGTGAAAAAAGCAGAGAAATAAATGTATAAATTACAAGTTTTAGTTAATCTTTTTTCCCACCCGCCGGCTATGACACCCGCTGCACGCACGAGCAGGCGCTATGTTTATAGTGGGTCCTGTAGCCCCAAAAATACAGTATTTTGTAGTATCAAATAAAAAGAGACAAGTACAAAAATATAACTCCTATAATACTGCTCCTATGTATAAGAATATAACTACTATAATACTGCTCCTATGTATAAGAATATAACTACTATAATACTGCTCCTATGTATAAGAATATAACTACTATATACTGCTCCTATGTACAAGAATATAACGGCTATAATACTGCTCCTATGTACAAGAATATATCTACTATAATACTGCTCGTATGTATAAGAATATACCTACTATATACTGCTCCTATGTACAAGAATATACCTACTATAATACTGCTCCTATGTACAAGAATATATCTACTATAATACTGCTCCTATGTATAAGAATATAACTACTATATACTGCTCCTATGTACAAGAATATAACTACTATAATACTGCTCCTATGTACAAGAATATATCTACTATAATACTGCTCCTATGTACAAGAATAAAACTACTATAATACTGCTCCTATGTACAAGAATATAACTACTATAATACTGCTGCTATGTATAAGAATATAACTACTATAATACTGCCTCCTATTTACAAGAATATAACTACTATAATACTGCCTCCTATGTACAACAATATAACTACTATAATACTGCTTCTATGTACAAGAATATAACTACTATAATACTGACTCCTATGTATAAGAATATAACTACTATAATACTGACTCCTATGTGCAAGAATATAACTACTATAGTACTGGTCCTATGTATAAAAATGTAACTACTCTAACTATGTATAAGAATATAACAACTATAATACTACCTCCTATGTACAAGAATATATCTACTATAATACTGCTCTTATGTACAAGAATATAACTACTATAATACTGCTCCTATGTATAAGAATATAACTACTATAATACTGCCTCCTATGTACAAGAATATAACTACTATAATACTGCTCCTATGTACAAGAATATATCTACTATAATACTGCTCCTATGTATAAGAATATAACTACTATAATACTGCTCCTATGTACAAGAATATAACTACTATACTACTGCCTTTTATGTACAAGAATATAACTGCTATAATACTGCCTCCTATGTACAAGAATGTAAGTACTATAATACTGCCTCATATTTACAAGAATATAACTACTATAATACTGCCTCCTATGTACAGGAATATAACTACTATAATACTACTCCTATGTACAAGAATATAACTACTATAATACTGCTCCTATGTACAAGAATATAACTACTATAATACTGTCTCCTA
The DNA here is from genome assembly GCA_033119425.1 of Bufotes viridis. Classification (NCBI taxonomy): domain Eukaryota; kingdom Metazoa; phylum Chordata; class Amphibia; order Anura; family Bufonidae; genus Bufotes; species Bufotes viridis. Next base: position 373,502,496 of record CM065593.1, on the reverse strand, counting down.
TGTACAACAATATAACTACTATAATACTGCTCCTATGTACAAGAATATAACTACTATAATACAGCTCCTATTTACAAGAATATAAATACTATAATACTGCTCTTATGTACAAGAATATAACTACTATAATACAGCTCCTATGTACAAGAATATAACTACTATAATACTGCCTCCTATGTACAGAATGTAATTACTATAATATTGCTCCTATGTACAAGAATATAACTACTATAATACTGCTCCTATGTACAAGAATATAACTACTATAATACTGCTCCTATATACAAGAATATAACTACTATAATACTTCCTCTTATGCACAAGAATGTAACTACTATAATACTGCTCCTATGTACAAGAATATAACTACTATAATACTGCTCCTATGTACAAGAATATAACTACTATAATACTGCTCCTATGTACAGAATGTAACTACTATAATACTGCCTCCTATGTACAGAATGTAACTACTATAATATTGCTCCTATGTACAAGAATATAACTACTATAATACTGCTCCTATGTACAAGAATATAACTACTATAATACTGCTTCTATGTACAAGAATATAACTGCTATAATACTGCTCCTATGTACAAGAATATAACTACTATAATACTGCTCCTATATACAAGAATATAACTACTATAATACTGCTCCTATGTACAAGAATATAACTACTATAATACTGCCTCATATGTACAAGAATATAACTACTATAATACTGCTGCTATGTATGAGAATATAACTACTATAATACTGCTCCTATGTACAAGAATATAACTACTATAATACTGCCTCATATGTACAAGAATATAACTACTACTTTTCTTCTGTAATTGTCACTTTTCTTCTCACCTTTATAGAACAGGACTACGATTTTCTGGAAGGCCTTCATGAAGTGGATGTTATCGTAACAGTATTCTTGAACTTTCTGAAGTAAGACGAGTTCTGATTGGCCTTGGGTGCTGAATACAGCCAACAGGGGAGCGTATTGCTGAAAGACACGGTGATGACATGTGACCATTCACCCCCTAATCTTTTATTACATAATAAAATAGATCATTATATTATCGCTATCTTGTGGTAATCTTGAGTCTCATCATGAGAGCTGAGAGGTATCAGTAACAGACCGTGATCTTTTTCATTGCTCTCGCTTGCAGCTTCCTCCTCCCACCTCCCTACACAGCACGCTAGCAAGTAACCCTTTTACGCTGCTCCCTGACTTTGAACAGGTACTACACCCCAAACTTGATAATATTGATCCTGGTATGATTTCAAAGATAAGATTTTGGGCTGAGATCTAAGCTTTAATATTATAGCAATTGACCTATTACACACATTATTGGTTAATGAAGGGGTTAAATGAGCAAATTACAACAGCAGAAATTAATTGGCAAAATGTTATCAAATATGAAAAAAATGGTAAGTAAATTTAACTTTGGTTTGAGGAGTAACCACTCCCCCTCCCCCCCTTTTATCACCTTTTGGTCTGGGAGGAGAGTGGGTGTGGGGTAGAGAGAAGGGGTTCGTAAGATTCATTTGTATCTAAATATGTATCATTCTGTACAGAGTTTCCATAAAATTAAATAATAATAATAATGTAAACATTCACACGAGGATGTCATCAATAGAACTGAGTAGTACTTCAGGGGTGGAGCTTAAATTCACTTCTTTAAAAGTGTAGGGGATGGGGTTTGCAAAATTAATTTGTATCAAAATACGTCTAACTTTATAACGAGATTCCATAAAATAAAAAATAATTTATACATTTACATGAATAGTTTCTCAAGCCTGATCATTGGTTTCCTTCACGGGATGTCAACAATAAAAATTAAGTGGTGGTACTTCAGGGGTGGAGCTTAAATTCACCTCTTTAACAGTGTGGCAAGGAGTACCACCCCTGAAGTATCACCTCTAAATTTATATCAATGACAGCTCCTAAAGGAAGCTAGTTATTAGGCTTCTTAAGGCTTTTATGTGAATATATAAGCTATTATCATATGTTTTTTATTTTATGGAAACTTGGGACAAGATGATACATATTTAGATTAATTTGTATCTAAATATGTATAGTTTTATACTGAGCTTCCATAAAATAAACAGTTTATACATTCACTTGAAAAGTTTCTCGAGCCGGATCTTTGGGCTCCTTCAGGGGGTGTCATCGATATAAATTGAGTGATGGTACTTCAGGGGTGGAGCTTAAATTCATCTCTTCAACAGTGTGGTATGGTAGGGGAGGGGCTGTGGGAGGAAAAGAGGGGTTTGAGAGGTGAATTAAATGTATCAATTTATACGGGCTTCCATAAAAAAATTATATATATACATTCATATGAAAGATTTTTCAAGCCTGATCATTGGCCTCCTTCAGGGGGCGTCACCAATTTAACATAAGTGATGTTATATAAGGGATGGGGCTTAAATTTGATTCCCCACCTTTAAGTGCTTCAGAGCCTGCTCTGCCACCAGCTCTTCTTTCTTGTTCCATTCCACAGCGTTCATCACACAAGTCCACAGGAGCCCAATCACGGCAGGCTCGGGTAACTCGTTACGTTTCATCTCTTCTTTTAAGTACAATACAATCTGCGAACAGCGAGACGATCGTACAATCAGGCGGGAAGAGGCGGAGGAAGGAGTTCAGCGCATGAAATTATTCAGGAAAACATTCTATGCTGATCGAGTGACGAGATGTGATTTACATAGTTGCCAACAGTCCTGGGAAAGGTTTGGGGCCACCACAAAGGGTGTGGAAAAGGAGGAGGGTTTATGGGAGGTTTGAGGAAGCTATGTGGCTAGGTGATCCCTGGGGGAGGGCTTAAGAGTCTCGTGAGATGTTGGCACCTAATTCTACCGTATGTTCATCTGGAAAGATATACCAAGGACACATTGTTACCTCTTTGATTGGACATTCTTGAGATAATCGTTCTTGAAGCTCCTTCTGCAGCTCCTTTCGTGTTCCCAGAGATTGCTGGACCCGCAGGAAATCAGAGAGCTCCTTCAGATCCGCATCAGTAAAATACTTAGAAAAATGCTCGACCGTCTGCCGATTGGCCGGAAACAGCTCCTAAGACGTCAAAGATTCATCAGTCAGAAAGACACACTCAAGTTACAACAGCCTGAGGTCACCGTAACATGAGAAACCGTTACTGCTTCAGTAGCCGTTACTGACTTTACGTGTAAGCTAGAATTACATCTGCATCATTTATATTATTCCTACGTTTACTTCAGAATACCACTTCATAATGGAATTCTTTTATTTGTTGTATAATGTATAATACTATAAAGCAAGTCCATATGTATGTGTGTGTATATATCTATAGACACACACATGTACATACAGTATATATACACTTAGTGGACAGTATTATAGTAGTTATATTCATGTATATAGGAGCAGTATTATAGTTGTTATATTCTTGTACATAGGAGCAGTATTATAGTTGTTATATTCTTGTACATAGGAGCAGTATTATAGTAGTTATATTCTTGTACATAGGCGCAGTATTATAGTAGTTATATTCTTGTACATAGGTGGCAGTATTATAGTAGTTATATTCTTGTACATAGAAGCAGTATTATAGTAGTTATATTCTTGTACATAGGAGCAGTATTATAGTAGTTATATTCTTGTACATAGGAGCAGTATTATAGTAGTTATATTCTTGTACATAGGAGCAGTATTATAGTAGTTATATTCTTGTACATAGAAGCAGTATTATAGTAGTTATATTCTTGTACATAGGAGGCAGTATTATAGTAGTTATATACTTGTACATAGGAGGCAGTATTATAGTAGTTATATTCTTGTACAAAAGACGCAGTATTATACTAGTTATATTCCTGTACATAGGAGGCAGTATTATACTAGTTATATTCTTGTACATAGGATCAGTATTATAGTAGTTATATCCTTGTACATAGGAGCAGTATTATAGTAGTTATATTCTTATACATAGAAGCAGTATTATAGTAGTTATATTCTTGTACATAGGAGGCAGTATTATAGTAGTTATATTCTTGTACATAGGAGCTGTATTATAGTAGTTATATTCTTGTACATAGAAGCAGTATTATAGTAGTTATATTCTTGTACATAGGGGCAGTATTGTAGTAGTTATATTCTTGTACATAGAGCAGTATTATAGTAGTTATATTCTTGTACATATGAGGCAGTATTATAGTAGTTATATTCTTGTACATAGGAGCAGTATTATAGTAGTTATATTCTTGTACATAGGAGCAGTATTATAGTAGTTATATTCCTTTATATAGGAGGCAGTATTATAGTAGATATATTCTTGTACATAGCAGCAGCATTATAGTAGTTATGATCTTGTACGTAGGAGCAGTATTATAGTAGTTATATTCTTGTACATAGGAGGCAGTATTATAGTAGTTATATTCTTATACATAGGAGCAGTATTATAGTAGTTATATTCTTTTATATAGGAGGCAGTATTATAGTAGATATATTCTTGTACATAGGAGCAGTATTATAGTAGTTATATTTTTGTACATAGGAGGCAGTATTATAGTAGTTATATTCTTGTACATAGGAGCAGTATTATAGTAGTTATATCCTTGTACATAGGAGGCAGTATTATAGTAGTCATATTCTTGTACATAGGAGCAGTATTATAGTAGTTATATTCTTGTACATAGGAGGCAGTATTATAGTAGTTATATTCTTGTACATAGGAGCAGTATTATAGTAGTTATATTCTTGTACATAGGAGCAGTATTATAGCAGATATATTCCTGTACATAGGAGGCAGTATTATAGTAGTGTTATATGACATTATTGAGTCTGGATGAGTAGCAACAAAAAATGACAGTTTTGTTGGTAATGAAGTACATTAATTGCTTGTTATTCTGGATTTTGCCAGGCGGTAGGTGTAGGGAGATGATAACTATCGTTTACATTCCTGCGCTAGGGACAGAATCATATCTTGAGACATAAATATGAAAGAAGCTAGTATATTCACGTAAACCGGCTTTTACAGTTATCTATACAAGTGTTCACACTTTTGGTTACAGTAGGTTATCGGTCTTATACTGACTAGTAATCGCTTATCCAGATTGGCTTTTCTTAAGGATGATGTGACCGAGTTGGCGTCCTTCTCCGACATCCATGCTTTGAAGAGTTTTACAGCAAAAGATGCAGAAATACCTGAGAAGGGGAAAGGCGGTGAAACAAAAAGAATCATTAACTGAGAGTCTGCACATTGTCTCCAAAACACTGCGGGTGAGGCGATATTGGGTGACATAGACCTACTAGGGCCAATATGGCAGACAATGGCAGATGTAATATAAAGTAGTAAAACCGTGAAAAAGTACCCCTTTCAGACACAGAAAGTTCATCTTATACGGTCGAATCCGACAAAGTGAGTTTGACTTCCACAAGAATTGGTGCTCTTAATCCCTACAATATTAAAGGAGACGGCCCGACATAGCGAAGTCCCGCAAGTCCTTTATCTTATAAAATTATTTATTATACGCACAATTCCATAAAATCTCAGTCATATAAAATAAGTGGCACTCCTCTCGCCGATTGCCCAACCCGGGTTTCGTCTCCGCTTCGTCAGCGGATTCTTGTGGAAGTTAAAGTCACCATAATCAGATGTGGAAATGCCAAGACTTCTGCGGTCATCAAAAATCTGAGCTTACAAGACTGCACGTAAGGAGTCATGTGACCTTACTTTTGGCTAATGGTATATAATTTATGATGCCTGACGTGGAGCACATTGTTTCAAGCCAGGCAAAGATCCAGAGACTCCAGCAAAATTTTCAGTGTAGCTTTGGCTGTGACTGGAGTAAGACACCTGAAGTCAGTATAAGAACAGGAAAGCAAGGAATTGTCACATTTCCCGGAGGAGATACACACTGTAAGGGTTAATCAGCACATACTGTACCTTCTTTGACTATATTCTCAGTAAACAGGCTCGTTAAAATGGTGGCGGGGAGCGTTCCACCCGCCAGTAATATTCCGGTGAGCACGGCTAACTTGGTTTGCTGCGCTTCGGAAAACGCCTTGAGAAAAAGCAGCAGCTGCACAAGAAAAGACAAAGGGAGCAACATTAACCCCTTTGGGCTTTTGGGGGTAATTTTTGGTATGAATGTGCTGAAAACAAGGTGAAAGGAGCGGTGATTTTTAGTTCTGGACCTCCAACCCCTATAATGAGAAAGGTCAGAGTTCTGCAACTACTTACAGAAACTATTACTGGGAAGGGGCACCCTGCCGACACTGGCTATGGGAGCCCTCTGATGGCACAGGTTGATACAGAGCCCTCTGATGACAAAAGTTATGAGGGAGCGCTCAGACACCAGTAAAGAGAGAGCAAGCTGATGGCACTGGTTAAGAGGGAGCCCTCTGATGGCACCAGTTAAGAGGGGAGCCCTCTGATGGCACCAGTTAAGAGGGGAGCCCTCTGATGGCACCAGTTAAGAGGGGAGCCCTCTGATGGCACCGGTTTAATAGGGAGCCCTCTGATGGCACCGGTTACGAGGGAGCCCTCTGATGACAAAAGTTAAGAGGGGAGCCCTCTGATGGCACCGGTTAAGAGGGGAGCCCTCTGATGGCACCGGTTAAGAGGGGAGCCCTCTGATGGCACCAGTTAAGAGGGAGCCTTCTAATGGCATCGGTTAAGAGGGAGCCCTCTAATGACAAAAGTTAAGAGGGAGCCCTCTGATGGCACCGGTTAAGAGGGAGCCCTCTAATGGCACCGGTTAAGAGGGAGCCCTCTGATGGCACCGGTTGAGAGGGAGCCCTCTGATGGCACCAGTTAAGAGGGAGCCCTCTGATGGCACCAGTTAAGAGGGGAGCCCTCTGATGGCACCGGTTAAGAGGGAGCCCTCTGATGACAAAAGTTAAGAGGGAGCGCTCTGACACCAGTAAAAAGAGAGCCAGCTGATGGCACCTTTAAGAGGGAGCCCTCTGATGGCACCGGTTAAGAGGGAGCCCTCTGATGGCACCGGTTAAGAGGGGACCCCTCTGATGGCACCGGTTAAGAGGGGAGCTCTCTGATGGCACCGGTTAAGAGGGGAGCTCTCTGATGGCACCGGTTAAGAGGGAGCCCTCTGAAGGTGCTGTTATACACTTTTCACACCCTGCTGGACACATTTTAAAATGGATAATGACAAGTTATGACAGACCCCACTGTCATTAAAGGGGTTTCTCTGGAATACAATATTAATGACAGGTCATCAATATCTGAGGGGTTCGGGTCTGACTCCTGTCACCCCCAAGTATCAGCTTGATTGTTTACCAGGCCCGGCTCCGTACTTCTCATAGTGGCTGTACCTGGTACTGCAGCTCACTGTGCAGCTCTGCCATTGGGGGGGGCGGACATACACAGAATTTTTTAACCCTTTGCCATTGCCATCTATGACATAACAGGATGAAGGAAGAGAAGTACATCACTTGGTGCCTTCTTACCTTTTTTATTTCGTCTTCAAAGGCCTTTTCCAGATATTTGTATCTTCTGATTAATTTGCTGAAGACCTAGAAAGAACAGTAAAAAGAGGACAGAATAGTGTCAGAACAAGAACCGACAACAAAAATCACTTACAGCTGAAGTGTGTTCTGCTGCACTACAGACAGAGTCCCCCAAACCCCAGCAGAGGTGCCCACAGCCCCAGTAAAGTGGGCAAAGCCATCTCCTGCCAATAAGATGGGCATTGTGATTCTGTTCATATACAACCAGTGCTGTACCTATCGCAAAGACTACGTGACTGCTAAGGGGCTGAAGAAGTGGGGGGAGGGGAGCCCAGTACTGAACTGCTTCTCCTGCCTGACAAAGATTCAATAAATTTTTCCTGAAGCCACCACTAGGGGGAGCTCAGTCAATAGAAATTCTACAGCTTCTATAAATTCCAATGGAATCTGTATAAATCCTTATGAACTGAGCTCCCCCTAGTGGTGGATGCAGGCAGACAGTTTTGCCCTGATCTTTGTATGGCCCCTGTGTCAAATATAAGAGCACATTTTTTGGGGGATCTGAACTGCTATTGCAATGTAAGGAAAAATAAGATCTGTTGCTCGATATCCTTAGTACTTAGAGCTGCCACTAGGGGGCAGCGTACAAAAGTGAATATAGGTAGTGCTCTATACTGCCGCAAACTCCAACAGACACTGCCGCTAGGCTGGAGTCACTGATCATGACAATGTCCTCAAAGAATAGAGCTACAAAGCCAAAGGTTAATACACATGTGAGTAGCATAACTGGAATACGTCTTCTGTTGCTATCTGGAAACTGTCAACAAGTAGGCTAGCTTCTACAAACATCACAACTTGGGTAAATACCCAGGACTGCTGAGTAACACATGAATAAATCATACCAGAAGTGATATTAAAGGGGCAATCCCATCTTGGACAATGCGGCCATATCGCTAGGATATGCCCCCATTGTCTGATAGGTGCCACCGCTGGGACCAGCACCTATATTGAGAACGGAGCGGGGAGAGCTGTGGCTGGAGGACCCCTGATTTCCCGGGTCCGTCCACCACCCAGCGCTTCTCCCCACCTCTCTCACAGGAGTGAATGGGAGCGTACTTCGCATGCTCCCATTCATTTCTATGAGGCCGACGGAAATAGCCGAGCCAGCGCTCGGCTATTTTCAGCGGCCCCATAGAAATGAATGGAGGGCGGCTGCGCACGCGCAGTGTGCCCTCCTTCACTTTCGGGGCTCCGTTCTCAATATAGGTGCGGGTCCCAGCAGTGGAACCCGCACCTATCAGACAATGGGGGCATATCCTAGCGATATGCCCCCATTGTCCAAGATCGGACAACCCCTTTAAAGGTAAGTGAACCAGTCAAACTAATAGTTTAATGAATGTGCTTAGAAAGTATGAAATAGAGACAATTCCACAATAAGAGAGATCCGTCATCAGCAGCATGCGCCATCAGAGATCCGTCTACAGCAGCATGTTGATAGTTTCCACAGGATTGGATTTGATGGCACAGAAAAAGAAGAGCACCATAACGACCTTTCCCTAAATAGTGCACTGGACAAGGATATCCTGACGGGACAACCCCTTTAAGTGTCTTTCTTACCTGGGCATAATTACGCATGGTCTCATAGTCCTCATTTGCTCCAAAGACACAGTGACCGGTCACCTTGGTTTTGTCTCCATCGTCGATTCTAGTGCCTCCTGGAGCTAAGGAGAAGACAAGAATAACTGAATATAAAACTTCTGGCAAGTAGACAATGGCTACACAATCACCAAATTCAGAAACATATGCTACATATCATGCCTTCAGAAATTCTTTAGACCATTTTGCTTTTTTTTTTTATGTTGCGGCCTTGTGCCAAAATAGAAAAAAAATAAATAAATCACGTGTTCTCCACTATTCTGCACTCAAGGCCCCATAAACAGAACATTTTAGCAATTTTTGCAAATTAGTTAAAAAGGAAAAACTAAAATGTGGCCTGGACATAAGTATTCAGGCCCTTCTTATTCAGCTCTGGGGCCTCCTATTTCTCCGGATCATCTCTGAGATGTTTCTTCACCATGGAGTCACTTGTGGTAAAGTCAGTGGATTAGAGATTTGGAAGACACAGCCCTGTCTATATAATGTCTCACAGCTGACAATGGATCGGAGCAAAAACCAAGCCGTGAGGAGGAAAGAACTGCCTGTAGAGCTCAGAGACAGGATTGTGTGGAGGCACAGGTCTGGAGAAGGGGACAAAAACATTTCTGCTGCACTGAACGTTTCCCAGAGCGCAGTGGTCTCCATAATTCTTACATGGAAGAAGATTGGAACAACCAGGACTCTTCCTAGAGCTGCCGCCCCACCAAACTCAGGCTACTTTCACATCTGCGTTTTTTCTGGATTTATCGTGGATCAGCAAAATCGCTTCCATTAAGATAATACAACCGGCTGCAACGGATCTCGACAATGACCAAGACGGAGCGGCACTAAAACCATTGTAAGTCAATGGGCGCCGGATACGTTTTATTTTGTTTCCAAGAAAACGGATCCGGCACCTTTGACGTACATTGTGTTTCATGCTGGATCCGTCTTGCTCCGCATTCCATAACACACTTAAAAACGCTTCTTGCAGCGTTTTTCTGTCCGGCATGGACGCATCAAAAAAAAAACTAGGATTAACGCTATAGCGATATTTTAATGTGCCCATCCGTCTCTTTGTTGTGTTTAAAATGATCCCACTGTTACTGCTCTATGTGTCTTAGATTTTTATAAAAATCGATGTTTTTGATATGTAAATGACCTTGGTAAGGTGCCCAAGGGGTTGTCCCACGATCTGTTGGTGCCCAGCCGCGCCCAGCAGAACGTGCGCAGTTGACTCGTCGAAGCCAGTGCCAGTAGTCCGCACGGGCGCAGACTACAGTGTCCACTGCGCCTGCGCGAGATTAAGGCACTGAGAAGAATTGACGTCAAGGCAAGTGAAGTGAACAGATCGTGGGACAACCCCTTGGGCACCTTACCGAGGTCATTTACATATCAAAAACATCGATTTTTATAAAAATCTAAGACACATAGAGCAGTAACAGTGGGATCATTTTAAACACAACAAGGAGGCGGATGGGCGCATATAAATATCGCTATAGCGGTAATCCTAGTGACAGAATCCCTTTAAGGATAGAAAAAGACAAAATCTGTCGGTGCTAAATAGAGAGCACTAAAGAGAGAAGACCAAGGTGAGCGCCATAATAATGTACGTCAACCACCAGCAATAAACACATAAAAACTACCATGCGGTCTACAATTAACTCCTAAAACAGGAACTTGCTTGTATAACTAATCACGCCCGTTAAGACCTATGGTCAACGCAGGCCACATTTCATTTACAAGATCTATCTGTGATTTTCCCAGGGGGGTGACGTGATGGATTTATAGCTCATTCTTCAGCTTGAAAATACTGTGAAAAATATCCGCAGCCGTGTCAGACTTCCCATTACACACATCCCATTATTACTGCCCCCCCGCTGCCACGTCTTCTCCACCACCCGCCATCTCCCCGTAAGAACATCACATCTCCATCCGCATCAGACAACAGATATCACTCCATCTCTGGAGACAGAACCTGCTTTACCATCATTACCGCGTAATGTCTGCCAGACTGGAAATCTAATAGAACGGCGAGATGTTACAATGTACGGGGGAGAGTTGAACGGCGCCCCTCTTTTGTGCAGACGGTGCTCAGTGGTATTTTGAAGTTCATATGGTAGAAGATAGACCACGGCACTCTAGTTGCTGATGGATCAGAAGTAACTTTTATTAGTTAGTTATTGTAGCATTCGTCCAGAAAGTGAAGATATATTTACTGGTCAACGTTTCGGTCAACTCTAGACCTTGATTACGGCCTTAGTATGAGTGGAGTGTGGTTTCCCTGGATGGAGCAGTCTACCAGATGTTACAATGTAGACACTTAATGGAGACCGGACCATACCGCTATATCACAGAACATGACAAAAATGAGACATAACAGCAAGGAGCCCACAGGGGGAGGGGGAATAAGATACAGATTATAGGTAACACAATACATCCATAAACAGACTTCCCTAAAGGGCAGTGTTATACTAGATATATTCTAAGGGGGCACTATTATCGTAGTTATATTCTTATACATAGGAGCAGTATTATAGTAGTTATATTCTTGTACATAGGAGGCAGTATTATAGTAGTTATATTCTTGTACATATAAGGCAGTATTATAGCAGTTATATTCTTGTACATAGGAGCAGCATTATAGTAGTTATATTCTTGTACATAGGAGCAGTATTATAGTAGTTATATTCTTGTACATAGGAGCAGTATTATAGTAGTTATATTCTTGTACATAGGAGCAGTATTATAGTAGTTATATTCTTGTACATAGGAGGCAGTATTATAGTAGTTATATTCTTGTACATATAAGGCAGTATTATAGCAGTTATATTCTTGTACATAGGAGCAGCATTATAGTAGTTATATTCTTGTACATAGGAGCAGTATTATAGTAGTTATATTCTTGTACATAGGAGCAGTATTATAGTAGTTATATTCTTGTACATAGGAGCAGTATTATAGTAGTTATATTCTTGTACATAGGAGGCAGTATTATAGTAGTTATATTATTGTACATATAAGGCAGTATTATAGCAGTTATATTCTTGTACATAGGAGCAGCATTATAGTAGTTATATTCTTGTACATAGGAGCAGTATTATAGTAGTTATATTCTTGTACATAGGAGGCAGTATTATAGTAGTTATATTCTTGTACATAGAAGGCAGTATTATAGTAGTTATATTCTTGTACATAGGAGCAGTATTATAGTAGTTATATCCCTGTACACAGGAGGCCGTATTATAGTAGTTATATTCTTGTACATAGGAGCAGTATTATAGTAGTTATATTCTTGTACATAGGAGCAGTATTATAGTAGTTATATTCTTGTACATAGGAGCAGTATTATAGTAGTTATATTCTTGTACATAGGAGCAGTATTATAGTAGTTATATTCTTGTACATAGGAGCAGTATTATAGTAGTTATATTCTTGTACATAGGAGCAGTATTATAGTAGTTATATTCTTGTACATAGGAGCAGTATTATAGTAGTTATATTCTTGTACATAGGAGCAGTATTATAGTAGTTATATTCTTGTACATAGGAGCAGTATTATAGTAGTTATATTCTTGTACATAGGAGCAGTATTATAGTAGTTATATTCTTGTACATAGGAGCAGTATTATAGTAGTTATATTCTTGTACATAGGAGCAGTATTATAGTAGTTATATTCTTGTACATAGGAGGCAGTATTATAGTAGTTATATTCTTGTACATAGGAGGCAGTATTATAGTAGTTATATTCTTGTACATAGAAGGCAGTATTATAGTAGTTATATTCTTGTACATAGGAGCAGTATTATAGTAGTTATATCCCTGTACACAGGAGGCCGTATTATAGTAGTTATATAATGGTACATAGAAGCAGTCTTATAGTAGTTATATTCTTGCACATAGGAGCTGTATTATAGTAGGTATATTCTTGTACATAGAAGCAGTATTAAAGGAGTTATATTCTTGTACATAGGAGGCAGTATTATAGTAGTTATATTCTTGTACATAGGGGCAGTATTATAGTAGTTATATTCTTGTACATAGGAGGCAGTATTATAGTAGTTATATTCTTGTACATAGGGGCAGTATTATAGTAGTTATATTCTTGTACATAGGAGGCCGTATTATAGTAGTTATATTCTTGTACATAGGAGGCAGTATTATAGTAGTTATATTCTTGTACATAGGAGTAGTATTATAGTAGTTATATTCTTGTACATAGAAGGCAGTATTATAGTAGTTATATTCTTGTACATAGGAGACAGTATTATAGTAGTTATATTCTTGTACATAGGAGGCAGTATTATAGTAGTTATATTCTTGTACATAGGAGCAGTATTATAGTAGTTATATTCTTGTACATAGAAGGCAGTATTATAGTAGTTATATTCCTGTACATAGGAGCAGTATTATAGTTGATATATTCTTGTACTTAGGAGCAGTATTATAGTAGTTATATTCTTGTACATAGAAGGCAGTATTATAGTAGTTATATTCCTGTACATAGGAGCAGTATTATAGTTGATATATTCTTGTACTTAGGAGCAGTATTTGTCACAGACATTTCCTTTTGTATTTTGTATGGGTTCTGTGTGTTGCTTTTCCCTATTGTTTATATTAGGCCTGTAGGAGACGTCTGTTTGTCCTTCCTTTTTGATGAACAGGTAGTCTCGTCCCTGCCATTAGTACCAGGGTCCTATAGGGCTTTATAGGACTCTAGGTATTCCTGCGAATGAACTCACCTACCTTTGGCATCTGTTTATACTGGTAGTCAGTATTTTGGTTAGGGTTTTCACTAGGAGGTGTCCATTTTCCTTCCCTAGTTCTCAGGCCTGATTCCCTGTTCCGCCTTTCCTTCCTATGCTCGGTGTGGTGTTTCCCTCCCACACCGAAGCGTGACAGTATTATAGTAGTTATATTCTCGTACATAGAAATAGTGTGGCCTCAGACACAGGTAACACAGGTAATTATAAGATACACAACAATGGACTCTTACCCAGCATGCTCCCGGCTATGAGAATGTCAAACAGTGTATCAGCATAGCGGCGATAATCCAATCGTGATCCTGTTGTGTCAAGAAATTTGGCTACTGCTTCCAAATCGCTCCCTGCTTCATTAAGTCCCTGGATGATGGTGTCCCGGAAAACTGTAGGTTCAAATTTCTCTTTTTCATCTGCGGAGTAAACACGGAAAGATAAGCTTTGTGGATAAATTACCAGACAGATATCTGACTTTTCTTCTACCTCCCGTAGAGGAGACAGGGGAAAACGAGAAACACAAGAGAATACAAAGACTGTTTGTGAAGACCCATAGGTCCGGGCAGGAGCTGCATGCACAAAACGGCTTACAAAATAGATGCATCGATCTAATAAAAAAAAGAAAAAAAAATTCTTGTGACGTTCGATGCTCAGCTTGTGATACTATCTGGTTATTAGATCCAACTTGTGCAAGTTTTTTTTTTTGTTTCACAAGAATGATGCAACTAATTTTCACAAGACAGGTATCGATTTAAATTAGCAGGATCAACCCCACCAGGCAGCATGACTGGTGTAATGGGGTTGATCCTGCTGACGTGTGGTCTTTAAACCCTTTCTGACTGCGTTTCCAAAACCACAGCCTTTTTATTTTTCTGTTCACATAGCCGTAGGAGGGCTTGTTTTTTGGGGGACAAGCTGTACTTTCTAATGGAACTATGTAATATTGCACATGATGTAGCGCAGGAACAAAAATTCCAAATACTGTTGAAATGGGGAAAAACGCAATTCCTCTATAGTTTTATGGGTTTCTTTCTAGGGTGTTCCCTATGCGGTAAGACTGACCTGTTACCTTCATTCTCCGGGTTCAGTACGATTACAGCGATATTACATTAATATAGTTTTTCTTGTGTTTTAACACTGGGAAAAAAAAAAAAAAACTTTGCTGCATTTTGACTCCCATAACCTCTTTATAGTTACATTTATGGAGCTGTGTGAGTGATCATTTTTGTGGGGTGATCTGTAGTGTTTTTTGATACTATTTTGGGCTGGGTATGACTTTTTGATGACTTTTTATTCAATATTTTTTGGTAGGTAAGCAGAAAAAAAAAAAGTTGAGTCGGCCATTTTGAATTCATTTTCCGTAATGCCAGGATAAATATATTTATATTTTGATAGTACGGGTGTTTTGGGACATGGTGATACCTATGATGTTTATTTTTTTTTTATTTATATATTTTTTTAATATGGGGAAAGGGGGGGGGGTTTGAATTTTATATTTGGAAAAATTATTTTTACTATATTTTACAATTTTTTTAAGTCCTCCTGGGAACTTGAACCTGCGGTCATATGATTGCTTCTCCCATAGACTGCAATGAATCAGCACTGCAGTCTATGTTTCCTAAAGCCCATCTGTCAGCAGATTTGTCCCTATGACACTGACCTGTTACATGTGCGCTCGGCAGCTGAAGACATCTGTGTTGGTCCCATGTTCATATGTGTCCGCAATGCTGAGAAAAATGATGTTTTAATATATGCAAATGAGCCTCTAGGAGCAACGGGGGCGTTACCATTACACCTAGAGGCTCTGCTCTCTCTGCAACTGCCGCACCCTCTCCATTCTGATTAATAGGACCACGTTTTCACTGCCTGGTCCTGTAAAAGTGCAGAGGGCACAGCAGTTGCAGAGAGAGCAGGGCCTGTAGGTGTAATGGCAACGCCCCCATTGCTCTTAAAGGCTCTTTTGCATATAATAAAAATTAATTTTTCTCAGCAATGCGGGCACATATGGACATGGGACCAACACAGATGCCTTCAGCTGCAAGTGCTCATATAACAGGTCAGCCAGTGTCATAGGGACAAAACTGCTGACAAATGGCATCTAGATAGGAATATTTCTGTTGCAGGCCTTCAGAAGGACCGAGGCTCCCTCAATCTTGGCCCTCGGGAGCCATTTGGGCCCCAGGATCACTGCGCTTCCAGAGAAACGCCTCTCATATGCCATGGTCACAATCGACCACTGAATGTAAAGAGTTTAAGTCCATGTTCAGCGTTATTGCCGATCACAGACTTTACCTCCAGGTGTCTACTGTGGAAAACAGCAGGTACCCGGGGTCTATGGCACCTGCTCAACATCTTTAGAGCCCCCACATGTGACGTTCATCGAGGGCACATGTCGGGAAGGAGCTTAGATAGCTCACATCTAGTCACCAGAAGAAGAACCAACATTGCATCTAGGGCAAAGGTCAGCCACCTCTGCCACTCCGGCTGTTGTGAAACTATAACTCCCAGCAGGCACACTTGCTCAGTTGTTTTTGGAACTCCCACCAAAGTGAATGGAGCACGCATACAAGATCGCCAAGAGGATTAAAAGACAATTTTTGGCGTTATAAGACCTCACTGGGCTCCTTACAACTGGAGACGTCAACAGACAGGACGTCCCGGAGAGAGACGGCAAATTTTTTTATTTTTTAATAAAATTTTAAGCATATAAAATAACATAGACCAAATACATGGAAAAAAAAAATTCCTTCTTTAGAGCACAGCAGGAGCTAGATGGTTTGGGGCTTTGATGGGAAGATAAAAGCGAGCGGCCAAATAAATCTATATAAAAATGTAATTATTGTAACACAACAGCCAGATCTGAAAACACAGCAAACTATGGCAACTTTGTAGCCTGTCGGAAAAAGGTTGCATGAGGGTGCAATCTCATTAAGACAATTCAGAGTCTTTAAAAAATGTAAAAAAATAAATTAAATGATGATTCTGACGCCATGTCTGATCACTGCAGTCACAAATCAGTGACCATGTAATATATTGGTCAAGAGGAAGCTGCTCTTATCGAGTGATTCTCTACCTTAAAATGAGATTTTTGAATGGGAGACTCCATTCATGACATCCAGATAGGGCCAATTTTCTAAAATCCAGGTCACTATATTACTTAAAAATACTGTTACAATATTTTCCAATGGAATTCACCAAAATAAAGTATTTGGAGAAAATTCTTAATGTTAAAAAAATTTAGATATCAAATGTCACCACTAGAGGGCATTCTGCATAAGTGCCTCTCCCATTGACTTGCATAAAAGCCTCACACAAAGAGCCCTCTAGTGGCAAGAACAGTAAAATATACAAAAGAAACAATATCGGAGCAATAAATCCGAAATCATTATGCCATGATTGATGTAAAAAATGAAAAATCTATTTTTCTAACAAAGCTAGGACCAGCCCTGGACCTCACATGGATCCAAAGATCTGCCCATTCATAGCTCCAATTGTTGTGCTATATTTATTTCAAACTGGCAGCTCGGGTGGGCATGCCCTTTCTCTGGGGGGGTGTCCTTTCTGCTGTAGCTCTTTCTGTGTAACTGCCACAATAAAATATATGTCTGGTGGCCAGTTACAGATTTACATTGAGCGCATGCGACCACCTCAATGAGGTTGATAGAGAAATAAGGAAAAAACAAACAGCAGGTGGCGCTATACAGATTTTATTGAATGGCTATAGCGAATTTTTAATTACATGCAATTTCAAAAGTATACAGATTTGGGTGCAGGTTTGAAAAATGTTGAATATTTCTGGGACACAACCCTTTTAATACTGCAGGACGCTAATGAATAATTTAGAAATTCACCCTAAGGGGTCAGATCAGGGTCTGCACAGTGGGAAACTTACCCCTCTTTCTGGTTTTAAACCGCTGGCCCGTTAGCACTGGCTTCTGGTGCTTATTCATAAAATTTCTGTAAAAAACAACAACAAAAAAACAACACATATTTTAATAAAACATGAAAAAAATTCTGATACCAGCTTCCCCCTTCCAGTGCTTAAAATTAAAATTTCACATGGCCGATTCAGCCCGCCCCGCAGGAGTAGACACTTCCACTCCCCATATTCAGCGTCCACCAGTATCAGCTCAGGGTGAACTCTGCTGCGATCACCCACAATGCACTGCTCTCTGGTAACAGGAAAGAACTGCTTTGGATGTGACTAGAGTAGAAGACATGATGCCACTCAAAATCAATACAAGCCAATGTCATGTAAAACAGCGAGGGGAGACGTGAACGTGAGACATTTCCCGCTCCGCTCCTCGCACCGCCGCTTCATATTTCGTATTCACGGTAATCTGTGTGCAGCATCTTAAGCGAGCAGCATTGTAATCCAAGGACATCAATGAAGAGCGGGGCGAGCTCGCCTCCCGCTTTAATCCAGGAAGATTACCGCTTGGATGGATAACACCACGTTCAGCCCATTAACCTTGTGTGATGGTACTTGTGCCACGATGCCAGGGACGGCCGGCGTAGAAGAAACCTGATTGGTTTACATCTCATTAGACCTTGGCAAATCCCAGACCTCTGAATACAGCATAGGGTCAAAGGAACCAAGTCAATGTCCTTCCCATATTTCCCCTCAATTCCATGCAACAGATTCAGATCTTCCTAGTGTGAATAAATAGAATGACAGCTGCAGTGAACACTGACACACGAACAAGTCAATAGGAATTAGTGCAATTCTTAATGACAAAGCATACCTGCCTACTTTCCCAGAATGCCCAGCAGACTCCAGGAAACGGGAGACACCTCCGGGTATGGCAGGCCAATCTCTTGGGCCCCACACCCTTTTTTAAAAGCTACTAATCTTCCCTCGTTCTCAGGGGCGGACTGGGAACTTAAAGTGGCCCTGGAGAAAAAACTAAAAATTGGCCCCATGTTGGAAGCAGGTCCAAATTGACAAAGGTTGGGTCAACACAAGTAGGCGGGAGCGAACAGAGGTGGGGGGGGGGGGCGGAATACCATAGTGCAGCACAAAATACCGCCATTGGCCAGGTGCACCACTACTTAAATTATTAATGCTGGGAGGATCATATCAGTATGTACCCGGATGTGAGGCGGGCTCACCCCCAGGCCATAGACCCCTGCTCGTTCCTATCATTCTGTTCACTCCCAGGTTTTAGGGCGAAGTTTGTGGCAGCAGCCTGTATGGTCTCAGGTCTGAATGGTCTGGGGTCTTTCTTTATTTAGTGGGTTTGGCTCGGATTTTTATACTTTAGAAGGTCTAGGGGGAGGCAGTCTTTATTCAGGAGGTCTGGTCTGGGGTCTGCAGTTACTAAGTGGCTTTAGTCTGGGGTCTGTATTTAATTAGGGGGTCTTTATTTAAAGGGTTTGAATTCAGTATTACTTTAGAGTGTCTGATCTGGAGCCTGTTTAGTTATTGAGTCTGAGGTGGAGTCCGTTTAGTTAGGATTCTGGTCTTGGGTCTGAAGTTATTTTGGGGGTTTGTTCTAAGCCTGTATTTAAAAGGTCTAGTGTCTGTATTGATTTTGGGTGCCTGGTCTGGGGTCTGAATCTATTTAAAGGGTTGGAGCTCTGTATTCCTTTGGGGGGAGTCTGGTCTGGAGCCTGTTTAGTTAGGGGCTCTGGATTCTATATTAGATAGGGTGTCTGGTCTTTGATCTGTTTTGTCAGGTGGTATGGACATGGTATTAGTAAGGAGATTTGGTCTGGAGTTTTAAGGCAGTATTTAAAGGGTCTTGTGTCTCTTTTCATTTTGTGCGTCTGCTCCGGGGTCTGTATCTATTTAAAGGGTTTGAGCTCTATATTACTTTAGGGGGTCTGGCCTGGAGCCTGTTTAGTTGGGGAATCTGGTTCTATATTGATTAGGTCTTATCTTGGGTTTGTTTTGTTAGGGGCTATGGACTATGAATTAGTTAGGGGTCTGGTCTGGAGCCTGTTCTGTTAGGGGCTATGGACTATGTATTAGTTAGGGGGTCTGGTCTGCAGCCTGTTCTGTTAGAGACTATGGACTATGTATTAGTTAGGGGGTCTGGTCTGGAGCCTGTTCTATTAGGGGCTATGGACTATGTATTAGTTAGGGGGTCTGGTCTGGAGCCTGTTCTGTTAGGGGCTATGGACTATGTATTAGTTGCGGGTTTGGTCAGGAGGCTGTTCTGTTAGGGGCAATGGACTATGTATTAGTTAGGGGGTCTGGTCTGGAGCCTGTTCTGTTAGGGACTATGGACTATGTATTATTTGGTGGTTTGGTCTGCAGGCTGTTCTATTAGGGGCTATGGACTATGTATTAGTTAGGGGGTCTGGTCTGGAGGCTGTTCGATTAGGGGCTATGGACTATGTATTAGTTAAGGGGTCTGGTCTAGAGCCTGTTCTGTTAGGGGCTATGGACTATGTATTAGTTAGGGGTCTGGTCTGGAGCCTGTTCTGTTAGGGGCTATGGACTATGTATTAGTTAGGGGTCTGGTCTGGAGCCTGTTCTGTTAGGGGCTATGGACTATGTATTAGTTAGGGGGACTGGTCTGGAGCCTGTTCTGTTAGGGGCTATGGACTATGTATTTGTTAGGGTCTGGTTTGGAGCCTGTTTAGTTATTGGATCTGGGCTGGAGTCCATTTAGTTAGGGTTCTGATCTTGGGTCTGAATTTATTTAGGGGGTTCGTTCTAAGCCTGTATTTAAAGGGTCTAGTGTCTGTTTTGGGTGTCTGGTCTGGGGGTCTGTATCTATTTAAAGGGTTTGAGGTGGGGTGGCCACCCCAAAAAAGGAGACCATCCTAGGCCATGCCTTTTCCAGTTAAGCCACGTCCACCAACCAACCACTAAGCCACACCCTTCTTGCAGTAACGGTATCGGCAAGAAAAAGAAAAGAGGGGGCGGAGAGACATTTACGAGGTTTGTTCTAAGCTTGTATTTAGAGGGTCTGGGGTGTAATATTAGGGCGTGTCCTGTATAAAAGAGCAGGGCCCACTTTTCTGATTGGGTTCCACACAAGGTCTTCATGACAACACTGCACCTGACAGAAATCAGTACAGGACATGTTGTCACCAGAATCTCAGTAGTGCAGCCTCAGGCTTTGGACCTGTGACTTCAAAGGATCTTTTTTTTTTTTTTTTGCCTGAAAGTAAAATATTCTAAAAACTTTTTTCACAATTTTAAAGGGTTAGTACAGAGTTATAAAAAAACATGGCCGTTTTCACACCTGTCCACGCTCTGTGCCTGGTATTACAGCTTAGTTCTATTAAAGTGAATTGAGCTGAGGTGCAATACCAGGTACAACCTGTATGCAGGGGTGGCGCTGTCTTTGGAAGAACGCAATCATGTTTTTTTCTAATCCTGGAGATGTATTTGGCTGCTAGGATGCTACAAATGTTTGAGAAAACTGTGAGAGTGAAACCAGTGGTCCCCAGGCACGTAGACGGACGTTATGACAGGACTGTCTCATGCCGGGATATTATTTTGAGCGCGCGGCTTCTGCGTGCGGCTATAATTAGCTCACAATTCAGTGTCCTCTAATCTGCTCTGGAGTATCAGGGTCACGCTGAACAAGGTGCCGATAACGGCTCCGCATGCAGGGAGGAAAGGAGGGCTTAAAGGGCAACTCCACTCAAAAGACACAGTGCTCCTATGACAATACTGCTTGCCATTTATGACATAATCTATGCTTTTTGGATTATACATAATAGGTTCCTGGGGTAAAAAACGTCCCTAAATGTGTCAGTGTGGCCCACAGCAACCAATCAGATCTCTGCTTTAGTTTTTAAACCCGCCATGTGAAAACTGAAAGTCTGATTAGTTTCCATGGGCAGCACCGGCACCTCTAGGGTTAAGATGCCCTGAAACACATCAGAGAACAAACGTTCGGCTGAAGCCATCTCCCCGACTTCCCTGTCCACATCCATGATCTGCTCCGCCGAGCCCGTATGTGTTTTCAATGGGGAGAGAGGAGAAACCGCTGTCCTCTGCGGACACCTTTGTCCCCTCCCAACACCTCTGTCTCCTCCTGAAGCCTCAGTCTCTTCCCAATGACACTCACTGTCTCCTCCTGTTGCCTCTGTCTCCTCCTGACGCCTCTGTTCTCTCCCAAAGCCTCTGACTCTTCCCGATACCTCTGTCCCCTCCAGAAGCCTCTGGTCCACTGGAAGAATCTGTCTCCTTCCAATACCTCTGTCTCCTTCAGACACCTCTGTCTCCTTCAGACACCTCTGTCCCTTCCTAAAACCTCTGTCCAGTCCTGACGCCTCTGTCCCCTACTGACACCTTTGACCCCTCCAGAAGCCTCTGTTCCCACCAGAAGTCTCTGACTCTTCCCGACACCTCTGCTCCGCCTCTGTCCTCTCCCAACGCCTCAGTCTCTTCCCAATGCCTTTGCCCTCTCCTGAGACCTTGGTCCCCTCCAGAAGCCTCTGTCCCCTCCATATGCCTTAATCCCCTCCCAACACCTCTATCCCCTCCAGAAGCCTCAGTCTCTTCCCAACACCTCTGTCCCCTCCTGATGCACCTGTCCCCTCCAGAAGCCTCCGTCCCTTCCTGACGCCTATGTCCCCTCCTGAGATCTCTGTTCCCTCCCAATACCTCTCTCCCCTCCAGGAGCATCCTTACCTTCCCGACCCCTCCGTCTCTTCCCAACACCTCTGTGCCCTCCTGAGATCTCTGTCCCCTCCCGATGCCTCTGTCCCTTCCAGAAGCTTCTGTCTCCTCCTGTTTATTATCTCCTGGTAAAACAAAACAAATTCAATGTGCCCGATCCTTCTCTGGGGTCGGGAGCTCCCCATACATATAAGATTTTTTGCCAAAGAAGGCAAGTCCAGCTGACAATATTCTAATGTGTACAGGGACGTTTACAGTAGTCCAGATAGTCCCTTTTTTGTGGGACTGAGTAGTAATGCCTCATTCACCCGTCAGTGTTTGGTCAGTAATTTCCATCAGTGATTGGAGCCTCCACAGACATAAGGTATAAGGGAAAGATCTGCACCTGTGCTGTGTTCAGACCGACACCTGGTTTTGGCTCAAAATCACTGATGGAAATTACTGACCGAACACTGACGTGTGAATGAGGCATATCCCTAAGTTCACACTTGCGCGTTTTACAGCGCGTTCGAACGCGCTGTAAAACGCTCGACACATGCAAACCAATGCTTCCCTATGGGACTGGTTCACATTTTCGCATTTTACAGCGCGTTCGAACGCGCTGTAAAATGCTCAACAGGAGAAAACTCATGTTTCCCTATGGGCATGGTTCTCACCTGAGCGTTTTACAGCGCGTTTGAACGCGCTGTAAAATGCCCTACGCTCAAAAAAGTTCTTGAGCTTCTTTGGGGCGTTTTGTCGCGCGTTTGCACCCATAGACTTCAATGGGAACGCGCGTTTAACACGCGTTAAAGTGTAGATATGCCTTTTTCAATTGGTCTCCAGAGTCACGAACGCGCGTATGACGCGCGTTTCCTATTTGCAAAAACGCGCTGTAATACGTAATACGTCTCAGAAACGCTCAGGTGCTCACCGGGGTTGTCACTCAGCTTTCCAAAG
The DNA here is from genome assembly GCA_033119425.1 of Bufotes viridis. Lineage (NCBI taxonomy): Eukaryota > Metazoa > Chordata > Amphibia > Anura > Bufonidae > Bufotes > Bufotes viridis. Next base: position 373,479,136 of record CM065593.1, on the reverse strand, counting down.
CCCCCAAATGGCAATGGGATCTTCCGAGCTACGCGGCCATATTAATGCACAGCTTGAGTTGCCAATCGGGGCTCTAGAAGAGGCGGCTGACAACCCCTGTGGGAGCTGTAAAGTTGTCAATGTTTGTTGTCACCCAGTTTGTTTCATAAAGGGCAGTAACAGAGTCACAGAAGACGGGTGTGATTTTTTTATTTTTATTGGGTTATATTTTTTGCATGTGTCGGGATTAACCATGGAGAATCTAAAATGTGTTCCTTTACAGATGCAAAGGTCATCAGCGGCGGAGCGCGGTTATCCGGGCCACTGTGCCCCCCCTCTCAGGTTCCCAAACAATCGCACGGACCTGCAGACTGGTAGCTATATTTTAAGAACTGTTTCCAAGAAGAATCTGCCGCCATGTCCGTGAACGGCGAGATACCAGGAACCACCGTGCCCTCCACCACAGGCGTCAACTGAAAACATGTCCTGTCATCAATCCCAAAAACAGTAGGGTTAGTCCCAGTCCATGACGACCCCTATCTGCAACATTCAGGAGGGGCACTAGTAGAGGACCCCGCCATGACTACTGAGAGGGTCATAACTAAGGGGGCGGGTAATGGAACTGTCAGGACTAGTGAGAACGGGAGGAAAGCACTGCCGTAACTAGCCGGAGAGGAAGGCACTGCCCCGACTACTGGAGGGGAAAGAAAGCACTACCATGACTAGTCGGGGAGAGGAGGAAGCCCCTGTTATGACTAGCCGGAGAGGAAGGCACAGCCCTTACTACTGAAGGTGAAAGAAAGCACTACCATGACGAGTGGGGGAGAGGCAGAAGCCCCTGTTATGACTAGTGAGAGCGATGGAAAGCACTGCCGTGACTAGAGGGGGAAAGGGGAAGCCCCTGTTATGACTAGTGAGAGCGGATAGAAAGCACTGCCGTGACTAGAGGGGGAAAGGCACTGCTCTGACTAGTGGGGGAGAAGAGGATGGAAAGCACTGCCGTGACTAGTGGGGGAGAGGAGGATGGAAAGCACTGCTTCAACTAGTAGGCGGGAGGAAGGCACTGACATGGCTAGAAAAAGAGAGACAATTCACTGCTGTGACTAACGGGGGAGGCACTGCCATGATAAGTGGGGAAAGGAGGCGCTGCCGTGACTGGTGTGGGAAAATGCACTACTGTGACTAATGGGGGAATGAGGCACTGCCATCTCTAACAGAGGAAGGAGGCACTACCATGTCTAGCGGGTAGGAGGCACTGTTGTGAGTAGTGAGAGGAAAGGAAAAGCACTGATTTGACTAGTAGGGAGGTGTAAGGCACTGATGTGACCATTGAGTGAGGCACTGATGTGACTAGTAGGGGGAAAGAAAGCACTGCTGTGACTAGTGGGGGAGGGGGGCTGTCACAAACAATTACAACACCCATCATCACATTATTTAGTTATTTATGTTGCTCACTTATATAGCGCTACTATATTCCGCAGCGTTGTACAGACATTATCATCACTCGCTGTGCCCAATGGACCCGACGATCCAATCCAAGTTCCCTATCAGTATGTCTTTGTATTGTGGGGGGAAACCCACGAAAAACGCGGGGAGAACATACCAACTCCATGGGCAGAAGAATTAAGCACCCCCCACTATATGGTGGTATTACGTGTGCAGTATATGGCAGCATTATTTGTGCGGTTTGTTAGTATTATTTGGATATGGCATATTATTTAGCCACTATATGATGGTATTATGTGGGCTATATATGCCGGCATTACCTTGGCACTATATGGCAGTATTATTTGGGGAAACATTATGCAAAACAAAACCCCTAAAAATAGCAAGCAGGGGTGCCCTACTAACTCCCTGGGGCCCCACTTTATAATAGTGGTGGCAGTTATTAAGGGCCGGTTTTGCAGTGGAATGCAATTTTAGTAAATCAGAGCTGCCGTCACTGTTTACTCTGACAGATGAGCCTCCGGCCCGGTGATTTGTGCCGCCTAGTATGTGACCTAGCAGAAAGTAAACAGCTGCTGGCACCGTACTGCATGCAGCCGCACAAACAGGAAAACCTGGCAAGCAGGGCCCAAGCAAACAGGACACCATACGCCGTGCCCCAAGGAAAGGGCCAAAAATTCCTTGTGTCTCCAATAAACACTGATTCTCCGGCCTGTGCTCCTAATAAAGTGACCGCCATATGTCAGGACCATACTATGGCCATATACATCAATGGGACCCGATAGATAGCAGATTATCAGACGCCGGATTAAAGAAAGTCTATTGCATGTACTGAATAGCCTCCCGGCTTGCCAATTGCAAATACCTGCAGCTGCCACTAGGAGGATCATGGAGATTTATACAGCTCCCATTGAGTTCAATGATATCTGCTGTGGAGCACCTGTCAGCAGGATCAACTCTATTAAATCAGTCATACTGCCTGGTCGAGTTGATCCTGCTGATTAAAATGATACCTGTCTTGTGAAAATCGGTTGTGGGTCTCCCTAGAAAAATACTTTAATTCTTTATGTAAATGAGGTCTTTAGTGCACTGAGGGGGCGGGACCAGCACTGGACGCCTGAAGAAGCCCATAAAAAAAATAAAAGTCATTTTCTCGGGAACAGCATAATCGATTTTCATGAGACAGGTATCATTTTATCACCAGGATCAACCCTACCATGCAGTATGCCTGCAGAGATAATCAAGGAGGACCCTTTCTTTTTTCTAAAATAGTACGGAAGGTGTTCTTATTTCCTCTACTCCCATTACTAGCGCTTCTGGAGACCAATAATGGGATGGAATCATGCCTTATTTTAATACAAATGAAATCATATTGATGCCTTAAAGGGATTCTGTCACGGCATTTGACCCTATAGAGCTGCGGACATGCACAGCTAGATCGCCGCTAGCATGTCCGCAATATAGCAGTAGAATAGCTCTGGGTGCTTTTATTTTCTTTAAAAAATGATTTTATTGATATGCAAATTAACCCGGGAAGGTGCCCAAGGGGCGGTACTAACCTTCCTGTTTCCCAGCCACGCCCCCATATGAAGGAGCCCAGCACCGCTTGCGTCCGCCGAATCTCCTCCTTGCTTCAGTGAGATCGCCGTAAATCTCGCGATGCGCAGTTCCAAAATAGTGTTCATTCCCTGTGCTGGCATCAGCCTCAGGGAAAGAACTGCGCATGCGCGATCTCGCGCATCGCGAAATTTACAGCGATCTCACTGAAGGAAGCAAGGAGGGGATTCGGCGGACGCAGGCGGTGCTGGGCTCCTTCACATGGGGGCGTGGCTGGGCAACAGGAAGGTTAGTACCGCCCCTTGGGCACCTTCCCGGGTTAATTTGCATATCAATAAAAATCATTTTTTAGAGAAAATAAAAGCATCCAGAGCTATTCTACTGCTATATTGCGGACATGCTAGCGCCGATCTAGCCGTGCATGTTCGCAGCTCTATAGGGTCAAATGCCGTGACAGAATCGCTTTAAGCTAAAAAGAAGCTTAGTGACATGTTGCCTTTGTCTTACTGACAAGTTCCCTTTTGTCTTGGTGACAAGTTCCCTTTGTCTTACCGACAGGCTCCCTATTGTCTTACTGACAGGTTCCCTTTGTCTTACAGGCAGGTTACCTTTTGTTCTGGTGACAAGGTCCCTTTTGTCATGGTGACAGGTTCCCTTTTGTATTGGTCCCAGGTTCCCTTTGTCTTACTGACAAGTTCCCTTTGTCTTACCGATAGGCTCCCTATTGTCTTGGTGACAGGTTGCCTTTGTCTTACTGGCAGGTTACCTTTTGTTTTGGTGACAAGTTTCCTTTTGTCATGGTGAGAGGTTCCATTTGTCCTGGTGACAGGTAACATTTGTCTTAGTGACAGGTTCCCGTTGTCTTACTGACAGGTTCCTTTTTGTCTTGATGACAGGTTCTTTTATCTTTTAAAATACAGTTTTCCATGTTTGAATGGAAATGCGGCATCCTGCAACTTTATTCCATGTGCTCACCAAATCATCAGGCAGGCGCTATACCAGAGTCTCTTTTTTTTAAAAGTTCACGAGATGAGTTTCCAGCGTGCCGCTGTCACATTGATTGTCACTCAACAACATACGGAGCTTTTAAAAGTTCTCTTTTCTGACATGAAAAAAACATGTTCATTCAAATCAAGGGAAATCTTTGCTTCTGATGGAAACAGATGGCGGTTCTTATATTTCACCACATCATGGCTTTTTTTAGATTACCCATCATCACCGCTGAAGACACAGGCACAACTGCACCCACCAAACTGCCTGGGTATGAGAATGTGTGAGCCCCGCCCCCTGGACTCTTCAGGAAATGTGTAAGCACCCATCTCCAGACCAGCAGAGATGGCTTTCCTCCCCTGACTGGCACTGTGCAGACGTCACCCATCTAATTGGCGGCATGGGCGTAGCTATAGGGGGTGCAGAGGTAGCAGTCGCTACCGGGCCCAGGAGCCTGAGGGGGCCCAAAGACCCTTGTGCCACATAAGAAGACACACAAAGCACTGAGGGAAGGGGGGCCCAAGCTGAACTATTGCACCATGGCCCATGAGCCGTTAGCTACGCTCCTGATTGGCGGTCACTCTGCATTTACGGATTTCTCCAGGTAGACGGTGAATAAAGGCGTCCTTTGTATTCCTGTATAATGGTTCTAAGTGCCTTTTGAAAAGCAGCTTCTCTGTAATACAAAAGCGGAGCCCTACTTTAAATGACACTTAGTGGTGGACACAAAACGACCGGAGGAATTACAGCGGCTTGTCATTTCAGCTGTAAAAAGCCATAAAAAGGAGAAGCTGGAGGTTACAGGCAGCAGTTATCAGGACTGGTGTCCTCGTCCTATGTCACGGCTGGATGAGGGGACAGAATAACCGCCGGTGTCTCCGCGGTCTGACCGCCGTCTCATGTATAGGCAAACCACAGCACTCATAAATGATGCTAAATTAAAAGTGTTTCGGTCTAAACATAGACCTTGTTCATGGCCATGTAGTCCCTAGAGGCGAAAACATGGCGTCAGAACTGAGGAGAATGGAGCGTCCACTGCGAAGCAATGTGCAGACGCCTCTGCAGAACAGATATCACATATCTATCAAACAGAGCCGAACCTGTACAGGAAACGGCAGAAACCGACCCGAAAATCCACAAACCAGAAACCCTAATGCAACAGTTTATCACAGCTGAGGGATTGCTACAATCATATCCAATCAAATTGGGCTTTATCCCTGTACTGTGACATCACTGTGTTTATTATCCCTGTACTGTGACATCACTGTGTGTATTATCCCTGTACTGTGACATCACTGTGTTTATTATCCCTGTACTGTGACATCACTGTGTTTATTATCCCTGTACTGTGACATCACTGTGTTTATTACCTCTGTACTGTGACATCACTGTGTTTATTATCCCTGTACTGTGACATCACTGTGTTTATTATCCCTGTACTGTGACATCACTGTGTTTATTATCTCTGTACTGTGACATCACTGTGTGTATTATCCCTGTACTGTGACATCACTGTGTGTATTAACCCTGTACTGTGACATCACTGTGTTTATTATTCCTGTACTGTGACATTACTGTGTTTATTATCCCTGTACTGTGACATCACTGTGTTTATTATCCCTTTACTGTGACATCACTGGGTGTATTATCCCTGTACTGTGACATCACTGTGTTTATTATCCCTGTACTGTGACATCACTGTGTTTATTATCCTGTACTGTGACATCACTGTGTGTATTATCCCTGTACTGTGACATCACTGTGTTTATTATCCCTGTACTGTGACATCACTGTGTTTATTATCCCTGTACTGTGACATCACTGTGTGCATTATCTCTGTACTGTGACATCACTGTGTTTATTATCCCTGTACTGTGACATCACTGTGTTTATTATCCCTGTACTGTGACATCACTGTGTTTATTATCCCTGTACTGTGACATCACTGTGTTTATTATCCCTGTACTGTGACATCACTGTGTTTATTATCCTGTACTGTGGCATCACTGTGTTTATTATCCCTGTACTGTGACATCACTGTGTGTATTATCACTGTACTGTGACATCACTGTGTTTATTATCCCTGTACTATGACATCACTGTGTGTATTATCCCTGTACTGTGACATCACTGTGTGTATTATCCCTGTACTGTGACATCACTGTGTTTATTATCCCTGTACTGTGACATCACTGTATTATCCCTGTACTGTGACATCACTGTGTTTATTATCCCTGTACTGTGACATCACTGTGTTTATTATCCCTGTACTGTGATATCACTGTCTGCATTATCCCTGTACTGTGACATCACTGTGTTTATTATCTCTGTACTGTGATATCACTGTGTTTATTATCTCTGTACTGTCACATCACTGTGTTTATTATCCCTGTACTGTGACATTACTGTGTGTATTATCTCTGTACTGTGACATCACTGTGTGTATTATCCCTGTACTGTGACATCATTGTGTTTATTATCCCTGTACTGTGACATCACTGCGTTTATTATTACTGTACTGTGACATCAATGTGTTTATTATCCCTGTACTGTGACATCACTGTGTTTATTATCCCTGTACTGTGACATCACTGTGTTTATTATCTCTGTACTGTGACATCACTGCGTGTATTATCCCTGTACTGTGACATCACTGTGTTTATTATCCCTGTACTATGACATCACTGTGTGTATTATCTCTGTACTGTGACATCACTTTGTGCATTATCCCTGTACTGTGACATCACTGTGTGCATTATCTCTGTACTGTGACATCACTGTGTTTATTATGCCTGTAGTGTGACATCACTGTGTTTATTATCCCTGTACTGTGACATCACTGTGTGTATTATCCCTGTACTGTGACATCACTGTGTGTATTATCTCTGTACTGTGACATCACTGTGTGTATTATATCTGTACTGTGACATCACTGTGTGTATTATATCTGTACTGTGACATCACTGTGTTTATTATCCCTGTACTGTGACATCACTGGGTTTATTATCCCTGTACTGTGACATCACTGGGTTTATTATCTCTGTACTGTGACATCACTGTCTGTATTATCCCTGTACTGTGACATCACTGTGTATATTATCCCTGTACTGTGACATCACTGTGTGTATTATCCCTGTACTGTGACATCACTGTGTTTATTATCCAGTACTGTGACATCACTGTGTTTATTATCCTGTACTGTGACATCACTGTGTTTATTATCCCTGTACTGTGACATCACTGTGTGCATTATCTCTGTACTGTGACATCACTGTGTTTATTATCCATGTACTGTGACATCACTGTGTTTATTATCCCTGGACTGTGACATCACTGTGTTTATTATCCCTGTACTGTGACATCACTGTGTTTATTATCTCTGTACTGTGACATCACTGTGTTTATTATCTCTGTACTGTGACATCACTGTGTTTATTATCCCTGTACTGTGACATCACTGTGTGCATTATCTCTGAACTGTGACATCACTGTGTTTAATATCCCTGTACTGTGACATCACTGTGTGTATTATCCCTGTACTGTGACATCACTGTGTGTATTATCTCTGTACTGTGACATCCCTGTGTTTATTATCCCTGTACTGTGACATCACTGTGTGTATTATCCTGTACTATGACATCACTGTGTGTATTATCCCTGTACTGTGACATCATTGTGTTTATTATCTCCGTACTGTGACATCACTGTGGGTATTATCTCTGTACTGTGACATCACTGTGTTTATTATCTCTGTACTGTGACATCACTGTGTTTATTATCTCTGTACTGTGACATCACTGTGTTTATTATCCCTGTACTGTGACATCACTGTGCTTATTATCTCTGTACTGTGACATCATTGTGTTTATTATCTCTGTACTGTGACATAACTGTGTGCATTATCTCTGTACTGTGACATCACTGTGTTTAATATCCCTGTACTGTGACATCACTGTGTTTATTATCCTGTACTGTGACATCAGTGTGTTTATTATTCCTGTACTGTGACATCACTGTGTGTATTATCTCTGTACTGTGACATCACTGTGTTTATTATCCCTGTACTGTGACATCACTGTGTTTATTATCCCTGTACTGTGACATCACTGTGTTTATTATCTCTGCACTGTGACATCACTGTGCTTATTATATCTGTACTATGACATCACTGTTTATTATCCCTGTACTGTGACATCACTGTGTTTATTATCCCTGTACTGTGACATCACTGTGTTTATTATCCCTGTACTGTGACATCACTGTGCTTATTATCTCTGTACTGTGACATCACTGTGCTTATTATCTCTGTACTGTGACATCACTGTGTGTATTATCTCTGTACTGTAAAATCACTGTGTTTATTATCCCTATACTGTGACATCAGTGTGTATTATCTCTGTACTGTGACATCACTGTGTGTATTATCCCTGTACTGTGACATCACTGTGTGTATTATCCCTGTACTGTGACATCACTGTGCTTATTATCCCTGTACTGTGACATCACTGTGCTTATTATCCCTGCACTGTGACATCACTGTGTGTGTTATCTCTGTACTGTGACATCACTGTTTATTATCTCTGTACTGTGACATCACTGTGTTTATTATCCCTGTACTGTGACATCACTGTTTTTATTATCCCTGTACTGTGACATCACTGTGTTTATTATCCCTGTACTGTGACATCACTGTGTTTATTATCCCTGTACTATGACATCACTGTGTTTATTATCCCTGTACTGTGACATCACTGTGTTTATTATCTCTGTACTGTGACATCACTGTGCTTATTATATCTGTACTGTGACATCACTGTTTATTATCCCTGTACTGTGACATCACTGTGTTTATTATCCCTGTACTGTGACATCACTGTGCTTATTATCCCTGTACTGTGACATCACTGTGTTTATTATCCTGTACTGTGACATCACTGTGTTTATTATCCCTGTACTGTGACATCACTGTGTTTATTATCCCTGTACTGTGACATCACTGTGTGTATTATCTCTGTACTGTGACATCACTGTGTTTATTATCCCTGTACTGTGACATCACTGTGTTTATTATCCCTGTACTGTGACATCACTGTGTTTATTATCTCTGCACTGTGACATCACTGTGCTTATTATATCTGTACTATGACATAACTGTTTATTATCCCTGTACTGTGACATCACTGTGTTTATTATCCCTGTACTGTGACATCACTGTGCTTATTATCTCTGTACTGTGACATCACTGTGCTTATTATCTCTGTACTGTGACATCACTGTGTGTATTATCTCTGTACTGTAAAATCACTGTGTTTATTATCCCTGTACTGTGACATCACTGTGTTGATTATCCCTGTACTGTGACATCACTGTGTATTATCCCTGTACTGTGACATCACTGTGTATTATCTCTGTACTGTGACATCACTGTGTTTATTATCCCTGTACTGTGACATCACTGTGTTTATTATCCCTGTACTGTGACATCACTGTGTTTATTATCCCTGCACTGTGACATCACTGTGTTTATTATCCCTGTACTGTGACATCATTGTGTATTATCCCTGTACTGTGACATCACTGTGTATTATCCCTGTACTGTGACATCACAGTGTTTATTATCCCTGTACTGTGACATCACTGTGTTTATTATCCCTGCACTGTGACATCACTGTGTGTATTATCCCTGTACTGTGACATCACTGTGTGTATTATCCCTGTACTGTGACATCACTGTGTGTATTATCCCTGTACTGTGACATCACTGTGTTTATTATCTCTGTACTGTGACATCACTGTGTTTATTATCCCTGTACTGTGACATCACTGTGTTTATTATCTCTGTACTGTGACATCACTGTGTTTATTATCCCTGTACTGTGACATCACTGTGTGTATTATCCCTGTACTGTGACATCACTGTGTGTATTATCCCTGTACTGTGACATCACTGTGTTTATTATCTCTGTACTGTGACATCACTGTGTTTATTATCCCTGTACTGTGACATCACTGTGTTTATTATCTCTGTACTGTGACATCACTGTGTTTATTATCCCTGCACTATGACATCACTGTGTGTATTATCCCTGTACTGTGACATCACTGTGTGTATTATCCTGTACTGTGACATCACTGTGTTTATTATCTCTGTACTGTGACATCACTGTGTTTATTATCCCTGTACTGTGACATCACTGTGTTTATTATCTTTGTACTGTGACATCACTGTGTTTATTCTCCCTGTACTGTGACATCACTGTCTGTATTATCCCTGTACTGTGACATCACTGTGTTTATTATCCCTGTACTGTGACATCACTGTCTGTATTATCCCTGTACTGTGATATCACTGTCTGCACTCACATCTTGAACTGGGTTTCTGCAATATAATAGGAGACCAGTAAAGTTAGGGCTTGTTCACACGACTGTATGGTTTTGCGGTCCGTTTTTCACTGATCCGTTGTGTTTCCGTTTCCGTTCCGTTGTTCCGCAAAAACAGGAACTTTGTAGTCAATTGCAAACACCATTACAATACATGTGTAAAATGGGCTGGGCATAGCATTTCTACATCATGGTTCCCCAAAAAAATGAATGACATACGGACATGTGTTCTGTATACATTCCGTTTTTTAAAATGACCCATTGACTTGAATGGAGCCACTGAACGTGATTTGCGGACAACAATTGGACCTGACTCAAAATGTTGTGGAACGGAAAAACTGAAATACGGAATGCGTTTTTTTTTTTTGTGGACCCATTGAAATGAATGGTTCCGTATACGTTCGTGTAAACGAGCCCTTAAGAGTAAATCCACAAGTTCCTTTTCCAGACAGACTTCACCAGTGGCCCAACTGCCTGATAGGGACTAATGTAATGGTCTCTAACCTGTGGCTCTCATCAAATGCAAAAATACAACTCCCATGATACCATGCATGCTTGGTGTTGTAGTGTGGGAAGAGCCGGAGACCACGGCATTACGCAGTCGACACCTGATTGCGGCCATAGAAGAATCTCTTTGCATTCCCATTTCTCCCACCTACAACATTTGCTGGTGCAGCATGAAATGACTGGGATTAGCAAAGGCATCAATAGTTTCTCTTTAGGAGCAGAATCCCCTTGTACCAGAAGAATTTGTTTGCTTTTTCTGTTAATTTACCTCCTGACAGACTCCTCTCTGCTGCACTGCAATTAAATCTGGATTCAGAACGTTTTAGTGCAGAAAAGAGGATGGCAATTCTGAAAGCATTATAGAAAAAGAGTCACACGCAGGGAAAGAAGTGTCATGTGCTAGGCAGACAAAGGAACGAGCTGCAAGCGCACGCTGCGAAACGCAGAACAATCTCTGCCTCCACAGAAGTATTTTCGGAAAATGATTAAAAAAAAAAAAAAAAAAGTTGATATAATTAGACACTGAGGACAGGTATTATAGGAATACAGATATGTAGAGCAGGGTGGCGGCTGTCATGGGGTAGGCTACCTTTATATAGAATGGAAATGGCTCACCTGGGGCGCAGGAGCAGGACAAGAGCAAATTACCCGAGAAAAGAGGACAGCTGAGGGAACAATTTCTAGGAAAGTAATAAAAGGTTAATGACCTATGTAAACTCTTCAGGGCTGAGACGACTAAAAATGTGCTTCATACCAAATGCTGCTCATAATATAATATTACTCCTTATGTAAATGAATACAACAACTATAATACTGCCTACTATGTACAAGAATAGAACTACTATAATGCTGCTCCTGTGTACAAGAATATAACTACTATAATACTGCTACTATGTACAAGAATATAACTACTATAATACTGCTCCTATGTACAAGAATATAACTACTATAATACTGCTCCTATGTACAAGAATATAACTACTATAATACTGCCCCTATGTACAAGAATATAACTACTATAATACTGCCTCCTATGTACAAGAATATAACTACTATAATACTGCTCCTATGTACAAGAATATAACTACTATAACACTGCTCCTATGTACAAGAATATAACTACTATAACACTGCCCCCATGTACAAGAAAATAACTACTATAATACTGCTCCTATGTACAAGAATATAACTACTATAATACTGCTCCTATGTACAAGAATATAACTACTATAATACTGCTCCTATGTACAAGAATATAACTACTATAATACTGCTCCTATGTACAAGAATATAACTACTATAATACTCCCTCCTATGTATAAGAATATAACTACTATAATACTGCCTCCTATGTACAGGAATATAACTACTATAATACTGCTTCTATGTACAAGAATATAACTACTATAATACTGCTTCTATGTACAAGAATATAACTACTATAATACTGCTCCTATGTACAAGAATATAACTACTATAATACTACCTCCTATGTACAAGAATATAACTACTATAATACTGCTCCTATGTACAAGAATATAACTACTATAATACTCCCTCCTATGTATAAGAATATAACTACTATAATACTGCTCCTATGTACAAGAATATAACTACTATAATACTGCTCCTATGTACAAGAATATAACTACTATAATACTCCCTCCTATGTATAAGAATATAACTACTATAATACTGCTCCTATGTATATTACCCTTAAAGGGGTATTCCCATCTCAGACAATGGGGTCACATTGCTAGTATATGCCCCCGTTGTCTGATAGGTGTGGGTCCCAGAGTTGCTGGACAGGCTATTTCCGTTGGCGCCATATAAATGAACGGGAACGGTGGCTGTGCAAGCTCGGTGCGCTCCCATTCACTAATATGAGGAAACCCGGGGTCCTCCAGCCACCACTTTCACCGCTCCGTTCTGGATATAGGTGCGGGTCTCAGCAATGGGGACATAGCCTAGCGATATGCCCCCATTGGCTCAGATGGAAATACCCCTTTAAAGGAGTTTTCCACTTAGTACATTTATCACCTATTCAAAGACTTATGCACAATTGTATAGTCACTGATGGGAGGCTAGCCCCTCGCTGCTATAGGGAAGCAGTGCCTGCTTTCTGTCCCAATATTAAATGCTACTTTAATATAATTCAGCAGGAAAAACTACTTTTGTACATGCACTGTGAGCTATCATGGGAAGAGTGCTGCAGCAAAAAGGACACACACCCTGAGCTGAGATAAGGAGAGAGAGCTGCAGCAGAAAGGACATTGCCCCCCCCCCCCCCGAGCCATGACAGGGAGAGTTGTGACAGAAAGAACATGCCCCCTAAGCAATAAAAGGGAAAATGCTGTAGTAGAAAGGGCACACTCCCTGACCTGTAATAGCAAAAAAGCTGCAACAGAAAGGACACTACTCCTGAGCCATGTGATAAGGCAAGCAGCAGCGAAAAGGACACACCCACAAAGCCTTGCTAAGGAGAGTTGCAACAGAAAGAACACACACCCCTGAGCTGTGCCAGAAAGAGAACTGCAGGAGAAAGAACACACCCCTAAAGGAGTTAAAGGAGGATCCCCATGAGCTGTGAAAGGCAGAGAGTTGCAGCAGAAAGGCCCCCCTCTTGAGATGTGACAGAAAGAGGGCCATAGAAGAAAGGACACGCCCCCTGAGCTGTGATAGGGAGAGAACTAAAGCAGAAAGGACAAGCCCCTGAGCTACCAACTTTAAATAAATCTAGGAGAGCAATGAGTGGGGAGATCTAGCTTTATTAGATTTCCATTACTTTCATTTAAGAGGCTGTCCCATCTGAGGATATGCCACATCAGACAGGTGCAGGTCCCACCCCTGGGACCTTTTCCTATCACTAGAACAAGGTCCTAAGTGAACGGAGAGCGCTCCATGCACATCCAGCGCACGCGGCATCCTCTCCTTACACTGCTATGCGACGTCGAAAAAAATAGCCCCCTCTTCCATTCACCACTAAGGGACTTCCAAAAATGGAGGGTGTCCGCACCTGCCTGGTTTGCTCTCCCTTCTCCTACAGACCCAATTCTGGAGACGGAAGCCGGTCCCAGAGGTAGGACCTGCCCCTATTTGACATTTACAGCCTATCCGAGTGATATCCCATAAATGTCCCAGATGGGGACAGCGCTTTAACCCCTTAAAGGGCCAGCTCGTAGCAGAGGGTTTCTGCTGAGCCAATGGCTGAGTGTCCTGGGGCGTACACCTGTCTTCACAAATTTCCCCTCGCGCCTGGGTACATCCACACACATCGGAATGGAGACGGCGCCAGGGACCGACCTGGTCAATCCCCACCTGATCCATAGTCTTCTCACCTAGAGCAGATTTATGACAGATTCTGAATTCCTTCTATTTCACGTACATTGACTAGCTCCCCCTAGTGGTGGCTGCAGGGACAGTTTTAGGATTACTCTGTAGCAGAACTGAATTCATTCCTTAGCTCCCCCTAGTGGTGGCCGCAGGGAGAGTTTTAGGATTACTCTCATCTACTCTGTAGCAGCACTGAATTCATTCCTTAGCTCCCCCTAGTGGTGGCCACAGGGAGAGTTTTAGGATTGCTCTTTCATCTACTCTGTAGCAGCACTGAATTCATTCCTTCGCTCCCCCTAGTGGTGGCCACAGACAATCACAATTTCAAGGCTGGACTTAGAAGGGACATGGTGTCTTAGATGGACATTCACTTTGATCATTGTACAATGAAGAGTTCTGCAACTTTTTTATATAGTCTGCTTCAATTCCTCCACAGAACTGCTTGCTGTCAGTGAATAAGAACCCTGTTGTTGACATTCGGAAGCTACAGAGGGGTGACAGGTAGAACAGAGCTGCGGTACAACAACAGACAAGAGAGCTCCAACCTGCGGTGACTGGGAGTTTTAGTTTCATGACTGCAACTCCCAGCATCTCCGTATGGCTGCCTGTTAGGGATCACTAGCTTACATGATTGTGAAGGGGGGGGGGGGGAGGGTCCACTGCCCATACAAGTGACACATTCTGCATACCAATGGTTAAAGGCACCTTTAAGAGCCCCCACACCGCCTGCAGTACCTCCTCATGCCCTGATGGCGTCCCACATCCCCTCAGCTGATGGTTCATTTCTCAGAGAATTCACTTCAATGGTCAAAAAGGTGAAGACCTTGAGATTCGAATCCAGACCTGACTCCAAGTGTCAGGGTCTCCGCCTCCTGGACTCCATACCACTCATTTCTATATGGCCTGAGCAGCGATATAAGTGGATTCCTGGAGAACTGAGCCATCGAGGCAATTAAAGAAAGGGCTGGGGAGAAGGAGAGCAGAATGCTCAGGCACATCTCGCGATTTGTGGGGCTCTATCCAGCAGGTTCCTTTTAACTCTTTCAATTCAGGGAGGGTTAACATTGATGACCTTTGCCTATCAACATCTGACTGGTGGGGGTCCGACTCCCGGCAAACCCACTGATCGGCTGTTTGAAGGGGCCGCAGCGCTCCGATGACACAGCGCCGTACATTGTGCAGTGGCTGTGCTCGGTATTGCAGGTCTGGAACAGGACTGAGCTGTGGCGGGGCCATATGAACAATGAACGTGACGTCACTGGCCGAGGAAGAGGCCATGGTGTTCACCCCTTCAGGCGGCTGATCAGGAGGGGTACCGGGAGTCGGACCCCCACCAATGAGATAGCGATCAGCTAGAATCAGGATTGGTCACCAATATGAACATTTCCGACAAACCCCTTTAAATAGTGAATCATATTATTTTCCTTTTCAATATTATTTGTATTATTATAGACAATAAAACAGCAAGATAGATAGATAGATAGACAGACAGACAGATAGATACCATTGATAGATAAATAGAAAGATAGATATGAGATAGATAGAGACATACCGTAGATAGATAGATATGAGATAGATACATAGATAGATAGATAGATAGATATGAGATAGATACATAGATAAATAGATACTGTAGATAGATAGATAGATAGATAGATAGATAGATAGATAGATAGAATAAAGACAACAGAGACATAGATAGATAG
This sequence comes from Bufotes viridis, assembly GCA_033119425.1. Lineage (NCBI taxonomy): Eukaryota > Metazoa > Chordata > Amphibia > Anura > Bufonidae > Bufotes > Bufotes viridis. Next base: position 373,463,237 of record CM065593.1, on the reverse strand, counting down.
AGACATACCATTGATAGATAGATAGATAGATAGATAGATAGATAGATAGATAATGAGATAGATGGATACATAGATAAATAGATACTGTAGATAGATAGATAGATAGATAGATAGATTTATCACATGCTCTACCAACAGGGAATACCCAAAGTGGAAAATCTCTGCTCTGTGGACAGTTTTCCTAGCAGGTGACATTGATACATTATATTCGATATCACACAGAATATAAAGAGAACATTTTACGTGGATACTTCTATCTATTCACCCAGAATTGGTTCTAGAAGTATTTGGGCAGTGGCACCATCTCCATCATGTATCGGCCACCACAACGGATGTCACTTTCATTAAAGGGGTTTAAGACTCAGGAATTGCAGCCGCGTCGCCCCTCAGAACGAGCCTCTGTATAAATACTGGAGCGTTGTTCACACTCGGATACAGACACTTTGCAGTAGTCAGTGACTGCCTGAAGTCTGGAGGGCATGGTTGTCACCAGTTTCCTCCCTGGAGATGCTTTACACACCTTTACTGCTCTTTTACAGCTCCTCTGGGGGTCTTTCGGTGGTCAGATTTCTCTTCATGCTCAATCAGATTGAGGTCCGGTGACTCAGACATTGGAGAATATTCAATTTCTCGGCTTCTGTGGAACATCTGGGTCACTCTCAGTCTGTGGTGTGAATGGGGTCCTGGGATTTTTGCAGGATTTGAATGAATCTGAGCAGATTATCTAACTCTGTGTAGGATTCATCCTCAGTAAACCTGCTCCACTGGTGCCGCTACATGTAACAGACCACGCAATGGTGCATGGCCATCAGCCAGGGATGTACAAACACCACAGGGGGCCCCACGGCAGGACTAAGGGCCCCCTGCCCCGTCCAGATAAGAGCTGTAGAATGCAAAGCTCAATAGTCCAGATTTCTGACAAATCTACTATTTTATGATTAAGCTGATGTCATTTTAATAAAAAAACATTCCAATAGAAAAAGTCGCCCACTTTAGCCAGCAATGTCAGAAAACGTTCTGGACGCCATTATTCTCAATGCATTTATACCAGAGAACTGGCATCGATACCACTGATAAATCTCCCCCACACGTAATATTACAAATCTGACTTCCTGCAGCCACCACTAGGGGGAGCTCCCAGCAGAAGAATGTATACAGCTACCATTGACTGCACTGGAAGTTGTAATAATCTCTTGGCACTTAGCCCCCCCTAGAGGCAGATGCTTGAAAATGCAGTCTCTCTTCCTGTGGGGAACTGAAGGAAGAGTTCAGCGTTGGGCCCCGGGGCCCCATAGCAGTCTGCCTTCACAGAAGGTATCCCACTGCCATGATCCATGCTCCCCCCATCATTCTGGTACAGGTTTCACCTCATTCCGGAACTGGGCGTTTCTTTTTTAATTCGTCCATCCTAATGTCGAAACTCTCCCCAGGAAATGGAAACAATTCGGAACATTATACCGAATATACCTGCTACTCTATTCTACACCCTGGCAGCATTTCTGTCCCTCGTAGACCTGCCCTAAAGGTTCAACCACGCGTTTCGGCTGCACTGCAGTTGAATACTAGTACTTGACCGCAGCACAACCGTGCAGTGCGGTCGTACCCTCAGGGGGACGCTGCCCATTTTCCGTCTGCAGGCGGAACCAGCGGCAAAGTAGTAACAAATCTCATCCACCCGCCAACCTGCGCGGAAACGGACAGTCGGTGCAGATCTGAAATGATCAGGCGCCGGGCAAATCCACCGGAAAAGTATGCGCAGTTTTTATTCAGTATGGATTATGTTACATTAGACGCAAACACCCCGCCAAACAGCGACTCGTCAGTCAACGATCCGGGAACTTTCAAAACTGTAAAAAAATAAATAAAAATAAAAAAAAGCAGGAAATACGAGAAAAAAAAAAAAAAACGATCAGTGCAAACTTTTCAATAAACCCCTTGAATCAGAGCTGAAAGCCGTCACTTCTCTCCCATCCATTGGGTACGGCGGCAAAATCCTGTCGCTGCCACATACCTGCGGACCGCGTGTCTATAGATGATATTTTAAGTCTATTTCTGTACGTTTTTATAATTATATGACTGCGGATTGTCAGCTCCTGAGCCCCCAGCCTGGGCATTCCCTGCTGATGGGGCCATATGCAGTTCCCCTAAAGAACCAGCCCCCTCAATGTGCCCCAGATGTGTCCAGATCCCCCCAATGCATTGTGTGCACCCCTCCCACCTGTCATCCAGCTCATGCAGTGAGGTGGTGGTGCAGCAGAGCTGTGTGTGCTGTGGGTGCGCTCTGCTGGGTGCTCTGCTTACCTATGGGCTGCTCTGGCTGCCTCCCTGGCACACACTGGCAGACAATAGGACACTGCTTGAAGGGCAGACTGAGCTCTGCTAGTAGGCAGCAGCACAGTGCTGCGGGCGATACCAACTCCACCACATCAGGGGGGGGGTCTGCACCCACAGCCTCTGTGTCAGCCACCTCGCTTTACGTTTCTATAGAAATGATAGACTGATGTATTTTGGCCAATAATAATATTTAAAAGCTTTAGCTGGATGACACAGAGGATGCTATGAAGCGGTATTCTTGGTTAGGCTCCCCCCATGGGCTGGCGGAGTGGTATGTGCCGGGAGCAGGCTCAGGACTGGGCTCGGCGGCCGCTGCCAGTACTTGTCATGGCCGCTGTCCCCCTGTGATTGTGGGGGAACTGATACTTTATTTGGATACATAGAGATACATTGTATCAGGGAGACTTCCGGTGGCCCCGCAGCATGGCCCCCCGGAAAGGAGAGCTGACAGAGGAGGAGAAGCAGCTGGTGGCTGTCATCTCTAAAGGTGGGTGTGCCAGGAGCTGGGGGTGCAGGCTGTGGGATGGGGGGGACGGGTTCCATCAGCCCCTTAGAGGTGGGAAAGAATTAGATGTAACTAGTAGTGGATGCTGGGAGTTGTAGTCCCATAGATCAGATCTTTTCAGTGTTCTGTAGTATACAGGATGGGGAAACCTGGTCTATACAGACTTATCTGTGCAGGACACACTGTTATGGGGGGGGGGTCTGTGGATGACACTGTTATGGGGGATCTGTGGATGACACTGTTATGGGGGATCTGTGCAGGACACACTGTTATGGGGGATCTGTGCAGGACACACTGTTATGGGGGGTCTGTGGATGACACTGTTATGGGGGATCTGTGCAGGACACACTGTTATTGGGGGGTCTGTGGTTGACACTGTTATGGGGGTCTGTGGATGACACTGTTGTGGGGGATCCGCGCAGGGGGGTCTGTGGTTGACACTGTTATGGGGGTCTGTGGATGACACTGTTATGGGGGATCTGTGGATGACACACTGTTATGGGGATCTGTGGATGACACACTGTTATGGGGGATCTGTGGATGACACACTGTTATGGGGGATCTGTGCAGGACACACTGTTATTGGGGGATCTGTGGATGACACACTGTTATGGGGGATCTGTGGATGACACACTGTTATGGGGGATCTGTGGATGACACACTGTTATGGGGGATCTGTGGATGACACACTGTTATGGGGGATCTGTGGATGACACACTGTTATGGGGGATCTGTGGATGACACACTGTTATGGGGGATCTGTGGATGACACACTGTTATGGGGGATCTGTGGATGACACACTGTTATGGGGATCTGTGGATGACACACTGTTATGGGGGATCTGTGGATGACACACTGTTATGGGGGATCTGTGGATGACACACTGTTATGGGGGAGTCTGTGGATGCACACTGTTATTGGGGGATCTGTGGATGACACTGTTATGGGGATCTGTGCAGGACACACTGTTATTGGGGGATCTGTGGATGACACTGTTATGGGGGATCTGTGGATGACACACTGTTATGGGGGATCTGTGGGTGACACACTGTTATGGGGGATCTGTGGATGACACACTGTTATGGGGGATCTGTGGGTGACACTGTTATGGGGGATCTGTGGATGACACACTGTTATGGGGGATCTGTGGATGACACACTGTTATGGGGATCTGTGGATGACACACTGTTATGGGGATCTGTGGGTGACACACTGTTATGGGGGATCTGTGGGTGACACACTGTTATGGGGGATCTGTGGATGACACACTGTTATGGGGGATCTGTGGATGACACTGTTATGGGGGATCTGTGGATGACACACTGTTATGGGGATCTGTGGATGACACACTGTTATGGGGGATCTGTGGATGACACACTGTTATGGGGGATCTGTGGATGACACACTGTTATGGGGGATCTGTGGGTGACACACTGTTATGGGGATCTGTGGATGACACACTGTTATGGGGGATCTGTGGATGACACACTGTTATGGGGGATCTGTGGGTGACACTGTTATGGGGGATCTGTGGGTGACACTGTTATGGGGGATCTGTGGGTGACACTGTTATGGGGGATCTGTGCAGGACACACTGTTATGGGGATCTGTGCAGGACACACTGCTATGGGAGGGGTCTGTGGATGACACTGTTATGGGGGATCTGTGCAGGACACACTGTTATTGGGGGGTCTGTGGTTGACACTGTTATGGGGGTCTGTGGATGACACTGTTGTGGGGATCCGCGCAGGACACACTGTTATGGGGGATCTGTGGATGACACTGTTATGGGGGATCTGTGCAGGACACACTGTTATGGGGGGTCTGTGGATGACACTGTTATTGGGGGTCTGTGGATGACACTGTTATGGGGGATCTGTGCAGGACACACTGTTATTGGGGGGATCTGTGGATGACACTGTTATGGGGATCTGTGGATGACACACTGTTATGGGGGATCTGTGGATGACACACTGTTATGGGGGATCTGTGGATGACACACTGTTATGGGGATCTGTGGGTGACACTGTTATGGGGGATCTGTGGGTGACACTGTTATGGGGATCTGTGGGTGACACTGTTATGGGGATCTGTGGGTGACACTGTTATGGGGGATCTGTGCAGGACACACTGTTATGGGGGATCTGTGCAGGACACACTGCTATGGGAGGGGTCTGTGGATGACACTGTTATGGGGGATCTGTGCAGGACACACTGTTATTGGGGGGTCTGTGGTTGACACTGTTATGGGGGTCTGTGGATGACACTGTTGTGGGGATCCGCGCAGGACACACTGTTATGGGGGATCTGTGGATGACACTGTTATGGGGGATCTGTGCAGGACACACTGTTATGGGGGGGGGGGGTCTGTGGATGACACTGTTATTGGGGGGGGGTCTGTGGATGACACTGTTATGGGGGATCTGTGCAGGACACACTGTTATTGGGGGGGGGGATCTGTGGATGACACTGTTATGGGGGATCTGTGGATGACACACTGTTATGGGGGATCTGTGGATGACACACTGTTATGGGGGATCTGTGGATGACACACTGTTATGGGGATCTGTGGATGACACACTGTTATGGGGATCTGTGGATGACACACTGTTATGGGGGATCTGTGGGTGACACACTGTTATGGGGGATCTGTGGATGACACACTGTTATGGGGGATCTGTGGGTGACACACTGTTATGGGGATCTGTGGATGACACTGTTATGGGGGATCTGTGGATGACACACTGTTATGGGGATCTGTGGATGACACTGTTATGGGGGATCTGTGGATGACACACTGTTATGGGGATCTGTGGATGACACTGTTATGGGGGATCTGTGGATGACACACTGTTATGGGGGATCTGTGGATGACACACTGTTATGGGGGATCTGTGGATGACACACTGTTATGGGGGATCTGTGGGTGACACTGTTATGGGGGATCTGTGGGTGACACTGTTATGGGGGATCTGTGGGTGACAAACTGTTATGGGGGATCTGTGGATGACAAACTGTTATGGGGGATCTGTGGATGACAAACTGTTATGGGGGATCTTTGGATGACACACTGTTATGGGGGATCTGTGGGTGACACTGTTATGGGGGATCTGTGGGTGACACTGTTATGGGGGATCTGTGGGTGACACTGTTATGGGGGATCTGTGGGTGACACTGTTATGGGGATCTGTGGGTGACACTGTTATGGGGGATCTGTGGCTGACAAACTGTTATGGGGGATCCGTGCAGGATACACTGGTATGGAGGGTGGGGGGGGGGGTCTGTGGATGACACTGTTATGGGGGGGGGGGGGTGTCTGTGGATGATACTGTTATGGGGGGGGGGATCTGTTGATGACACTCTGTTATGGGGAATCTGTGGATGACACTGTTATGGGGGATCTGTGGATGACACTGTTATGGGGATCTGTGGATGACACTGTTATGTGGGATCTGTGGATGACACTGTTATGTGGGATCTGTGGATGACACTGTTATGGGGGATCTGTGGATGACACACTGTTATGGGGGGTCTGTGGATGACAATGTTATGGGGGATCTGTGGATGACACTGTTACGGGGGATCTGTGGATGACACTGTTATGGGGGATCTACCCATGGCAAGCTGTTTGTGTTTTATGGAGGAGGAACCTATAGTAGTGTTCTTGAATTGAATGACAGAACTGCAGTAAAGACTGACATGGGTAAAGCTGGTTCTCTACCTGGGAGTATTGATACTGACAAATTACATTTTTGTATATTTTTTATTTATCCGGGTTTCTTTAATATCAGGGTGTGAATCATTACAGTGGATATGAAATCCGAGCTCCTCACTAATCTGCACTAGAAATAATTAAAGAGATAATCTGCAGTAATTATAGCCGGCCAGGCAGAAGGCAGATAACCCCGCTGCTTGGGAAGATGGAGAATGCGCCTTGTTTGTAATCTCTCGTTAGTCGGCTATGTGTTCTGTGTGTTCCTCTTCTTAATCTGGTATATACGGGAGAAGGGGCTAGAAACAAAGAAACCCTCCAGTTTGACACGTGGTACAGATAGTACTGCCTCCCTGTCTCCTCCTGTAAATACTGTAGGTACAGATAGCACTGCCTCCCTGTCTCCTCCGGTAAATAATGTAGGCACAGATAGTACTGCCCCTCCTTTCTCTCTCTGTAAATACTGTAGGTACAGATAGTACTGCCTCCCTGTCTTCTCCTGTAAATGCTGTAGATACAAATAGTACTGCCTCCCTGTCTCTCCCTGTAAATTATGTAGGTACAGATAGTGCTGCCTCCCGGTCTCTTCCTGTAAATGATGTAGGTACAGATAGTACTGCCTCCCTGTATCTTCCTGTAAATGATGTAGGTACAGATAGTACTGCCTCCCTGTCCCCTCCGGTAAATAATTTAGGCACAGATAGTACTGCCTCCCTGTCTCTTCCTGTAAATGATGTAGGTACAGATAGTACTGCCTCCCTGTCTCTTCCTGTAAATGATGTAGGTACAGATAGTACTGCCTCCCTGTCTCTTCCTGTAAATGATGTAGGTACAGATAGTACTGCCTCCCTGTCTCTTCCTGTAAGTGCTGTAGGTACAGATAGTACTGCCTCCCTGTCTCTTCCTGTAAGTGCTGTAGGTACAGATAGTACTGCCTTCCTGTTTCCTCCTGTAAATGATGTAGGTACAGATAGTACTGCCTCCCTGTCTCTTCCTGTAAATGATGTAGGTACAGATAGTACTGCCTCCCTGTCTCTTCCTGTAAGTGCTGTAGGTACAGATAGTGCTGCCTTCCTGTTTCCTCCTGTAAATGATGTAGGTACAGATAGTACTGCCCTCTGTCTCTCCCTATAAGGCTACTTTCACACCAGCGTTTGTACTGGATCCGGCAGGGTTCAGCAAAAACGCTTCCATTACTGATAAAACAACCATCTGCATCCGTTATGAATGGATCCGGTTGTATTATCTTTAACATTGCCAAGACGGATTCATCATGAATGGGGGACGGATCCGTTTTCTATTGTGACGGATCCGTCTTGCTCAGCACCTCAGGACGGAAAGCAAACCGCATCATATCTCCTGTATGAGAATGGAGTATGTTCTGTTCTGTTCTGTTCTGTTCAGTTTTGTCCCCATTGACAATGAATGGGGACAAAACTGAAGCGTTTTTTCCAGTATTGAGACCCTATGACGGATCGCAATACCGGAAAACTAAAACGCTAGTGTGAAAGTTGCCTAAATGATGTAGGTGCAGATAGTACTGCCTCACTGTCTAGGGCTGCGGCTATCGATTATTTTAGTAATCAAATATTCTACCGATTAATCCAACGATTAATCGAGTACTCTAATAAGTAAAAACGAATTTAAAGAACTTTTTCTATAAAAACTTATCAGCCCTCCTTCCATCAGTCTCCCGCCCCCCCAGTGCCATCAGTCTCCCCCCTCCCTTGTGCCATCAGTCTCCCTGCTCCCTTGTGCCATCAGTCTCCCCGCTCCCTTGTGCCATCAGTCTCCCCGCTCCCTTGTGCCATCAGTCTCCCCGCTCCCTTGTGCCATCGGGTCTCCCCCCTCCCTTGTGCCATCGGGTCTCCCCCTCCCTTGTGCCATCGGGTCTCCCCTCCCTTGTGCCATCGGGTCTCCCCCTCCCTTGTGCCATCGGGTCTCCCCTCCCTTGTGCCATCGGGTCTCCCCCTCCCTTGTGCCATCGGGTCTCCCCCTCCCTTGTGCCATCGGGTCTCCCCCTCCCTTGTGCCATCGGGTCTCCCCCTCCCTTGTGCCATCGGGTCTCCCCTCCCTTGTGCCATCGGGTCTCCCCCTCCCTTGTGCCATCGGGTCTCCCCTCCCTTGTGCCATCGGGTCTCCCCCCTCCCTGGTGCCATCGGGTCTCCCCCCCTCCCTTGTGGCATTAGTTGCTTCCCCCCAGTTCCCCCACCCTTGTGGCATTAGTTCCCCCCCAATGCAATTAGTTCCTCCAGCAGTGCCACCAGTTCCCTCTTTAGTGCCACATCTCGCCCCAGTGCCACCAGCTTCCCCATGTCATCAGTCCCTTCCCCTCCTAGAGCCATCAGCTCTCCCTCCAATACCAGCAGCTCCTCTCGCAATGCCACCAGTTCCCCCCAGTGCCACCAGCTGCCCCCCACTGCCATCAGTTCCCCCACTCTTTCCTTTCCTTTCCTGTAGGGGTGCTGCCGACACTCCAGACCAGAGATCTTCCATTATCTTCTTCTCGTGCTGCACTGGGACCTGACATCACACAGCATCAGGTCATAGTGCGTGCTTACATGCACTATGTCCTTAAGATCTGTGTCCGTCAGGATACAGTGCGCTGCAGCGCTGTGCGGGCAGGCGGGTGACCATGGAGCGTGAGTAATAGCATAATAGCAAGCTCTTCACTCACACTCCGTGGTCACATGGGACAAACTAATCATCAATGCCAAAAATGTGCATAGAGGATTTTTTTGTGTAAAGTTAATCGATTAATTTGAGTAATCGTTTCAGCCCTACCCCTGTCTCTCTCTGTAAATAATGTAGGTACAGATAGTATTGCCTTCCTGTCTCTCTCTCTAAATAATGTAGGTACAGATAGTACTGCCTCCCTGTCTCTCTCTGTAAATGATGTAGGTACAGATAGTGCTGCCTCCCTGTCTCTCTCTGTAAATGATGTAGGTACAGATAATACTGTCCCCTGTCTCTCCTTGTAAATGATGTAGGTACAGACAGTACTGCCTCCCTGTCTCTCTCTGTAAATGATGTATGTACATATAGTACTGCCTTCCTGTCTCTTCCTGTAAGTGCTGTAGGTACAGATAGTACTGCCTCCCTGTCTCTCTCTGTAAATGATGTAGGTACAGATAGCACTGCCTCCCTGTCTCTCTGTAAATGATGTAGGTACAGATAGTGCTGCCTCCCTCTCTCTCTGTAAATGCTGTAGGTACAGATAGTACTGCCTCCCTGTCTCTTCCTGTAAATGATGTAGGTACAGATAGCACTGCCTCCTTGTCTCACCCTGTAAATGATGTAGGTACAGATAGTGCTGCCTCCCTCTCTCTCTGTAAATTATGTAGGTACAGATAGTACTGTCTTCCTGTCTCTTCCTGTAAATGGTGTAGGTACAGATAGTGCTGCCTCCCGGTCTCTTCCTGTAAATTATGTAGGTACAGATAGTGCTGCTCCCTGTCTCTCCCTGTAATTTATGTAGGTACATATAGTACTGTTTCCCTGTCTCTCCCTGTAAATGATTTAGGTACAAATAGTACTGCCTCCCTATATCTCTGTAAATTAGGTAGGTACAGATAGTACTGTTTCCCTGTCTCTCCCTGTAAATGATTTAGGTACAGATAGTACTGCCTCCCTGTCTCTCCCTGTAGCTGATGTAGGTACAGATAGTACTGCCTCCTTGTCTCTCCTTATAAATGATATAGGTATAGATAGTGCTGCCTTGATGCATCTCTCTATAAATAATGTACAGTAGGTACAGATAGTACTGCCCCATGTTTCTCTCTGTAAATGATGTGGTACAGATAATACCGCCTCCATGTCTCTCTCTGTAAATAATGTAGGCACATATAGTACCGCCTCCCTGTCTCTTCCTGTAAATGATGTAGGTACAGATAGTACTGCCTCTCTTTCTCTCCCTGTAAATGATGTAGGTACAGATAGTATTGTCTCTCTCTGTAAATTATGTAGTTATATATATAGTACTGCATTCCCTGTCTCTGTCTGTAAATGATGTAGGTACAGATAGTACTGTCTCTCACTGTAAATACAGTAGGTACCGATAGTACTGTCTCTCACTGTAAATACTGTAGGTACCGATAGTACTGCCTCCCTGTCTCTCCCTGTAAAGGATGTAGGTCCATATAGTACTGCCTCCCTATCTCTGTCTTTAAATGATGTAGGTACAGATAGTACTGCCTCCCTGTCTCTTCCTGTAAATGATTTAGGTACAGATAGTACTGCCTCCCTGTCTCTCCCTATAAATGATGTAGGTACATATAGTGCTGCTTCCCTATCTCTCTCTGTAAATTATGTGGGTACAGATAGTACTGCCTCCTAGTCTCTCCCTGTAAATGATGTATGTAAACATAGTACTGCCACTCTATCTCTAAATGATTTAGGTACAGATAGTACTGCCTCCCTGTCTCTCCCTGTAAATGATGTGGGTGCATATAGTACTGCCTCCCTATCTCTCTCTGTAAATTATGTGGGTACAGATAGTACTGCCTCCCTATCTGTAAATGATGTAGGTACAGATGATGTCTCTCCCTGTAAATACTGTAGGTACAGATAGTACTACCTTCCTGTCTCTCTCTGTAAATACTGTAGGTACAGATAGTACTGCCTCCCAGTCTCTGTCTGTAAATGCTGTAGGTACAGATAGTACTGCCTCCCAGTCTCTCTCTGTAAATACTGTAGGTACAGATAGTACTGCCCCCTGTGTCTCCCTGTAAATTATGTAGGTACAGATAGTACTACCTTCCTGTCTCTCTCTGTGAATACTGTAGGTACAGATAGTATTGCCTTCCTGTCTCTCTCTGTAAATACTGTAGGTACAGATAGTACTGTCTTCCTGTCTCTGTCTGTAAATGCTGTAGGTACAGATAGTACTGCCTTCCAGTCTCTCTCTGTAAATGCTGTAGGTACAGATAGTACTGCCTCCCAGTCTCTCTGTAAATACTGTAGGTACAGATAGTACTGCCTCCCAGTCTCTCCCTGTAAATATAGTAGGCACAGGCAGTACTGATCCAGCTTCATTACTGGGTAGTTTTTTCCTAGGACTGGTCCTGGGCTACAGCCGGTATATCGGAGTATTGGTCGCACTGTCGTAGCCCCCTGTAACATGATTCATTGGCTCCATCCTGTTGGGACGTCACCCGATGACCCCATTGACAGTTCCTTGTATTGGACACAGTTTGTCTTCATTAACTGCAGAACAGGTCAATGCAGTCATTAGTAATGTCCCTCCTCTATTGCTCTGTGTGGTCCTCCCGCGCCTGCAGTAGTTAGCTGCTCCTAATTTACCTTCACTGCGAGACATCGCAACACCATGGCAACCACAGATCTTCAGACGCCTCAACGGTTCACACTCAAATAATTTGTCGCAGTGAATCTGACCAAAAGTATCAGAGCGATGATATTTTTACTATAATTATTTTTATTTTTGATACAGCCTAAAAACAGTTAAAGGAGGATATGGTCAGACTGTAAATCACGAGAACAATTTCTGTGTAGACACCGAACAAGCAGGGAGTAGTGGGAGATTTCAGCTCTGAAGCTTTTAGACTTGTGAAAGAAGCTGTGGCAAAAATCATAGCTTGAACTGGTGCAGGTCTGTGCCATGTAAACATGGCCTAACACATCACAAAATGTAAATCACAAGTGTAGATACTGAACAAGGAGGGAATGCTGGGAGATTTCAGCTCTGGAGCTTTTAGAATTGTGAATGCAGCTCTGAAGTATAATAAAGGTTGTAACTTTTACATGCATGCGAAGCTCCACTTTTGATTAGCGCTGGCAGGTTAGCATTTATTGAGCTATTTTGTTTTACATATTCTCAGTTTACGGTGACAATAAATGGTGGCTAGAAACCATCAACAAGCAGGTCAACTGCTGCTGAAAAATCCTACTGTAGGTTATGTGAGCACTCAAGGTGTCCCGTGAGTACATAATACTTTCAGTGGATATTTATATTTATAAACATAATACATCCATCAACAACAACTTGTTGACGGTTTCCAATTAGGTGAAAAATAAAATAGCTACATTTTGTAGGCCACAGTTGTATCAAAATGTTTGCTGAGTTTTTATGGCTGCAGAAGGGAAGAGAGGTCTGAAGTATCCTGGGGGACAGATATTAAGGAGATTACGGTAATGCATATGTTATAGGGGCGCGCTGTCCTAGTTGCAGCACCGAATAGACTTGATGCTAGCTTCTCGCTCACAGTTAATTGCCATTAGTCTTCCCGAGCTCGGTCCCTGAGGGATCTCTCCACCCGACGAGCCGCAGCCGCCTTCTACCCCGAGGCTCATTAACGACTCTTTCATTTTCTTCATTAGGCAAAATTTAGGTGTAAAATTTCAGAAACGTTAGCAGCGCCGAGCAGAAGCCTCCTGGTCCAGGAGTCAGAGCTATGCTACATGTACAGGGTCCAGCACAAGGCCAAATTCACACTTGTGTCATACATACGGGAGACTCCTGCAAAAGACAGGCAAGTCCTCTGTCATAGTTCTTACCGCCCCCGACAGCATCCACCTGGATGTAGTAATCTAGTAACTGTAAGACTGAAAAGACACATCCATCCAGGTCAGACTGTTATCCTTCAGTGTTCATCCAATGAATACAAAATCGGATAATTTGGAATATCTGTCTACATCTGACATTTTACATTGCAAATTCCAAGTTAGGTAACCGGTCGGCACTGCCTTGGTAGCAAGCGGTGCACGTGTCTGCGGGCGGGCGTCCCACGGATGCACTTCAGAAGAAAAGACCGGCACTCGCTTCTTTGAATTATTTTGCAAATTTATTGGTCACATATTATAGGCATAGAGACGCGTTTCAGCACCAGGAGTGCTTTCATGATGAAAGCACTCCTGGTGCTGAAACACGTCACTATGCCTATAATAAGTGACCAATAAATTTGCAAAATAATTCAAAGAAGCGAGTGCCGGTCTTTACTTCTGAAGATTTTACATTGCAAGTCATACTGATCCTGAGTTACATCCTGTAATATAATCCAGAGCTGCACTCACTGTTCTGCTGGTGCAGTCACTGTGTACATACATTACTTATCCTGTACTGATCCTGAGTTACATCCTGTATTATACTCCAGAGCTGCACTCACTATTCTGCTGGTGCAGTCACTGTGTACATACATTACTTATCCTGTACTGATCCTGAGTTACATCCTGTATTATACTCCAGAGCTGCACTCACTATTCTGCTGGTGCAGTCACTGTGTACATACAGTACTTATCCTGTACTGATCCTGAGTTACATCCTGCATTATACTCCAGAGCTGCACTCACTATTCTGCTGGTGCAGTCACTGTGTACATACATTACTTATCCTGTACTGATCCTGAGTTACATCCTGCATTATACTCCAGAGCTGCACTCACTATTCTGCTGGTGCAGTCACTGTGTACATACAGTACTTATCCTGTACTGATCCTGAGTTACATCCTGTATTATACTCCAGAGCTGCACTCACTATTCTGCTGGTGCAGTCACTGTGTACATACATTACCTATCCTGTACTGATCCTGAGTTACATCCTGTATTATACCCCAGAGCTGCACTCACTATTCTGCTGGTGCAGTCACTGTGTACATAAATTACTTATCCTTTACTGATCCTGAGTTACATCTTGTATTATACCCCAGAGCTGCACTCACCTAATGTAGGAAATGCTCACTGCCCGCAGCATTATACGTGCTCAGCTGTAAGGAGAGTGTCTGACAGAAGGCTCACTGACAGTTTCCAATAAGCATCTACTTTTTGTTTTGTAAATTAAAAAAATTGTGTTAAGAGGTAGATGTTCCTTTTATAAGCATTACATTATCTTTTTAGCAAAATCTTCAGATTATTGTTCAGCATCTACTATTTCCTTTGCAGGAAATGTCCAAGAAGCCGTTACACTATTGGGGAGCAAAGATGTTCGTATCAACTGTTTGGATGAGGTAATAATGGAGGTCACATGACACAGTCCAGGCACTAACCAGTTAATATGTTATTACGTTGTTTCACTGTGGAAAACTATTCATCAGGATCAGGACGTCCTACTCCTCAGAGGGAGTCTTCAAGAAAACTGCACCAATGTACACCACAATGTCCAGATATTTTGGGCAGTATTATAGTAGTTATATTCTTGTACATAGGAGCAGTGTTATAGTAGTTATATACTTGTACTTAGGAGCAATATTATAGTAGTTATATTCTTGTACATAGGAGGCAGTAAAATAGTAGTTATATTCTTATACATAGGAGGCAGTATTATAGTAGTTATATTCTTGTACATAGGAGCAGTATTATAGTAGTTATATTCTTGTACATAGGAGCAGTATTATAGTAGTTATATTCTTGTACATAGGAGCAGTATTATAGTAGTTATATTCTTATACATAGGAGGCAGTATTATAGTAGTTATATTCTTGTACTTAGGAGCAGTATTATAGTAGTTATATTCTTGTACTTAGGAGCAGTATTATAGTAGTTATATTCTTGTACATAGGAGGCAGTAAAATAGTAGTTATATTCTTATACATAGGAGGCAGTATTATAGTAGTTATATTCTTGTACATAGGAGCAGTATTATAGTAGTTATATTCTTGTACATAGGAGGCATTATTATAGTAGTTATATTCTTGTACATAGGAGCAGTATTATAGTAGTTATATTCTTGTACATAGGAGCAGTATTATAGTAGTTATATTCCTGTACATAGGAGCAGTATTATAGTAGATATATTCTTGTACATAGGAGGAGTATTATAGTAGTTATATTCCTGTACATAGGAGCAGTATTATAGTAGTTATATTCTTGTACATAGGAGGCAGTATTATAGTAGTTATATTCTTGTACATAGGAGCAGTATTATAGTAGTTATATTCTTGTACATAGGAGGCAGTATTATAGTAGTTATATTCTTGTATATAGGAGCAGTATTATAGTAGTTATATTCTTGTACATAGGAGCAGTATTATAGTAGTTATATTCTTGTACATAGGAGCAGTATTATAGTAGTTATATTCTTGTACAGAGGAGCTGTATTATAGTAGTTATATTCTTGTACATAGGAGCAGTGTTATAGTAGTTATATTCTTATACATAGGAGCAGTATTATAGTAGTTATATTCTTGTACATAGTAGCAGTATTATAGTAGATATATTCTTGTACATAGGAGCTGTATTATAGTAGTTATATTCTTGTACATAGGAGCAGTATTATAGTAGATATATTCTTGTACATAGGAGCAGTATTATAGTAGTTATATTCTTGTACATAGGAGCAGTATTATAGTAGATATAGTCCTGCACATAGGAGGCAGTATTATAGTAGTTATATTCTTGTACATAGGAGGCAGTATAGTAGCAGTTATATTCTTTAATATTGAGTTTATCTTTTGCCCATCATAAGGAATAATATGAGGGACATTCAGAAGACTGAAATTGTATTTCACAAAGCTGTTTCCTCACATGGTAGCAGGTCGGCACATTGCTCACATTTTCATTACTTAGTGTTTAGCTGTAATACAGGGGCGGTGTAGTTGATGTTATACGGGTGGGGTGTTACTCCTTCAGCATGATGGGTTCACGTTAAGTTGAAGTCCTCCTTATGGCTTGCACTAATGCACTGATGGGACCATTAGGCTCCAGGCTGGTCAGTCCTTTGATACAAGCCTTGCCGTTGTGGCGCACCCCCGGTGTCACATTGATCCACCGCTCAGCACACACATTCCCAGCATTCATTCTCCAGATCCATAACTCTCAGCTCTTACCAGGAAGGATCAATAACTTTGTTCATTTACTCAAAGGGTTTACATTTCAGTGTAAATGAAGGTTCGTGTTTGAGACACCAGATCTATATACATTATATAAACCATGAGCCCTGCACCCATAGAGGACCCCTCAAAAATTGGGTAACTGTCACCACAATCCCACTTGTAGAAGGTCGCAATCCAAATTCTAAAACTAATCGTAGGTATTAAATTAGCGGCATTCTTTTATAAAAACAGCGCCACACCTATTCCCAGGTTGTGAGTGGTACTGCAGCTCCATTCACTTCAGTAAAGGTGAATTCATACAAACCCCCCAACCTTCCAGCTGGCTCGACCCATACCTGAACAGTAATGAATTGTAATTTCGGACTTTTTTACAATAAATTCCACATAATACAGCGTTCAGTAGTCCAGAAATTCTAATAATCCACAAAAAACAAAACGTAACACGCTTTTCTAAGGACCGCCTGATTATCCGGAACATCTCATAATCCGGTAGCTGGACAGGACTTTCACAGTGTGTCCACTCATTTTGTTATTTACTAGCATGGGAACGGTTGCTATTCATCAGTAACCTTGGCAACCAGCGGCCACCGTGGGCTCGGATCGCTGCTTATAGGGGACTGAAAGCCTTTGTCGCGGTGACGATCGGGAAACCCGTAGAGATAATCTCCTCCACTTCTATAAAAAAATAATAATAATTGAGATTAATTTTTAAAAAATGTATAGATTTTCTGACACATTTTGATACAATGTCATCGAGTCAAGTGTCATACTTTTGCGACATTTTTTGTAATACCCATGTAGAATGCCGTTAAACATTCTTTGGCACTCACCCGATTATTTTTTTTCTATTTTTGCTAATTTGTCCCATTTCAAGGGATTCTCCGATACTTAGATATTGATGGCCTATTCTTAGAACCAGTGGCGTAACTAGAGTGCTATGGGCCCCAGGGCAAACTTTGGATCAGGGCCCCCCCCCCCTCCCACTCTGTGACTGCCATCGTTACACCCCTGGTCCCTGATCCCCCAGTAATGCCCCCCAGTAGTGTCCCCCCCCCACTGCCCCCAGTAGTGTGTCCCCCCCCCCCCTACTGCCCCCAGTAGTTTTCCCCCCGACACTGCCCCCAGTAGTGTCCCCCCTCGACACTGCCCCCAGTAGTGTCCCCCCTCGACACTGCCCCCAGTAGTGTCCCCCGACACTGCCCCCAGTAGTGTCTCCCGACACTGCCCCCAGTAGTGTCCCCCGACACTGCCCCCAGTAGTGTCCCCCCGACACTGCCCCAGTAGTGTCCCCCCGACACTGCCCCCAGTAGTGTCCCCCGACACTGCCCCCAGTAGTGTCCCCCTCGTTACTGCCCCCAGTAGTGTCCCCCGACACTGCCCCCAGTAGTGTCCCCCGACATTGCCCCCAGTAGTGTCCCCCGACACTGCCCCCAGTAGTGTCCCCCGACACTGCCCCCAGTAGTGTCCCCCGACACTGCCCCCAGTAGTGTCCCCCGACACTGCCCCCAGTAGGTGTCCCCCGACACTGCCCCCAGTGGTGTCCCCCCGACACTGCCCCCAGTAGTGTCCCCCGACACTGCCCCCAGTGGTGTCCCCCCTTGACACTGCCCCCAGTAGTGTCCCCCAGCGACACTGCCCCCAGTAGTGTCCCCCCGACTGACACTGCCCCCAGTAGTGTCCCCCGACGACACTGCCCCCAGTAGTGTCCCCCGACGACACTGCCCCCAGTAGTGTCCCCCCGACGACACTGCCCCCAGTAGTGTCCCCCGACGACACTGCCCCCAGTAGTGTCCCCCGACGACACTGCCCCCAGTAATGTCCCCCACGCCGACACTGCCCCCAGTAGTGTCCCCCCCGCCGACACTGCCCCCAGTAGTGTGTCCCCCCGCCGACACTGCCCCCAGTAGTGTCCCCCGCCGACACTGCCCCTAGTAGTGTTCCCCCACCGACACTGCCCTAGTAGTGTCCCCCCGCCGACACTGCCCCCAGTAGTGTCTGTCCCCGCCGACACTGCCCCCAGTAGTGTCTGTCCCCCCGCCGACACTGCCCCCAGTAGTGTGTCCCCCGACACTGCCCCCAGTAGTGTCTGCCCCCGCCGACACTGCCCCCAGTAGTGTCCCTCCCCCGCTCGACACTGCCCCCAGTAGTGTCCCCCCCGCCGACACTGCCCCCAGTAGTGTCCCCTCGACACTGCCCCCAGTAGTGTCGCCCCTGACCCACCCGAAACCTCACTCAATAGACCAAAGTGCAAACATCCTTTTAAAATGATCCTTAAATGCTTTAAGTCTCATTGTTCCTCATTTGTGTCTGTTCCCAGCATGGAATGACCCCCCTGATGCACGCGGCGTACAAGGGGAAGGTGGAGATGTGCAACCTGCTGCTACAGCACGGAGCAGACGTGAACTGCAATGAGCACGAGCACGGATACACGGCGCTGATGTTTGCTTGTCTGTCAGGTATTGGCCCTTTAATCTGAGAAGTCCAATATACTTTGTGTTTAAAGATCTCTGCTTGCTGTTGGTGAATGGGGATCTACTTACACTCAGCGGCTAAAAAAAACCTGTCCAGGCGTAAAACTTCTCACAGCTGAAGGTTTGTTACAATTGTATCCAGTCTAGATAATCCCTAGCAGCACAACTCTATCTCCAGTCCCAATAACTTGTTACAATGTATCAGTGCAGGTAAAATGTATCAGTCTAGACGGATACAAGGGAAACAATCTAAGGCCTCATGCACACGACCGTATGTGTTTTGCAGTCCGCAAATTGCAGATCCGCAAATAAAACAGATGACGTTCCGTATGGCAACCGTTTTTTTTGCGGATCCGTTATTTTTGCGGATCCATTGTAATAATGCCTATCCTTGTCCGCAAACTAGAAAAAAATAGGACATTTTTTTGCGGACCCATTGAAATGAATGGTTCCGCATATGGTCCGCAAAAAAAACGGAACGGACACGGTAAGAAAATACGTTCGTGTGCATGAAGCCTAAGGCCCTATTCACACGTCCGCAATGTTCGTCCGCAACCGTTCCGCAAATCTTTGGAACGAGTGCGGACCCATTCATTTTGAATGGGGACGTGATGGATGCGGAGAGCACGCACTGTGCTCTCTGCATCCGCATTTGCGGAGCGTGCCGCCGATCTTCCGGCCGGCGTTTCCACAATAATATAGAGCATGTCCTATTCTTGCCCGCAATTGCGGACAAGTATAGGCATCTCTATAGGGCTGGTGGCAAGGTGTGTTGCGGATCTGCAACACACTACGGACGTGTAAATTAGGCCTAAGGGTCCATTCACACGTCCGTAAGTGTTTTGCGGATCTGCACAACACAGACACCGGCAATGTGCGATACGCAATTTGCGGACCGCACATAGCCAGCACTATAAAAGAAAATGCCCTTTCTTGTCTGCAATTGCCAACAAGAATAGGACATGTTCTATTCTTTTCAGGAACGGAATTGCGTATCATGAAAAAACCGGATGTGGATCCTGAAATGCGGATCTGCATCCGTTTCAGCCCCATTGAAAGTGAATGGGTCCTGAAATTGCGGATGAGGACCCAAATCACGGACGTGTGCATGAAGCCTAACGCTGCTCTTTCCATCACTGCCATGGTCTGGCGAGTAACTATGTGCGAGCGGACATTCCTCCACTGGTAGTTTGGTTCAGTCAACCTGATCTCAGGGCCAGGTGGGGGCCCTTAGGACCATCAGACTGTTACGGCATATCCAGATTATATCCAGTCATTGTTTATTGTGGGAACCTCACTTTGTCCAAAGATCCAATATAAGGGTACTTTCACACTAGCGGCATAGCTATCCGGCAGGCTGTTCCGGTGGGTGAACAGCCTGCCGGATCCGCCATGCCGCAAGTACCCGTGTGCTGCCGGCCTGCCGCTCCGTCCCCGTTGACTATAATGGGGACAGGGGCTGGAGCTACGGCGCAGCACAGCAGTGCACAGCCAGAGATTGCCGGACTAAAAAGTCGGACCTGCAGTACTTTTAGTCCGGCGATCTCCGGGGTATGTATACTTGTGCAAGATATACTTTTAATTGCTTTCATGTAAAAAAAATCTTTGTCAATTTTGTGCGTACAGCTCCGATGCACACCTATGTGTCGCCATGGTTACAGACCACAAACAAACCTTGTGTCGTCTGATCCTGCAGCCACGTGAATGGAGTAGTGCCGCACTTGCGTGGTGCTCTCTCCATTCATTTCTATTTTCGGAGCTCCTATAGAAATGAATAGAGCAAGCCGCGCATGCGCAGTGCCCCCTCCTTCAACTTCTGTGGCCTGTTCTTGAGATATCTGACTTTAAAGGCTGACACTGGCTGACCTGTTCTATGCGCACTTGGCAGCTGAAGGCATCTGTGTTGGTCTCATGTTCATATGCGCCCACACTGCTGAGAAAAATGAAGCTTTAATATATGCAAATGAGCCTCTAGGAGCAACGGGGGCGTTACTCTTACACCTAGATTAAGTGCAATCAAGTGCACCCCCTGCACTTGATTGACAGGACAGAGTGTGATTACGTTTGCGCTGCCTGGTCCTGTCAGTCAAAGTGCAGAGGGCGCAGCAGTTGCAGAGAGACCAGAGCCCCTAGGTGTAATGGTAACGCCCCCGTTGCTCCTAGAGGCTCATTTGCATATATTAAAACATTATTTTTTTAACCAATGCGGGCACATATGAACATGGGACCAACACAGATGCCTTCAGCTGCCAAGTGCACATTTAACAGGTTAGCCGGGGTCATAGGTACAAATCTGCTGACAGATGCCCCTTTAATCATATATCCCAGTGATATGCTATCAAATTCCTAGAGGACGTAACCCCTTTAAATATCAGAATTCTATGCTTATCACCTAAATTTCCGGAGAGATGTCCATGTGTGTGTCTTTTTAGATTTAGCATCTTCCTCGCCCACATGTCGCTTACCGGATGACTATCCTCATGTTCGGGCTTCCAGTAATTGCTCTGTGAACCCTCGGCGTGCCCCATTATCCGGTTCTTGGTCCTAAATGCCAGGCGACTATCGTGAATAGTATTTAGGATGTGGTGCAGCAGGTCTGTTCGTGGACGCTAAATGTAAGTTAAAGGGGCGCTCCACCAGAGACCACAATGCCCAAAGATCATTGGGGACCGATCTCCATTTTCCCCTATAGGCCAGCAGCAATGGTCTGATGGAGTTCCCCTTTAACAAGACTCCCTGCCCTGTTAAAGGGCTCCCCCAGGTTTATGTAACCAAAGCATGTTCCATAATGAAACAACCTGAGGAGGGTTTGTTACAATGTATCAGGTTACAAAATAATCTAACCTACAGTGATAGTGTATAGCAGAGCCATCAGCTGCGTGAACATGACCAGGGCAGAAGGGGTGAAGGTAAGCAGGAATGTTCCCATTCACTGACGGCAAGCAGAAGTCTATAAAGACGTGTGAAAATGCAACCATGTCAGTGGAGGTATTGACACGAGTCTTGCTGTGTCCTAGGGAAAAAGGAAATTGTCTGGATGATGCTAGAGGCCGGGGCCGACACCGACGTGGTCAACTCCGTGGGCAGGACGGCCGCGCAAATGGCAGCTTTTGTAGGTAAAACCTTTAATGTCCTCTTTTATGTTCTTTTGCTTTATTAGTAATATTGCTCATACACATAAAGGGGTCGTCCAAATACAATATGCACTTTTTCACTTTTTTGAGTCCCCCAATAATGATGTGGGCGTTGGGGGTGGGTCCCTCATTGCAGAGGATATGAAGCACAGCATAGCACAGGTCGTCGATGTAATCGAGAGAGAGAGCAGCTCTGAATGGTCATGGGGCTCCCCACTATTATAATCAATACAATTTAAATGCTATAGAGTCTTAGACAGTTGCACAGAGCTTTTTTGTAAATGACTCATTTTCTTTAAAAAAAATAAGCAAATGCCTTCAATAAAAATGTCCTTCCATTCTGCGTCTGCAGAGTGTGTGTAAGTCCTCCACCTAGCTGCTGGTGCTGTTGAATCCGGCATATATCTGTTTCTGACGGCTTTCTCTGCTCAACCCCTCCCTTCTCTTCAGTGTAAGAGACAGCAGCAAGGAGGGGGATGAGGTTGTATGTGGCAGATCAGAGATAGAGAGGGAAGAAAGCATCCAAGCAGGAGAGCTCACAAAGACTGTAGTAAGGGAGGAAAGCACACACAAGGCGGTTTGCAGGAGGAGGCAGCATCATTCTGGACACATACACCTTACATCCAGCCTAATGGGAGGCAGTGTTGGACCGGGTACCTAGGGCCCCACAGTAACATTTATTTTGGGAGCCCACCGTACGGATACATTAAACTATAATAAATAATTTAACACATTTTTTATATGAACATCGGCTGGTTGAGGTGCTATACAGTGAATATATGTGTGTAGTGCAGTAAATCTAATGTGTTATGTGCCACTTGTGCAGGGGGTGGGAGATTAGGGGCCCACCTTGCTCAGGGGCCCACCGGGGGATTCCCCTGTACCCCTGTGGGCCAGTCCGAGCCTGCTGCGAGGGACACCTCCACGTAAGAAAAGCGTAAAAAATCAATGGGTCTGAAAATAAATGAAGATTGCAGGCTAAAACTTTTGCAACTTTTGTATTCCAGGTAAACACTAAAATATGTAAAGTATTTGTTCCCATCTCGTAGGTGTCCAGAGCCTTTAAAGCAGGGGTGCACAACCTTTTTTTGGTCTGAGGGCCACATTGTCACATCGCTCTATTTCAAGGGGCCGCAAATTAAAAAAATGTTGATTGGCGCTTATTTCCATCAGCCTATTACACAGGCCAATGTAAAGTGACTGGGAGGAATGATCGCTACCACACTCCTTCCTCCTTCCTTTAGTTATATTGGTTATCGGCAGCACATCGCTGATTACACAGAGAGATGTGCGGTGCGATTATACCGCCAGTTATCATGAACACTTGTTCCCAGTAACTGACCTGAATATCCCAGTGTAATAGGGGCCTAAAGGGATTTCCCAGTAAAAATACATTTTTAACAAGTTCTTGCAGCATGGCCCCTGAAACCGACGAGTCATACTTACCTGCTCTCCGTGCTGTTTTTACTCGGCAGTGCATGGCCATGGTCACATGCACCTCTCCAGCCAATCACTGGATGTGGCCACAAGCAGCGTGTCACTGCTGAAGCCGTCATTGACTGCAGCGGTGTATGTGACCATGGCCGTGCTCTGACAGGTGTAAAAGTGCAGGAACCGGAAGATGGAGACAGAGGGGGCCAGGGCGGCATGAAGCAGGTCAGTATGAATCTTCTGTTTCGGGGCCGTGCTGCGGGAACTTGTTAAAGTCATTTTTACGGAAAAGTGGCGAAATTTCCTTTCTGCCTTCTATTCACAAATCAGCGATTTCCTTCACTGCAGAGGACACGCTCCCTGGTTATTACCACCTCCTGCCAGTTACAGGCGCCATGCAATAACCAGTAAGCATTTTCCCTTAGTAGTGGCCAAAGCGCTTATTAGTTAACACTTTAATAACCAGGTCTGAACACTTTTTTTTTTGTGATTTAGCGCACATTGTGGTTCGAACAGTTGTAGCTTTTTTATGTGTTCGGACCAAAATAATGTTTGCAACAATTTTTCACTTGACACATAGGGCCTTATACATTTATTTTTTAGTTTTATTTAGGGGAAAGTATACAAAACATTTTTAAAAAGTATTTTTTTTAAACTATAGCTCCTTATTCTTTAAATATGCAATCTGACACCAAAATAAATGTTTATAATTAGTTCCCTATTTTGTGTCGGTCGTGTTGTTATATATGATGTATGGTTTCACGTGAATAGGGCAATAATGGTGACAGTTTTGGTTGGTGTGGGTGTTTTTTCTTTTATGTGTTTTATTATTTTTTTATTTTTTTTTTAACTTAAGTTTTAATATATTTCTGCTACAAATACACTGACACTTTTTGGTAATTTTTCACTTTTTCCTTTTTTACTTTTATTTGTATTTTATTAATATTTTATTGTATTATTTTTTTTATAATTGATTTATTACTTATTATTTAAATATATTTTTGACACATAATATGTCCCCCAAGAGGTCATAAAAAGACTGTTGGGGGACAATGAACACTTTACTATTTTGCACTTTTTATTTTATTTTAATTTTCAATTTTTTTTTTAAATATATTTTTGTCCTGTTAGGGGATAGTGAACACTCTTTTATTTTGCAATTTTTCCTTTTATTTTTTTCTTTTATTTGCATTTTATGTTTGTATAATTTTCTATTTTTTTGCCACATCATATTTTATTTCTTTTTTTTCTTTTATTTGTGTTTTCAAAAAAAAAAAATTAAATAATATTTTAAACTTATTATTTAATATTTTTTTCCGCATGATTTGTCCCCAAGAGGTCACTGAAAGACCTTTGGGGACACCGACTTTTTTTGGCACTATTTCCAACTGTAACTGGGGCATCCAAAGGAGCCCCAGTTACAGGGGAAACCAGCCTGCTGCGGGGGCATTGTACAGGGCAGATCTGATCAGGGTCTCCTGACCCCGCAGCTCTGCGCTCCTCTGCCCCAAGCCAGGTCCACCCTGCATAGTGTGCTGCTCACCTATCTGAGGAGGAGGCAGAAGCGCTACCTCTACCTTCTCCACGGCTCCCCTGCTGGACCCGTCCTGCTGCTTCTATAGTGCAGGAGCTGTAATGCTCCATCGCGCTGCGGGCAGAAACACAGCTGATCGCACAATCAGGCGTGTTTCTGTCCAGGAGGACAGGGGCCGCAAACCTTGGCTCTGGGGGCCACGGGTTGTGCACCCCTGCTTTAAAGCAAATGTCCATCTTTTACATCATGTCCAAAACTGTAATCAAAATTCTGTCTGCCTGCAGCCACCACTAGGGGGAGCTTACTGCCAGCACAATGAGCTAATAGCAGCACAGTCTGCAGCAAGGTCTTGGGCTCCACCTAGTGGTGGCTACAGGAGGACAGAAGGTTTACTGTGTAACTCTGTATCCATGCAGAGGATTGGCAGATATCAGAAAAACAGAGCACTGACTACTAATTATCTTGTAATAGCGCCATCTGGGCCTTTATAATGAACTTTCTATTTCTTATAATTGACTTTATATTTCATTTTGTCACCATTTTCAGGATTCCGTCTTGTTTTCTGTGAATAGGAATATTGGTTGGTTTCCAACCAATGCTGTAAAACTGAAGCTCCCAGCATGCATTGACAGCCTCCGGCTGGGGGTTGTAGTTTTGCAACTGCTGGAGAGCCACAAGTTGGAGCCACTGCTCTAGGGTAGGTTTGATCAGTCTGCCTACAATAAATAGTCTTCATCAGGCAGTAGAATACACTGTCACCCAAAATGCGTCAGTATCACCCCCTCGGAGACGAGATGTGTCTTTCTCGGGCGTTTCTTCTATTGTACCTTTGTCTTCCAGGCCAGCACGATTGCGTCACAGTCATTAACAATTTCTTCCCACGTGAAAAGTTGGATTATTACACCAAACCACAAGGACTAAGTAAAGAACCAAAGCTACCTGTAAAATTAGCAGGACCATTACACAAGATCATCACCACCACCAACCTCCACCCGGTGAAGGTAACGCGCGCTAGGTTTTTGTATAATACCTCTTTCTATGCCTGCCCTGAGGGCGGCCACTTACTATTGTGCCAGTCAGGGGTCTCCCCCTCTCATGATGCAGCCTCACATACAAACTGCAGCTGCATCCCCCTCCTTCCTGTATTACACTAGATGGATTGGCGGTGACTGCGGAGGTTTCCCGACCATTTACAGAGAATCTGCAGGCAGGGAAAGCAGGACAGGCTGCTTAAAGGTCTGGAATATGCCACTTTCCACTGCCGTGGTTGCCACCTGGATGGTAGGTGACCTGCCTGCCCTGGAGTTGTCCTGCATCTGCACAGCAAGCTCTTCCCTTACCGTGGTCGAGCATAGTGCTTCACTCTACCGGAACACTGCACCAATCCTGCAGCTGTTCAACCGCAGCCACAAAGTCCACTCTCCCACCCTGCCCTGATTCCTGACATTAGTGCAGGGAAGTGACAGGAAGCTGAGGAGACATCCCTGGGAGATGAAAGCCTAGACACTAGGTGTAATTAACCCCATACTGCCCTAGGCCACCAGGGATGTTTGCATTAACTGCATTCTTTGCCCTAGGCCACCAGGGATGTTAGCAATAACCTCCTTCTTTTCCCTAGACCACCATGGATGTTTGCATTAACCTCCTTCTTTCCCCTAGGCCACCAGGGATGTTAGCATTAATGGCCTTGTTTGCCTTAGACCATCACTGATGTTGCCACTAAATCCCTTCCTGCTTCTGCCCATCAGGGCTGCAGGCCTTAGCCCAGTTCTTTGCACCAGACCACCAGGGATGTTGGCACTATCCTCCTTCTTACCCTAGGCCTCCAGAGATTTTGGAATTAGAAAAATGCCCTTCCTGCCCTGAACCACCAAGGATGTTGGAAATAACTTCCTTCCTACCCTTGGCCACCAGGGATGTTGGAAAAAGTTCACTTCCTGTTCTAAGCCACCAGGGATACTTACATTAACACCTTCACTGCCATGGACCACCAGGTATATTGGTATTAACACTTTCTGTACCCTAGACATGGATATTAGATGATAAAAAGTATTGCCTGGATCCACGTAAATGTACATGACAGAGTGGGATTTTAATAAAGATGATTTTTTTTTATTTTTTATTTCAGATCGTTTTCCTGATAAAAGAGAATCCGCTGCTGCTGGAGCCAGAAGCCCTGAAGAAGTGCAGCGCGGTGCTGGATCTGATCTGTGAGAAGTGCATGAAGCAGCGAGACATGAACGAGATCCTGGCCATGAAGATGCATTACATCAGCTGTATCTTCCAGAAGTGCAGCTCTTACCCGCCTGAGCACACGCTGGACCCTCTCATTAAAAGGTGGCGGCATTAGCCAGACGAGCAGACTGCGGCTTCCGCTGCAAAATCCGCTGTTTGCAAGTTGTGCCGGCAGTGGGGTCTGGAGCAATCAACTGATCATTCCAGGGGCCACATTATGAAAATGGGTGGCCCCTTTAAGAGCTGCATTCACATTTCTGCTGGTTTCCTGTTAGCAGAGTGCATTGCATACAGGACCTTTGTGCCACGACTGCGTATTAAACCCTGAAGCATCTAGTTAGCAACAGAATTTGGAATGCAGCTCTGGAGTATAATGGAACACAAAATCAGTTATTTGCAAAGTTGCATCTTCTATTTCATTGCCAGCGATTATCTGATGTTGCTGGGAAAGTATACCTGCCGCCGCACATGCCCCCTGCAGGGAGAATGTGGTATTACAAGGCACCCTGAATGAGGAACCATAGATAGGATACATAGCTAGACCTAGCTAGAGATGAGTTCAGGGTGGGGACCCTTCTGACTTATGAAACAACCCCTTTAAGAAAATGCCAAACAGTACAGGACGAATGGACAAACTATACAGCTCTTGCCAGATTCAGCTCTGCTACATCCATGTGTTCTGTTGGCCACTGGTGGAACAGGGAGAGGTTTATAACGCTGCGGACTGTATTATTTGTAGGCTTCTCTAGGGCAAGGTGGATATACCTTCCTTAGGCTACTTTCAGACCTGCGTTTTAGAGCGGATCCGTCTTGTATCTGCACAGACGGATCCGCACCGATAATGCAAACGATTGTATCCGATCAGAACGGATCCGTTTGCATTATCTTGAACAAAAAAGAACAAAGTCAAAACGTATCCGTCCTGAACACCATTGAAAGTCAATGGGGGACGGATCCGTTTTTCAATTGCACCATATTGTGTCAATGAAATGGATCCGTCCTGACCCACAATGTAAGTCAACGGGGACGGATCCGTTTGGCTCCGCATTGTCAGGCGGACACCAAGTCCGCCTCCAGAGCCGAATGGAATGGAGCCAAACTGATGCATTCTGAACGGATCCTTATCCAATCAGAATGCATTGGGGCTGAACTGATCCGTTTAGGGCCGCTTGTGAGATCCCTGAAACGGATCCCACAAGCAGACCCAGAAACGGCAGTGTGAAAGTAGCCTTATGTATATGGTTTCCACGAGCGAGAGTGTACGTCCATCACGTGTATGAAATTGATTGCTAGCTCCTCGCGCAGATTTTCTATGACTTTACCGTTTGCTGCACTACTGACGATCGCCTCCCCCGTTATATTTTAGCTTACTGAAGGGTCGAGATGGCGACTGTTTTCCCATTTACCAAGAAAAGTTCATCAGGGAAAGTATCCGTAAATTTCCGTATTGTGAAGCCACGCTCCTCCAGCAACTGGTCCGAAGCATCGCTCCCGTGGAAATTGTAAGGATTGTTACTAGGATTGGGAAAAACTTGGGCATGCCACTGTAAAATTCTGCTAAGGCGCGCTATTCACACAAAAAATAAGATGTTTGCTTACGAGCGCCATATCAGCTCTGTAGTCACCGGGTCAGTGAGAGGCTCTCTTAGTTCTCCCTGGCAGCCAATCACATTGAGGGAGACCTCGCACCCCTCTCATTTTTTAATTAAGCCAAGCTTTTAAAGCGTGAAACCTAATGAGTAATGGATTCATGGGTGGTTTAGTGATGTCATCGGTGAGGGGGGAAGTAGCTAGCCTCTCCTCCTACTTGGGTAGGATATGCCCCCATATGTCTCAGCGGTGGGACCCGCACCTATATCGAAAACAGAGCCCCAAAAGGGGTGGAGGGCGCACTGCGCACACACAGCCGCCCTCTGTTCGTTTTCTACGGAGCGCTGGCTCGGCAGTTTCCGTCAGGCTCGTAGAAGTGAATGGGAGTGGTGGCCGGCCCATTCGCTTCTATGGGGAGAGCGTTTGATGGTGGCCGGATTGGAG
Organism: Bufotes viridis; assembly: GCA_033119425.1. Classification (NCBI taxonomy): domain Eukaryota; kingdom Metazoa; phylum Chordata; class Amphibia; order Anura; family Bufonidae; genus Bufotes; species Bufotes viridis. The sequence goes on along the minus strand of CM065593.1, from coordinate 373,434,064 downwards.
GCCTCTGTTCCAGCGGTGGGGAACGCGACTATGAGGGCATATCCTAGCGCAGGGATGGGCAAACTGCAGTTCTCCAGCTGTTGCAAAACTACAACTCCCAGCATGCCCAGTCTGGCTACAGCTATCAGCCTACAGCAGGGCATGGTGGGAGTTGTAGTTTTACAACAGCTGGAGGGCCGCAGTTTGCCCATCCCTGTCCTAGCGGTATGCCCCCATTGTCTAAGAGGAGACAACCCCTTTAATATAAATCCATGATTTGTTCTCTTCTGTCCTGTAAACGATATTCGGCCCTGTTTTTGTTTAATCTTCTTCTGGGAAAGCTGGGTGAAAATCAATATGGCAGCAATTACAGTCCCTAAGGAAGGAGTAGTCGTCCATTTGTCTGAAGTTTACAGCACCAGTGGCCCGCAGACATTCCTGGTGTGACTGTTTTCTGGGTCGTCGTGGCCTTGGCCCCATGACATGCACTTTTTTGAAAAATTGAGAGTTTGGCAGAATATTTGTGTAAATTTCCCTTTTATGTTTTTTTTGAAGATCTGTGATTTATTTTGTCTCCTTCAGGGTTCTGACCCCACGGCATTCTCCGTGCTGACACAAGCCATTACCGGCCAGGTGGGCTTTGTGGATGCCGAATTTTGCACTACGTGTGGAGAGAAAGGCGCAGATAAACGGTGCTCTGTCTGCAAGCTGGTGAGTCTGCCTGTCTTTTATCTAGAGGAACGGGCCCGTCACAGTACTTTACCTTCCTAAGTGCTGGGTCTGGATGCTCAGAACTTGACATTTTCATGTGGTCTTCTTTAGACCCTGCTGTCCCACCATCTTCCGGAGCTGTCACAGAGTCTGCAGATCTTAAGTGGGGGCGGGGACTCGCTGACTAAAGATCCTCAGGGGTGGTGCATATCTCTGCAGAGCAAACAAGTAGCTTTACAGAAAATCCTCACCCTAAGGCCTCATGCACACGACCGTTATTTGATTCCGTGTCCGTTGAGCCATTTTTCGTGGTTTTCTGCGGACCCATTGGTTTTCAATGGGTCCGTGGAAAACTCGTCAAATGCACCGTTTGTCCTCCGCGTCCGTGGTCCGTGATTACTGTCCGTCAAAAAAAATAACCTGTCCTTTTCTTGTCCGTGAAAAACGGTTTGTGGTCCCTTTCAAGTAAATGGGACCGTGAAAAAATGCGACTGTCATCCGCGTCCGCGACCTGCATATATATTCCATTATCCTGGGTGGAGATATTAAAATTACACTTTTTTTTTTTACTTCCTTTTTTTTCTGGCGGACCACGGAAACACAACGGAACCAAAAATGGACACGGAACCCCATTTTGCGGACTGCTAAAAACAACTGTCGTGTGCATGAGGCCTAAGGGTATGTTCACACAGCATATTTTTATGTGCTAAAAAAACCTGCATCAGATTTTTTTTGTGCGTTTTCTTTCCTGACACATTATTAACACCGTTTTTGGTGCGGTTTTTAAAACCACAAGCAGGGGAAAAAAAGCACTGTATGGTTTAACATGTGGATTCCCCATTGAAGTCAATAGCGAAATTCTGCATGCATTTTTGGCCGCGCTAAAAATCCTCCATGTGAACATACCCCGATAAGTCACCCTCTAGGCAGCAACTCCTGCACCCCAGTTTTGCATGTCCTCGCTGATTGAAGGGCTTTTTCACAACACTTTAGCCCATATCAAATGGACCCTCATAAATTCACAGGCGACCCCCATAATGGAGCTGGTGCAATGGAGTCTGCATTGGGACGAGGTGTAGGGTAAGAAATAGCAGTGCTTAGCATTTTCTATAACTCTCATAGGCTTCAAAGAGGTGGGACCTGCACCTGTCAGGCATTTCAGGAATATCCTGCGGCTGTGCCATAAAGGTTAAAAATGGGAGTGCCCCTTTAAGAGTACAGACTTTGTGTCTTGATGGAAACCTTTGCGCGCTGCTGCCATCTACCTGTCTAACAACACAACTACCTCTGACATTGCTTTAAGACAGTGGACTGCAACTCCCAGCATGCCCTGCTAGCCGCAGACCCCTGCCCTTACTGGCTGTCCTGCATCATTCTTTCAGGTCATCTACTGCGGCCAGGACTGTCAGAAGCTTCACTGGTTCACCCACAAAAAAGTCTGTAAAATCTTGAAGGAGAAACGAGAGAAGCAAGAGCTGGAGGCGGCCAAAGAGAAGAAGAGGCAGGAGAAGCTGGCCGAGAAAGGTGAGGATTTCCAGCGCTGCCCCCCTCCGTTCTGGGATTGTGTCCCATGTCCTGGTTGTATACCATCTCTGCTTGCTCTCCAGAGTCAGAAAACACTAAGCCTGCTTTCACATCTGCGTATAATGGATCCCATTATAGTCTATGGGGTCCGTAGGCTCCGTTATTTGCCTGCTTTCACATCTGCGTTCTCCTTTCCGTTCTCCTCCATTATAGTAGCAGAAAAACAGGACGGATTTGGCACATAACTGAGGCGAACGGAGCCTATGGTACCCCTACAGACTATAATGGGGTCCGTTAGGTTTCCATTCAGGGGATCGATTTTGTAGCGGTGACAGAAGTCCTGAACGGAAACCTAATGGATCCCATTATAGTCTATCGGGTCCATAGGCTACGTTATCTGCCGAATCCGTCCTTTCCGTTTTTCTGCTACTATAATGGAGAAGAACAGAAAGGAGAACGCAGATGTGAAAGCAGGCAAATAACGGAGCCTACGGACCCCATAGACTATAATGGGATCCATTAGGTTTCCGTTCAGGACTTTTGTCGCCGCTACAAAATTGGATCACCTGAATGGAAACCTAATGGATCCCAGTATAGTCTATGGCAGTGTTTCCCAACCAGTAAGCCTCCAGCTGTTGCAAAACTACAGCTCCCAGCATGCCTGAACAGCCAAAAGCTGTCCGGGTATGCTGGGAGTTGTAGTTTTGCAACAGCTGGAGGCACACTGGTTGGGAAACACTGGTCTATGGGGTCCGTAGGCTCCGTTCGCCTCAGTTATGTGCCGAATTCGTCCTTTCCGTTTTTCTGCTGCTATGATGGAGAAGAACGGAAAGGAGAACGCAGATGTGAGAGCAGGCTAACGCTGCACGCAGCTGAGGGTTTGTTACCATTGTATCTAGTCTAGACAATCCTCTGTAGAATAGAGAGTCTGATGCGTTTTATCTGCACAGATACATTGTAACAAAATATCAGTTCAGGAGAGAGATTGATGATGTCATGTCTCTAGACTGGATGAAATTGTATCAAACCCTCAGCTACGATCAGAAATGGGTCAGAACATGTCCGCCTTTGCACATATAAAATAAACCAGGTTTGCAGTCACCGACAGCAAGCAATGATCTTAAAAAGGAAAGGGAAATTTATTAAGTCCCCCCTGTGCCTGAATTGTTGCATCAGAAAGTCACAAATGTTTGTGCCAGCCCCGTTTTGCCCCTTCTCCTCCACGCTTGCAACTTGTTAAAAGTGAGTGGGCCATGGGCAGGAGAGGGCAGGGCCTAAGCGGCGCCACTTTTCTGGTGCAAGTAATGCCCGAAACCTATGCCAGGTTTAGATTTTAGACTCTGGGGCATGAAGCAGTTAAATGTGCCAGAATTATTAATAGGTGTGCGGCTCTTTATAATTTTGGCGCATTTCTCGCCATCACAAATTTTATTAAGACCGGTGGGCCGAATGCCAGTCTTGATAAATCTTCCCCAAAGTATTTTCCAATGTTGCCCTGACAAGGGGTCTGGCCGCTGGAGCCTCCAGCAATCAGCTGCCATCTACAGGAGACATGCAGCGCTGCCATCTACAGGAGACATGCAGCGCTGCCATCTACAGGAGACATGCAGCGCTGCCATCTACAGGAGACATGCAGCGCTGCCATCTACAGGAGACATGCAGCGCTGCCATCTACAGGAGACATGCAGCGCTGCCATCTACAGGAGACATGCAGAATGACATGCTGGCCATTCAAATGAATGGACTATATCTACGATAATAAAAGCCCTGTGTGCGTGCTCAGGGCTGCGTGTGTGTGTGGCGATAATTGAGCTGCACATGCATGGCGCGCCGTCCAGTCAACGCACGGCTCTCCATACTACGCCCGCATCACCCACACCAGCGCGCCGCCCCACACGCAACCATGCTGCCCCCACACCAGCGCACGCGGCGGAATGACCAATCATTACATGGCGCTCCGCACGCCGCCCGCAGCGGCCAATCACTGCCGACGCTTGTAGGTTATGGTGTGCTCTCCGTGTCAGAGCGCCGCCATTACTGTTCATGCATCACACAGCTGCACAGTCCCGGTACTCTCAGCCATCAGTCAGTGCCACCAGCCACAGGCACCAGTCACAGTGCCAGCCGTCTCTGCAATCAGTCAGTGCCACCAGCCACAGGCACCAGTCACAGTGCCACCAGCCACAGTGCCAGCCGTCTCAGCCATCAGTCAGTGCCACCAGCCACAGGCACCAGTCACAGTGCCACCACCCACAGGCACCAGTCACAGTGCCAGCCGTCTCTGCAATCAGTCAGTGCCACCAGCCACAGGCACCAGTCACAGTGCCACCAGCCACAGTGCCAGCCGTCTCAGCCATCAGTCAGTGCCACCAGCCACAGGCACCAGTCACAGTGCCACCACCCACAGGCACCAGTCACAGTGCCAGCCGTCTCAGCCATCAGTCAGTGCCACCAGCCACATCAGCCGTCACAGTACCAGCCGTCTCAGCCATTAGTCAGTGCTATTTAATATAGACTGTACCTACTAGTGTTTATGCACTAATGTTCTAGTGCCCGTTATTGTAACGGGCTTAATGTCTAGTTAAAATATAAAAGCCACGAGAGCAAGAGTCACTTTTACTTAGTGACTCTAATTAGAGATGAGCGAACACCTGGATGTTCGGGTTCGAGAGGTTCGGCCGAACTTCCGGAAAATGTCCAGGTTCGTGATCCGAACTCAACCCGAACTTCATCCCGAACCCGAACCCCATAGAAGTCAATGGGGACCCGAACTTTTGGGCACTAAAAAGCCTGTAAAAGACTCCCGGAAAGGGCTAGAGGGCTGCAAAAGGCAGCAAAATGTAGGTAAATCCCCTGCAAACAAATGTAGATAGGGAAATGAATTAAAATAAAATAAAATAAATAAAAATTAACCAATATCAATTGGAGAGAGGTCCCACAGCAAGGAATCATGCTTCATATCAACCACCACTGGAGAAGGCCACTCTCAGTTATTTCTGCCCCAGCACCCAGACAGAGGATACAGGTCCCACAGCAAGGAATCATGCGTCATATCAACCACCACCGGAGAAGGCCACTCTCATTTATTTTGGACCAGCACCCAGACAGAGGATACAGGTCCCACAGCAAGGAATCATGCGTCATATCAACCACCAACGGAGAAGGCCAATCTCATTTATTTTGGACCAGCACCCAGACAGAGGATACAGGTCCCACAGCAAGGAATCATGCGTCATATCAACCACCAACGGAGAAGGCCACTCTCATTTATTTTGGACCAGCACCCAGACAGAGGATACAGGTCCCACAGCAAGGAATCATGCGTCATATCAACCACCACCGGAGAAGGCCACTCTCATTTATTTGGGACCAGCACCCAGACAGAGGATACAGGTCCCACAGCAAGGAATAAGGCGTCATATCAACCCCCACCGGAGAAGGCCACTCTCATGTATTTTGGACCAGCACCCAGACAGAGGAGAGAGGTTTTCACAGCAGAGAATCATGCATTTAGATCACCCACCACAGGAGTAGGCCACCATTTAATGGGACCCCGGCAACCATGTCAGATGGCACAAACATCAGCTTCACATCACCCAGCACAGGAGAAGGCCACTGAGAGACTTTGACCCCTGCACCCAGACGGAGGAGAGGGTCCCACAGCAGAGATTCAGGCATTTATATCAGCCAGCACAGGAGAAGGCCGCTTTCAGTGACTTAGGCCTTAGCACCGACACAGAGGAGACAGGTCAGATAGCACAAGCATCAGTTTCACATCAACCACCACAGGAGAAGGGCACTTTTAGAGACTTTGACCCCTGCAGCCACACGGAGGAGAGGTCCCACAGCAGAGATTCAGGCATCATGTCAGCCACCACAGGAGTAGGCCACCTTTTGTTTTTTGAACCCTGCACCCAGAAAGAGAGAGAGGTCCCACAGCAGAGAATCAGGCATTTCGATCACCCACCACAGGAGAAGGCCGCTTTCAGTGACTTTGGCCCCCTGCACCCACACAAAGGAGACATGTCAGACAGCACAAGTATAACATTCATATCACCCAGCACAGGAGAAGGACACTTTCATGTACTTTGGCCCGGCACCCAGACAGAGGGAAGGTTCATTCAACTCTGGGTTTGCACCCCAAGATCCTACTTAATTTCAAAAATTGATTTTTCAATGAAGAAGTGGCCAGGAGTACAAGACAACATGGTTTAAGGCAGTTATTAAGGACTACTCTGCACAAGGGAGGGTCAGGTCTTGTAGGATCCATGCCTGGTTCATTTTTATAAACGTCAGCTTGTCCACGTTGGCTGCGGACAGGCGGCTGCGTTTGTCAGTAATGGCGCCCCTGCCGTGCTGAATACACGTTCAGATAAAGCGCTGGCCGCCGGGCAGACCAGCACCTCCAAGGCATAACATGCTAATTCTGGCCACGTGGACAATTTGGAAACCCAGAAGTTGAATGGGGCCGAACCATCCGTCAGTGCGTGGAGTTGTGTGCAGATGTACTGTTCAACCATGTTAGTGAAATGTTGCCTCCTGCTAACACGTTCCGTATCAGGTGGTGGGGCAGTTAGCTGTGGCGTGGAGACAAAACTTTTCCACATTTCTGCCATGCTAACCCTGCCCTCAGAGGAGCTGGCCATGACACTGCTGCGTGGGCGACCTCTAGCTCCTCCTCTGCCTTGGCCTTCCACCTGTTCCCCTGTGACATTTGGGAATGCTCTCAGGAGCGCGTCTACCAGTGTGCGCTTGTACTCGCGCATCTTCCTATCACGCTCCAGTGCAGGAAGTAAAGTGGGCACATTGTCTTTGTACCGTGGATCCAGCAGGGTGGCCACCCAGTAGTCAGCACACGTTAAAATGTGGGCAACTCTGCTGTCGTTGCGTAGGCACTGCAGCATGTAATCGCTCATGTGTGCCAGGCTCCACAGAGGTAAGGACAAGCTGTCCTCTGTGGGAGGCGTATCGTCATCATCCTCTGTATCCCCCAGCCACGCACCAGGGATGTGCCTGCGCTGTGCTGGGTGCCACCCCGCTGTGAACCTGCTTCATCCTCATCCTCCTCCACCTCCTCCTCATCCTCCTCGTCCTCCAGTAGTGGTCCCTGGCTGGCCACATTTGTACCTGCCCTCTGCTGTTGCAAAAAACCTCCCTCTGAGCCACTTCTAACAGACTGGCCTGAAAGTGCTAAAAACGACCCGTCATCCTCCTCCTCCTCCTCCTGGCCTGGCCACCTCCTCTTCCATCATCGCCCTAAGCGTTTTCTCTAGGAGACATAGAATTGGTATTGTCACGCTGATAACAGTGGCATCGCCACTGGCCATGTTGGTGGCGTACTCTAAACAGCGCAACAGGGCACACAGGTCTCGCATGGAGGCCCAATCATTGAGTGGTGAAGTGGTGCTGTTCCGCAGTGCGACTGACCCGTGCGTGCTGCAGCTGAAACTCCACTATGGCCTGCTGCTGCTCGCACAGTCTCTCCAGCATGTGCAAGGTGGAGTTCCACCGGGTGGGCACGTCGCATATTAGGCGGTGGCGGGAAGGCCGAAGTTCCGCTGTAGCGCTGACAGGCGAGCAGCGGCAGGATGTGAGCGCCGGAAGCGCGCACAGACGGCCCGCACTTTATGCAGCAGCTCTGACATGTTTGGGTAGTTGTGAATGAACTTTTGCACCACCAAATTCAGCACATGCGCCAGGCAAGGGATGTGCGTCAAACCGGCTAGTCCCAGAGCTGCCACGAGATTTCGCCCATTATCGCACACCACCAGGCCGGGCTTGAGGCCCACCGGCAGCAACCACTGGTCGGTCTGTTGTTCAATACCCCGCCACAACTCCTGCGCGGTGTGGGGCCTGTCCCCCAAACATATGAGTTTCAGAATGGCCTGCTGACGTTTACCCCGGGCTGTGCTGAAGTTGGTGGTAAAGGTGTGTGGCTGACTGGTTGAGCTGGTGGAAGCAGAGGAGAAGGAAGCCGAGTAGGAGGAGGAGGCTACAGGAGGCAAACAATGATGCCCTGTGATCCTTGGCGGCGGAAGGACGTGCGCCAAGGAACTCTCCGCCTGGGGCCCAGCCGCCACTACATTTACCCAGTGTGCAGTTAGGGAGATATAGCGTCCCTGGCCAGGCTTACTGGTCCACGTATCTGTGGTTAGGTGGACCTTGCCACAAATGGCGTTGCGCAGTGCACACTTGATTTTATCGGACACTTGCATGTGCAGGGAAGGCACGGCTGTCTTGGAGAAGTAGTGGCGGCTGGGAACCACATACTGGGGGACAGCCATGGCCATCAGCTGTTTGAAGCTGTCTGTGTCCACCAGCCGGAATGACAGCATTTCAAAGGCCAGTAGTTTAGAAATGCTGGCATTCAGGCCAAAGGCTCGAGGGTGACTAGGTGGGAATTTGCGCTTCCTCTCAAAGGTTTGAGAGATGGAGAGCTGAACGCTGCTGTGTGAAATAGTGGAGACGCTAGGTGACGGTGGTGGTGGTGGTGTCGGTGGCACATCCTCTGTTTGCTGCTCGGCAGGTGGCAACATTCCTCTCGAGGCGGAAGCCGAGGCAGCAGCGGTAGAGGGAGCAGGGGAGCCTGAGCGGGTTCCTTGTTTTTAAGGTGTGTACTCCACTGCAGTTCATGCTTTGCATGTAGATGCCTGATCATGCAGGTGGTGCTCAGGTTAAGAACGTTAATGCCTCGCCTCAGGGTCTGATGGCACAGCGTGCAAACCACTCTGGTCTTGTCCTCAGCACATTGTTTGAAAAAGTGCCATGCCAGGGAACTCCTTGAAGATGCCTTTGGGGTGCTGGGTCCCTGTTGGCGCTGGCCAATAGCAGGCGAACTCTCTGGACGGCGGCTGTTCTGCTTTTGCCCCCTGCTCCCTCTTTGGCTTTGCTGTTGTCTCGGTCTCACCACTGCCTCTTCCTCTGAACTATTTAAGTCAGCGGCACGACCTTCAGTCCATGTGGGGTCTAAGACCTCATCGTCCTCTGCATAGTCTTCCACCCAGTCTTCCTCCCTGACCTCCTCCTGTTCAGTCTGCACACTGCAATAAGACGCGGCAGTGGGCACCTGTGTTTCGTCATCATCAGAGACTCGTCACTCTGCTGTGGTGGTATTCCCATGTCCTCATCATCTGGATACATAAGTGGTTGTGCGTCAGTGCATGGAATGTCTTCCACCGCTGGGGAAGGGCTAGGTGGACGCCCCTGGAAAACCGTGGGAGCAGAGTCTTCAAACAGAAGAAGAGACTGCTGCATAACTTGAGGCTCAGCCAGTTTCCCTGATATGCATGGGGGTGATGTGACAGACTGATGGGCTTGGTTTTCAGGTGCCACCTGTGCGCTTTCCGCAGAAGACTGGGCAGAAGACAATGTGGTGAACGTGCTGGAAGCACTGTCGGCCACCCAATCGACTAATGCCTGTACCTGCTCAGGCCTTACCATCCTCATAACGGCATTGGGCCCCACCAAATATCGCTGTAAATTCTGCCGGCTACTTGAGGGAGTTGTTTCACTACTTTGTGCGCCTGAGGCCGAACGGCCACGTCCTCTGCCAGCAACAGAGGCTCCACGGACACCACCACGACCGCGTCCTCGTCCCTTAATAGAATGTTTCCTCATTGTTGCGATTCAACTCGCACCACAATAAAATATATTATTTTTTAGCCCCAAAATTCCCACACTGGAAGATATAATTCATTTTTCCGGTATTAATTACAAGAACACTGCTGCTAATTGGACACCAGATTTTTTATAATGCTAGTTTTGGTACATAGATTCCCACACGGGGAAATATAATTCCTTTTTAGAGGAGTGAAAACGCGAGGCCGAGTTTTTCTGGTCTAACAAACACCAGATTGATTAAATTGGCCTTTTTTTCAGCAAAATTACAACACTGGACAATAATGCCTTTTGGCGGTATTAATTACAAGAACACAGCTGCTAATTGGACACCAGATTTTTTATAATGCTAGTTTTGGTACATAGATTCCCACACGGGGAAATATAATTCCTTTTTAGAGGAGTGAAAACGTGAGGCCTAGTTTTTCTGGTCTAACAAACACCAGATTGATTAAATTGGCCTTTTTTTCACCAAAATTACAACACTGGACGATATAATGCCTTTTGGCGGTATTAATTACAAGAGGACTGCTGGTATTTCAGAACACCGGAATTGTTAAAATGCTAGTTTTGCTAGATAAATTTCCCACACTGGGAGAAATATTGCCTAAGCCTTTTTACAGTATTAATTACAACAGGAGTGCTTCTTCTGGTCTAACACCAGAATAATTTTATTATTACGGTGAAAGCTTTTTCTAATTTATATTTCTGGCGCATAAAAAAAAAAAATATTTCTGGCTGACAGTATTGGACTCGGCTGTAGTGGCACTGGCTAGCCTAGCTGGAACAGCACATTCATGGGATTTGCTATCCAAGTGGGTTACTTTCAGTTTCACCACTGATATATTAAATATCTTTGCAGTTAGTATGGGTGACACAAGCACAGCCAAACCCCTGATGTAGTATATCTATGAAAAATCGACTATTACATTAGATTAATGGACGTTGTGGCAGCTTTTGCTGTAGCACCACAAGTCCCAAAATGGCCGCCGCCTATCAGCCCAGTAACATGTGCCAGAAAACAGTCTGCCCAGCCAGAAAAAAAATTGACTTTGACTGAGCAGCTGAATCGCTGTTGTTCTGATTCACAGGTGTAGATTTTTAACTTCTTTGGAGCTTTAGTTTACACTCTGTGGCAGCAAGTGCTGGCGCACCACAAGTCCCAAAATGGCCACCGCCGGTCAGCCCAGTTACATGTGCCAGTAAAAATCGCCCTGGCCAGTCTCAACAAAATAGTGACTTTCAGTGAACAGCTCAGCTGAGTTGTTCTGATGCACAGGTGTAGAAAGGTAGATCATTCAATCACTTCTTTATCCCTGCCTATCTCGCCCTCACAGAAGCTGCGTCCTCTCCCTACACTAGTCAGAGCAGTGTGACGTGCGGCGCTACGTGACTCCAGCTTAAATAGAGGCTGGGTCACATGCTGCACTTGGCCAATCACAGCCATGCCATTAGTAGGCATGGCTGTGATGGGCTCTTAGGGCAAGAAGTAAAACGCTAGCTGATTGGCTGCTGTGCAGCCCTTCAGAAAGCGGGAAGTAATCGACGAACACCGGACCCGAACCCGAACTTTTTTGAAAATGTCCGGGTTCGGGTCCGTGTCACGGACACCCCAAAATTCGGTACGGACCCGAACGATTTTCGAACTGTTCGCTCAACACTAACTCTAAACACTAATAAAAAAAAAGGGGGGGGGGGGTTTCCAAATGAGGGACGTTTATCTTTGATGTCCATATGCCCCATGATGGTTCCCTATGACCAATATAAGGGTTGAAAAACAACCATTCAGGACAAGCTAACTGGACCTCGGCCCCTTCACTTATCAGATTAGTGGGGGTCAGGCTCCCACCGATCATAAGGTAATGACATATTCTAGTGATGTGCCATAACATACCTAAAGGGGTCCTCTCACTTCAGCAAATGGCATTTATCATGTAGATGCAGTTACTACCAGGCAATTACTAATGTATAGTGATTCTCCATATTGTCTCCTTTGCTGGCTGGATTCATTTTTCCATCACATTACACATCGCTCGTTTCCAGGGGTTACGACCACCCTACAATCCAGCAGCAGTGGTCGTGCTTGCACACTATAGGAAAAAACGCCAGCGTCTCTGGTGGCCAGGACCGTGGGAGCGCACATAGGCACGCATGCACAGCAGCATCTGTCCCAGCCACCTCGTATCTGTGCTGCAAAGGAGGCAATATGGACAATCACAATACATTAGGAAGTGCCTGGTATTAACTTTCTCTAAATGATAAATGCCACTGGCCAAACTGAGACAACCCCTTTAAATAAGAATATCCCTTTAAATCGAACTCTTTGAGGTAGCAGCATTGTGTGGCGCCCCCTCCTGTCTTATCACAGTGTTTTTTACAGGATAGTGTGATGGCTGCTTAGCGGGAGAGGACTTTGTAGCTGCCACTCACAAGCTGATAATGGAGGACGGCTTGAAACTCTTCATTGTCCTCCGCTATACAGCGTCCTCCCTATAAATGGTACTATCAACCTCCTATACCACAGCGGGAATCATCCACACAGGACCAGAGCTTACAGGAAGAATCTATTATAATGTAAACTTCTGTGGAAGTAGGACTGAAAAGCTAGAATTCTATTCTGAACAGTATAAGGCTACATTCACACGTCCGCAAGTGTTTTGCGGATCCACGGAGCCGCGGATCCGCAAAACACGGACACACCGGCAATGTGCATTCCGCATTTTTGCGGACCGCACATTGCCCGGACTCCATAGAAAATGCCTCTTCTTGTCCGCAATTGCGGACAAGAATAGGACATGCTCTATTTTTTTTGCGGAGCCGCAGACCGGAAAATCGGCGGCACGCTCCGCAAAATCGGATGCGGAGAGCACAGTGTGTGCTCTCCGCATCTTTCCCGGCCCCATTCACAGTCAATGGGTCCGCATGTATTCCGCAAAATTGCGGAATACATGCGGACTACATTGCGGACGTGTGAATAAGGCCTAATGTGTCACTATCTGTGCCGAATATCCATCTGATGAGTAAAAGTGAAGAGGAAACTATTCATCCGAAAGTAACAATGCTGCAATATTGCATCGTCGTATGACATGTAAAATAGGATTAGATAAATATTCTTCATATTGAATCACAAAGAGCAAATCATTTGTAGTGCCATTTATATACTATAATACTGCCTCCTATGTACAAGAATATAACTACTATAATACTGCCTCCTATATACAGGAATATAACTACTATAATACTGCCTCCTATGTACAAGAATATAACTACTATAATACTGCCTCCTATGTACAAGAATATAACTACTATAATACTGCCTCCTATATACAGGAATATAACTACTATAATACTGCCTCCTATGTACAAGAATATAACTACTATAATACTGCCTCCTATGTACAAGAATATAACTACTATTATACTGCTCCTATGTACAAGAATATAACTACTGTAGTACTGCTCCTATGTACAAGAATATAACTACTATAATACTGCTCCCTATATACAGGAATATAACTACTATAATACTGCTCCTATATACAAGAATATAACTACTATAGTACTGCTCCTATGTACAAGAATATAACTACTATAGTACTGCTCCTATGTACAAGAATATAACTACTATAATACTGCCTCCTATATACACGAATATAACTACTATAATACTGCTCCTATATACAATAATATAACTACTGTAATACTGCCTCCTATGTACAAGAATATAACTACTATAATACTGCCTCCTATGTACAAGAATATAACTACTATAATACTGCCTCCTATGTACAAGAATATAACTACTATTATACTGCTCCTATGTACAAGAATATAACTACTATAGTACTGCTCCTATGTACAAGAATATAACTACTATAATACTGCTCCCTATATACAGGAATATAACTACTATAATACTGCTCCTATATACAAGAATATAACTACTATAGTACTGCTCCTATGTACAAGAATATAACTACTATAATACTGCCTCCTATATACACGAATATAACTACTATAATACTGCTCCTATATACAATAATATAACTACTGTAATACTGCCTCCTATGTACAAGAATATAACTACTATAATACTGCCTCCTATGTACAAGAATATAACTACTATAATACTGCCTCCTATGTACAAGAATATGACTACTATAATACTGCCTCCTATGTATAAGAATATAACTACAATAATACTGCCCCTATGTACAAGAATATAACTACTATAATACTGCCTCCTATGTACAAGAATATAACTACTATAATACTGCCTCCTATGTACAAGAATATAACTACTATAATACTACCTCCTATGTACAGGAATATAACTACTATAATACTGCTCCTATGTACAAGAATATAACTACTATAATACTGCCTCCTATGTACAAGAATATAACTACTATAATACTGCCTCCTATGTACAAGAATATACCTACTATAATACTGCTCCTATGTACAAGAATATAACTACAATAATACTGCCTCCTATGTACAAGAATATACCTACTATAATACTGCTCCTATGTACAAGAATATAACTACAATAATACTGCTCCTATGTACAATAATATAACTAAATAACTCACAGAAAAAAGATGCATCACATGGATAAGCAACTGACAACACTGGCTAATCCCTCACTCGGATGTTAAAAGCTGAGAGATTCGCTAATATTTCCAATTAGGAACATATCGGAGCCCCTTCAAACACCACGTCACGGTATCTCAGCATGGCATGGGGTCCTACCACTAGACTACCTATGGTGTGTGAACAAGGTCTGAGAAGGTATTAAGCAGCCTACAGCCCCCTCCCACTCACCTGCATTGCAGGACCAACAATGCAATGGGGAACAAATGAGGCCGCAAGCTACACCTACAACAGACCATGTGACACCGGCTTCCAGGTGCAACAGAATGTTTACCAGCCATATGCAATGGCACATTCAATACATATAAAACAAGAATCACAGAAATAAACGTGGCCTAAATGGGTGGGACTGCTCCAAACCCCAAACACTGTGGCGTGTTTCTAACTGGGGGGGCAGTATAATATAACTACTATAATACTGCCTCCTATGTACAAGAATATAACTACTATAATACTGCTCCTATGTACAAGAATATAACTACTATAATACTGCTCCTATATAGAAGAATATAACTACTATAATACTGCTCCCTATGTACAAGAATATAACTACTATAATACTGTTCCTATGTACAAGAATATAACTACTATAATACTGCTCCTATGTACAAGAATATAACTACTATAATACTGCCTCATATGTACAAGAATATAACTACTATAATACTGCTCCTATATACAAGAATATAACTACTATAATACTGTTCCTATTGTGGGGAGTCGCGATGGTAGATAGCAGTGCGGGTGCAGTATAGAGGCAAAACGGAGTCCAGAAAGTGTAGCAAACAGTGTTTAATTCACACTTGCAGCAAATACACAGCAAACAGTCACTTGGTGTTAATTCACACCCATCAGAAAACGTGCAGCAAAACAAAATAGTCCAAAACAGGTTCCAGTCACCTGGGAGGCTTTAGGTGCAGGTTCGCACCTGGCTGTCAGTCCAGCCGCAAGGCGATCGACCTCCGGCTTCCAGGCCGTCTTCACTCCTCCTTGCTTGGGGTCTTGCTTCCAGCCCAGAGAACTCCACACAGCACAGCATGGATCAGCACTCCCAAACTCAAGTGATTCCACAGCCTAACAGCAGCTCCAGGACAATCACACTCAGCTGCTGAGGAGGCTGCCTTTTAAAGGCCCGGATAAAGTCCGGCCTGGACCGTGGGGAATAGGCACCCACCCAACTCTTTGCCTACTCCCAGTAAGAGCCGGCCCGGATTGGCTTTGCAGCCAAACTAAATATCAAATTATCAAGCAGCACTAGCTACTGCTGACACAAAAAACCCGGCTCTTACCTCACCGAGGCCAGGAACCTCGGTGACACGTACCTCCCGTCGACAACGGTACCTTGCACCTTACCACATACCCCCCCTCTTTGTTCAACCCTGCGGGGGTGAGCAAATGTGAGGCAGTGGATGCGGGACAGGGCATCTGCATTACCCTGCAAGCGGCCTGCCCTGTGTTCTACCGAAAATTTGAAATTTTGCAAGGATAGGAACCACCTGGTGACCCGAGCATTCCTCTCCTTGGCCTGGCTCATCCACTTGAGAGGGGAATGGTCGGTCACCAGACGGAACCTCCTCCCTAACAGGTAATAGCGGAGAGATTCGAGTGCCCACTTGATAGCCAGGCACTCCCTCTCCACTATACTATACCTGGTTTCGGCTGGGGTAGGTTTACGGCTCAGGAAGACAACGGGATGTTCTTCCCCATTGACCTCCTGAGACAGTACCGCACCGAGGCATCCGTCTGAACGACGAACTCCCTGTTGAAGTCGGGGGTCACCAAAACCGGGGACCCACACAGGACAGACTTCAACGCGGAGAAAGCCTCCTCCGCCTTCTCATTCCAGCTAACCTTCCCCGACTTTCGCCCCTTCAACAGGTCTGTCAACGGCACTGCTATTGTGGCAAAGTGGGGCACAAACCGCATGTAGTACCCTACAATTCCCAGGAAGAACTTTACCTGCCTGGTGGTGACCGGTCGGGGCCAGTTACGAATGGCCTCTACCTTAGTTACCTGCGGCTTGATGACTCCGCGCCCAATAACATATCCCAGATATTTGGTCTCTTCCAACCCAATCGCACACTTCTTTGGATTGGCGGTTAGACCAGCTTTCCTCAGGGCATCCACTACCGCCTGCACTTTGGGCAAATGGCTTTCCCAGTCGGTGCTGTGGATGATTACATCATCTAAGTAGGCCGAAGCGTACCGACGGTGAGGTCGCAGCACAATATCCATTAACCTTTGGAAGGTGGCGGGGGCAAAGGGTAACACCTTGTAATGATACAGGCCCTGCGGGGTAACAAAAGCGGTTTTTTCCTTGGCCGACTCCATTAAGGGTACTTGCCAGTATCCTTTAGTGAGGTCTAGCACAGAAAAATAACGGGCTTGTCCTAAATTCTCAACAAGCTCGTCTACCCGGGGCATGGGATACGCATCAAACTTGGACACTTCATTTAACTTGCGAAAATCGTTGCAGAACCGCAACGTCCCATCCGGCTTGGGTGTTAGAACTATGGGACTGGCCCACTCACTTTTCGACTCCTCAATGACATCAAGCTTCAACATTAATTGCACTTCCTCCGCGATGACCCGTCGCCGAGCCTCGGGTACCCGGTATGGTTTTAACCGGATCTTGGCCTGAGGCTCAGTGACGATGTCATGTTGGATGAGAGACGTGTGGCCAGGGAGGTCCGAGAACACATCCGTGTTCCGACTGATGAACTCCCTGACTTCCTGAACTTGTTTGGAAGACAGGCTGTCTGCAATTTTTACCGTGGCTACCGCTTCGCAGGCCTTGAACTGTGGGGCTGGACCCTTCTCACCCAGAAGCCCTGGCCGGGGGCTGTTGTCGTCGGTCGTGTTCCTATCCTTCCACGGCTTTAGTAAATTCACGTGGTACACCTGCTCCGGCTTGCGCCGCCCTGGCTGGTGTACCTTGTAATTTACTTCCCCTACCTTCTCAATCACCTCATAGGGGCCCTGCCACCTAGCTAGGAACTTGCTGTCAAGGGTGGGTACCAGAACCAAAACCCGATCTCCCGGATTGAAGCCCCGTACCCGAGCCTGACGATTATACACCCTACTCTGGGCTTGTTGCGCTGCCTCCATATGCTCCCGGACCAGCGGCAACACCCTTTCCATCCGTTCCTGCATCTGGGTGACATACTCAATGACACTTTTGTGGGGGACAGGCTGTTGTTCCCACGCTTCCTTGGCGATATCCAACAGGCCTCGAGGGTGTCTGCCATAAAGCAGTTCAAAGGGCGAGAACCCAGTAGAGGCTTGGGGCACCTCTCGCACGGCGAACATGAGATAGGGCAGAAGCAGGTCCCAGTCCTTCCCATCTCTAGACACCACCCTTTTTAACATATTTTTTAGAGTTTGGTTAAACCTTTCGACAAGACCGTCCGTTTGCGGATGGTAAACGGACGTCCGCAATTGCTTTATACGCAATAATTTACACAGTTCCCTCATAACTTTGGACATAAAAGGGGTCCCTTGGTCTGTCAGAACCTCTTTTGGCAGGCCCACACGGGAAAACATTTCCATTAACTCTTTGGCAATGAGCTTAGCCGAGGTATGTCGCAGAGGCACCGCCTCCGGATACCGAGTGGCATAGTCGAGAACTACCAGAATGTGTTGGTGGCCCCTGGCAGACTTTGGTACAGGCCCAATTAGATCCATAGCGATTCGCTCAAACGGGACCTCAATAATTGGAAGAGGCACAAGGGGACTACGGAAATGTGGCTGGGGGCTATTTATCTGACAGGTGGGACAGGACTTACAATAATTTTCTACCTCCTTGAACACACTGGGCCAATAAAACCGCTGCAGTATGCGGTCCTGGGTTTTCTGCCACCCCAAGTGTCCCCCAAGAACATGTTGGTGGGCAAGCTCCATGACAAGCTTGCGGTACGCTGTGGGCACCACCAATTGTTCAACAGGTTCACCCCGGATTTGGTTCACCCGATATAACATTTCTTGGTGAACAACAAAGCGGGGAAATATTAACTCAGCCCCTGGTTTCTGGGGTTTACCATCAATTTCCACCACATTCTCCCAGGCCCTGGTTAGGATTTGGTCCCGGTGTTGGGCGGTCCCAAAATTGTCTCCGGAGACGTGGAGGTCTGCCAACTCAGGTCCTGGTGGCAAGTCCTCCATGTCTCCCACCATTACACTCAGTGGGGGTGTCTCCCCCTCTATCACAGAAGTGGTGGTCACCCCTACCGCAGGCCCTTCGGACTCGGGCTCCCAGGGCTCTGGCCTCCCACTGGAACCAGGCCACTCTGCTAGGGTTACCCCTGTCTCAGGGCTATTAGTCACTTTCATCTCAGGCCATAGTGACGGAAAACCAGGGAAGTCCCTCCCAAGTATCAGTTCATGTGGGAGTTTAGTAGCGACAGCCACCTCGTGGGTCCACTTACCAGCCGCTGTGGACAAAGTCACTAGTGCAGTGGGGTAGTCTTTTAGGTCTCCGTGGATGCACACCACACCAACTTTCCGGCCCGTATACTGGGTGGGCTGTACCAGGGCAGCACTTACCAGGGTTACTAGGCTCCCTGAGTCCAGTAGCGCCACTGCCAGGTTATCACCCACTTGCACCTGGCACAGGTGACGATTGTCTACTGTCTCGGGGGTGCCGGTTGCACACAGTCTCCGGGCATACATGGAAGCCCGGTACCCATAATTAGTCTCCATGGGTTCTCCCCGGTGTGGACAGTCGGCCCTTACGTGGCCAGGCTCCTGACACCGCCAGCAGACAATCGGGGCCGGGTCCACAGGGGGCACACCCCGAACAGGTCTCTCAGGTATCAGACGTTGGGACTGGATGGGAGACCTCCGGGGTTTGACCGGCCCCCTCCCAACAACACCCCCTTGCAAGTTTTTTGTGGCCTCATAGCGCTCCACCAGATCAACCATTTCAAGGGCATTAGTGGGGGATACCTGGCCGATCCAGTGCTGAAGGGGGTAAGGCAGGGCCCTCCAGAACATGTCGGCCAGCAGACGGTCCAGCATAGCAGTTGGACTTAGAAAATCAGGCTGCAGCCACTTTTGCAACCTGTGCAGCAACTCATTGTACTGCGGCCTGGCGGGTTCAGCCGTTTTAAAGTCCCACTGGTGGACCCGCTGAGCCCGGATCAACACATTTACCCCCAGTCTGGCCAGGATCTCCCCCTTCACCGTGGGGTAATCAGCAGCCTGGTCATCTGCTAAGTCAAAAAAAACTTGCTGGGGTCCGGATGCCAGGAACGGAGCGACCACCTCAGCCCACTGGTCACGGGGTAACTTCTCCCTCACGGCCACCTTCTCAAAGACCGCCAGATACGTCTCCACGTCGTCCGAGGGGGTCATTTTTGGGATCGCCGCACGGACCGCTTTCCGGGCATCATGGTCGTGGTGGGACGCTCCTGCAGCTTGTAACGCCATCACGTGCTGTAATAGCAGCTGGTTGGTCTCCCGCTGCTGCACGTTAGCCTCTATGAGAGTTTTCACAGCCGCCTCCATGTTGCCAGAAATTCCTGCTTGCAACTTTGCTGGTTTAATATATTCCACACATTCGTGCCCAGCAAAACAAACAAACTTCGGCGTTCACGCCAGCCTCACTGCGCATGCCCGCATCCGACACCAAATGTGGGGAGTCGCTCTGGTAGATAGCAGTGCGGGTGCAGTATAGAGGCAAAACGGAGTCCAGAAAGTGTAGCAAACAGTGTTTAATTCACACTTGCAGCAAATACACAGCAAACAGTCACTTGGTGTTAATTCACACCCATCAGAAAACGTGCAGCAAAACAAAATAGTCCAAAACAGGTTCCAGTCACCTGGGAGGCTTTAGGTGCAGGTTCGCACCTGGCTGTCAGTCCAGCCGCAAGGCGATCGACCTCCGGCTTCCAGGCCGTCTGCACTCCTCCTTGCTTGGGGTCTTGCTTCCAGCCCAGAGAACTCCACACAGCACAGCATGGATCAGCACTCCCAAACTCAAGTGATTCCACAGCCTAACAGCAGCTCCAGGACAATCACACTCAGCTGCTGAGGAGGCTGCCTTTTAAAGGCCCGGATAAAGTCCGGCCTGGACCGTGGGGAGTAGGCACCCACCCAACTCTTTGCCTACTCCCAGTAAGAGCCGGCCCGGATTGGCTTTGCAGCCAAACTAAATATCAAATTGTCAAGCAGCACTAGCTACTGCTGACACAAAAAACCCGGCTCTTACCTCACCGAGGCCAGGAACCTCGGTGACACATACCTCCCGTCGACAACGGTACCTTGCACCTTACCACACTATGTACAAGAATATAACTACTATAATACTGCTCCTATGTACAAGAATATAACTACTATAATACTGCCTCCTATGTACAAGAATATAACTACTATAATACTGCCTCCTATGTACAGGAATATAACTACTATAATACTGCCTCCTATGTACAGGAATATAACTACTATAATACTGCTCCTATGTACAGGAATATAACTACTATAATACTGCTCCTATGTACAAGAATATAACTACTATAATACTGCTCCTATGTACAAGAATATAACAACTATAATACTGCTCCTATATACAAGAATATAACAACTATAATACTGCTCCTATGTACAAGAATATAACAACTATAATACTGCTCCTATATACAAGAATATAACTACTATGATACTGCTCCTATGTACAAGAATATAACTAATATAATACTGATCCTATGTACAAGAATATAACTACTATAATACTGCCTCCTATGTACAAGAATATAACTACTATAATACTGCCTCCCATGTACAAGAATATAACTACTATAATACTGCCTCCTATGTTCAAGAATATAACTACTATAATACTGCTCCTATGTACAAGAATATAACTACTATAATACTGCTCCTATGTACAAGAATATAACTACTATAATAGTACCAGCATTCTCTTTTGAGCCACTAGGTGGTGCCCTTTACTGTATTACTGTATGTACAGATATGTTGCATTGCATAGGATCTTGCATTATAGCAGATATAAGACGGTTTTATTATTCTTATTTTTCCAGAGCTTAGATCTGTTGAATCCAGTGAGGTGCCTGAGAAGGTCGGGGGTGAAAATGAAGCTTGCAAAGAAAAAGAGCCTGAGACGCCCACAGAGGGCGACAGAGCGACAGAGGAGACTGTGACGTCTGCATCAGCCGTAGAAACCATAACTGATCCGGACCCCCAGGAGGGAGCAGGACAGTGATCTGACCACTGCTTTCCTATCATGCTCTGCAATGAGGACTTGCAGCCCACTCCCTGCTTCTGTAGAACTACAAGTCCCAGCTGGACAACAGTTCTACAATGGGGGGAGAGGCATCTACTAGTGATTTGTAAACTGATTGAGACTATGTCTGTTCAGGACCAGAACACCCCAAATTCCACCCACCCCCCCCCCCTCCCCCACTGGCTGTAGGCCGTCTATGGTGACCAAGCTTACGATTGCACAAATGTATGGAAGTTGTTTGTTATATCTGTGTCTGGGAAAGCTGGGTGACGGGTAATATGGTTACCAGTACAACTTCTCCTGAATTTCACCCAGCTTTCCCAGTCTCCTGACTTAGATCTTGGGACTCTAGGAAAGCTGGGTGACCACTGTAGGAGCTGTGATCGTGGTCATATTGGTTTCTTAGACCATGTTGAGCTTTGGGTGAACTCCTCTGCGTCAGTGGTCGGCGCTGAGATGTTTCGGTGATGCTCGCTTCCATTGTCGCTGGGATACGATGCAATAAAGTTTTTGAAAAGAGACGGGATTACTGGTTTATGGATTCTGTCAGATTAAAGGGGTTGTCCCATCTGGACTTTTACGGAATATTGATAGGGTCCTTCTCCTGGACCCCTTCCTGTCTCAAGAATTGGCCCCGGATGTAAAAGAACAGGATGCTATGGGACTACTATGGGACATCGTCTGCTTTCTTTACACTGTTCTTAACCCCTTAGTGACCAGCCTGTTTTGGGCGTTACTGATGAGGAGGTTTTTTTTTCCTTTTTTTATTGTCGCCTTCCAAAAGCTATAACTTTTTTATGTTTCCTTCTAGATAGCTGTATGAGTGATTTTTTTATTTTTTTGCAGTTGCGGGACAAGTTGTGTTTTTTTAATGGTGTCATTTTTGGGTACACATAACTTTCTGATTAACTTTTATTAACTCTTTCTGGGAGGGAGATGGGAAAAACAGCAATACTGACACTGCGTTCTTATGTTTTAAATTTTACGGCGTTCATTTTTCAGTAAAAATAATCGCTTTATTCTCTGGGTCAGTAGGATTACAGCGATACAAAATACATAGTATTTTTTACGTTTTACTACTGTTGTTCAATAAAACCCGTTTTTAAAAGGAAGAAAATCTTTTTGCATCGCCACTTCCCAAGACCAATAACTTTTTTCTTTTTTTTCTTTGGCGTTGTGTGAGGGCTTGTTTTTTTGCGGGATGACTTGTAGTTTTCATTGGTATCATTTTGGGCACATTACGCTTTTTGATCGCTTGTTATTAAGTTTTGCAGTGATCACTAAGAGTAAATGACCAATTCTGTCTTTTTTCTTTTTTTTACGGCGTTCACCATTGGGGATAATTGACATGTTATTTGGGTCGTTACGGACGCGGTGATACCAAACATTTTTTTTTCCATTGAAAAGAATACTTTCAATGGAAAAAAACATTTTTTTTAATTTAACAAATGTTTGTTTTTTACTGTTTTTACCACTCGATAGTCCCACAAGGGGACTCTAACAGACCATATTTTGATTGATTTAAAAATGCAATGCACTATCCCTATAGTGCAGTGCATTTTAATGTCCGTGCTATACTTTCATTGACCAGCAGGCTGCGCCAGAGAGGCTGACCTATGCCAGGTGCCAGCCAGCCTTTACACATTTCAGCAACTCGCATTTGTGGGATGCCAATGGGAGACAGAGGGAGTCTGCTCCCTCTGTCACTGCTTACATGCGGCGGGCGCCATTGCCTGCGGCATGAAAGGGGTTAAACAGTACGGATCGGCACTCCTGCCAGACCGAGCTGTCGCAGCAAGTGAGAGCCAAGCCGCTCCCTGCTGCACGGGGACCCCTGCAGCGCTTCAACTAGGCCACTGTGAAGTTGTATTGGTGGTCACTAAGGGGTTATCCCATGATTAAAGTGGTCGTCCCAGAAAAAATGTTCTACCAGCACCTGGATCTGAAGACTTTTTTGTAATTGCATGTAATTAAGAATTTAGCATAGCCACTGAGTTATTCCATAAAATGTATCTGTATAGCGCCACCTGCTGTTTGTTTTTTTTCTTATTTCTTTGACCTGCCCACTGAGAAGGCCGCACATGCTCAGTTTTATCCTTCAATTGCCTCCTGAGCTGTGATAGGGAGAGCTGAGACACGCCCCCTGAGCTCCAGCAGAAAAGACACGCCCCTGAGCAGCTAGCTTGATATAAATCCAGCAGAGCAATCAATGGGGAGATCTCTGGATCCATGTGAGGTCCAGGGCTGGTTCTAGGTTAGTTATAAAGAGATTGCCATGTACTATATAGTGTCTGATTTTCATTTTTTACATTATTCATGGGAGAACCCCTTTAATGTAATAAATAAATCAGACACCATATAGTACATGGCAACCTTTCTAACAAAGCCAGAACCAGCCCTGGACCTCACATGGATCCAGAGATCTCCCCATTTATTGCTCTGCTAGATTTATATCAAGCTGGCAGCTCAAGGGGAGTGTATTCTCTGCTGCAGCTGATGGGGTGATTCCTTTCTGCTGCAGCTCTCTCCCTATTACAATTCAGGAGGCAGTTAAATAATGAAACTGAGCATGTGCGGCCATCTCAGTGAGCCAAAGTAATAAGAAAAAAAAAAGCAAGTGTCGCCATACAGATACATTTTATTGAATCGCTCACTGGCTATAATACATTCTTAATTACTTGCAATTACAAAAATATACAGATCCGGGGGCTGGTCTGAAAATTGTAGAATATTTTTTGTGGGATGATGACCCCTTTAGGTTAGGAACAGGATCCAGAGGAGGGACCCTATCAATATGCCATAAATTTCCAGATGAGACGCCCCTTTAACTGGTACCTTCTCATTTTTACGTAGATATAATCCACACAATATGCTGAATCACTTTTTTCATACACTTCACTACTTTTCGGCAGGCTTCAGAGCTGAAATCTGCCGGCATTACTTTATTGTCTAGAGATTGCTCTGGTGAACTGAATCTTATAGTCTATTTGCTTGCTGTCAGTGAATGGGAACAGTCTCGTTTACAGCCTGTCCTCCTGTGTGATTAGGACAGGTTCTGTGTGTTCTAGTAGGACGGCAGCCATTTTATTTCTCCTATTGATTACTCTCCAGACAAAACGAGCCATTCTAACTAATGATTATTATGTATTTACATTTTCTTAATTCCCGGAGAACCCCTTTAAGGTGGTTGACAACTATTCCTTCTAATCCCTGAGTATACCCAGGTTGAGCATGCATGTGTGCTTAATTAGGAAAGGAGACATCTCAGGAAGCACCTGACCATAGGATCAGACATGTTGAAATCCAGTATGCCCAGTCCTTCTTTCCCTGACATCTGCTATCAACACCTCCACACACACAAGATAGACAGCCGCTCCCCCCGAAATCGGTAGTTTTGTCTAACATTCATCTAAAGGTCTTTATAGCATCTGGATGTAAGCAAGACTGTTCACTGACAGCAAGCAGAGATCTTAAAAATGATGATAAATTGCAATAGAAAGTCTGTGGAGAAGTTGCAGTTTACAGAATATATATGGAGTTTATTGACAACTTCCATCTCATCTGATGCTGGACGACTCCCCCGATCGTGGACACCGTGATGTGATGGCTGAGATCAGGCCTAATGAGTCACCGCTGTGTTCTCGTTAACTTAAAGGGGGACCAATGAGAAGGGTCCCCAATGATAAGCTGATCACTGGGTCTTGCTTTGGGAACCTCCAGCTCCACTCTATGGTGTTCCGTTTTTCTGTAGCGCCTCCACAGGAGAAAAGAAGCACTACACCGGTCACACTGAAACCAATGGCCCGTACATGAAATTCATGGCAGGGCCCAGTCCTCCAGAAATACAATCATGGGTTTTAGATGAGGGTCCTGAACGGTGGACTCCCCCTCTGTTAACGAACATGAGGTTTACAAACCAGATTACGATCATAACTCTTTCCACCACAGCAGCACAGAGTGTGTTCAGTGTTCTATGTGACCGCAAGGAAGGAAACAATAGTCTAATGGTTTTAAAAGCAACCGAACTCAGAAGGAAAACTAGTCAGGACCTATTGATGTCGACTGGTGCCATTCTGTCCATCAGACTGAAAAATGAAACACAGCCTGCTGGATTCATAAAGGGGTTCTCCACGAAGGACCACCTCTAGTTTTTAGACTGGTGCCTTGACAATAATCAGATCACAAAGGGTCCTTCTGCTGGGACACTCAGTAATCAGCTGTAATCTGTGAAAGAACCTTGCAATTTCCCTGCAGTGCCACCACAGGAGAGATGAGGTATTGCACGGTGTCCAGGTCCTCCAGAGTGCGAGGCACGATTTGACGTTCTCCACTCTGGCCAAGAGTTGAGGATCCTGAACAGCGGACCCCTCAGTTAGCTTAAAATCAACTGTGGAATGTATAAAGATTTTCCCATGTGATTAGAAATGCAATCGCACCATTCAATTTACAACTTGAAACCAATCGAGCCACTCTAGAGGACCCAGCTCATTGCAGAAGACAACTCTGGTTGGAAGAGGACAACCAACAACAAGATGGAAGGTGACGATCATAAACCTCAAGAACACGTCATTGAGGATCCTGAAGACCCTACTAGAAGACAAGACCTTCTGGGGGAACCTAGTCATATGGTCAGAAGGAGGCAACGCCGACCTGACATCTCATGTTAAATTCCTCCACGGTTAACTGGTTTTTTCTTTCAGTGCCGAAAAATTCCTGTTCATACACAACAGATGTCATGTGTAGGTTACATAAATGTTTTTCTCTGTTGCGTTCAGGTAGACATGTGGCCGCTCCTCGAAGGAAGTTACTAAAAACCCCAAAACTAAAGCAATGTCAGAATGTTCAATGTGTGAAGTTTGATTTGTTGACAGAACGGAGAACCTGTTTATCATCTCCACAAACTGATGTGTGTGTGCCCGTCATGTAGACTATAATCCAGAGACGACGGGAAGAAACGCAGAGCACTGCTACATCCCAGACACCCACCGAGGGCTCCGGAACTATTATTCAAGGGGAATTTACTCCTCATACAGGTTTATGTGATTATTAAAATGTATAGGAGCAGTGTTATAGTAGTTATATTCTTGTACATAGGAGGCAGTATTATAGTAGTTATATCCTTGTACATAGGATGCAGTATTATAGTAGTTATATTCTTGTACATAGGAGCAGTATTATAGTGGTTATATTCTTGTATATAGGGAGCAGTATTATAGTAAATATATTCTTGTACATAGAAGGCAGTATTATAGTAGTTATATTCTTGTACATAGGAGGCAGTATTATAGTAAATATATTCTTGTACATAGGAGGCTGTATTATAGTAGTTATATTCTTGTACATAGGGGCAGTACTATAGTAGCTATATTCTTGTACATAGGAGGAGTATTATAGTAGTTATTTGTATATAGGAGGAGTATTATAGTAGCTATATTCTTTTACATAGGAGGCAGTATTATAGTAGTTATATTCTTCTACATAGGATCAGTATTATAGTAGTTATATTCTTGTACATAGGATCAGTATTATAGTAGTTATATTCTTGTACATAGGAGCAGTATTATAGTAGATATATTCTTGTACATAGGAGCAGTATTATAGAAGTTATATTTTTATACATAGGAGCAGTATTATAGCAGTTATATTCTTGTACATAGGAGCAGTATTATAGTAGTTATATTCCTGTACATAGGAGCAGTATTATAGTAGTTATATTCTTTGTCAATTATCTTTTTATTGTGAATAAAAGCATACGTATAATGTGTCACAAAAAATAATAATTCTGAAGATAGCAGAAACAGTATACAGACAAGGTGCGTTACAGGATGTACACTCATAGCAGAAATCAGGAAAGTGTATGAATCATTGAGCGGGGTGTCCACAATTGAGTGTGTTCCTACACAGAAGACTAGCCGTCAAGTAACACATTGAAAGCTGGTAGGCTCAAGGTACATATTCAACAAATTCAAAACAAACAACAGGGAAAAACCAAGGAGAGGGATCCGGGGAGGGCAGCGGGAAGGAGGGAAAAGGAGAGAGGAAAGGAAGGGATGGGGGGGGGGGGGGTAGGTAAGTCTTGGTCTGTCGGTCAGAGCTTCAAATCACCAAAGCAAAGTGTGTCGATCAAGAGTAATAGGGGTTTGCGCCCCATGAGGATTGAATCAGATCAGAGGTCTTGCTGGGTATCGGCATTGCTCCCTCTCTAGCCGAGCCAGAGTGAAGGAGCACCTGTAGTCCCTACTTTTCCCTAAACTTCATCCACGGTTCCCAGATCCTCTTGAATTTACCATGCTCCCTGGCCTCCCAGCCCGCCAATTCCTCCATCCGGCAGATGAGATCTACTTTATGAATCCAGTGGTCTAACGTGGGTGGATCTGTCTGTAACCATCTCTGAGGGATCAGCAGTCTAGCTGCCTGAATTAAATGAGTGCAGAGGTTTCCCTTGGATGGAGTGAGAGCAGGGGTGGGGAGCCAGAGCAGCACTAAGGAGGCTGATAGCGGGACCTCGGTACCTGTAATATTTTTAATAGTGTCTGAAACCTGCGTCCAGAAAGAACGAATCTCTGGGCAAGACCAGAAGATATGGGACAAGTTCCCTGTGCCCCCTTTGCACCTCCAGCACCGGTCCGAGTCCCGCAGTCCCTTATCAAACAAACTTTTTGGTGTCTGATACCATTGAGTTAGAACCTTATATGAGTGTTCCTGAATCCTTGTACATCTGGAAAACCCATGGGCATTATTATGGATACGCTTAACATCTGTCTCCGACAGGTCAATGTTTAGCTCCGATGCCCAGAGTCTCAGGTAACGCGGGACTCCGGCGGCGCTGGGGGTAGCCAAAGTAGAGTAGAAGAGAGAAATCATCCTACGAGGGGCAGACACCAGGGACATTACCTTTTCCAACCATGTCTTATCGGCCTTGTGTTTGTCTCCGTCAAGAAGTGGCTTACAAATAGAGTTAAGTTCAATGGCCTCCAAAAAATTAATTGTCGAGAGGGTGTGGCTCAGTGGATGCGAATCAGGGAGTCCCACTGACGCACCCTCCAAAAGTTCTTGAACAGAAAATGTAGACATCTTGCGCCAGATCGGGGGAGCCTGTGTCTCATTCGACCTAATGTATAAGGGGAGCAGATCAGCTGGCATAAGAGGGGAAGGGTTGTTGAGGATGTTACCCCCTTTATCAGAGTGCTCATCACCTGAGCCGTGCCTCTGAGCAGTACTTGTGATTTAAGTGTCGAAGGTCCGACACCCCACAAGCCCACCTTTTGTTTCTGGGAAAGCTGCGCTAACTCCACATCTCCTCCCCATGTGCGGTATGCCGGGACCTGTAGCTGCACCCACCTTTTAAGGTGTATAGCTCTATAGTAGAGGTGCACATCTGCCATGTCGATGCCTCCCTGTCTCTTGTTACGGACTAGCGTGTTGTGGGATATTCTAGCTCCCTTGCCGCTCCACAGAAAGGTGCTGAATAACCTGCGGACCTTCACAAAGAACGGAAGCGGTAAGAACATAGGGATCATTTGCAGTATGTATAAGAATTTTGGCACAACAAAAGCCCTATCCAAGAGACGTACGGGATGCGAAGGGAGTGTAATTGCTGTTGAGTGTCTCTCACTAATGGGTCATAATTTAAGTGGTATAGCTGGCCCAGATCAGCCGGGATTTTAATTCCCAAATAAGAGAGGTGCGAAGACTGCCACACAAAGGGAGTGGAGGATTTCAATGCTGCAATCACCGCCGGAGGTGCTGATATATTAACAGCCTCAGACTTAGTGTGGTTAACCTTGAAATTTGAGATTTGTCCATAGCGGTCAAACAGAGCAAGGAGATGCGGGAAGGCCTCGACAGGGTTTGAGATCATTACCAATAGATCATCTGCGTATGCTGCGTTAATATATTCTGGGGAGCTCTTATTCATTTGCACACCTTTAATCCCAGGATGTTCCCTTATGGCCTGGAGAAGGGTTTCCATGGCCAAGACATAAAGGGTCGGCGACAGTGGGCATCCCTGCCGCGTCCCATTCTTAATAGAGAAGGGAGGTGATAAGGTCCCATTAACTCTGATACGGGCACTGGGGTGTTCATAAAGGGTCATGATGGCCTTACGAAACTGGACAGGGATCCCAAATTTCTCCAGTGTCTTCTCTAAGAATCTCCAGCTCACCCTGTCGAAGGCCTTCTCCGCATCTATGCCCAACAGGACAAGAGGGATCTGTTTAGCCTTGGCCAATTGGATCAGTGACAATAGTCTACATGAGTTGTGGTTTCCTTCTCTACCCGGGACAAAGCCCGACTGATCTGGGTGGATAAGTTTGGGAAGGAGGGAGCTTAATCTGTTCGCCAGTATCTTTGCCCAGATCTTAACATCGACATTAAGGAGGGAAATGGGGCGGTAACTGCCGCATTGGCACGGGTCCTTGCCTCCTTTTGGTAATATGGTAACAGTTGCTTCCAAGGATTGTCTATGTAGATGGGAGCCCGTCAATAGAGCATTGCACCATAGGGTCAGGTGGGGAGCCAGAATATCCACGAATTTCTTATAATATCCCACAGGGAAGCCATCAGGGCCGGGACTTTTTCCTAGAGGCATGGAAGCTAGTATTTTTCTCACCTCATCCTCTGTGATAGGGGCTAGTAAAGAATCTTTATCTGAGTCATGGAGAAAGGGCAGCTGCAGGTCTTTAAGGAAACCTTCTATGTCTGAGTCCCCACTAGGATCTCCCAGTCCATACAGGGCACTATAAAACTTTTGGAACTCAGAGGCAATTTCAGTTGTGTTATGGACCAGGCGCCCATCTGTCGTTTTAATGGCAGATATAAAAGAAGCTTCCTTCCTTTGTTTTACCAAGGAGGACATCAGTCTAGTCCCCTTGTCTCCATGGGCATAGAAGCGGAATTTAGCATATTGGTACGCCTTGGCATTGCAGAGGTTGAGATGGTCCTTAAGTTCCTTTCTAAGTTGAACCAGCTCGTCTTGTGAGGATTGCGCCCTGGATCTCTTATGCACAGACTCCAATGCCGCAATCCGGGCCAGGAGTGATTGCAATGTATTCTGTCTATCTCTTTTCACTCTACTTCCTAGCGCTATAAGTTCCCCCCTTAGTACTGATTTATATGATTCCCATATCGTAGGGACGGATACGTCTTCTGTGGTGTTTTCTGTGAAGAACCATCTCAACCTCTGGGCGACCGCAGCCCTATCCGCATCTCTGTCCAGCAGAGTTTCATTGAGACGCCACTGTCTGGTAGGGCAAGGGAGGTTCCCTAAATGAAGAGAAGTGGACACCGGGGCGTGATCAGAAACCGTTATGGAGCCTATAGATGACGCTACCAAACGGCCCATATGACTATCTGAGAGAAATATGTAGTCTAGCCGTTTGTGCACTTTATGAGCCGGTGAGAAAAATTAAAAATCTCGGTCGGATGGGTGTAGCAACCGCCATGTATCTACTAAATGGGCCCTAGAGAAGCACTTATTAATATGTCCCAGATCAGCCTGCGTCAGCTGCGAGGAGCCATCAGACGCGTCGATGGACGGGTTTAGCGCCACATTGATATCACCACCCACCAGCCACACCCCCTCAGCAAAGGTGGATAACAGCGACAATGTGGAGGATAACCATTTGAACTGACCTCTGTTCGGTGCATAAAGGCTTACCAGTGTGACCATCTCGTTACCTATCTTGCCCTTGACGAAGACAAAGCGGCCTTCAGGGTCTTGCTTTAGAGCTGAAAGTACAAAAGGAACATGTTTAGCAATAGCTATGCCCACTCCTCTAGATGCTTTGTCATAGGTGCTCACATACCAGTGTCTAAAGTAGAAAGAAGGGAGGTTGGGTATGCGGGTTGTCTTAAAGTGAAGTTCCTGTAGGAAACAGATATCAGCATGAGAGCTCCGCATAAGACGGGAGATCTGTGACCTCTTTTGGGGAGTGTTAAAACCTCTCACATTGAGAGAGGTGCACTTCAGTGCCATTCCCATGGGGGGTATATATCAAAAGGCGCAAAAAGGCTTATCAGACAGACCAAGAGAACCGAGGGGGATGAAACCAAACACATCATTAGATATGGAACAGTGCAGACGTGCGTGGAGCACCAGAGAAGTGTGCTGAACCTAAAAACCAGGTTGGGGGGGGGAGTGCCGGCATGTTGTGGCGACTAACTAGTTGTCGCGACAGCATAGCGAGTACACCCTCCTGCAAAGCACAAGAACATAATGATACCCAGTAAGATCTGGGTCTGTAAAAAGGCTCAAACTTGTGGAACATACAAGCAATAAAACATTCAGAGCTATAGTAGGCAAAGCAAGTACTGTCCGCGCTAGGGGAGCAGTGCTCCGAGCAGCGCCTGTGTGAACAAGACTTAAGTGCAACATGAGTAACATAGAGAATAAACCGGGCGTTCAAGGACATGCATCCGGCCCTCACAGTTTTTGTGGTGTAAGGGGACGTCTATTAGGCCAATAAACGCAGGTATGTGAGGCTCTAGTCCAGCGTCCCCTGACGGAATAGAGGAAAGTATAGTGGGCCCATCCGGTCTCGGGTCCCTCAGCGGTCCTTGGGTCTGGACGTCGGTTTCTTCCTTGGCGGGACATTGGACCAGCGGGATACCTCCGGAAGGTCAGGCAGCGGGACCCCAAGTTCAGCCGAAGGCAGCCAGGAGGGTATGTCCTGTGGTGTAGCGTTGAGCAAGTCCCAGGCCGCAGGTAGATCACAAGGGGAGCGTATTGTGCATCTCCTTCCCTCCGATGAGAAGGTGAGGCCAAAGGGGAACAGCCATTTGAACGGGATCTTCCTGGTTCTCAGCAGATCAGTGATAGGGCGGAGGGCCCTACGTTTGTTCAGGGTTGAGGGCGCAAGGTCCTGGAAGAGGAGTATTTTGACTGTGTCAAAACATATTTCTTTGCGGTCTCTGGCTGATTTGAAGATGGCTGCGGTATCAATGTACCTTAATAGTCCGCAAACGACGTCCCTTGGCTGCTCTCCCTCTTTAGGTTTAGGCCTCAGTGAGCGATGTACTCTCTCTATCACCACCTCAGAGGCGCGAGCCTCGCCCAAAAGCTCAGTGAAAATGGCGTTCATAGCCGCTGGTAGATCCTCATGGGGAACGGTCTCAGGGAGGCCTCTGAGGCGAACATTCTTCCGCCTGCTCCTGTTTTCCTGGTCTTCCAGGAGAGAGTAGACAGAGTCCAGAGAGGATATATAGGCAGCATGGTTGTCTCCCAGCGCGCGTGCATGCGTCAGGAGGGCAGACTGCGAGTTTTCAAGTATTTCTACCCGATTGCCAATGTGCTTCAAGTCCCCTTTTATTTCTGAAAGGTCCTGGATCACAGGGGCTAAGGCCGAGGACAGAGCCGAGGACAGGGTCTGTTGCAGAAAGTGGCGCGTTAGCGGCTCCGAGGCCTCATGAGTTGATCTAGTGTCTCCACCAGCACGGGGGCTCTTAGGCCTGTCCTGCTCTTGCGCGCCGTCCTCCGCATCCGGCGGCGCCATCTTGGGAGGCTCCGCTGCCGGGACTGCTGGCCGCTTATTTAGGTATTTTTCCATGTCGGAGGGGCTTCTTTCTGGTCTAGTGGGATCCACTGTGTCTTTAGGGACCCACCTGCCCACTTTGCCCATGCTGAGTTAAGTTGAGCCGCTTAATAAACTGCTTTGCAGGATGATGAGGAGAGGAGCTCCCTCACATGCGTCCGGCTCAGTCGGCGGTCAAGCTCCGCCCCCCTATAGTAGTTATATTCTTGTACATAGGAGCAGTATTATAGTAGTTATATTCTTGTACATAGGAGCAGTATTATAGTAGTTATATTCTTGTACATAGGAGCAGTATTATAGTAGTTATATTCTTGTACATAGGGAGCAGTATTATAGTAGTTATATTCTTGTACATAGGAGGAGTATTATAGTAGTTATATTCTTGTACATAGAGGCAGTACTATAGTAGCTATATTCTTGTACATAGGAGCAGTATTATAGTAGTTATATTCTTGTACATAGGAGGAGTATTATAGTAGTTATATTCTTGTACATAGGAGGAGTATTATAGTAGTTATATTCTTGTACATAGGAGCAGTATTATAGTAGTTATATTCTTGTATATAGGAGGAGTATTATAGTAGTTATATTCTTGTACATAGGAGGCAGTATTATAGTAGTCGTATTCTTGTACATAGGAGGCAGTATTATAGTAGTTATATTCTTCTACATAGGATCAGTATTATAGTAGTTATATTCTTGTACATAGGATCAGTATTATAGTAGTTATATTCTTGTACATAGGAGCAGTATTATAGAAGTTATATTCTTATACATAGGAGCAGTATTATAGCAGTTATATTCTTTGTCAATCATCTTTTTATTGAGCAAAAAGAAAGTAATGCACGTACATCAGTGCAGCAATAAAGGGCTCGCAGGCCCAGGTAGTGAAAGCAGTAAGGACGATAAAACAGAAGACATGGCATATCTGCAGTCCAGGAAGGAGTCCCATATAGAAGAGACTGTGCTGTGGTATTGTTCTCTCAGCGAGCCGTGCAGTTAAAGTCCTTGAAATACTGATAGTACTTGAGGTAGTTACATAAACAATACAAACCAATTAACTAGTGAACAGAAAGGGTATGCAAATCGGAACTTGGTCTCTAGGTGACACATGCAGGGCTAGCTAGGTGTATGATTGCAGCATGCGCTAGTGGACAAGGTTAACTAGGCGTCGGTGATGAGGTGTCAGCAACGTCAGAGGCAGGAGTAGGTGTTCGTGACCTATATAATTTCCAAGGGGACCACAAGCTCTCAAACTTGGCATGTGATCTGGCTTCCCAACTGGCCAGCTCCTCTAGACGGTATAATTGATCCACTTTGTGCCACCAATGAAGCAGGGTAGGAGGGTCAGGACTGAGCCACCTTTGTGGAATAAGTAACCTTGCGGCCTGAATCAGATGAGTGGCCAGGTTTCCTTTGGAGGGGAAAAGGCCGTGGAGGGAAGCCAGAGAAGGACCAACTCAGGGGTCAATTTGATATCAGAGCTGGTGATAGTGGAAATGGCCTTCGAGATCTCAGCCCAATATGGCTGTATTTTAGGGCAATACCAAAATATATGTGAAAGCGTTCCCTCTGCCTCCTTACACCTCCAACATTTATCATTAGCGCTAAGGCCACACAGGAAGAGTTGTTTGGGAGTTCTGTACCACTGGGTCAGGACTTTATACGAGTGTTCTTGTACTTTCACACAGCGCGAGAAACCATGTGAGTGTGAGTTCATGCGCAGAATGTCAGTTTCAGTAAATGACTTATTAAGTTCTGACTCCCACAACCTTCAAGTATTGGGGCCTATCATTAGGCTTAGGAGCGTTTAGAGCTAAGTATAGCAATGAGATCAGTTTCCTACGTGGAGATTGTGAGGACAGTAATTTTTCAAACCAAGTGTGGGTAACAACTTGTTGATTCCTAGATATTAGGCTCTTGCCCACCGATCTACACTCGGCCCTGTCCAAGAAGTTGCAAGCGCCTATTAAGGACCGCAAGGGGTGGTCATCCGGTAGTTGACCCGCTGCCTCAGAGATAAAGTCTGCTGTGGAGAAGTCGCGTAACTTGCGCCAGACAGAGGGAGTATCAGTGGTCAAGGGTCTAACCGAAAAGGGAACCAAGTCTGCCGGCATGGCAGGAGAAGGGGTGTTCAGAATGCTACGATCCTTGTTCAGTTGCTGCATGACAAGGCACGTACCTTTAAGCAGCACATGTGTGTGTAAGGAGACAGAATTCAGGCCCCACAGTGCTGCCCTCTGTTGTTGTGTCAGTTGGAGCAGTTCTAGCTCAGTGCCTAGGGGTTGGCAGCTGTGGACGTGTAGTTGCATCCACCTCTTAAGGTGAATGGCTTTATAGTATAGGTGAAGGTCAGGCAGTGCAAAGCCGCCATGTATCTTGCGAAGGACCAATCTATTATGTGACAACCTTGCCCCTTTCCCACTCCAGAGGAAGATGGATAAGAGTCGTCTAACCTGCGTGAAAAACGAGGAGGGAAGGAAGACAGGCAGCATCTGCATGACGTAGAGGAGTTTAGGTACTATAAATGCCTTTAGCAGGTTCTTCCTCCCCATCCACGATGTGTAAGGTATGCGTAGTGTCCCAAGTTGCTGCTGTATCTCAGTAATCAGGGGCGAATAATTAAGACTAAACACCTGGTCCAGTGAGGCTGGTAATTTAATTCCCAGGTAGGAGATACTGGAGGTTTGCCATACAAAAGGGGTTGTGGTTTTCAAAGAAGCTATAGAGGCCCGAGGTGCTGAGATATTCATGGCCTCCGACTTAGTGTAGTTGACCTTATAATTAGATGCTTTGCCATACTGTTCAAAAAGTGACAATAGATGCGGGAAGGCCTCGGCCGGGTTTGAGATCATAAGCAAAGGTCATCAGCATACGCCACATTGATGTATTCAATGGAATCATTCTTGGCCCTAACTCCGCGGATATTCGGGTGATCTCTGATGGACTGCAGAAGCGTTTCCATCGCCAGGATATACAGAGCCGGAGACAAAGGGCAGCCCTGACGTGTGCCATTCGAGATGGAGAATGGCGGAGACAATGTACCATTGACTCTAATTTTGGCACTAGGCTCAGTATAAAGGGTCATGATTGCATCTTGAAACTGTCTCGGAATACCAAAGCGATGGAGGGTCTGCCTCAAAAATTCCCATTTAACCCGGTCGAAGGCCTTCTCCGCATCCACACTCAAGAATGTCAAGGGAAGGCTTTTCTTCTTAGCCCATTGAATGGCGGTAAGCACTCTACACGAATTGTGGTTACCTTCCCTCCCAGGCACGAAACCTGCCTGGTCAGGGTGTATTAAGTGAGGTAAGAAGACACTAAGTCGAGAGGCCAGAAGCTTCGCCCAAATTTTAATATCCACGTTTAGGAGCGATATAGGCCTATAGCTGCCACATAATGAGGGATCCTTGCCTGGTTTCGGGAGGATGGTGACAATGGCTTCCAGAGATTGCTTATGTAGTTTGGCACCCGTAAGAAGTGCATTGCACCAGTCCACGA